>CM073003.1:6524497-7124497 GCA_037038555.1 Rhynchonycteris naso
CTTTCAGGATCTTTATTTCTTTTTCTTTTAAGGGGGAGAGACAGATAGGGGACAGACAGGAAGGGAGAGAGATGAGAAATGTCAGTTCTTTGTTGCGGCACCTTAGTTGTTCGCTAACTGCTTTCTCATATGTGCCTTTATTGGAGGGCTCCAGCTGATCCAGTGACCCCTTACTCAAGCCAGCAATGTTGGGCTCAAGCCAGTGACCTTGGGCTCAAGCCAGCAACCTTGGGCTTTTAGCCAGTGACCTTTGGGTTCAGGCCAGTGACTATGGGGTCATGTCTATGATCCCATGCTCACACCAGTGACCCTTAGCTCAAGCTGGTGACCTCGGGGTTTTCGAACCTGGATCCTCTCTGTACCAGACTGATGCTCTATCCATTGTACCACCGCCTGGTCAGCCTGCTCTCAGCATCTTGAGGCTCGCAAAATTCCCTGCTATGTGGTCCTCTTATAACATGGTGACCTGCCGCTCCAGACCAGCAGGACAGTCTGTCAGGTCTGCGTAGGCAGGGTTTCATGTAACAGAATGTACTATGGAAGTGACTGCCCATCACCTTTGCCACTTCATGTGACCTGATCAAGAAAGTCATAATTATGTAATATTCACAGCTCATAACTTAAAAGTGGTGGGTTTGAGATGGGAACACTTACGTTGAACTTTATATGGAATTTACAAAAGATAAAGAGGGTGGAAACTGTCAGAAGTGTGATATTTCCACTATTCATTTATCCTCTCAGATATTTTCAAGTCACTGGCAGAAGAGAATCTGATGCCAGTAAAATGGAAAATAAACAGGAAGAAATTAATGATACAAATGTTTCCTATTAAATAGAGAAATAGGAAGCTAAGGTTTCCAGTAAATTATATAATTCTTTATTTGTAGTACTAAAATTTATAAAAAATTATAGACTAGGAGAAGTCAATTTTAAAAAGATGATTAAATTGCAAGAACATGTTCATTGGGCCCTGTCCAGTTGTCTCAGTGTATGGAGTATGGAGCATCAGCCCTTTGCAGATGTCCCAGGTTCATTCCCTGGTCAGGGCACACATGAGAAGCGGCCAACTGCTTCTCTTCCTTCCCTCTCCTCCTTCTCTCGCTCTTCCCCTCTCAGCCAGTGGCTCTGTTGGTTCAGACGTTGGCCCTGGGCACTGGAGATAGTGTGGTTGGTCTGAGCTCGAGCGTCAGCCTCAGGCACTGAGGATAGCTCGGTTGATTTGAGCATTGGTCCCAAACAGAGGTTGCTGGGTGGATCTCGGTCGGGGTGAATGCAGAAGTCTCTCTCTTTATCTCCCCTCATCTTGCTTAAAAACAAAAACAAAACAAAGAACATATGCATTGGAGCCAGCTGGGGAGTCTCATGAAAATGCAGCGTCTCGTTCTACAGGTCTGAGAGTGCCCTTTAAATAAAGTTCGTGATGGAAGGCTGCTGCATAGGAACCTTGCTTTGAGTTGCAAGAGCTTAGATTTTAGTGATGTCACTGAAATTTGGGAATAGTATTCCAAATCTGAAGATACTTAGCAAAAAACCCAGAAAACCCACAAAAGTAAATATATTTGTCTCTAAAAGTATTTCTATATCGTAGAACTAGTATTTTTGTAAGTTTAAAGTCCCAGCACTTTTACAGTAAAGAAAAATGCTTATAGTGAATTTGTCTACTTACTTTTTTCCCAATGATTTTTGCAGACAGTGTTCAGGACTTTACCAGGTCAGAAGATTGCAAGACTGGAACTAGGAGGGGTTCTTAACATGCCCCAGGAGAAAATTTTTATTGCTGCAGGATCTGAGATTCGAGGTTTCACAAAAAGAGGAAAACAGTTCTTCTTTTTTGAAACAAACCTCACTGAAAGCATTAAAGCTATGTATGTTCCCTCTCTTTTTTATATTTCTGTATATGTGTGCATATAATACTTTGCATAGGTGACAGACATTTGATTAAGTATCGCATCTTAACAGATTTATTGGGAAATAAAATTGTCTAAAGCTATTTTATTAACGCATGATTGAATTTGACCTAGTATCAATATAAAATCAATTGATTGTGGAAATGTTTTCTTGTTAAGACTTATAGTATTTACACACACACACACACACATATATGCAAGAAAAAGGGAGAGATGGAGGGACAGAAAGGAACAGACAGGAAGAGAGAGAGATGAGAAGCATCAGTTCTTTGTTACAGCACCTTAGTTGTTCACTGATTGCTTTCTCATATGTGCCTTGACCGGTGACCTCTTGCTCAAGCCAGCGACCTTGAGCTGAAGCCAGCAACCATGGGTTCATGTGTATGATCCCACACTCAACCTGGCGACACTGTGCTCAACTTGGTGAGCTTGCGCTCAAGCCAGCGATCTTGGGTTTTGAACCTGGATCCTCAGCATCCCAGGCCAGTGCTCTGTCCACTGCGCCACCACGTCAGGCTATTTATACATATATTTTTGACTGTTCAGTCATGATTATGATCAAGGTATAAAAAAAAGTGAAAGAATCTGCAGGTATTTAAGTTTCTTTCCTATCTCTGATATTTCTGATTTCAGCGTAGCATCATTTTCTTAGAAGGCTAGCCGTCAAAGTTGGTGACTGCCAACAGGGTATAATTTCAGGCAAGTCAGGTAAGACTCTTAAGTGAAAAATAGCTTCCTTAATGGCTTCCTGAAATGAGAAATTTTACAATTAAAATTTTAATTTTTGAATCATGGGTTGAAAAGGGCTTTAAAGTTTACCTCATCTGCTCTTCCTCAAACCTGCTACTTAGGAGAATCCCTGGGAAGCTTAAGTCAGTAGATTCCTTGTCCTATGTCATACCTGCAGAATAAGAACTATTAGGAATGGGTTAAAAGAGAAAAGTTCTTTATTTGAATTTGATGTGGTCAAGTTGTATAAGCAGCCACGCCCTGGCTTGAAAGCTGCTGACTCAGCCCAGAGTCGTGTGCACAGCCCTTCTCTTTAGTGCACGAGATATGCCCTGACGGCTGGGCAGTAAACTTTAGCTTGGTGAGATTAGATGAGAATTAAACAATGGCAAGTGGCAGTACTTTCATTGGTTTAGCAAAAATATAATACTTTGAAATGCTTTTGTAGATAGACATGGCCAGTGAGAATTGTGAAATGCTAACATCAAAGTAATAAAGTACTAACATGTCTCCACATTTAGAAATGTATGTGAGCAGAGTTGGTGAGATAAGGAGTCTAGTTTTTAATTTTATTTTTAATTAGTTCATATTTAATATTTTGCATTAGTTTCAGGTGTATAGCTTTACTACTGGTTAGACAGTCATGTACTTTTCAAAGTGTTCCTCCAGTGTATCCAGTACCCACCTGGCACTCGACGTCATTATCACAGCGTCATTGACTCTGTTCCTTATGCTGCACTTCACGTTCCCAGACCTGTTTTGCAACTTGGAGTCTAGTTTATAAAATGTTTTTACTGGAGTGGCAGAGGCTTAGTTTTTGAAAAATTATTTGAATCTTCTCATTTTTATAAGGTTGCATAAGAAAACAAGATTCAAACCCTGGCCGGTTGGCTCAGTGATAGAGCATTGGGACATGTGTCAGGACAGCATGTGGATGTCCCACATTCAGTTTCTAGTCAGGCACACCGGAAAGTGACCACCTGCTTCTCCACACCACCCCCTCCCCTTTTCCCCCCTCTCTCTCTCTTCCTCTCCCACAGCTATGGCTCGGTTGGTTGGTTTGAGTGCATCGGACCCAGGCGCTGAGGATGGCTCAATAGAGCCTCTGCCTCAGGTGCTAAAAATAGCTCAGTTGCGAGCATGGCTCCAGATGGGCAGAGCATCGGCCTCAGATGGGGTTTGCTGGGTGGATCACGGTCATGGCACATGTGGGAGTCTATCTATCTCCCCTCCCCTCACGTGGAAAAGAAGAAATATTCAATATGGAAATTGGCCACTTATAACATGGGTTCACACATCCTTCCAGATTAAAGTTTCCATCTAGCTCACTTTTGTCAACATGATTGATTGCCAAGTAACCCTTTGGACAATGCAAATATAATGCAGATGGATTTCAAGATGAAATTCCAAATCTTGAAAAAGGAAATGGAATTTCTTTTGATTTGTAGAAATGATATTAAGGAAATGAAAAAATATGCAGAGCCACAAAATGAGGCCACCTAAACAATAAAGAGGAGAAAATCAGTGAGGACCATTATAGGATAAGGAATAATCTTAAATTAATCTCAAAAAAATTTTAGAGGTGGAGAAAAAAACAGGTGCAACCTTTAAATAAGACTGCAGTAACCTCTTTATAATCACATGGGAATAGCAGTTACAAGTGACAGATACCCAGTAGTATATAATTTTAGTCAAAAATTTCAGCTCCTTCATTGAAAACATGATTCAGTCTTAAGATTGAGAACATAGTTGTGATTATTGCCTAAATGTTACTAAATATAATTTGAAATGAACTTGTTTTTATTTTTCTTTTCAAGATAAAATTCTAATGAAGGCATTTCTTCTACTTTCTCATTTAAAGTAGATTCACTTCAATCAAATAGCCCTTTATAGGTGATATGGTGTTGTAGTGAGAAAGCTAACTTTACAGTTAGAACCCACCTGGTTGCAATCCACTCCCCTGTCTCCTAGATGTGAGCGATTAGGCAAGTTACTTAGCATCTTATTATTCACCTGTCAGAAGGGATAAGCGTGGTTCCTAGTCTGAGAATTGAGCTAATACATGTAAATCACTTAGGACAGTGCTTTGCACATAGTGTATATTCGGAAACATACTTTTTGACACATTATTTGTCTTCAGATATAGACAGTTATCAATGTCTTTATTTTCAGTTTTTATTACCTCAATTTTTGAGAAGCCTTAAGATCGCATTGTCAGCTTGCAAAATCAATGTTATACCAAGAAGCTAGAAATTCAGAGGGGGGAGATGAAAATAAAGAAAAAAACTATTAAGACTGTGATAAAATGATATTAACATTGCATAAATAAACTTTTCATCTCTGAAAACAATTTTTAGTGTGGATGTTTTAAAGTACCTTTAATGTTCTCAGGCACATATCTGGCTCAGACCTCTTTCTCAGTGCAAGTTATATATATAATCACTACTGTGACTGCAAAGACCAACATTACTATCTTTCTGGGGACAAAATCAATGATGTCATCTGCCTTCCAGTGGAGAGAGTATCTCGTATTACACCGATATTGGCCTGCCAGGACAGACTTCTCAGAGTTTTACAGGTTGCTATTATTTGCATTTTTACAATTTTGTATAATTTAGGTAAATGAATATTGATGAACAATGTCCACTTGAGATAAAGTATTCAGTGGTACTACCACTTAAAATGCCCTTACTTAAAATTGTATCTGGAAATCTTTTTTTAATATTTTAATTGATAAACTAATTTTGTGTGTGTGTGTGTGGCAGATGGTTCAGACTTTTGTTAATTTTTTAGAGAGGCATATGTAGAAAAAAGGATAATTTTCCCAGTGTGTGTGAGTTTTGAGCTAATATAGTCAGAATGGGGAAACTTAACTGCAAAGAACCCTTTCCGGCTTTTTCTTTCACTCATTCATTCACTCATTCATTCATTCATGCATGCATGCATGCTTTCCATCACCCTCCCCTTTTACCATGTCTAATTAAAGGAGAAAATGGGTTTGGCAAGAGGCCCTGGGGTAGCTGAGATCAGGGTTGTCTCTTGTGAGTTTACTCACTGTTGACAGTGTGTGGAAGAGGAAGCACACCGTAAATACCGGTTAGATGAGTGAATGAGAGAGGGAAAGATTAAAGGCCACAACTGACCGAAAAGACTGCTTACGGCTATTGTTAGTAGTAGTAATAGATATAACTAACTGTCTTCTTAAAAGTGACCTTTCAATACAATACACACAGCAGGACCCATAAAATAAAGTTTAAGTGCAAGTAACGTATACCAGGTGGACTAATTAATTGGCTCAGAAACTTAGGCTGATACCAGTGTGTTGAACAAAAGTGTTCATTCTGTGTCACCACTGCTATCCACTTTGGACCTTCACAGCCCTTGGCTGTTCCTTAGCATCAGCCTTTTTATAAAAGGGAAAACCCAGTGGTTTATGAGGGTTCTTTTCCCCCTAGAATGAATTAAAGTAATGTTTAAGGTTCATTCTAGAAGTAAAAATGACTCATTTTTCCCCTCGCCTGTGCTTCTAAATGTTGTGAGCTGTTTGAGGCTTTTAACAGGAGCTGGCCAACATTCAATTAGCTACTGATGTGGCTGAATTCTAGGATTCTACTTTGTTTAAAAGAAGGGGTCCCGCCTGACCTGTGGTGGCGCAGTGAATAAAGCGTCGACCTGGGAACACTGAGGTCGCCAGTTCAAAACCCTGCACTGGCCTGGTCAAGGCACATATGGGAGTTGAGCTTCCAGCTCCTCCCCCCTTTCTCTCTTTCTCTCTCTCTCTCTCTCTCTCACTCTGTGTCTCCTCTCTAAAATGAATAAAATAAAAATAAAAATTTAAAAGAAGGGGTCCCTGTGCTTATTGTATGTATGTGTATTCACATCAGTGAGGACTTGTGGAGGGCAGAAGGTTGAAGTCTAGTTTGCCCTGTTCACTCCTCCCTGCGCCCCTTGGCCTTGCTGGGCCATCTGCTGCCCCGGAGGGAGCCTTTCTGAAACAGTCTTGTGTGATTCTGCTGTGTTTATATAGTTAAATGGAGATATCTGTACATTTTTAAATAGTATTTTAAAGTATAAAGCATATGGCTCTCATATGTTCTATATATATTTAAATGTTACTATAATTTTGCAAATTCTTTTCATTGAATGATTTATCATAGATGTTCTTCCCATGTGAGTGTGAGTACTTCTGCTTCATTCCTTATGGTTTAAAAAATACGATACATTAAATAAAAGCATTACAAGTGGCAAAATTAAAAAAAAGGAAAAGAAAAAAAACAGAGCTAACTTGATTCGTTATCTAAATAGCGGTCATCCTGCCTCTCACTGGAGTGGGTTTTGGAAACACCCAGGGGCAAGGCCACAGCTGTCTTAGGGAGGAACTCTGGGCGCATTGAAGTGTCTGGGTGTGCGCCATGTTCAAGGGGGCGGAGCGCAGCATGCTCCTGTGAGCTTTGTTTGGGAAACTGACCAGCGCCAAGTGTTCTGGCAAATAGAGTATTTAAAATGAAAAGCATTGACAGTGGAGAATATTTTAAATACTTATCCTCTTGACCTTTATATTATATATATATTTTATTTTAGATTGATTTAACACATGTAAAATTGCTAACAAATGCCACGTTAATATTCACGACCTAATTTTTTGTGCAGTTTTATTCTATAGTTCTTTATATGAGTATTGGTATAATCTATGTCTGTATTCTTTTAAATGTGTGTTCTGTTTCAGTTTTAAACTACTTGTTCTCCTTCAGGGATCGGAGATGATGTATGAAATTGAAGTTCCTGGCCCACCTACTGTCTTAGCGCTACACAATGGAAATGGTGGTAATCAGCATTTTGTTTTACACAATCAAATAAGGGAGTGTGTTATGTGAAGTCAAGATATTTCAGGTTCGCCCTGGCCGGGTAGCTCAATTGGTTAGAGCATCGTCCCAATGTGCCAAGGCTGCGGGTTCAATCCTTGGTTGGGGCACATACAAGAATCAACCAATGGATCTATCAGTGGGTGGAACAACAAATTGATCTTTCTCTCCGCTCCTTTCTCTCTCTAAAAATCAATTTAAAAAAAACTTTTAAAAGTTATTTCAGGTTCTTGTGTGTGTGTGTGTGTGTGTGTGTGTGTGTGTGTGTATGTGACAGAGACAGACAGAGAGACAGATAGGGACAGACAGACACAAAGGGAGAGACAAGAAGCATCAATTCTTCATTGTGGCTCCTTAGTTGTTCATTGATTGATTTCTCATATGTGCCTTGACTGGAGGGCTACAGCAGACCGAGTGACTCCTTGCTTAAGCCAGCGACCTTGGGTCCAAGCTGGTGAGCCTTGCTCAAACCAAATGCCCACACTCAAGCTGGCAACCTTGGCGTTTTAAACCTGGGTCCTTCGCGTCCCAGTCTGATGCTCTATCCACTGCACCACCACCTGGTCAGAAAAAAAAAGAGTTATTTCAGTGAAAATGGGAAATTGTAGAAGGAACATCAGCTGGAATTGAGACAGCTGTTTGGCAACATTCTAGTCATTAACAGTAATGAGTTACTGAACTTTAATTTTCAGTTTTCCCATCTTTAAATTAGAATGATAAGGAAGAGTCTTCTTACCTCTAATGGTTTTAAAATGATGTGAATATATACCTATCCTCCCAAATTAAGTTTTCTCTTTTGTATCTTATTTTTAAATTAGACTTTTACATGAAGGTCTATATATATGAAAATATTTTAATTTTGAAGAGATGAGTTATGGGGTAAATATATGTTGACTTTAATTATAATAGGTGACTCTGGAGAAGACCTTGTGTTTGGAACATCAGATGGAAGACTTGGGCTTATTCAGATCACTCCATCCGAGCCGATACACAAGTGGGAAATTCAGAATGAGAAAAAGAGAGGAGGTATGTTTTTGATGCAGTTCAGATTCTGAAATTTTGGTAATTGTTAAATAAAATATTCTAGACTGTATAGTTTTGTTGTATTTATTCATGGTATATAGCAGACAGGATTCACAGAGCCAGCCCAGTTATATTTACCATCTGTTTATTTATCAGGCCTATCATATTTTTGGCATAATTTAAAAAAATAAGACATCTAACAGTAATTTTGGATGAATAGGCTCTTATGGGCCATTGTCCATCTATAACGTATGTCATTCTGTGTTCAAATCCACTTTTCATTGTTCGGTGTAGGGAATTAATTAGAATTTGAGAATACTTGGTTTGTAGCAAAGAAGTGCATTGACTCAGGGAATGAGCCTCTTTTCTAAGGGTAATTTATATCTGACTTGGTGGGTAGTGAGATGGCTGTTTATTAGGACAGCATGTTCATTCATACATTTATTCCTTCAACAAATACTTATTTGTTAGGGAGGCAGGATAAATAAAGGAATAAATAAGATAGCTTCAGCTAGTCACCTGAAGAAGCTGTAACAGGGCAATGTAGTTGAGGGTGATGATGGATAGAATGAGGACTTCTTTTAGACTGGGTGGTCATGGGAGGTGTTTTATGAGAGGTGAAAATTGAGCTCATATCTGATTGATGAGAAAAGGAGTTAGTAATGCAAATATTTGGGGGAAGAGAATGTTCCAGGAACAGGAAAAGAATAAGGGCAAAGGACTTATGAGGTAAACAGTTGATTTGAAAAGCAGTGGGAAGACCAATGTGACTACGTGCATTAGCGTGGCGCGCGAGGCAATCCGAGGGAGGGGTAGGGCCAGGTCACGGAGGTCCTTGTGTGCCTTGGGAGAGGGTCTGAGTTTTCATCTAAGTGCAGGGGGAAGTCACTGGACAGTTGTATGTGGGGGAATGACATGATCCTATTTATCAAAACAAGCAAAAAGGTACTCCATAGAAGCATGGAAGTCAGTTAGGAAATGATGTAGTTCTAATTTATCCTGATCTAGACTTGAGATGCCAGTAGCCTGGACTGCGCTAATGGTGGCTAATGGTGGTTGCGGATGGAAAGCTGGAGGTAGAGTTAGGAGAGTTGCTAATGGGTTTGATGTAGAAGTGAGCAAAAGAGAGGAAGATGCAGGCTAGATTTTTGGTCTGAGCCACTGGGTGGTACCACACCACAGTGAGAGACCAGAGAGGGAGTATTATTAGTGGGGTGACAAAGAGGGGCATAGAGAGGTTTGTGGGGCCTGAAAAGTCCGAGGTGCAAATGATGACTCAGAGAAGATGCTGAATCTGGACTTTGATAGGTGAGTCTGGAGCCGTGGGGACAGGCCAGAGCTGGAGATGGGAGCCTGGGGGCCATTGCCATGTAGATGATATTTGAAGCCTTGGAAATAAATGGATGACAGGGGATGGAAAAGAAAGGGACACCTGATTATGCTCAAAGTTTCTTGTTGTTCTTGTTTTCCATTTTGATTTTTTTAATTCTTACTTGGTATATACTTGACTATAATAGTATTGTTAATAACTTATCACTTATCAATTTTTAAAGGTATTTTGTGTACTGACAGCTTTGACATTATGGGTGATGGGGTTAAAGATCTACTTGTTGGGAGAGATGACGGAATGGTGGAAGTATATTGTTTTGATAATGCAAATGAACCTGTTCTATGCTTCGATCAGGTAAGTTCATTTTTAAAAAGACTATATGCTTATTACTAATCAGATAATGAACTATAGAGCTGACTGATGGCTTAGATTTTATTAATGAAATACATCAAAATCTTGTGTCTGGTTTAAAATATTGCTGCTTTGATGCTATCATAATCTTTTTTAGACTGTCTTATGTTTGAATATACTAGACTGTTGCCTTTAAGCTGAATAATATAAATTACTTTTTCATTTGGTTTCTAAATATTGTCTATATGAGTATTAAATATTTTGTCTACGTTTCTATAATGCAAAATAGATCACAGGAGAAACATGGTGGGTAACGTAAATCAGACTGTCGTAAAGCAGCCATTTTCAACCTTTTTCACCTCATGGCACACCTTAATTACTAAAATTCTGCAGCACACCGAAAAATATATATTTTACCTATCTAACAGAAAAAAACTAGGCATAATTTAGATTCATTCACACTGGACTGCTATTGTTGGGTTGCCTGTTGTCATTATTTTATTTGACAATCTAAGGACAGAGGTCAGTGTCTCTGACTAAAGTCAGGTGCTACATGTTTTAAAACTTCTTGTGGCTCACCCTTTGTGTCTGACGTGGCACACTGGTTGAAAATCCCCATTGTGAAGTAATAAGGTTTCAGGAGTAAGCTTCATGTTATTAGGACAGTGTAAAAACTATTCTTAAGGAAAGAGGGAAGCATAGCAATTTCATCTCTTTGCCCAAGGGTCCATTGTATAAGAACTACGAAGAGTAGTTTTTAGGTCACACATTTTAAATGTAATTAAGCTAGTTTATCCCAAGGTACAGAGTCACATGGGGTGGTTCTGGTATGAACTGAACTTCTTGTCTTTCTGGAGTGGTGTCCTGCCGTGCCCCACACCTCACTACCAACTTCCCTTTTTCTGTCCAATTCCTCTAACAGAGCTACCTCCCAGTCTCAGCTTTGACTGCAGACTGCGAATACAGATGTTTTGGCATATAGATAAAATGTATATAGATAATAGGGTAAAAATATTATACCAGTGGTTTTCAACCCTCTTACACTTGGGGACTGGTGAAAGTAGGAGAATTATTTTGGAGACTGCTAAGGTAGATATCACCCTGAACACAAGCGAATTCTACTAAGCTTATTAGGTCTATAACCTTCACACAGCGGCAGGGTGGTTAACTTTTTGCCAGCTGGCATGAAATTTTTGGGGGATCAGCCTGTGAACTGGCGGTTGAAAAACACTATATTATACAACTAGTGTTCTAGATTTATTTCATATTTGTCGATCTTACTTTGGCGTAAAAAGTCCTCTTGCTAATGATACAAAAAATAGTTTGGGCTTGAAAATATAAAATAATTCTTTGTGTGTGAACTGTTTTTTCCCATCAAGCCCTGAGAAACTTTGCTGAGTCTCTGACTTCTGCTCCAAACTGCAGGGAACACAGCAGCCCCTGCCCCTGCCGGGCACAGCACTGAGCAGTCCTCTCTCCACCCTGCTCTCTCTCCTGTGTCACTGCATTGACAGCTGCCCGGGCTTACAGGCTTATGTCTCGTCTGAGCTGCAAATAAGCTGTCTCATCTGCAATTCATAACGCCATTCTCTGTATTGTTTTCCTACCCAGGGGAAATTCTCTCAGCTGACACAGTTTGAACTGGTGACTGGTTAATCAAAAAAGTTAAGGGGCAAACCACAAAAAGAGTATATATATGCATATATATATATATAATACTTATTTGATCTTTTTATTTAAATTTGTATATATTCATTTGCCAATATTTTGAGGAATGAGCAAGGTCTTTCTTGTGAGTTGTTCCTTAATTGTCATTCCATGTTATTTACACAAACCCTTGCTATGCTCTGTTAACTAGCATCTTCTGTTTAACCCTTATTGAATTTTTTAAATTGAATTTATTGGGGTGACACTGATAAATGAAATTATATAGGTGTCAGGGGTACAATTCTATAATACATAAAATTTGATTTCTTAAAAATATAAGTTGGATTAGCTAAGTCTCCAACTCTTAAGACTTTTTTTTAACTTTTTTTGAGTACATTACATTCATTAAAGTACTTCTAAATGAGTACAAGGATAAAAGTTACAATTAATTGTCATTCAATAAACCACTCAGGAAGTGAGAAGGTGTGTGGCAGTCGCCCCGGTCAAACACTCTTCTACAAGTCAGATGTTTCCCAGTGTTCTGCTTCCACTGAATTGAAGGAGGCTTATCGAGTTGTAGGTGATATGTCATTAGAAACATCTTTGGTGGTAGAACAGTTGGTGATTTTAAGTATGTAACTTGGAAGATGTTTAAACAATTGAGTGAACTTCTAATAACATTTCTTTTATTCTCATCAACAGCTTTATGTGACTAAGGTTAACTGGTGCTTAATGTCTATGAAAATGCAAACAGCGGCCTGACCTGTGGTGGCGCAGTGGATAAAAGTGTCGACCTGGGAACACTGAGGTCGCCAGTTCAAAACCCTGCACTGGTCTGGTCAAGGCACATATGGGAGTTGATGCTTCCAGCTCCTCCCCCCTTTCTCTCTTTCTTTCTCTCTCTCTCTCTCTCACTCTGTGTCTCCTCTCTAAAATGAATAAAATAAAAAGAAATTTAAAAAAAAAGTTAAAAAAAAAAAAAAGAAAATGCAAACAGCAGTGCGGATGCTGAGCCCAGCCTTAGTCTAGCAGCATATAAATCATTCTCATTGTGATACCTGAGTTGTTTGGAAGAAAAAATACATTTTATTCATCTCATAAGATAAATTTTCTATATAATTTTGCTTTTATATCAATTATTTACTAAATCATATATATTTGTTTCAATCAATTATGTAATGCTAATTATAATGATAGAAATTTCTAATACTTAGAGCTTTATGATCACAGAAGATAAAGACATTTCAATTTATTTTTCTTGGTTGCAAGAAGTATAAAAGAACTTCAAGCATACGAGTATGTTTCATAAGATACATGTATGTAGGACAATGGACTGAAAATAAGAGTTCAAAGAGAGAAAGGAACAATGTAAAATTTCCAGTTTCAGAAGGATTTGTTTCTCCATTTTAAGTCAGTGATTGTATATAATATAAATTTGTCCTGGTATTTAGATGATTGGGTTGATTAAAGGATATGCCAGTTTTATTTAAAAATGATGAGCTTTAAAATGTCCAGAAATTACTTTTTTTGTAAATATATAAGTTTTGATGAAAACTCTAAAAGGCAGCTTAAAGATGTACATGAGCCCTGGCCGGGTGGCCTAATAGACAGAGCGTTGTCTCTGCAGGCAAGGCTGCAGGTTTGATCCTCCATCGGGGCACGTGGGAGAAGCAACCAGTGAGCACACAACTAAATGAAACAACTAAGTGGAACAACGAGTTGATGCTACCCCCCCCTTTTTTTCTCTCTCCTTCCCTCTCTCCCCCCTTCCCTTTCTGTCAAATCAATGGAAAAAAAATTTTTTTTAATATGCAGGAAGCAGGCGGTACATAGTTATATTCAGAATTACTTTAGTGGGAACATGAACAGAAAGTTTTGAAGATCTGCTTGTTTAAAATGCACCTGTGAACCTAACTTTAAGCAAACTTATCATCTGACCTTTGTGACTTGACTCGCAGGTATAAATCTCAGGAAGGATTAAGAGCCTGCAGCATAGCTCAGACGTTTGCCTCTTACAGGGAGGGTAAAGAGAACTAACATTTTATTTTTTTTAATTCAAAATTGGGTTTATTTATTATGGATTTTATTTCTCTACCTTTTAATTGAATTCATTGGATTGACACTGGTTAACAAAATTATCCAGGTTTCAGGTGCCCAATTCCACAACACACCATCTGTACACTATTGTGTGTTCACCGCCCCCCCAAGTCAAGGCTTCTTCCATCACCATTTATCTCTCATACATCCTTCACCTCTTCCTCCTACCTCCCCCCAGCCCAGCCACCATGAATGTTTGGAGTGCTAGTGTTCACTTCTTTCACCTTCTCTTTTAAAACAATGGTCCTCAGTCTTCCTTATAAGAATTACATAGCAGATTTTTCCAAACTATTGGTCAAAATCCATTAGTGAGTTGCCAGCACATTTTTAAAAATGAATTAGAATATATCAGAGTACAACACAAACCTTTTAAGTTTTATCTGTTGTTCTCTATGTTTGTGTGTAAATGTATACCAATATAAAATATATTACTTGCTTTTCATATAGCTTAACAATCATGACCTACAGCCTGACCTGTGGTGGCACAGTGGATAAAGCATCAACCTGGAACACTGAGGTCACCAGTTCATAACCTGGGGCTTGCCTGGTCAAGGCACCTATGGGAGTGGATGCTTCCTGCTCCTCCCCCCTTCTCTTCCTCTCTCTCTCTCTTGCCCCTCCCTAAAAATGAATTTAAAAAATTAAAAAAAAAAAAAGACCTACAGTGCTAGTTAAAAATACAGATTATTAGTTGACTCATTCAGTGATTACTGTCAGAAAGTTTGGGAAAATATTGCTTAAAAGAGATATCAGCCCTGAACTGAAAAAGTTGCTTTCTCTCTATAGTAGCAAATTTCCCAAAGGCCCCAAAGTAGGTTCCATCGTCATCTTTATTCATGTAAAAAACTGTTTGGAAAAAACACATGACCCACGGTCTATGGAATTCAGATAATAGACTAAATGTTTTTAGAGTTTTGCTTATGTAATTTTTTAAAAATTATTTTTTACGTAAATAAATGGTTTTTGCTCATTAGACTATTGTAGCTGAGTGGTACACACAAATAGGTGAGTCATTTTCAATCTTCTTTCCCCAAATTTCAAAGCGCTGGAATTTTCTGACGCTTGTGTTGGGTTTTTGCCTTTCCAGTATTAGTGTGTGGTCCTGGCCGGATAGCTCGGTGGGTTCGAGCGTCGTCCTGAAGCGCAGAGGTTGTGGCTGGACCCCCGCACGCACGGGCAGAGCTCTGTTCTGTCTCTTCCCCTTCCTCTCTTGCGAAAATCAATAAATTTACAAAAATTGTTTTTAAAGATTCAGTCTCAGTGTCTACATAAATAATAAGTATTCAGTAAACATGTTGAATGTCTGGATATAGGAATATAAGTTTTGTGGCTTATTTTAACATATTTGTGAGATTTTTAGTTATTAACAAAGTACGTGATCTTAAATTCATTGTAGGCGCTGTCTGAAAGTGTCACATCTGTCCAGGGAGGTCGTGTGGGGAAAGATGACTACGATGAAGTCGTAGTGTCCACGTATTCAGGTAAGGCAAGTGCTAGTAGGTGGCAGAAGAAAGACTCGATAATAAAAATATAAGTTTAATAAATTGCTTTTGACAACTATTTTTAATAAGACGTTATTAATGTCACTCTTTTTAAATTTTTATTTTTTATTTTACTTTTCTATTGAATTTATTGGGTTGAAATTGGTTAATAAAATTATATAGGTTTCAGGTGTACTATAATACATCATCTGTATATTGTACTGTGTGTTTACCGCCCCTAGAAGTAAGTCACTCTTCTCTATAGCATTAAGAGCTTTATTGTTTAGCCTGACCAGGCGGTGGCACAGTGGATGGAGCGTTGGACTGGGATGCGGAAGACCCAGGTTCAAGACCCTGAGGTCACCAGCTTGAGCACGGGCCCATCTGGCTTGAGCAAAAGCTCGCCAGCGTGGACCCAAGGTCGCTGGCTCCAGCAAGGGGTGGCTTGGTCTGCTGAAGGCCCGCGGTCAAGGCACATGTGAGAAAGCAATCAATGAACAACTAAGGTGTTGCGACGGCAACGAAAAACTAATGATTGATGCTTCTCATCTCTCTTCGTTCCTGTCTGTCTGTCCCTATCTATCCCTCTCCGACTCTCTGTCTCTCTAATAAATAAATAAATAAAGCTTTAAAAATAAAAATAAAGCTTTATTGTTTAAAAAGTAAGGATGTATTGATTTATAAAACAGTTAATATGTAATAATACTTTTTAAGAATGCTTGGCAGATTATTAGTATCTTTAAGAGGTAAATGATACTTTTTACCTTAAAAAGAAATTTAGTTGATGTTTTATTACTTAATATGCATGAATATAAGAAATATACCTTTTTTATAAACACTTGCTTTTGAGTAAGTAATTTTTGCATTCTCACAATAGTTATACAGAGTTTAACTTAAATATAATTTTTGGAAAAAATTCTTATTCATTGGCTATTTTTGCATTTATTAGAATGTGTTGACTTATTTCATGTTTGAAAACTAAAACTATAAACTAAGTGAAAGATTTCTTTAATCATAATATAAAATAGTATTTTAGGCAAAGCAAAAATAGTATCACAAAAGACTTAAGTATGTAGTTTCTTTGTTGTTTGAATATTTTCCACAGAATTTTGTTAGGTTTTTGTTTGTTGTGGGTTTTGAAGAGGAATGAGTCCTCGGAATAAGTGAAGGTGGTGGTGGACAGAAAGGCACATAGTGTGGGTTTCTCTTAACCCCCGCAGCGCTTACGGTGCTGATTGTGATTCCCCCCACAGGCTGGGTCACGGGTCTGACGACGGAGCCTGGTCACAGGGAGGCCGGGGCTGGCGGGGAGCTGAGGCTCAGTCAGGAGATGCAGAACAAAATCTCCTCCCTACGGTAACTCAGTTGCTGCTTGCCTTTTCTTTTTCACTTTGTGAAGTGTGTGGTGCTTATTTTTTATTATTTGTACACATAGGATATCACATTGGAAGGAATTAACACAGTTAACTCATTTATCTCTTTTTTAAATGAAAGTTTATCTGATTGAGAAAATTAGCAGTAAGTGCTGATTACTTATAAAGCCAGTGGTCAGGGTCAGGATCACAGCCGCTTGGCCAGTGCAGGTTTGCATTAAATTCGGACGGTCGGTAATGAAACAACGGAGCCAAGAACTGGTGAGCCACCAGCTTTAATTCTAGCTTGCACCCGGCAGGCAAGTAAAAACACACACTGGGCTCCAAAACCCACTCATTCAGTGCTCACAAAGCTACTGACTTATCCGAATTTCCTAGAATCAAAAGGTTTCTAGCTCACCAGACTTATTCACCTCTGTTTCCCATCTCCTCTTCTCTACACAAACTCTGCACAAACTGGCTTCTCCCTCAGCACTCTGCCATCTTGGCTGCTTCTCCTGGCCTCCATGTGGCCTTAATTTGCTCTCCTCTCTAATACCTCAGGAACCAAGAGAGTAAGCTCCTGGTCTGCCCCACTTTATACTGTAGAAATCCAAACCCTTAATCTAATCTACAAACAAGAAAGTCTCTGATACAAAGTCACTCATCTGAGGCACAATGGGATTCCTCATGAGAGTGCACCACCTCACATCATCCAACCAGTCAAGGGTGTGGAGAAAAGCTTAATCTTAAAACTAAGGCGTAGGCTATAACGACCCGACCTGCTTACAGCCTGTTCCCCAAAACACATTAATATCAATGGACTTCCATGTGGGAAGCGCCATCTTTAACAAAGTGAGCATAATATATTTTATCTGCCCAACATTATTATAGTATTTTGGAGATAGAAATATACTTTTTGTATAGTTTATTGTATATTGACTTTTTCTTAGGTTGAGAATATTTTTGATTTTGGTTACAGGTAACCATAGTTTGTGTTTCTTATAGGCATTAGAAAGCAGCAGCACAGATGGCCCTGTTCCTCATTAGCCCTGACGTTCACTGCTTGGCAGGCCTTTCTGAGTGTCTGACGTCGGCTTGCACATTTTCTTAGTGGGAACGAGTAATGTTGACTCAGACATAGGGATTACCTTTGTGGCCTGTTCAATTTGACAGTTCTTTGAAGAGGACTTAAGTGAAATTGCTTCACATTGAAGAAGTAGGGGTTGCTGGTATTTTCAGTGACTGCTCCCTGTTCGGCCCTGCCTACCTCCTGTGGGAGTGAGGGCCAGTATCATTTTGGTGGTAGCTGAGGGTGACAGAGTGTTCTAGTTCACTACTGCCACACACAAGTCCCGCACACGCTGGTTCAGCAGAGCCACCCGGACAGTCAGCCCTGATATTCAGGCCCCAGACAGAGCATCGAGTCAGGGACAGCCCTGTAGCACAGTGTCTAGTTTCAGCTCGACCAGTACCAGTCCATTTGGAGAAAGTAAATGTCTCTAATTTTTAAGGACCTCCAGTGTTCATACCTGCAGGTGACACGGTTTCATACGTTTTCCCCTAGGAGTGAGCTGGAGCGCCTGCAGTGCAAGGTCATGCAGGAGAGAGAGAAGTGCCAACAGTCTTCTCAGTCAAGCAAAGCAAAGTCAGTAGTCCCTTCTTTCAGTATAAACGACAAGTTTACATTAAATAAGGATGATGCCAGCTACAGCCTTGTCTTAGAGGTGCAGACAGCAATAGATAATGTCCTAATACAGGTAAGCTACACGTCTAATTCCGTTGTTTCTGACTGGGTCTGCTTTGCACACCACGCACAGGCACTGTTACTGAGCACTTTCAGTCTGAGACAGTCATTTTAAATGTTTGTCTTTGAAATGTTATCTTTAGTTTAGATAGTAACTTTAAAGGTTTATCTAAGTCTTCCATTAGCTTGTTTGCTCATAGATTATCCAAATGATAGCTCTAATTTTATTTGGCCTACGCACATTAAACAGAGACTGGTGGACTGAAGTTTCAGATGGGTCGGAAAGGACGTTAAAGGCTTTATGCTCTGGCTAGCCTGGAGGAGAGTCTTAACAAAGGTGTGGCGTACAAAATCCAGTCTTTAATGCCCCTGTTACGACCTTTTTAAAGCTTCGAATACTATAATACAGTCTGCGGTACAGCCTGCTACCCACCACCAGCTCTTAGGTGGGTCACAAGGCAAGACAGATAATCCCAAAAGTGAAATTTAGGGTTAACCATGCACAGCTTCATCTTCAATATATTTAATTATTTCTTTCTTTAAGATGCAGAATATTCAGGGAGTGAATAAGGATGATTATAGATGATTAGAAAACAAGCAGATGATTTGAAAAAAATCAGAAAATGAGAAAAGCAGAAGGGGAGGAAAAGACAAGGTTTAAAAAGGTGTGGGAGGCAGAGATCAGATTATTCACCAAAACTTAAAAGCAGATGTAAAGCCAGTAACCATGGCCACCAGCACAGCCTCCTGGACCATGCAGCTTCGCATTAGATTCGGACAGACGGTAATGAAACAACAGAGCCAAGAACTGATGGGTCATTAGCTTTAATCCTAGCTCGCACCTGGCAGGTGAGAAATACAGACAGTGGGAAAACACTTCCCTTTCCATTCAGGGCTCCCAAAGCCACTGACTTATCCGAGTTTCCTAGAATCAAAGATTTCTACCTCACCAGCCTTATTCACCTTTGTTCCCCATCTCCTTTTCTCTACACAAACTGGCTTCTCCCTCAGCACTCCATCTTGGCTGCCTCTCTTCTCCTCCTCATGGCCTTTCTCTGCTCTCCTCTCTAATCTTAATCTCAGGAACCAAGAGAGAACAAGCTCCTGGTCTGCCCTATTTTATAGTGTAGAAATCAAAACCTTTAATCCAATCTACAAACAAGGAAGTCTCTGATACAAAGTCACTTATCTGAGGCATAAGAGTGCACCACCCCACATCATGCAACAGTCAGGGGTGTGGGGAAAAGCTTAGTCTTAAAACTAAGCCTTAGGCTATAATGACCATGCCTGCTTACAGCCTGTCCCCTACACCCAATGCAAACTATAAGCGAGCAAACATATATCATCTTTACAAATTTATTTGACCAACAGCAGAACTCTCTGGTAACTAGCGCTAGCTTGGGGCCACTGCAGGGGACAACTCTGGGCCTCGTTTATATAGAACACGGGACAGCGCCACCCCGAGAGGTGGCCAGAAAAGCTGGAGGGAGAAGTGCAGAGCAGCAGTCACAGGATAGCCACGGGTGTCAAGTACAGCACAGGGAGTGGAGTCAGTAATGTGGTGGCCAGGAGTCAATAACTGGGTGGCCAGGTGGGGACTGGAAATGTCAGGGGAACACTTTGTAAAGTACAGTGAGTCCGTAAAGTCATGGTGCACCTTACGGACACACTGTGTATGATTGTCTGACCACTGTGCTGGACACTAGATACTAATATAAAATAATATTGAGTGTAAACTGTAATTAAAAAATAAAACTAAAAAAAAAAAAGAAACAGCCTCTCCTGAGGAGACCAAGTTATCTCCTTTCTATGTTAAGGCGGAAGTTACTGATAAGAATGAACTGATGCAGTCAGAGTGGCCATACGATTATTTGCAGTCTATGATAATATTTTTAGCACTGATAAAAATAAATAGGAAGATCACACTTTTAAGGGGATAGTGAGAGGTGGTATTCTATGAACTCTGATATTTCAAATGAGATAAAACGGTCACGGTAATATTCTCTACTTCCCAGAAGTACATATTATCAAATGTAAATTAAAATTATTTATAAGATCAAATTTAAACATTAACGTGATGAAAACCCTTAGAGAAAATAGTTCATGAAAAATTTTCCATCTAAATCTTTTTGTTTTCAATGTTGACTGAAGAGTGATGTTCCAATAGATTTACTTGATGTGGATAAAAATTCCGCTGTTGTCAGCTTTAGCAGCTGTGACCCTGAGGTGAGTAAAACACAAGGAATTCCTAAGACACTTGAACTTCTCTCTTGTTATTTTGAATAAAGCCTGTAATCACCACCTGGGTTCCATGTTTCTTTGTCAGTTTCTCCTTTCCTAATCTTTTCCTGGGTATCTGTTCTGCTATTTCTTTGTCCTTGGGTGAGGCAGAAACTGGGTGTTCCCTGGATTCCTTCCTTTCTCTGATCTGTTTTTGCCAGTCCTGCCTCAGGCAGTCCTGCCTCTGCTCTGTTTCCTGTCCACTTCTGGTGGCTTTCCAGGCCCGGACCACTGTACCCCTCTCTCTGTGGGCAGATGGCCCCTCACTTCCAGCTGGGTTGTACCCTGCCCCCAGAGAGGTCTTCCTGACTTGCAGATGTCTTTGCTGCCTGTCACATGTGAGTCTTGAGCCCTTGTTGTGGCATCAGACCTTCCCACGATTCACCTCTTGATTGCGCCTCCCACCTGTTGCCTTCTGTAAAGCCAGTAGGCAAGGCCACCATCGCAGCCGCCTGGCCAGTGCAGGTTTGCATTAGATTTGGACAGTTGGTAATGAAACAGTGGAGCCAAGAACTGGTGAGCCATCAGCTTTAATTCTAGCTTGTACCCGGCGGGCAAGCAAAACACACACTGGGCTCCCAAACCCACTCATTCAGTGCTCACAAAGCTACTGACTTATCCGAGTTTCCTAGAATCAAAGGCTTCTAGCTCACCAGACTTATTCACCTCTGTTCCCCATCTCCTCCTGCACAAACTCTGCACAAACTGGCTTCTTCCTCAGCATTCCGCCACCTTAGCTGCTTCTCCTCTCCTCCTCATGGCCTTAATCTGTTCTCCTCTCTAATGCTAACCTCAGGAACCAAGAGAGAGCAAGCTCCCGGCCTGCCACACTTTATAGTGTAGAAATCCAAAGCTTTAATCTACAAACAAGGAAGTCTGATACAAAGTCACTTATCTGAGGCATAATGGGAGGATTCCTCATGAGAGTGCACCACCCCACATCATCTAATCAGTCAAGGGTGTGGGGAAAAGCTTACTCTTAAAACTAAGCCTTAGCTTACAGCCTGTCCCTCACACCCATCCCAAGCATAAGGGCAAATAATATCATCTGGGTAATGGGCTTCCATGTGGGCAACGCCATCTTTAACAAAGTGAGCATATTTTATCTGCCCAACACCTTCCTTCTATGCACATATTTCTGCCACACTGAAGTGCTTCAGATTTCTTGAAAACACTAGATAGTTTCTCACATTCCTACATTTGAGCGTGATCTGTTCCTTCTGCCAGCCCTTCCTCACTGTTTCTGGATTTATTGGCTCTTGCCGAAGGTGCATTCAGCAGTTCCTTACTGAGCACTTCCTGTGTGCCGAGCACCAGGGCTGAGACTGGTCAGGGCTTGTGGACACACTCACTGTATTATTCTTTATGCTCCCGGTGGCAGAGCAGCACTCTAGGCTGGCTGTGGCTTCCAAGGACACAGGTCGCAGCCCAACAGGCCAGCGCAGGAGGGGGCTAGACAGGCAGGCAGCTGTCTGCATAAAGAGGGAGGGAAAAAAAGAATAAAGAATCAAGTTAAAGCTCTATTAAGGAAGGAGTTTCAGTATAATTTAATTTCATAGTACAGCTTTTTGTTTCTTGAGAAAAGATTTTCTAACAGTTGTGTTGTGTTATACCATACATGGTTTGTCGTCCCTGATTGTGAAGTAAAACACGGCCCTCGTTTTTATCATTTAAAATACCAAGTTAATCTAAACATAAAGTCTTTCATTCTTAAATTACTGTAAAAGATTCACCTTATTTACAGCACTGCTGGATTTTTTGGACTTAGTATTTTGTACTAATTTAAAACCTATTTTCTGGAATGACAGCTTTATAAAAACCTTACTGTGCAGATTGCAGGTATTTACAAAAGTAGGATAGTGTGATTATCTTCATGTGCTCGTCACTAACTTCACCAGATGGCCAGCCTCCTCTTCACCCTAACCCTCGCCCGTTCCAGACTCCTTCCTGACATACCTCTTCTATGTCATTCTATCCATACATACTCAACTACATAACATTGTTTTTAGAGAGAGAAAGAGAGATGAGGAAGACAGGGGGAGAGAGAGAAGCATCAGCCAGCTCCGCTTCGTTTTGCACTCATAGGTTGCCTCTCATG
The DNA here is from genome assembly GCA_037038555.1 of Rhynchonycteris naso. Lineage (NCBI taxonomy): Eukaryota > Metazoa > Chordata > Mammalia > Chiroptera > Emballonuridae > Rhynchonycteris > Rhynchonycteris naso. The sequence goes on from CM073003.1 coordinate 6,547,402, forward strand.
TGTGCCCGGACAGGGGCCGGAGCCCAGGGCTTCAGTGCGCTGGGACGACACTCGATCCACTGAGCCACCCAGCCAACAGATTAAAAACATCTGTTTTTAATCAAACAAAATATATTTATTTTTAAGTTGATTGATCCTCTGTGTTTACTGAGTTTTAATGATTTGAAATAATAAATGTTCAAATTTTCTTTCTGATATTAGTATCCTTTTTACTTCTTAGGTTATTTATTAAAAATAGGGAAATACAGTACATAAAATTTACATATCAAATATTTAATGCTGCTTTCTATTTGCAGTTCATGAACTCATATGTTTTTTTATTTTAATAGTTTAATAATAAATTTCAAGAAGTTACAACTTAATTCAACAAACGTGTAGAATTCCCACAGTAAGCCGTATACTGTGCTACCTGTTGGGAATACGGAGATGAGGTATTTCTCAGTCCTCTCTAAATGTCTGTGAACGTCAAAGGCATTTCAGGCCCTGGCTGGTTGGCTCAGTGGTAGAAAATTGGCCTGGTATGTGGATGTCCCGGGTTTGATTCCTGGCAGGGCATACAAGAGAAGTTCCCATCTGCTTCTCCAGCCCTACCCCCTCTCTTCTCTCTCGCTCTCTCTTCCCTTCCTTGATTGGAGTGAGTTGGCCGTGTGTGCTAAGAATGACTCCGTGGCTTCCAATGACTCTGAGGCCCTAAGAAGGGCTTGGTTGTTGAGCAACAAGAGCAACGCCCCAGATGGGCAGAGCATCGCCCCCTAGTGGGCTTGCCAGGGGGATCCCGGTCAGGACATATGTGGGAGTCTGTCTCTGCCTCCCCTCTTCTCACTGAATAAAAAGAAAAAAAGAAAAAATAGTCAAAGACATTTCATAACAAATATTGATATCCTTGTTTTTCTAATATAAATATTAGGAGTTTGTATCATCTGTTAAATTTTTAGAGGAATAATTAGTATTTAAAACGTTGTAGGGACTCGAGGTGGAAAGAGCACATGCTTTAGAACCTTAAAGGTGTGGGGTTTGAATTCCAGTTTCATTGCTGGCTTTTGGGAAATTTAGCCACCCTCATGCTGCAGTCTCGTCATCTGTTAGAACTCAGCGGTAACACTTACCGTTGGGCTTCTGGTGGGAATAAGCAAAAGCACTTAGCACATTGCCACCCAAATGAAAGGTGCTCAGAATGGTGGCCACATCGACGCTGTTGCTGTTGTTACAGACATGGACTCATCCTTTTTCCTTAACTTTGAATTCTTCCCAGTCCAGTGACAACTTTCTGCTCGCCACTTACCGGTGCCAGGCAAATACCACACGGCTGGAACTCAAGGTAAAATGAAAGTCTGAAGTTTGTGTGTTACACTGGTGTGTCTTACCACACATCCTTTTCTTGCATTAAATTTCTTCCTGAAATGTCACTTGGGAGTAGTAACTTTTGAACAATCAGCCCGGGCCACAGTCTATTCTTAGCGCTTAACCGAGCACCGAAAATGACCAGTCCTTCATTTTTTACTAAGAAACTTTTTCCTACTTTCCTATTAGGGGAGGTTTCAAACATGTGGAAGCAATGACTCCAGCTTTAGCTACGGTCAGTTCGTGTTTGCCTCTCCATTCCCAACTATTTTGAAGAAGATACAAGATATCTTATAATTTCATTTGTAAATATTTTGGTGCATGTGTCTAAGAGATAACTTTTTATGACAATAACCACAGACTGTTACCGTACCTGAGAAAAATCAATAATTCCTAAATGTCATCAAGTTTTTACTGTGCAGATTTCACTGATTGTTTGTATAGTTTGTTTGATCAAGTCATTGGTCCAAATGAGGTCGTGTGGTTATTTTTTTTTCTTTATTGACTCATTTACTGTGGAATTGTCTGAAAAAATGTATATATTTTTTGTTTGTAATTCACTTTTTATTTATTTATTTGAATTAAAAATTTCGACTTACTGTGTGGACATGGTTTCAAGTGTCCCTTCCAGTCTCCATACCACCCTCGTTTAACCTTTGGCGATTGAAGTATCTCAGTAGTTGCTTTATGTTTTTTACGACCTGGAGTTTTCTGATTGCATTCCAGTGACGACATTTATTACTGTCTATTCCAGAGAAATCTTTTAAACTTGTTTCAGCAGTTTAGTAACATAATCAATTGTATAATATCCATTTTAGCACACAAATCTATTTTAGTTACTTAATTTTTAATATGAGATTTAATTAAAGATAATTTTTTGATACATTAATGATCTAAAAATTAAGGAGGACTGTAACTTTTCCTGGTGCTGTGATCTTCTGAGAATCAGCAACACCAGGATGTTTTCTTCAGAAGAGGAGGCTGTGCACAGCTCTTTCACATCGGGTTGAGGAGGGTCCAGGTAGATATAGTGGTTTGTCTAAATAAGTTTAGCCCACATAAGTCCCCTTTCACGTATTTTGAGGAAGAATGGTAAACTAGGATAAATTTATTACTAAAGTAATACCTTTAAGCATATTTTATGTGATCTAATAAAAAACACTAAAATGCTCTGCCTCATTATAAGGGAGATTCAGGTGAACAAGAAGCAGTTTCTGCTTCTCTGACAGTTGGCGGAAATGTGCAGGGCCACGTGACCAGGTGACGGGGACAAGGGAAAGGACACCCTCCATCTTAGCCGAAGGAATTGACAAGGGTGTAGTCGCTGTGGAAACCGAGGCAGCAGTGCCACGTGGAGGAATCTCTTGCACAGCAAAGAGATCACTGCTGTACATACAGATGTGTGGCTACAGCATTGTGTGTAGAGGCAGAAACGTGGGCCCCTCATGAACGCTCAGTAATTGAGTGGCCAAGTGAGTAGCTGTATATTCACCCCAAGGCGTGTTCCACAACTGTGATAAAGAACAGGTCAGCATATCCTGTTAGTATGGAGCAGACTCCGTGGAAAGCTCCCAGTGCACACAGGATCCCTGTGCCTGCACGGCCTTATTTCTAATGACAGAAAGGCATGTGGAGAAACGCTTCTGTCTTGTTGGGCGGGTTGTATCAGGGACAGAGGCCTCAGTGTGATGGAACTAGAGGTGGACATTATAGGACGGGCAGCAATAAGGGAAAAATGCAGATGTTGGAAGTAGAAACAAAGATGTTTAGGATATAACTGGAATTTATTTATGTCAAATTATAATTATATATTTGTTTTTGAACATCTGCATAGAGAGATGGATGAAAGGATGACTACTAAAATAGCAATAATGATCATCTCTGGGTGGTAGGGTTTTAGATGATTTATATGTTTATTCTAATTTTTCTTTGTTTGGATTTTTAAATAGTAAATATGGATTAAATTCCCAGAGAAAGCATTATGACCTTCTATTGTGGAAATAAATTATATGCAGCTTCCCCTTTAAGATAATATTAAGCTTCCCCTTTAAAAAGAAACACTCAAATACAGCTTTATCAAATCTATTTTTTTTCTTTCAGTGTTTTCATTCTTTTTTGTTTTTGTTTTTCCTTTTATCTTTCCTCTCTTCCCTCCCATTCAGGACAATATTTGTAAAGTTTATAAAAAAAGTCTTGCTTTAAGCTTGTATTTATGTTTTCCAATCAGGTAAAACATTGATTTTTTCCCCCTCACACGCTAGGAAAAGTGTAAGTTAAAGTATCAGATGACAGAAGCTGCCTTTGTAATGCAGAAGAGACTGCAGCCCTCTTGGGCTGGATTTCAGCAGAGAGGGGCTGGACGGGAGGCTCAGTGGCTTCCTAGCTCTGAGATTAGTCTTCACAGTCTGATGAAGTTTCCTTTCTGTTCACTGGTTTGGAATTCTCAGGATAGCCCACTAGCCACATTTGAAATAGCTCAGAAGTAGTTCTGAGTCAGAATATATCATAATAGGTTATGAGTCTGTCTCTCTATTTTCATAGAAAGTTAAGAGTTAAGTTCTTTGAAACATTTTTTTCTTTCAATAGCTTTTTGTAACAACAGCTTTATGCGATAGCACCCCTATTTCTGAGGAAATGAAATATCCCATGTAAATTTTAGTTATTTGGAAAACTCACTTATCCCCTTAACAAAAATGTCTCGGTTTTAACCATTTTCTATGTGAATCTTATAAAATATATTACGCCCCTGTGTTTTTAAATGCGCTGGGGTAGTATGTGAGAATGTATGTCTTTGGGGATGGCAGAGCACTGCTAAGTATAGACAAACCGCCTGAAACGTGGTGCCGTGCTGCAGAGAACTTTTTTTTTTTTTTTTTTTTAATTTTTTTCTTTTTATTTATTCATTTTAGAGAGGAGACACAGAGAGAGAGAGAGAGAGAGAGAGAGAGAGAGAGAGAGAGAGAGGAAGAGAGAAAAGGGGGAGGAGCTAGAAGCATCAACTCCCATATGTGCCTTGACCAGACCAGTGCAGGGTTTTGAACTGGCGACCTCAGTGTTCCCAGGTCGACGCTTTATCCACTGCGCCACCACAAGTCAGGCGTGCAGAGAACTTTTATAGCTGGGTCATTTGTGCTTTTGGCTGCCAAAATCTTTCAAAATCCTCCTTTACTCTTGTGCTAAAAGGTAGTTGATTAATAGAAGGTCATTATTCTCTTTAAAATATTACAGAAGAGGTTGAGGCTTCATTACTTGTGTTGAACACGTTAAAGATAATGTTTACCTTGCTAGATTATTCTTATTTTCTTTTCTTTTTTGTGTTGAATCAGATTCGTTCGATTGAAGGCCAGTATGGCACACTTCAAGCATACGTGACTCCAAGAATTCAGCCCAAAACCTGTCAGGTCTGCCAGTACCTTATCAAACCCCTTTCACTCCATCAGAGAACACACTGTATTGATCATGACAGGTAGGACAAAGGGGAGAACAGTTTATTTTTAGGGTATTACATGATAAACTTGCCTTTAATTTTTATAGTGTAAATTCTGGTAGATATTTTTATGTTTTAATTTAAATGCTATGGATTAATATTTCTAATGGATATTAGATTGTCTTTCAGAGACTGATCTGAGCTTGACTTTCCTGTCTTTGACAAAGACTACAATTTGAGATCAATAGAGTAGCAGTTCCCTCTCAAACATTTACCTGGAGCAAACTGCGTTTAGCATTTACATTTTCTGTGAACAGGATATTGGTGGATTAGCCTCAAATGTTGTATTTGCTTTCTGTTTCATTCACCTCAGGAAATACAGTGTGTCGGTAAAGTCATGGTGAACTTTTGACCCTGTGACCAGTCAAAAGTGCACCATGACTTTACGGACACACTGTATTCTAAAGCAATGGATTGTGATAGTCCCTGTATTTCTGACTTCCATTCTCATTTAAGCATCCTCTTGTTTGTAGTTTCTTGCTTTCTTTCCTGAAGATGAAAGACCACGGCTTAAGTGAAGGAGGGGGAGAAATGAATTAGTGAGTCCTCTCCCTGTGCCATGCCTCATGCTAGTGGCTCAGGTGTCATTGAAGCCTTAGAGCAAGACAGGTGATAAGGTCTCCGGTTAACAAAGGAGGACTGGATGTTTGGAAAAGAAGTAAGGTGATGGCATAAGAAACAGCTATAATTTGAGACCAAAGCCCATGTTTTTTATTTTTCTATTGCAGTTTGTTATTTTAAAGATAGGTAATTTAAATATGATGAAGGAGAAATATTCCAGAGATTTTGTTTGAAAACGTGAAAGAGGATAGATTTGTTTCAGGGTATCTTCCTGCTTCAGAGTTGAAGTTGTTAATGGTGGTCGTCGCATGGCGTGCTGGAAAGAACAGCAGATGGACTCATTATAATCTCCTACCTTGTTCCTTTGTGACTTTTGGGAAATAATCTCTCTGGGCTCTTGTTTTCTCATCTGCAAATCAGAGGGTTGGGCTGGATGCTCTTAAAACTCCCTTCTGCTTTTAGGTTCTTTAATGCTGTGTGTTTAAATTCCTTCTGAACCTTTAATTCCACAAACTTGACATTCTCTTAACACTTATAATTATTCACTTGATTTATTTAAAATCTCTTTGATATATTTTATTCCCTTGTCTGTGTATGCGATTTTTCACGCTAGAAGGTGTTGTTTCCTCTCTCCCAGAGGCAGGCACAGCTGGTCAGGAACAGACCAGGTTGCAGACGCATGTCTCTTCCTTAGAAGCCCAGTGCTGTTCCTTCACACCATGCTGATGATTCCCTAAGGAGATTCTTGTGTAAATGTTTTGGTAGTTTGTATAGTAGAAATACTAGATGAACTTTTAAAAATGAAATCTACCTGAATGAACTAAATTTTATTTGTAAAGCATGGAATAATGGAAACTACTTATGTCACTTAACTGAATATTACAGTTAGGTAGGGGTATAGATAAGCACTCATTTTTTTTCCTCATGAAATCAAAATGTTCATTTATCTGATGGGTAAGATTAATCTGAGAATAATTAAATGAATACTTTTATATTTGTTTAGCTGCTATTGAAAAGTTCTGTTTAACGCATTGTGTACATGTAATACCTCCCCGTATTTCCACACACGAACGTGTACCTCTCTGTGAATTACAGGCCCATGAATATGCTGACTTTAACAGGCCAGTTCAGTTTTGCTGAAGTTCACTCCTGGGTGGTGTTCTGCCTTCCTGAAGTTCCTGAAAAGCCTCCAGTAGGGGAGTGTGTGACCTTTTACTTCCAGAACACCTTCTTGGACACACAGCTGGAGAGTACCTACAGGTAAATGTAACATTACTGTTCACAAGTGTTTGATCTAAATGGAGTTTCTAAATTTTCTTTTGTTTTAAAGCAGAAATAATTTGTAAACATTATAGTTGAAACCTGTACTGTTCAAGAGAATCTATTGAAAAACAAGTAGAATTATGAGTTTTTAAATAATTATTGAATCAAGATGAGTATGGAAGATCAGCACATTCCTTATTTCCAGCAATACCAGTTAGGAAATAAATTGTCTAAACATACCCTTTCATAGTAACAATAACAATAACAGAATGTCCATATAAAAGCTGTAGGAACAATCTATTTTTTTAATTTAATTTAATTTTATTAATTTTAATGGGGTGACACCAATAAATCAAGGTACATATGTTCAAAGAAAACATCTCCAGGTTATCTTGTCTTTCAGTTATGCTGCATACCCATCACCCAAAGTCAAATTGTCCTCTGTCACCTTCTATCTGGTTTTCTTTGTGCCCCTCCCCCTCCCCCCTCTCCCTCCCTCTCCTACCCCCCATTCTCCCCCCCTTGTAACCACCACACTCTTGTCCATGTCTCTTAGTCTCTTTTTTATGTCCCACCTATGTATGGAATCATGCAGTTCTCAGTTTTTTCTGATTTACTTATTTCACTCCGTATAATGTTATCAAGGCCCATCCATGTTGTTGTAAATGATCCGATGTCATCGTTTCTTATGGCTGAGTAGTAGTATTCCATAGTATATATGTACCATAGCTTTTTAATCCACTCGTCTTCTGATGGACACTTGGGCTGTTTCCATGTCTTGGCCACTGTGAACAATGCTGCTATGAACATGGGGCTGCATGTGTCTTTACGTACCAATGTTTTTGAGTTTTGGGGGTGTATACCCAGTAGAGGGATTGCTGGGTCATATGGTAGTTCTATTTATAGTTTTTTGAGGAACCACCATACTTTATTCCATAATGGTTGTACTACTTTACATTCCCACCAACAGTGGATGAGGGGTCCTTTTTCTCCACAGTCTCTCCAACACTTATTACCCGTCTTGTTGATAACAGCTAATCTAACAGGCGTGAGGTGGTATCTCATTGTAGTTTTGATTTGCATTTCTCTAATAGCTAATGAAGATGAGCATCTATTCATATATCTGTTGGCCATTTGTATTTCTTCCTGGGAGAAGTATCTGTTCATGTCCTCTTCTCATTTTTTTATTGGATTGTTTGTTTGTTGTTGAATTTTGTGAGTTCTTTGCATATTTTGGATATTAGCCCCTTATCTGAGTTGTTGTTTGAAAATATCATCTCCCATTTAGTTGGTTGTCTGTTTATTTTGTTGTCAGTTTCTCTTGCTGTGCAAAATCTTCTTAGTCTGATGTGGTCCCATTCATTTATCTTTGCCTTCACTTCCCTTGCCTTTGGAGTCAAATTCATAAAGTGCTCTTTGTAACCAAGGTCCATGAGTTAAGTTCCTATGTTTTCTTCTATGTACTTTATTGTTTCAGGTCTTATATTTAGGTCTTTGATCCATTTTGAATTAATTTTAGTACAAGGGGACAAACTGTAGTCGAGTTTCATTCTTTTGCATGTGGCTTTCCTGTTTTCCCAGCACCATTTGTTGAAGAGGCTTTCTTTTCTCCATTGTGTGTTGTTGCCTCCTTTGTCAAAAATTATTTGATCATATATATGTGGTTTTATTTCTGGACTTTTTACTCTGTTGCATTGGTCTAAGTTGTCTATTTTTCTGCCAATACCATGCTGTTTTGATTGTCGTGACTCTATAATATAATTTGAAGTCAGGTATTGTAATGCCCCCAGCTTCGTTCTTTTTCCTTAGGATTGCTTTGGCTATTCGGGGTTTTTTATAGTTCCATATAAATCTGATGATTTTTTGTTCCATTTCTTTAAAAAATGTCATTGGAATTTTGATGGGAATTGCATTAAACTTGTATATCGCTTTGGATAATATGGTCATTTTGATTATATTTATTATTCTTATCCAAGAACAAGAAATATTTTTCCATTTCCTTGTATCTTTTTCAATTTCCCTTAACAATGCTTTGTAGTTTTCATTATATAGGTCCTTTACATTCTTTGTTATGTTTATTCCTAGGTGTTTTATTTTTTGTTGTTGCAACCATGAAGGGGATTATTTTTTTGAGTTCATTTTCTAATGTTTCGTTGTTGGCATATAGAAAGGCTGTGGACTTTTGTATATTAATTTTGTATCCTGCGACCTTACTGTATTGGTTTATTGTTTCTAGTAATCGTTTTGTGGAGACTTTGGGGTTTTCGATATATAGGATCATATCATCTGCAAAAAGTGAAACCTTTACTTCTTCTTTTCCAATATGGATACCTTTTATTTCTTTGTCTTGTCTGATTGCTCTGGCTAGAACGTCTAGCACCAGGTTAAATAAGAGTTGAGAGAGTGGACATCCCTATCTTGTTCCTGATTTAAGGGGGAAAGTCCTCAGTTTTATGACATTTAATATGATGTTAGCAGCTGGTTTATCATAAATGGCCTTTATTATGTTGAGATATTTTCCTTCTATACCCATTTTGTTGAGTGTTTTAAACATAAAATTATGTTGTATTTTATCAAATGCCTTTTCTGCATCTATTGATAAGATCATGTGGTTTTTGTTCTTTGTTTTGTTGACATGGTGTATTACATTAACCGTTTTACGTATGTTGAACCATCCTTGAGATTCTGGGATGAATCCCACTTGATCATGGTGTATTATTTTTTTAATATGTTGTATTCGATTTGCTAGTATTTTGTTTAGTATTTTAGCATCTGTATTCATTAGAGATATTGGTCTGTAGTTTTCTTTTTTGTGCCATCCTTGCCAGATTTTGGTATGAGGGTTATGTTGGCCTTATAAAATGTGTTTCGAAGTATTGCTTCTTCTTCAATTTTTTGGAAGATTTTAGTAGAATAGGAACCAAATCTTCTTTGAATGTTTGATAGAATTCACTAGTATAGCCGTCTGGGCCTGGACTTTTATTTTTTGTGGAGGTTTTTAATAGTTTTTTCTATTTCCTCCCTGCTTATTGGTCTGTTGAGGTTTTCTGCTTCTTCATGACTCAGTCTAGAAAGGTTGTATTGTTCTAGGAATTTATCCATTTCTTCTAGATTGTTGAATTTGGTGGTGTAAGGTCCGACCCGCATGAAATGAGACAAAGTACCAAATAGTTAAAAAGTCCAACTTTAGCCTGACCAGGCGGTGGCACAGTGGACAGAGCATTGGACTGGGATGCGGAAGACCCAGGTTCGAGACCCCGAGCTCGCCAGCTTGAGCACGGGCCCATCTGACTTGAGCAAAAGCTTGCCAGCTTGGACCCAAGGTCGCTGGCTCCAGCAAGGGGTGGCTCAGTCTGCTGAAGGCCCGCGGTCAAGGCACATGTGAGAGAGCAATCAATGAACAACTGAGGTGTTGCGATGGCAATGAAAAACTAATGATTGATGCTTCTCACCTCTCTCCGTTCCTGTCTGTCTGTCCCTATCTATCCCTCTCTCTGACTCTCTCTCTGTCCCTGTAAAAAAAAAAAAAAAAAAAAAAAAAAAGTCCAACTTTATTGGAACCTTTGGGCGGGTTCAGTGACTCGGAGAGAAATGAGCCAGAGAAGCGGCGCCTAACTGGTGGGGCTTGAGATCCTTATACCCCTTCAGGCTGGCTGGGGAAGGGAATTTTCTACTGCAGTTTCAGCCTGCAGGTGGTTTGCGCAACGGGGGACGTTAATGGTTGAGGAATTTCTATTATGGCTTCGGTCAGGATGTGTGTACTAAAGGTTAGTAATTGCAGAAATGCTAAAGACATGAGGGACTCTCGATCCATCCTGAAAAAGTATTCACCATAGTTAAAAGGTATTTAAGGTTTTTGTGTCTGAGCATGTGGGTAAAGTTGACCTGCCAATCCTGCCCAGGCAGGTGGCCCCGCATTTGGTGAAGTGGGCGACGGACGTGGCAGGCCCCTTGGCTGTTTGCCCTGGAACAGGTGGAGCAAGAGGAATGAACGTCTTGGATGGTTTGCTGGAGATGGTCGTGGTGGAATAGAGGAGATAGAAAATGAAAAAGGGCTTTAGGCACAATGTGTAAGGATTTGTGAATGTCAGCGATTATTTGGTATCTCTGAGACTGTGGGAGGATGAGGAGGTCATTTTTGAAAGCCCATCCATTCTTGATCTGGACCTCAGGGGAAGATTGGAAAAGATTTTGCTCTGTGGAGGAGTATTGGGGGTTGTATGTCTTTGAGAGAAAGCAGATAGCAGAGGTAGGGTGTGTGCGTGCTATGGAACGAGCTGTTTTGTCAGCAAAGGCATTCCCCTTAGCTATGGGAGAATTGGAGGTCTGGTGGCCCTTACAATGTATAATGGCTATCTGTGAAGGGAGTTGGATGGCCTGTATAAGTTTAGAAATGAGCTTGCCATTTAGAACAGGTGTTTCCTTAGTCGTGAGGAAGCCTCGTTTCTTCCAGATCATACAGTGAGAGTGGGCAATAAGAAAGGCATATTTAGAGTCAGTGTATATGTTAACTGCCTTATCCTTTGCCCAGATGAGGGCCCGGGCTAGGGCAACCAGTTCAGCCTGTTGGGAGGTAGTTCCCAGGGGGAGGCTGTTTGCCTCGATGACCTGGGTGTCAGAAACGATGGCATAGGCGGCTCGCCAGGGCCCCGGAGGTTCAGAGATTGAACTGCCATCAATGTAAAGGGTATGTTGGGCCTTAGGCAACGGATGAGCCGCAAGGTCAGAGCGGGGAGATTTAGAATGTTCTAAAACTTCGATGCAAGAGTGAGTAGAGGGAGATGCGTCAGAGACGGGAAGGAGGGTGACTGGGTTAAGAGAGTTGCAGTTAGAGAGCGTGATGGAGGGGTTTTCTATGAAGAAGAGGTGGTACAGCTGGAGTCGAGAAGGCCCAAGGTGAGCCAAAGCCTGATGTGAGAGGAGGTCTGTGAGGCAATGGGGGGAAAAACCTGTAGTGGCTGTTGGAGATTAATCTTCAAAGCCTCGGTGGTGAGATCAGCGGCGGCTGCGAGAGCTCGTAGGCAGGGTTGCCATCCACGGGTGGTGGGATCTAACTGTCTGGAGAGATAGGTTATTGGGACTAGAGTTGGACCCGCCGGCTGGGCCAGGACCCCTAGTGCCAAGTGTTGTCTCTCTTCAGTGTAAAGGACAAAAGGGTGTGAGGGGTTAGGTAAGGCCAGGGCCGAGGCCGAGCAGAGGGCCCCTAGGAGAGCCGAAAAAGCCCGGCGGACAGTCTCGGGAGGTTAGGGGTCCCTCTGGTGTTTCTTTGGCCACTAAGTAGAGAGGCTTGGCCAGGAGGGCAAAATTTGGGACTCAGTGGCGGAAGAAGCCTACTAATTTTAGAAACAACTGGATTTCGGCTGCCGAGTTGGGGGATTGCAGGCCCCGAAGAGCCTGTAACCTGTCGGTGGTGATGGCTCGGTGGGTCAGGGTGACCAAGAGGCCAAGGTAGGTGACAGATGGAGTGGCTATTTGTGCCTTCCTGGCAGATACCCAATATCCCTTGTTGCAAAGGAAATTCAGTAAGAGGGTGGTAGCCTTGAGGCATTCGGCCTTGCTTGGGGAGCAGACTAGAAGATCATCTACATATTGTAAAAGAGTGGATGGAGCTATATTGCAAGCTAGTAAATCTGTTGCCAGTGCTTGACCAAATAGATGAGGGCTGTCCCGGAATCCCTGGGGGAGGACCGTCCAGGTCAGTTGTTGGGCGGTATTGGAAACAGGGTCTTCCCAGGTGAAGGCAAATAGAAAGTAGGAATCCGGGTGGAGTGGTATGGTGAAGAAAGCATCCTTGAGGTCAAGGACTGAGAAATGGGTGGTATTAGAGGGGATGTGAGAGAGAAGGGTGTATGGGTTAGGGACTACTGGGGATATGGGGACAACCGCTGAGTTGATTATGCGGAGATCCTGTACAAGGCGGTACTGTCCTGAGGTCTTCTTAACAGGGAGGATCGGAGTATTACAAGGCGAGTTGGTGGGAATTAGTAAGCCTTGTATTTTAAGTTTGTTGATGATGGGTAAGAGTCCCATCCTATGGGTGTGTGAGATAGGAAACTGTGGGCAGTTGGGGAAAGAAGATGGGTCCTTGAGTTTGATCAGGACAGGAGTGTGGTGCGAGGCTACAGTGGGGGTACCCGTATTCCAGACCTTAGGGTTTACCCCAGGTAAAAGCTGGACCCTGGAGTCCGAGTCCGGATCAGGATCGGGACCTGGCACTAATGCTAGTATGAAGGCCTGCTCGGGGGAAAATGAAATACTTGCCCGGAGTTTGGACAGAATGTCTCTCCCCAGGAGAGGAACTGGGCAGGAGGGTATGACTAGGAAGGAGTGTGAGAATGAGTGACCCTCAAATAGGCAATCAAGGAGGGTCGTCCGCCGTGGGGTCGAGGGTGATCCGTCGATTCCCATAACCGAGACCTGGGAAGGAACTGTAAGGCCCGAATGAGAGGGAAGGACAGAATAGGTAGCCCCTGTGTCTATTAGAAAGGAAACAGACTTACCCGCTACCTGGAGCGTAGCCCTGGGCTCGGTGAGAGTAACCGGAGTCAAAGAGCCAGGGCCCCCTCAGTCGTCCATTAAGCCCAGCAGTTCTGAGACCAGAAATGCCTGGTTCTCAGTTCCCCTGCATTGAGGTGCCGTAGGCTGAGCCAGGGTCGGGCAGTCCGACTTCCAGTGGCCCATTAGTTTGCATTGTGGGCAAGGCTTGGTGGGGGGCCTTGGTTGCGGGCAGGCCTTGGCCCAGTGGCCCTCTTTGCCGCATTTAAAGCAAGCGCCCGGTGGCGTACGCTGTCCTCCCTTGGAGGCTGGTTTCTTTATCAGTTCCTCTACCGGCCGGAGGGCCGCTACCAAGGCTTGGGTCCGCTCCTGGTGGGCGGCTTCAGCCGTTTCCTCTCGGGCGTTAAACACTTTAAAAGCCATTTTTACCAGGTCTTGGATGGGAGTCTCAGGGCCCTCCTCAGCCTTTTTAAGTTTCTTTCTAATATCCGGGGCTGACTGAGAGATAAAGTGAGAGGCTAAGACTGTGGCCCCATTGCGGACCCCGGGTCTAGGCGGGTATAACAGACTAGGGCTTCTTGAAGACGGTTCAGGAAAAGAGCTGGGTTTTCTTCGGGGAGTTGGGTAATTTCCTTCAGCTTATCATAATTTACTACCTTGTTAGAAACCGCGTCCATACCTCTGATTAAGTATTGGAGCATAAGGTTTCGACAAGGGATGTTGGACTCTTGGCCAGGCTGGTAACTCCAATTGGGGTCTTCCCCGGGTACCGCCTCTGTGCCAAGGGGGATCTGGTCATCCACTAGATGGTCCCTGTCTGCCTGCTGTCTGGCGGCAGTGAGGATACGTTCATGTTCCTCAGGGGTAAGAGTAGAGGTACAGATTACCTTAATGTCATGCCAGGTCAGGTCATATGTCTGAGTCAGGTACCAGAATTTCTTAATGTAGGTTGAGGGATCGGCCGAGAAAGATCCTAGCCGTTTCTCGATCTGTGAGAGGTCTTGGAGAGAGAAGGGGACATGTACTCGAACTAGTCCTTCTGCCCCAACCACCTCACGGAGAGGGGCGAGAACAACGGATGACGATTGGGGGCCGTGTGACCTGGTATGGGCTGCAACGGGAGAGGTTAGGGGGTCTGCAGGAGGTGGGGCAGAAGGAACCAGAGGAGCGGAAGGAGCCGGAGCCTGGCCCGGGTCTGGGAGGTTTTTGTAGGGGAGAGCCGGAGGGGGAGATAGGTGGTCGGGAAGGTCATCGGGTTGAGAGTAAGGAGGGGGTTCTTGGGAGGAAGCCTTGGGAGGAGAGGAGGTTCGAGCTAGGAGAATTTGGTGGGTAGAACAATGGGAACAGAGGTCGGGGCGGGAACGAAGGTCCCAGAAAGCTTGGACATAGGGGACCTCAGAATCTTTTCATGTCTGTTGGCAGAAATTGTCCAGGTCTTGGAGGACGTTAAAATCAAAAGTGCCCATTGGAGGCCAGTGGGGACCTATTGTCCAGGTTGTATTGAGGCCATGCAACCTGCGACAGGAAAATGAGTTTCTTCCGATGGAGGGTTTGAGTGTACCCCAATTTGGAGAAGTTAGCCAATAAACACCTAGGGGTGTTTTGGGATCAGCTTTGGACCCAGAGTTGCCCATCATTCAGGGAGAAGTATGGGGAGGTTTCACGGGTTGGGAAAAGGGATAACCGAGAGGTGTCCCAATCGGGTGTCCCAGTTCCGGAAGGAGACTCGGTCTCCGGTATTGGAGAGAGAGAGAGAAGCATCCCACTCACTCGCACTCCTTTAAAGGCTCCTGGAGCCGGTGGAGTGGTTCCCGGCTCGGCCGAGTCTAGGACAGGAACCCCAGTTGGCAACCCGCGGAAAGGTCCCAGAAGAAAGGAACGTACTTATGATCTGGCTGAACGAGAAAGGGGTTTTCCTGGTCCAAAAGAGGTCCCAGAGTATGCAGGCCAGAGGGGGGAGAGAGAAAAAGAGGGGGGACACACGCCCGGCCACTTGGACCTAAAGGTGGGCCACAAACCCTCTCCCGGGTTTCAGCACCAAATGTAAGGCCCGACCCGCATGAAATGAGACAAAGTACCAAATAGTTAAAAAGTCCAACTTTATTGGAACCTTCAGGCGGGTTCAGTGACTCGGAGAGAAATGAGCCAGAGAAGCCGCGCCTAACTGGTGGGGCTTGAGATTCTTATACCCCTTCAGGCTGGCTGGGGAAGGGAATTTTCTACTGCAGTTTCGGCCTGCGGGTGGTTTGCGCAACGGGGGACGTTAATGGTTGAGGAATTTCTATTATGGCTTCGGACAGGATGTGTGTACTAAAGGTCAGTAATTGTAGAAATGCTAAAGACATGAGGGACTCTCCAGCCCCTGCCCCGGGGGTGCTACCGGACAGGTGGCATATAGTTTTTCATAGTATTCTACAATAATTCTTTGTATATATATGATATCTGTGGTGATTTCTCCTCTTTCATTCTGGATTTTGTTTATATGAGTCCTTTCTCTTTTTTCCTTGGTGAGTCTTGCCAAGGGTTTGTCAATTTTGTTGATCTTTTTAAAGAACCAGCTCCTTGTTTTATTAATTTTTCTATATTTTTTCTGTTCTCTATTTTGTTTATTTCTGCTCTGATTTTTATTATTTCCTTTCTTCAGCTGGTTTTGGGTTGTCTTTGTTCTTTTTCTAGTTCCGTAAGGTGTTAAGTGGTGTGAAGTTAAGTGGTTTACTTGGGCTCTCTCTTGTTTATTCATATAAGCCTGAAGTGATATAAACTTCCCTCTTATTACTGCTTTGCTGCATCCCAGAGATTCTGATATGTTGTATTGTCATTTTCATTTGTTTGTATTATCTTTTGATCTGTATGCTTATTTCTTCTTTGACCCACTCATTTTTTAAAAGTGTGTTGTTTAGTTTCCACATTTTTGTGGGTTTGTTTACCTCTTTTTTGCCGTTGAATTCTAGTTTCAAGGCTTTATGATCAGAAAATATGCTTGGTAACAATTTCAATTTTTCTGAATTTGCTGATATTATTTTTGTGGCCCAACATATGGTCGATTCTTGAGAATGTTCCATGTACTCTAGAGAAAAATGTGTACCCTGTCACTTTGGGATGAAATGTCCTGTAGATGTCTATCATATCCAATTGCTCTAGTGTTTCATCTAAGGCCAGTATTTCTTTACTGATATTCTGTTTGGATGAACGAGCGAGAGCTGTCAGCGGTGTATTGAGTGTCCAAGTCTGATTGTATTTTTGTCGGTTTTTGTTTTTAGGTCAGTCCGTAGCTGTCTTATGTATTTTGGTGCTCCTTGGTTTGGTGCATATATATTAAGAAGTGTTACATCTTCTTGATTAAATGTCCCCTTTATCATTATGAAATGACCATTTTTGTCTCTGATTACTTTTGCTGTCTTATAGTCAGCATTGTTGAATATGAGTATTGCTACACCTGCTTTTTTTGGATGTTATTTGTTTTCCAGCCTTTCACTTTGAATTTGTTTTTACCCTTGTTGCTTAGATGTGTTTCCTGTAGGCAGCATACAGTTGGATTTTCTTTTTAAATCCATTCTGCTACTCTCTGTCTTTTTATTGGTGAGTTCAATCCATTTACATTTAGTGTTATTATTGACACTTGATAGTTTCCTGTTGCCATTTTATATATTGCTTTCTGTTAGTTTTGTATCTTCTCTTTTCTTTTTCTGTCATTTGTTTTTGTTTGGTTGTAATCCATACTTCTTTCCTCTGTTACTTCTTTTCTCAAGTCATGTGCTTCTGTGGTGGTTTTTTTCAGGGGTGGTTACCATTAAGTAATGAAAAGGGTACCTGCCATGTTCATTGTAATACACTATCTTATGAGTGCTTCTGTACTCCATTGTCCTTTGCTACTGTTAATCTTCGTCTTCTCCCCTTTATTGTTTTTGTTGTCACAGTTTAAATTTGTTTTTTTGTGTGTGTGTTCCTGGTGGAGCTTTTACTTGTGATTTTTTGTTTTGTTCTTTGTATCTAGTTGGAAAACCCCCTTTAGTATATCCTGAAGTGAGGGTTTTCTGATGATAAATTCCCTCATCTTTTCTATATCTAAATGTTTTCATTTCTCCTTCATATTTGAAGGATAGCTTTGATGGGTATAGTATTCTTGGTTGGAAGTTCCTCTCTTTCAGAACTTTGAATATTGGGGTCCACTCTCTTCTAGCTTGTAGAGTTTCTGCTTAGAAATCTGATGATAATCTAATAGGACTTCCTTTATATGTTGTATTATTCTTTTCCCTGGCTGCCTTGAAAATTTTTTCTTTGTTGTTGGTTTGTGCTAATTTCATTATGATGTGCCTTGGAGTAGGTTTGTTGGAGTTAAGATAACTCGGTGTTCTATTTGCTTCTTGAATTTGAGGCTTTAGTTCTCTCCACAGGCTTGGGAAGTTCTCGTCTATTATTTGTTTGAATATGTTCTCCATTTCATTTTCTCTCTCTTCTCCTGATATACCTATTATTCTTATGTTACTCTTTTTGGTGGAGTCAGACAATTCCTGTAGGGCTTTCTCATTTTTTAAAATTCTTGAGTCTCTCTCTTCTCTCTGTTGTGCCTCAAGTTGCCTGTCTTCTATGTCACTAATCCTCTCTTCTGTCTGGTCTGTTCTATTAGCTAAGCTTGTTACCTCGTTTTTTAGTTCATGAATTGAGTTTTTCATCTCTGTTTGATTTGTTTTTATAGTTTCAATTTTCTTGGTAATATATTCTTTGTGTTTGTTGAGTTTTATTCTGAGCTCCCTAAATTGCCTTTCTGTGTTTTCTTATATATCTCTGAGCATTTTTAGGATTTCTATTTTAAATTCTGTCATTTAACTCCAAGGTTTCCAATCTATTAAAATATTTTTCTATAAATTTTTCCTCATCTATCTGTGCTACCTCTCTGTCTTTTGTATCCATGATATTCTATTTCGTTTTCCTTAATGGCATCTGAGGGTGATTTTGTTAATAACACTAATGTGAATTAATAAAAAAAAGTAAAAGAATAAACAGTAAAAAAGGCAATAAATAACAAATAAAAACAAATTAAACAAAAATTTTATTTTCTTTTTTCCTCTCCTCCCCTCTGAGAAAATGCCGTGAAAAACTGAGAATTATATTGTGCTAAATGGAACAAAAACTACCACCTATAATGGGCGGCCTGAGTTGGGAAGAAGTAATAAAGGGGCAAAAAAGGAAGTAGGGACCCACAAAATGCAAAAAAGGAAAAAATTTGGATCAAGAATAAAATAATTTTCTTGTAAATGATGGTCAAAGGAAAGATATATAGTGAAAGGGATAAGAAGGAAACAAGAAAAAAAATAAACTATTGTATTAAGTGAAACAAAAACTACATAGAATGGAGAGCCGGGGTTGGGGGGAATGATAATGAGTTAAAAAGTGAAGTAAAAAGCACACAAAATGCCACAAAGAAAAAATTTGAATCCAAAATAAAATAGTTTGTTTGTAAGGATCGAATGAGAGGAAAAGTAAAAGAGAATAGAAGAAACTAAGAGAGAGGGAGAGAAAAGAAAAAGAAAACTAAAGAGAGAGTTAAGGGTTTTGGAGTGTAACCCTCAGAGAGAGAAAGAAAAAAGAAAAGAAAAAAAAGGGAAATGTAACACTTATGGGTAATGTAGTTCAAGATGAAGAGAAAAGACTAAGACGAGCAGAGGATTAAAGGACCAAGGTGGAAGAAAAAATAAAGATAAGATGAAAGAAACAAAAAAAAGTGGAAAAGTTATAAAGTTTGTGGATTTTTCTTGATATTGAGAGGTTATCTTCTTTTTTTTTCCTTCCTCTCCGTCTTCCTGATTGGTGGCACTGTACCCCAGGCTCTGCCCCTGTGGCAGTTTAGGTAGAGATTTGCAGTTGATGTGTTGCTATGGTGATGTCATATATTAGTCCTCAGTCTCGTTGGTAGTCGGGTCTTGTTAGCATTTGCAAGCTCCAACAATGGGAGAGTCTGTTTTCTTAGAGCCTCTCCTTCCTGAATTAGCAGCCTGGTGATCCAGCTATGAGGTTACTGCTGCCACTGCCTGGTTAGTAAGAGGCTCAAAGAGCTGGCAAATCCCCACTCTATCCCCACTCAGCGCAGGGCTGTGGGTAAGGCTCTGTCAGTCAGAGCCGTCAGCATAATCAGGCAGGGCTGAGAGACAATTTCTCTCAAGGTGACTTTCTCTGAGCCTCCAGGCGTGTCCAGTATGTCTCAGCACTCTGTGGGACCACTCCCCAGGCTTTTTGTACTTTTTAACCTGTCTTGGCTAAGAAGAAGATGCCCTAGTTCAGGGGTCTCCAGACTTTTTACACAGGGGGCCAGTTCACTGTCCCTCAGACCGTTGGAGGGCCGCCACATACAGTACTCCATACACTGACCACCAATAAAGAGGTGCTCCTTCCAGAAGTTCGGCGGGGGCCAGATAAATGGCCTCAGGGGGCCGCAGTTTGGTCCACGGGCCATAGTTTGGGGACCTCTGCCCTAGTTGCTGCCTGCAGAATAGGAGGTCTTAAAAGCTGCCAAGTCCCTCTTTAGCGCACAGCCCTGAATGAAAGCCCTGCTAATCAGAGCCACCAGCATAGGCAGGTTTTTCACCCTGTGTCGGCTCACTGGAAGTTGTCCCGCCCCTCCATACAAAGCAAGAACCACTAAAAAATATCACGTCTCTTGTCTTAGATCGCTGAGCTGAGACAAACCTTGTCAGCCAGAGCCGCGTAAGCCAGTTGGGTGGTGAGCCGACTGTGAGTTAAGCTAACTTGAGTGCTTGGGTTCACAGATTTGCTACAGAGACTGTTCGCAAGCTGCCTGCGCGCCCTTCCCCCAGTGCTTGCCTGAATGGCTGGCGAGGGCGCCGCGCCCGCCCAGAGAAGACCGGGCGTAGGGAAGTTTGCTTTTGGTTCTCCCTCCGCTGTTGTTGGTGGAGCAAGGATTACACCGTGCCTCTGCTCGCAGCCCACGCAGGAGTCTCTGACTCTGCCCCTCTGTCCGGGAACGCAGGTGCCCACGCCGGGGGCCCAAAGAGGAACCTCTCGCACTCTGCCCGCGCTCCCCGACCAGGCTATCGGGGTAATGGAGCCTGCCGCTTGCCTGCCTCTGCCAGGACCGGCGCCGGCTCTAGGTCGCGCGGGCTGAGCCGCAGCGGGCTCAGTCTTTCCTCGGCTTGCCGTCTGTGCTGCAGCCCGGCTCCTTCTGCGCCCCAAGCTTTCACTCTCTCTGTTCCAAGTGAAAGCAGCCCTAGCTCAGGTTAGTGAGGGAGGCGGAGGGTTCCATTCTCCATCTTATTTCCTTCAGGGTTGCTTATAAATTTCGTCAGTTTTTCGCCCCTTTCATACCTTTTTGTTCAGTGTGTGGGACCCACAGATGCTCCAGGGATCGATTTTTCTGTCTCTGGTTGTAGAACTTGTTGAAATTTTGGGGAGAAGTATCGGGCGTACTCCTCACGGCGCCATTTCTCTTACGTTACTTGTAGGAACAATCTTTATTAGAAATCTGTAGAAGTTACATGAAGAAGCTTTAAAATTTTATTGCCATGCAAGATTTGATTCAGTGGAATAATAATATACTCTATAGTCCTTAGTGTGAAGACACTGTAAACGTGGCAGTTCTTTCAAGTCGATCTGAACATTATCCTAATTCCAATATAAATTCCGATTGAATTTCTTCCTGCAAAAATAGGAAGTGGCTCAGTACTGCAGAGCTGAGGACATGCAGGTGTGTGAGGCCACGGGTTATGAGGAGGGGTCACTGGTTGCCCTTGTACACACGGGGCTGAGCCGCCTGCTGAGTGCGCTGACCGCCTTCTTACCAGTAACTGCTCCGGCTCCTGGGCTGATTGCTCCTGCTGACCACTCCCGGCTGGCCACTCCCAGCCTGACCTCTCCCTGCCTGACCGCTCCCTGCTCTGAGCTTGCTCCTCCTGGCTGACTGCTCTTGGCTGACCACTCCTGGGCCGACTGCTTCCAGGCTGACCGCTCCTGGGCCTGACCGCTCCCTGCTCTGAGCTTGCTCTGACCACTGCTTCAGGGTCTTGGCATTCTCGTTCTCACCTCATCTGTGTTTGTGTTTGATATTTTGTTTTCTTAATTTTGTTTTGGAACGGACTGGGCTTCTTGTTCTCTTTCTGTCTGTCTCCTAAGTATTCTTTGTCTGAGCAGAGCATCACTCCTCCTTCTAGCTGAGAGTTGAGCACACAAATTCAGGAAACAGCAGTGAACGCATAATTTTACCTCAGAATGCAGCCTTTTGGGACCTAGAACTCTCCAGAAGTGTCACTGGTTTAGGATCAGTCCCAGGGGGTCTGGTCTGTGCCCAACCCTGAGCAGTGACCTGCTCGCTCGCAGCACCACAGGGGCCTCGCGCTTCAGGCACAGCCCATAATTCAGCGCCCCTGGCATACTGTGCTCTTTCAGTGTATGGGCTGCCGGGCAAGCGCCTGTGTGTGGTTTATACCAGCACAGCTGTGTTCTCCAGCCGTCTGTGTCCTTTAGTACTCCTTCTGCCAGCCAGAACCACCCTATTCCCCACGTATAAGACGCTCCCATGTATAATATGCATCTTAATTTGGGGGCCCAAAATTTGAAAAAAAAATGTATTATATAAAGTTATTAAACTCAACTTTTAGTCATCATAACATTCATACAACTCCCCAGCACTGTCAAAACTCCCATCCGTTAGCTTGTCCTCATCTGTGTCTGATGACGAATCACTGTCTTCAACAACAAGTGCAAAAACAAGCACGAAAGGCAGGAACTGCAAGTAAAAAACCTGCAACCACTGTATAAGACGGACCCAGTATTTAGACCCCAGATTTGTTGGGAAAATGTGTGATGGGGAAATACGATACTTACTCTTCAGGACCCAGCTCAATAGCTGCATCTTTTAAGCCTCCCTTGATTCTCTTTTCTATTCCCACAGCATTTTATTCTCACCTGTCTTAGGTAGGTATTGTTACTGATTTGAAGTGGACAATGTTTGCTATATAAGCTTGTATCTCTAAGTTAAACTGTTGTTTTGTTATCTAAATGAAGTACATGTGTGTGGAGGAAGTACATACATGTGTTTTGGAGGCAGACCCGCCGAGGTGTGAGTGTTGGCTCTGTGCCTCTCCAGCCGTGTGACTTCAGCTAGGTCACTTCACTCTGAGCTTTAGTTTTCTCTTCTGAGGAAAGGAAACAATAGCATTTCCTCATTGTTATGAGTAGAGAAGATGAGTCATGTAAGTCATTCCACTGATGATGGGTACTATGTGTTTAAATTAAGTATCAGCAGTTAAAGACTAGTGGGAAATCTCATGATTTCTAAAACACAGTTGGGATCAAAACAGTAAGTATGTATTACTCATCTTTCTAGAAGAAAGAACTCAGTATTTGCTCATACCTATTCTATATAAACTATTGGTGTATATGAAAACTAAATAAAAAGGCGTTAAATACACGTAAAACGGCATATGTTAATTAATTGGGACACTTTGGGTTATCATCAGGACCAGCGGCTTCAATGAGGTCGGCAGACCCGCTCTCTCCCATTGCTCAGCTTGGCTGGGTCTCGGCTTTTCCGTGTAGTGCCATGGTGGCCACCAGCAGCTCCATTCAGCTCGCTGTGCTGTGGGCGGCCGTAGCCGCCTTTCCCACTAGTTCCGGTAGAAACAAAAGTCCTGGGATTGAGTGTCATTGCTGAGCTGTGGACCACTACGGTCAGGAGGCTGGGAGACCCTGTTTAGCTAAGCTTCCTGCCGCAGTCTCAGAAATGGGGTTGAGGCCAGTGCCAGTGAAAGTTTGTGGACAGAGAAGGAAGAGAGAGTGCAGCCTTAAAGAAGGGTCCTGTGACCATAACATGGCTGTGGGTGCCGGGCATGAAGAATAGATGGTACCCGTATGTCTGCTCTCAGTTCTAAGGATGAAGCACATAGTCATGCTGTTTGTGGTTTATGTGAGTACATTAAAGGAAAAACATATATGTAAGTAAGCAACTCTGTATTTTATGGTCATAAGGAGTTAGCTATTGGACATTTTATTGGTGAAAATAAGTGGTTTTAAATGAAGGGCATATAAATTGGCATATCTTTAAGAGGCAAAAATCTTGCATCTTGTTAAGTTTTACAAGTATGTTCAGAACTTGAATTAATATAACAGTATAAGGTACACATTTAAGTATGCTTTATATCAATAATGAGATATGTATATAAAGAAATCTAAAATCAAAGTAAATCTAAACACTGTATTTACAAAATATGTATTTACTGAGTGTATTTCCTTCTAAAGCTGTTCTTTTTTAAAAAATATATTAATTTTGTAGGAAAGGAGAAGGAGTCTTTAAATCTGACAACATTTCTACTATATCCATCCTAAAAGATGTGCTCTCTAAAGAAGCTACAAAAAAGAAAATTAACCTCAACATATCATACGGTAAAAAAAAAAAAATCTTTTTTCTGGGCTTTTTTTTTTTTTTTTGGTTGATCTTGTTAGAGTAGGAATGTTTCTGATCAAAATGACTTTCTAATTGTGCCTTGCTTACCTCCTTCCAGAAATAAATGAAGTATCAGTCAGACACACTTTAGAGCTCATCCACCCAAAGCTGGAGTGCCAGTTGCTTTTGACTAAGAAAGTTCAGTTAATCGATGCTTTAAAAGTAAGTATATGTCTCATGGACTCATAATCATTATTTTATTGTGATGGGGTTTCTAAAATTCTGGATTTAAATTTGAACATTAAGTTGCTTCTGTTTTTAATTTAAAATAGGAATTGCAAGTTCATGAAGGAAATACAGACTTTCTGATACCAGAATATCGCTGTATTCTAGAAGAGGCAGATCACCTACAGGAAGAATACAAAAAGCAACCTGCACGTCTTGAAAGACTCTATGGTCAGTGGACTATTCTAGAATACCTTGCCATGTTTCTTTTCTAGCTGTTTGTGAAGGATTTTTTGAGAGAAGTTAGACAAAAGAGACAGGCAAAGATTACAGCAGTCATGTATCTGTGACAGCCAATTTGTTACTTGCAATATTTATTTTGTCAAGTCCATTTTAATATTTAACACTTTTACTTGATAAAGTGCAAGTAAAATTAAGAAGTAATATAAGTTTCATGCAGTGGATTTAGATATATAGAGGTGTGAAATGAATATGACCTGTGAAGCATTAAGACCTAGGCTATATTTCACAGCAGTAATTTTCAGGTTTTGTTGCTATTGTGAAATACAGTGGTCCATCATCTATAACGGGGGCTAGGTTCTAGAACCCCCTGCAATAGGTGAAAACCCATGAGGTAGCGACCTTATAGTTATTTTATTATTTATATATATTTTAAGGCTTTATAATCCCTCCCCACACTCTTACAAACCTTCCCCACACTGTTATTAAGCTTTCCCACACTTATTTTGGTTATTTTACTGCAAAAATAATTAAAATAATAAATATAAAAAATACCTATGCATTGCAAAATCCCACGATATAGCAAAAAATTCGTGATACAAAATTAGATATATACAGTTTAAAAATCTGCGATATGGTAAGACTGCGATATGGCGAGGGAGGACGGTATCAACATGCAACATTTAATATTTTTTAACAAAATTTAATAAGGGATATAAATGTGCTCTGTCAAACCAAAACTCATTTTGCTTTGGTGGTAGAAGTTGGCTGTTCAACAAACTGTACTGAAGAGAGCGAGAGCAAGAGGAAAGGAACAGCTTCAGAAAAACTTTTGTTTTGCAATCTTTACATGAGACCTCTTGTGCATAGCACACCTGTTTATTTATAGCATCTTCATAATCAGGTGGGATGTTTAATCTTGTAACAGTTCTGCAAGATAGATGATGTTATCTCCCGATTTCACATTTTTAATGTGAACTCTCAGAATTTGTTGTCACGTTGCTAGGCAGTGGCAAAGCCTACAGAGCCGCCCTCCCCACCCCCCCAATGCATGCTTTCTGCACTGTGTCGGGTCTTCTGTGGAGTTCATCTGCACGGATCCTTCAGCCTACATCACGAATTTCTTGTCTTATACCCAGAAACTTGCTCACGTGCTGTAATAACGTCTAATGCATTTACTGTATGGCCAGCACATGATCTTTTATCCTTATAGCAACTTAGAAGATGTGCAGTGCAGAGCCACCATCTCTCATCACCAACTCCAAAATCCAGAACGCTTGAAAAGACAAAGTATTTTTCATAAGTAATTTTGCATCAAGTCTGACTTTATCCAAATTACTTTAATGATAGAAGTTCATTTAAACTGACTTAAGTCAGTTACTTAAAGTCTTTTTTATTCCATTTAGTGTGATTGTTTATCCATAGATTTTGTTGCAGAAATATTGCTATGTTTTGTCATCAAATGCTGCCACATACTCCCCTGTTATTATACCATATATCCTGTATTCCCTAAACACCTCTTGCATCTACACTTTTGGATAAAGGATTGACAGCTTGACTGACTCCCATTGTACATGAGAGAACTTAAAGGTGAAAAATCTGCTCAGATCTTTGAACCTAGAAATATTTGCCTTCAGGTCAACCCCAAGAATGGTCAACATATAGATGGTATATTTTAATCTAAATAAACCTGTTAAGAACAGAGTCTCTACACTGTGTCAAAATGGTCAGCTTGTGAAAATCAAATCATTTGTGATGTTACGTATACCAAGAGCAGTTCAAGACTGGTCAAAGCAGTTGACTGAATTAATAGCTTATAACCAATTGTTGAGAAAGTTATTAGCCTGTCCTGGCTGGTTTGCTCAATGGTAGAGCATCGCCAGGCATGTGGATGTCCCAGGTTCAATTCCCAGTTAGGGCACACAGCAGAAGTTGTGCTTCTCCACCCCTTCCCCTCCCCCTTCTCTCTCTGTCTCCCTCTTCTTCCGCAACCGTGGCTCCATTGGCTTGAGCGCATTGGCCTGGGCTCTGAGGATGTCTCCATGGAGTTTCTGCCTCATTCGCTAAAAATACCTTCATTGTGAGCATGGCACCAGATGAGCAGGGCATCGGCCTCAGATGGGGTTGCTGGGTGGATCCCAGTTGGGGCGCATGCAGGAGTCTGTCTCTCTATCTCCCCTCCTCTCACTTGGAAAGAAGTAAACAAAAGAAAAAAAAGTTATTAGCCAAAAGATTTATATTTTGAAACTTGCCTTAAAATACCACCAAAATAAATATTTTTTAAGCATCAATCCTTTTAGCTTTGTGTATAAATAATGGAATTACAGGTGCTTAGAAAAAGATTATCAAGCAATCACTTACTTTCATTAAATACTGTGTCATTAATTAGAACTAATGAATGACAGGAAATTAACATTTTCTTTATAGGCATGATCACTGATCTTTTCATAGATAAGTTCAAGTTCAAAGGCACCAATGTAAAAACCAAAGTACCTCTTTTACTGGAGATTCTGGACAGTTATGACCAAAACGCACTGATTGCTTTCTTTGATGCTGCGTGAAATATAAACAAGGTAAAGTTCCAGAGAAGTTGTCTGTCTAAATGAAAATGTTAAAACAAAATTACAAGCTAACTGTACATACTTTTATCTCAAATACTTTTAAATATTATCTAAAAATATTTGACATCTAACTTTTTTTGGTAATGCTTCCATATCTTTTGATGAATGCAACATTTAAAAAATACATAGCACTTTTATTTTTAAAATATGAGTGGAATGATTATAAGGGATTTTAATGAGGTTTTTGCAAGTGGATGTTTTAACTTTTATGTTGAGAAACAATACTTGGAAAATGAAAATACACCGTGTGGGAAAAAAGTAGTTTATAGTTCGTATGGAAAAGAATACAATAATCAATAAACGCTAACACAAGAATAAACTCTGTTTTGCATACTCACAACTATAAACTTACTGTTGCCCCACTCTGTTTAACAAACTACACCACACATTGTATGTACAAACTGCTTCACAGTTTTCAAAATGTATTTACATTTGTTAACTCATTTGATTTTTACAACATATATTATTATTTTTTTCAAATCATATAATAAAACTGATTTTAACTGCAGTTAAGTGATGAAGAGAACATGTTATTGTTTTGGACTAGAAACTACATTCTGGTACCTGGTTTGTGCCCTGGTTATTATGTGTGTTGTCAGCTAGTGGAAATAACCTACGAGTGTTTTTCCTTGGGTTTGAGATTGATTTGCAGCTGATTTCACTCTTGCTTGATAATGACCATTGTGGCATGCTCAGTCTGTGGAACGCTTGAGTTGGCCCAGTGGTATAAATTGTGGACCGGAAAGTGAGCAGAGCTAGCACAGATTGAGGGGTCGGGTGACCTTAAAGTGATGTTCTATAACCAGTAGGGCTACGTGAGTGTCCGTGTGAATAATGCAGGAGCAGTGAGGGCTTCTTGGGTTTTCCTGCACTTGTGTACACTTGTTTCCTTTATATCACCTGTGAAGGGAAATGAGGCTATGGTAACTTTGTTTATTAATCTTAATTTATACTTATTCATGTTCAGGGGAAATTTGTATTTAAAGGTTGCTTTAAAATGGTGTGGAAACTATGATGGAAAATAAGCTATCCATGTTCTTAAGAAGGGCACATTCATGAATTCGCTAGAAAATAATGATGTTTATGAATTACATGCCATTATATTTGTTACTTATACACTAGCCTTGTATATTAAACGTGAAAATTTGTTAAAAGCAGATTGCTGAATTTTTATTTTAATAAGGTCCTAGATTTTCCTGTATTTAAACAACGTTCATTTCTAAAAGGCACACAAATCTAGGTCACTGAAATTTCTGAGTGCCCTTTGCTGGCTGCCACGGCTTGTGGAAAATGCGTAAAATTAATGACTATCTAGTTGAATTTCTTGTAGTGCATAACTATTCAACAGTTCAGGATGGTACCTAGAATTAATTACATCTTCGTTAGGAAAAATAACAAGCCTGAGTGAAGAAACAGGCTGATAGATGACCTTGTGGTCTGCCACCCGAGAATGTTACAAGGTGAGCAGTGTTAAACGACTTAGGCACGTAATTTAATCCTGACCACAGCGCATGTAGATGTTAATGGACAGATAAGAAAACTGGCAGTCAGAGACACTGAATAATTTGACCGAGACTCGCGCGCCGGCGGGTGGCCAGGTCCGACTTCAGACTTTGGGAAACAAGTCGGGCAAGTTCCTGGAGGTCCCCGGGCCGAAGGCCGCGCTGGCCCACTACTCATGGCGGAGTCCCTGCCGGTTGATCGTGGAGCTGCAGCCTCCGCCCCGCGGCTCGATTTAAAGTCCGCGGCCCGCCTCCCCGCCTCCCGCCAGGCGCGGGGGTTCCCTCCCGGCGCCGTCTACGTGACCCCGCCCCTGCTCGTGTGCCGCCGCACCGCCTTCACTCGCCTGCGACGAGTCGCGCTGGTGACGTCATGCGCACCGGGCCTCTTCATTGGTCCATTTCAATAGTCGCGGGATACTTGAACTGCATGAACAGCCGCCGCTCCGGCGGGCTGCTCGCTTGGTCCCGGTAGTCCTTGCGCTCCACGCCCGGCGGTGCCCGCGCCTTTGCAGCCTCCTCGGTTCTCGGCGGTCCCGGCGGGCGGGCTGGCCCGTGCTGCGGCGGGGGGCTCCGGCTGGCGCGGGCTCCGGCGCGGCCGGTCGGCGGGACCGAGTGCACGCTGCTTGGCGCCGGGGGCTGGTCCCGTCGTGTCCTCGGGAGCAGTGATGTTGGGCAACGCTGCGGCCCGCGAGGCGGGCTCGGCCCTGCGAGCATTGCAGCAGACGGCGCCCGAAGAGGACCAGGAGAACGTCAACCCAGAGAAGACGTCGCCTGCCCAGCAGTCGCGGACCCGGGCCGGGCTGGGGGCGCTGAAGACCGGGAACCAGCGGGGTTCAGCGCCGCCGCCGCCAAGGCCCAAGACGCGACGGGTAAAGAGATAAGCGATAGTTATGCATGGGTTTAGCAGGCAAAGCAGAGGGACGAGATGGCACCCCTTGGGAGGTCTGGGTGTGGATCCCCTGATCCCTGGTTTTCTGGCTTGTTGCTTTGCCACTGGAGTAGTTTGTGTTTCCCATGAGCCTCCCGGCCAGCACTGTACGTTTGCGGCCTGTCTGCTCTGGGGTATTTTTCTTTAGATAATGTGGTCAGACCAAGCCCTGCAACATGACTGTGGTCTTTGCCCGCCTCTGCGCCTTTTTCTTAGTTTTTAAACCCCAGGTCAGGTCCTAGAGCGGGGCCTCCTACTGTCTCCCCGTCGAGGGAGTTCAAGTGATTACCTCTACTTTAGGAAACGATATAAAAGAAAATCTTTGCTTTTGGTAAATTCCGCCATTTTACCGGATCTGCTCTGTTGCTCCACCCTAGGGTAAAAGTGGTTAACCAACAAGTTTTTGCCATCTCTTTCCTGAAGTGGTCATCTTTCGGCCACTCCATCCCACTCGTGGTCTTGATTAGTTTTTCATAATTCCACTCTGTATGACTCAATCTCTCACCTTTGTATAAATGCCTATGACAAATTAGACCATCCCTTGTTTTCCTCGACTACTCAGACTTCCTTCCCTGGATTTTTTCCCTTTAGAAAGTTTATTTTCTTGACAGTAGTTGGGAGGAAAAGCAGAGACTGCAACTCGTAAGGGAAGAAAGCAAAACTCCGTTTAACAAGCTCAAAGGCAGTTGGTTTCTTTTTAGGTTGCGCCCCTCAAGGATCTTCCTGTAAATAATGAGCTTGCCATTGTTCCTCCCTGGAAAGCAAGTAGTAAACAGCCTGCGTTTACCGTTCATGTGGATGAAGCAGATGAAGAGACTCAAAAAAGGCCAGGTGAATCGAAAAAACCAGAAAATGAAGATGTCCTGGCATTTAATTCAGCTATTATTTTACCTGAACCGAGAAAACCACTGGTGCCTCTTGATTATCCAATGGATGGTAGTTTTGGTAAGTATTAATGAACATCTTTATCAAATTAATGTAATCATAATTATTAAACAGGCTGGATTAATGATATTTTGCATTTGAAGACATTGTCTTACCTGTTCCTTACTACAGAAGGAGTTAGGCTTAATTTCACACTTTTAGAAAGGGTGTAACTTCGCTCTGCCCCCAGTTAATACATGTATGACCCAGTGGTCTACAATAAAGGACCACAATCTGAATTGGGTGCTCCAGCCAGTACACTGCCAGTCTTACCGGTTTAACTAGATCTCAGACACGGGTTTTAATCCGTTTTGAGAATAGATTTCAATTGTATTCATTCCTCAAACTCACTTAGTGCACACCACTATCTAGAATGCTGTGAGGCTACAGCTTTGCATGTTGTATCTACATCTAACATCTCTTCTGGGTTTTCCATTTTGTTTTGTGTGAAACCAGTCTGAGCAAATCCACATTGTTTTCCTGTGAGTCAAGAGTTGAACCTTGGGCCTTGGCACTTACCTGCACAAAAAGGGAGCAGTGTAACAAGGTAGCTGTGCCACAGCGTGTGCTGCTTGCTTCAGTGTGGGGGCTGTTGAGTCACAGGGCAGCTCACGAAATCCAGCACCGTTTTACTTTTAGTTCTATTGGTGACAGGTGGGTCCGGGAGGAGCAGGAAAGTTTATATATACTGCTCACAAAAATTACAGGATATTGCAAAGTGAATGTGAAGCGATTTAAAAAACAGCATTTTATTTTTTTTATTTTTCTGAAGTGAGAGGCAGGGAGGCAGAGAGACAGACTCTGGCATGTGCCTGACAGGGATCCACCCGGCATGCCCACCAGGGGGCGATGCTCTGCCCATCTGGGGAGTTGCTCTGTTGCAACCAGAGCCATTCTAGCACCTGAGGCGGAGGCCATGGAGCCGTCCTCTGTGCCTGGGCCAACTTTGCTCCAGTGGAGCCTTGGCTGCGGGAGAGGAAGAGAGAGATAGAAAAGAGAGGGGGAAGAGTGAAGAAGCAGATGGGCGCTTTCTCCTGTGTGCCCTGGCTGGGATTCGAACCTAG
Source organism: Rhynchonycteris naso (assembly GCA_037038555.1). Classification (NCBI taxonomy): domain Eukaryota; kingdom Metazoa; phylum Chordata; class Mammalia; order Chiroptera; family Emballonuridae; genus Rhynchonycteris; species Rhynchonycteris naso. The sequence continues at coordinate 6,578,446 of CM073003.1, forward strand.
GACTTCTACACACTGGGCTGATACATTTGATTTTTTCTTTTAATTAAACAAGAACTTCAGAAAAGCAAACGACAAGTTAGAAAAAGTTGTTTGATTATGCAAATGAGTGCAAAACCAACATTTATTTCATTGGTGAAAATGCACTGTAAAAAAGGCAGAAAGAAAGTATTGTGTGTTCCCTGATCCCCTAATTTTTGTGAGCAATATATTTTTATGTAAAATTTGCAACAAATTTTAACCGCAAAATGAGCCTTAAAGTGAAAAGAATAATGGATGATGTTCTTTGCTTCAAAAGATAATTTAAAATGACAAAAGATGAATCACTTGCTGCGCATAGTGTTAGCTGTTTCTAGTTGTTCCCCAGACTGTGCTTTGACTGCCTCAGACGTGGGGGTCTGCAGATTTGTTAGGCAAATCCTATATTACCTCAGAACATGGATTTTAACCCTGTCCTAATAGAACTACCATGCCAAATTCTGTCATCAAAGATGAATGATATGCTAACAGTGTTTTTCAACTGCTGGTCCACAGACTGACCCATCAGAAATTTTGTGCCGGTCTACAGAAAAGTTAACCACCCTGATGCTGTATGAAGATTATAGACCCAACGATCTTAGTCAAATTTGCTTTTATGCGCAGGCTGATTTCTGCCTTAGAGGTCCCTGAAGTAACTCTCCTATTTTCACCATTCCCCAAGTGTAAAATGGTTGAAAACCACTGCATACATAATATCTGATCCTCATACTTATTTTTCCGTTATTGGCCTCTGTATTTTTTCTTGTTCATTAAAATCATTCTAAAGTAAAATGGACAGAGGGTACTGAAATCAGAGTGAAATGTTCTGTGTCCTTTGTCATGGGTGAGATCAATGCTTTGGCAGTGCGGGACTCGCAGCAAGGGCAGTCACTTGGCAGTTAAGTAGAAAATAGGACAGTGACCTTAACTGTCCGTTTGCGTTCTCCCAGAGTCACCACACACTATGGACATGTCCATTGTATTGGAGGATGAAAAGCCACTGAGTGTTAATGAAGTCCCAGACTACCACGAGGACATTCACACATACCTCAGGGAAATGGAGGTAAAGCTCAGAATCCACCTTCTGTACTTGTATTGACTCAGTGCGGTGAAATGGAAATGGAGAGGATGTTAAGCTTTTTAACTGCCAGTGCGTTACTCTAATGTTACACTTGGGTTTCTGGTGTGTAGCAACTGTGTTAACATAGTCATCTAACTGCGGTGTTTTACACTATGCTGAGTGACTTTCTCCACAGGTTAAATGTAAGCCTAAAGCGGGTTACATGAAGAAACAGCCAGACATCACCAACAGCATGAGGGCTATCCTGGTGGACTGGTTAGTTGAAGTAGGAGAAGAATATAAGCTGCAGAATGAGACCCTGCACTTGGCTGTGAACTACATCGACAGGTTCCTGTCGTCCATGTCCGTGTTGAGAGGGAAGCTGCAGCTGGTGGGCACAGCTGCTATGCTGCTAGCCTCGTAAGTCAGCTTGCTGTCCAGTCAGGGGCCGCGAGCTCCCTGGGGAGGAAGGAAACATGATTTGTAAGTGTGACGTAGTGTTCCACAAGGCAGGCGGTTGGGGACCACTTCAGTGGTGACAGGTGTGGGTGGCTGACATACTTTTCCCAGATCTGGATCCCAGGGTACCTTGTTGAATGAACATAGACTGGCCACATTTTAAAGCACTAGGACTACTAAGTTTAAAACTGGTTCTCTGCATTAAAAGTACTTTCCAGCATGTGAGCTAATCCTACCTTTCATCTCATGCCTCTCATTTATTTCCTTTGCCTACACTGGGAGAAATATCATAAAAGTCCCTATTGATCCAGGTCTTCTAATTAATTAGCGTCCACCCAGTCTCTGCTAGAAAAGTTGGTCATCAGTGGAAACGCGATTGCAGAGTTCGGATTCATTCCGTGTTTTCTGCTAGAGGGATGTTAGAGTTGGGATAATACGCTTCTCTTTTAGGACTGATGTCTTAAAACGTTTCTCATTGTAGAAAGTTTGAAGAGATTTACCCCCCAGAAGTAGCCGAGTTTGTGTACATTACAGATGACACCTATACCAAGAAACAAGTTCTAAGAATGGAGCACCTTGTTCTGAAAGTCCTTACTTTTGACTTGGCTGCACCCACAGTCAATCAGTTTCTCACCCAGTACTTCCTGCACCAGCAGCCTGCAAACTGCAAAGTGGAAAGTTTAGCAATGGTAAGTTCATTTTGTTGAAGCAAGATTCTTAGGTCACAGGGGCAAGCCGTGGTTTCATTATATAGTCGGGATTTAGTATTTCAGGGACAGGTTCAAACTGCGGTATGGAAGAAAGCCTAAGACTGGCAAGCTATAATCGAAATGGAAGTCTTGGGAAATGGGAGCCAGGAGAGTTGTTTTAAAAGTTATTAAGAGAAAAATCGGGGAAGAGAATGGAACAAAGTACTGTGATAGTGGATATATCTGTAAGGTGAGGCTTTGGGATTCTTTTTGCCCCGATGGTTGCTATATACAGCCTGTGTTAAAGCCAGGAGAAGAGGTCAGGAGGCAAAGTTGGAGGTTTGAATCCTGGAGCTCTTATGATAATACATTGCCCTTCATTGCAGTTTTTGGGAGAGTTAAGTTTGATAGACGCGGACCCGTACCTTAAGTATTTGCCGTCGGTCATTGCCGGAGCGGCCTTTCATCTGGCACTCTACACTGTCACAGGACAGAGCTGGGTACGTATGACGTCCTCACATGTCACCCTTGTGGCGTCAGTGCTTGTGCCAGATAAGTGAATAAACTGTCCTTGACAGCTGGTGGTGGCTAGCTGTCCTGACCGGGAAAAGTGTGCAGCCCTGTTTAAGCGTCTTTCTGTTGGGTAGAAAGCCTAGTTATTACTTGGATTTGAAAGGTGTAATTCAAGAATTCTGGCCAGCCACCCTGCTGCAGGGAAACAGTAAAAGCGACCCCGCCCGCATAAACGACGAGTGCTGGCCTGAGAAAACGGGGAGATGTTAGATGCCGAGTTCTAAGACTCAGCCGCTCCAGCTCAGTGCCGGTCGGAGCTGCAGGGCCTGCTCTTGTCCTGCTCCGCAGCCCGAAGCCTTGGTCCAGAAGACCGGGTACACCCTGGCGAGTCTGAAGCCCTGTCTCCTGGACCTGCATCAGACCTACCTCAGAGCGCCGCAGCACGCACAGCAGTCCATCCGGGAGAAGTACAAAACCCCCAAGTAAGACCCTGTGCATTGACTGAGGAAGCTGGCTTTCTCAGGCAGGCGGGCGGGTGGTTGCCAGGCCCTTGATTTGAAGTTGGTTCAAGGACCGGAGACTGGGCGCAGCCTCCTTAGAAGCTGTTCTCAGCAGGGCACTTGCTTCTGTCCTGTACTGAGGGTAGCAGCCCGGGGCAGGAACATGTCTCTTTGCCCAGACGGGTTTTATAACCATTTGCTCAATCGGATAGAAATCGCATTTTTACTCCCTGGTACATTCCTTCAGTGAGTGTGTACTAAAGTGGGTTTCTTCCTGCTTGCAGGTATCACGGTGTTTCTCTGCTCACCCCACCGGACACACTACACATGGGACAGTGAGACATGGCCTGTTTTCTGAGACTTCTCCCAGAGTGTATGCTGTACAGTTTTTATCTTAGGTTTTCACAATCACTTCTGAGTACAAAAGTTATGGTCAAGTACAAATTATGGTATCTATTGCTTTTTAAATGGTTTTAATTTGTGTATCTTTTGTACATGTAACTATCTTAGATATGAGGCTAATTTTAAGTGGTTTTGTTAAAGTATTAATGATACCAGCCATCAGGATAATAATAAGTATTAATAAATTGATTTGGGAAACTTGGTTTGTAAGTCAAATTTAATTTGAGGTAAAAATTTGACTTCAGGATTTCACTCGGAAAAATTAATTTCTTAAAGGAACAGGGAAGGCATCTAAAATTTTAAAAATTGTAACTGTATTTTATAGTTTCAGGAAAGCATTTTCCTAAGCCTCTGGACCATTTGCTGACTTGCACAATGTCAGTGTGTCTGGAATGAATCTGCTTGTCCCTTAGTTGTGACATGCCTGAGACTCAGCCCTTTGTCCACTGAGAAAATGCTGCTCCGTTCTCCTAAACTTTTGCTTTACTCAAGTGACAATTATTTAAAACCCGTCAAGTTCTCCAGAAAATTTATTAATAGCATAATGTAAGAATACATAAAGGAATTACTAGATTTTATAATTGATTTGTGAATAAAAAATACTTCCGCTTGCTAGCACTTATATAAATATCCGTTTAATAGTAGTTATATACACAAGTACAACCATGTGGGCTTTAATTAACGGTTCTCTTCTTTCTTCTCTTTTTCACTGGCTTTTTACTTGGGGCTTTTTCTTGTTTTGCACTGACAGTCTGTGTTCTGTGAATAAATGAACAGTTTACTGACAGTGCTGGTTCCACGGATGACTCCCCATTGTTTCCGTCTGATCTGGATCACAGAATTTGGAGGCCTTATTTTTCTCCAGTAGGATATAGCATTTGCCAACTATGATAGTAAAACACAGTGGCTTTGAAAGTCATCCAGACAAGGCCCTGGCCACGCTGGATCAGTGGTACAGCTTCAGTCCAGCTTGTGTAAGTCCTGGGTTCAATTCCCAGTCAGGGCTCATAGGAGAAGCAACCATCTACTTCTTGACCCTTCCCCCTCCTCTTTCTTTCTCCACCTCCTGTAGCCAGGGCTTGAATGATTTCAGCAACTTGGCCCCAGGTGCTAAGATGGCTCCATGGCCTCACCTCAGGCACTAAAATAGCTTGGTTGCCAAGCAATGGAGCAGCAGTCCCAAATGGGCAGAGCATTGCCCAGTGTGGAACTTCCCTGGCTGGGGGGCATGCGGGAGACTGCCTGCCTGCCTCACTTTAAAAAAAAAAAAAAGGCAAGTCATCCAGTTTTACAGAATTAGGTTCTACTCGTAGTTCATAATCCTCAGATAAAAGAAACCAAAGAACAGATTTCTTGTAAGTGATGTCTTTTTGTTTACTGTAGGGTAAGATGAGAAATAAACTAGAAATCGTTACCTTATTTTCTTCGGATTCTTATCTGGTTCCAGAATGATCATTTCTTCTTCTTCGCTGTCTGACAGCACTATCGGGGAATCTTGAAGAAAATGTTCAGAAGCAGGGTCAGTACAGGCGTCCCTCACTCCACGTGGCTTTACTAGAAGACTCGCTTTTTACACATTGAAGGTTTGTGGCAACCTTGAGTTGAGCAAGTCTATCCACACCATTGTTCAGCAGGCTCAGATGATGGTTAGCATTTTTTAACAATAAGGTGTTTTTAAAATGTGTACATTTGTTTTATTTGTTGGGAAACAAAATCAGTGACTTGTGCTGTGAGGGTCTGGGAGCAAGCCTGCAGTCTCTGAGGTCAGGCTGTAATCTCACTGTGTCCGCAGAAAGCAAGCCCAGGCTACCCTGGGCACAGGCTGGCAGAGGAGACCTACTTGTAACTTCTGGAGTTTTGAAACAACAGGTCCTTTATTCTCCCAAATGTTCTTTAATTATATAACCATTTGGTACATTTTAATTTCTCCGTTATAAACAACACTGGAAAGAACATACCTTGAAGCACAACTGTTGTGTCAAAAGGCATATACATTCTAAGATACTAACAAATCCCTCCAGAAATATTGTTCCAGTTTATACTCCAAGAATCATACAAGAACCCACTTTCCTATACGACCCTGCCAATGCTGGTATGTTAATATTACCCAGCACAATCTTAATTTTTGCTTTGAATGAATTTTATTACTACCAAGGTTGCCATATGTAATTGGCCATAAAATACTTTGTACCTGTTGCCCATTTTTCTTCTGAGCCATCATTAGTGATACATATACGTATGTGAATTAATTTGTACATCAGTTACAGGAAAACGGTTCACAAGTATATAAAGGGGCCTATGCAAGAATGCTTAATGTAACCCTGAAACAGTAAAAAAATGCTATCGACACCAGTAAGGGAATGACAAAACCAACTAGTGACATACTCAACACTAGAGTTTGATACAGCATTTAAAGAGTGGCTGATGCGTGTTATTACATGGAAAGCCTAAAGCTCCTGTAAATAAGTGTCTGTAAAGTCATGGTGCACTTCTGACCGTGTGACCAGTCTTTACGGACACACTGTATATAGTAAAGAAGCACATGGACCAAGAGCTGGACGTGTGATGCCAAACTAGTGACCACTGGGAAAGTGACTGACAATCCCAGTCAAGGGGGATCGTTCCCCACAAGAACCCCAGCAGACTTCGGGACTGTGTCCGGGCAGTAATGTCCTTCAATGGCAGGCCGCCCGGGCGTCACGGGGCATCCCTTGGTTCTCCTGCAGCTGTGTGCCCACACCCCTCCTCGGGCGACTTCCGCTTTGACCACATTGTTGTCTAGTACGTATACACCTAGCAAGAATTGTCTTAAAAAAAAATTACAGGTAAAAACAACTCTGGTTCTTTGGCTTTCAGAATGCAAGGAAAACCTAGGTCTACTGGTATTCCAGGTAATTCTAGAATTTTGTACTAATGCTGTTCTCATGTGGTAGTCACGTGGCTATTTCATATCAAACAATTAAAATTCAGACAGCATCTGTCATGAGCACGTCTCCAGTGCTCAGCAGCGATACATGGCCAGTGGTGCTGTCAGAGCAGACGCAGGACATGCCTGGTGCTACAGACGTGTTGTCGGGACAGCACCATTGTGATACATTGCACGCTACAGGCTTTGTGTAGAAACCACAAAGAAAAGCAGTACGCAGGCCTAAGATCTTTATGAAACCTTAAAACTGGTCCAGACCAGATATAAGGAAAAATGCAAGTATACTGAGATACCAAAGAGCCACCACTCCTCCAAAGACGGGTGTCCTCAGGAAAGAACTGGAGCTCCCGTGCGGTTAGCTACCAGGTTAGCTGAAACTGAAATCCCATGAGCCCCTCTACAAACGGGAACTGCTAACATAAAAATAAGATCCCCATCTTGGGGATATTTTAATCTATAAGCAGAGACAGATGACATACACAACTTCCTATCTAATTTGTGTCTTACATAATACCAGACTAAAAGTCATCAAGCGCCACCTACCGTGGCTTCCGGAATTGGAAACCTCTAGCGCAGTGTCCATTTCCGCCCCATCGAGAAGGATGGCTTCATCGCTGCCCGCCTCCTCTTCCTGCTCGGACTCCTCAGGGTCACCCCAGGAGTTTTCCACTCCTTCTCCGATCTGGGCAGTTCCAGGGCTCCACAGCACAGGTTTGGAAACACTGAGCAGTTAAGGAAACTGAGTAACGGAAACACTGCTGTTTGATGCAATGCTGAAGAAGACGAGAATGCAAGTTTTAAGCTAGAAGTGGGCCTATTTACTGAGCTATCCCATGGTGGGCGGAACAACGAAGAAGAGAACAGCATGGGTCTCAGTAAGAGTTTATGGAAATAACGGTGAGAAACAGACTGGCTCTGAACACTTTAGCTGTGTAGTAATGAATCTGATGGAGAAGAAAGGTGTAGTGGTGTAGTGTAGAGGGTCTGATAGAGATTAGAAAACAGTTTTCCAAAGGCAAATGAAACGCTCTATGTCAGTTCTTAACATAGAGAATTTTCTGGGTCTTGTAGGAGAACTGACAAGGTGGGTGTCAGACCGTGGACGCACTGACTTGTCACTACCTTGTGCCGTGAATGTGTGCTCTGACAAAGTGCGCTGATCCAGGAGATGGGTGCACACCCTGGGCCCAGTGGCATGCCTCCTCTTGTACTACTACCCCCCACCCCCCACCCCTGTGAAGATACGCTTCTGGGGGTGGCTCGGCCTCCGTGATGATTTCCTCTGCTTTCTCCTCCACGTCGGAGGTGTCAACAGAGGCCTCCTCCATTTTAAATGCTGTGATCCTTTGATTTGGTATCGACTCTGCAAAGCCAAACTTTCCACCTTCTTTCCTGTGTGGGTGGGTTATTTTTTTGGGGGGGGTGACAGAAGACAAAAAAAGGAAACAAATGAACTATTTTATCCTTTTGATGAGAAATACTAGAATAGTTATTTGACTAACTTAACCTCACAGACTTCTGCCCACCAGGAGAAACAGCACATTGCTCTGGAGAACCGTTTGTTGGCGCCTGTGCTGGGCACGTGCTCCGGGCTGAAAGCACCTCCCCTCTGGCCCGCACACCGGCTGGCCCAGGGAGGCAGCGCCGGGGGCTGGGCCCCAAGGTGACAACGTTGGAACTGGCCCAGTTTGTGTTCTTTCCCTTCAGGTGAGTTACTAGATTCTTTTCCTAGAAAATGTTAAATTTGTTTTAAAAGAAAACTATGTGGCTTTTCAATACGGCTCTTCCGATTGGACTACGGGCTCTTCCGACTGGACTACGGGCTCTTCCAATTGGACTACGGGCTCTTCCGATTGGACTACAGGCTCTTCCAATTGGACTGCGCTACAACAAACAGTCCACCTTTCAGACACAGTATGTTCCACTGAGATGAACAGAAAAGACCCACGTGCGTGGTCACCTTTGTATAAGAAGGACCTTTAACAGAGAAGTCTATAAAAAGACCATTCAGTTTTGAAAGCACTGAACTCACCTAACTTTCCGGTCATTCTCCAAAGCCTTCTGAATGAGCTCTGTGATTTCCGCTGCTTTCACACCAGCTATTTTACTACATCTCAAAACCTATTTATAAAAATGGATTATTAAACATTTAAAGACAACAAACCAAATATTTTCTCTAACAAGACCAAGAACATAAGGTTAGTTTTTCTAACTTTATCATTTAAGCTTGACTGATTTTGACTGATTTGAGAGAGAGAAAGGGAAGGAAGGTGGAGAGGGGGGAGAAAGAACAGTGATCTGTCCTGCACGTGCCCTGACTGGGGATCGAACCCATAACCTCTGCATATGGAGATGACACTAACCAACCCAGCTCTCCAGCCAGGGCAACCCTGACTTCTTTTCAAATGAGAACACAAGCTGAACACATCCCTGTGACACTGACACACAGCACTGAGGCCCCAGGCATACATCACATGCCCAGGGCGTCCTAACTTCCTTCCGTGTGAGGGCCACCGCCCCGGGGCCACACATGGCTGCACAGCGTGCCTGGAAGCTTTCAGAAAGCACAGGCCCACATGCTGCAGACCTCCCGGAGGGGGTCTGGGAGTGGTTGTGATGCTGGTGACAGTGATAAGAACAACTTACTGCACACAGCACACTTAACACATGCTACACTGTACACCATCTACTCATCCTTTTCTAACAACAGGTATCCACAGTAACATTGCTCCTACTTTACAGATGAAGAAACTGAGGCGTGAAGACAGGAAACCATCAGTGAGAGGTCAGGAAGCACATGGCAGCAGCGCTAGAGTCCTGACGACGGCAGCCTGTGCGCCCGAGTCTGCGCTGGGGCCCTGGAGGTCCCTTTTCTACAAGCCCCGTGTGAATCTGAGAACTGCTACTGTACCCAAATCTAGAAGGAAAGCTACTGTTGACACTTTACTTGGACAGAAGTATGCATCTCTGTCCTCACTGGAAAGTAGAGTCCTCCACCTACAAGGGTTAGGCCCCTGAGCGGCAGGGAGGAAGGAAGACACCTCGTAGGTACCGGTCCAGAGAGCGTCACCCAGCTTCTAGCCCGTCCCAGACACCATCGCGCAGACACCCTGCTGCGTGCCAGGCAGGCAGAGTCTGTCCTCCCCGGACAGGAAGCAGCACTGACCTGCTCATTCATCAGCATGATGCCGCCGCTGGACTGGATGGTACAAACCTCCCGGTGCTTGTTCACGGCGATCACCAGCAAGCCGTCCATGACGCGCTCTTCTCGCTCACTGGGATCCACCAGTAAAAACGTTCTGAAATGAATGTTAAATGGACCTGAACAAATTTGAGGTAGAATCCTTGACGATTTTAAGATAATGGATATTTTTGAAAGACGGCATTAATAATAAAGTCAATGCAGCAAACTCCTAAGTTTGTGGATTTGAGTCATTTCAATGGGAAAAGATACAAGAGAATTTTTGTTTTTATGGACACAAAATAATGCTAAGTGGATACTGCTATTACATTAAAATCGCATTAAGTAGCCTGACCAGGTGGTGGTGCAGTGGATAGAGTGTCGGACTGAAATGCGGAGGACCCAGGTATGAGACCCCGAGGTCGCCAGCTTGAGAGCGGGCTCATCTGGTTTGAGCAAAGCTCACCAGCTTTAGCCCAAGGTCCCTGGCTCGAACAAGGGGTCACTCGGTCTGCTATAGACCCCCTCCTACCTGTCAAGGCACGTATGAGATATCAATCACTGAACAACTAAGGAGCCTCAACAAAGAATTGATGATTCTCACCTCTCTCCTTTCCTGTCTATCTGTCCCTATCTGTCCCTCTCTCTGTCTCTGCCACAAAAAAAAAGAAAAAGAATGCAAAGTGATGAATGAAGACTTATGAGTGAAAACAACTCTTTATAATGAGAAAACAGTTCACAACAAATTATTTTAAAAAATCACATTAAGTTTATCATGGTTTTATTTAAATAATATATAATCAAAATCTAATGCTAGCCTGACCTGTGGTGGCGCAGTGGATAAAGCGTCGACCTGGGAACACTGAGGTCGCCAGTTCAAAACCCTGCACTGGTCTGGTAAAGGCACATATGGGAGTTGATGCTTCCAGCTCCTCCCCCCTTTCTCTCTCTCTCTCTCGCTCTTGCTCTCTCTGTGTCTCCTCTCTAAAATGAATAAATAAAAAATTAAAATCTAATGCTATCACTTTAGTTAAATAACTTGTTGCTCAGTAATAAAAACTTGGAGAACATCAATTTGATTAATTTTAAAGTCTCCCTAATGGATTAAATTCAAATTCTTCTAGGTTCTGCTAATGGCTCATTTAAAACCTGCATTTATTCACTAATGGTGGCCCCTCGTCACAGGCAGTTATTGAGCCCTTGAAATGTGGCTAGTCCAAGCTTAGATGTACTATGAGTGTACAATACAGGATTCAAATTTAACAGAATTAAAAGATAGTGTTTTATAATAATTTTTAAGATATTGGTGACATATTAGAATATCTTAGACATACTAAGTAAAATAAATCATATAAAAATTAAATTTACCTGATTCTTTTTACCTTTTTATTATTTGGAAAATTTTAAATTACATTCACAGCTCACATTGTATTTCTGCTTGGTGGCGCTAGTCTGTTCCCCATACTGAACTTCTATACTACAGTGACTAAAACTTAAAATCTTTTCTCTAGTTCTTATTCATAAAATTGTTAAAATAGCCTGACCAGGCCGTGGCGCAGTGGATAGAGCGTCGGACTGGGATGCGGAAGACCCAGGTTCGAGACCCCGAGCTCGCCAAGCTTGAGCGTGGGCCCATCTCGCTTGAGCAAAAGCTCACCAACTTGGACCCAAGGTCGCTGGCTCCAGCAAGGGGTTGCTCGGTCTGCTAAAGGCCCGCGGTCAAGGCACATGTGAGAAAGCAATCAATGAACAACTATGGTGTCGCAACAGCAACGAAAAACTAATGATTGATGCTTCTCATCTCTCTCAGTTCCTGTCTGTCTCTCCCTGTCTATCCCTCTCTCTGACTCTCTCTGTCCCTGTAAAAAAAAAAAAAATTGTTAAAGTATCTTCCTTATACCTCCCTTTGTTTTTTAGAGATGGAAGGCCCAGGCTTTCACGTGAGGGCACACTGCGCGGCCCCAGGAAGCCGCGTGCGGGGAGTGTGCGCACACTGCTGGGGCAGAGGGAGCCCAGGGCTGCCCATCCGCGGACCGTTCTCCCGAGACCTGCTCCTGGAACTACGTAGTCCGGGCAACATTCTCCAGAGTCCCGCTTCCACTGGTCCATCGGGATCCTCACCCGTTTCCCCACGAGAGTGCGGGTGCACTTCTCGGTAACAGCCACACATCTCTAGTGAAGACAAGACACTACCATGCGGCAGTCAGCTCATAAATTTGTGATACACCATGAGAAGAGAAAGGCGGAATCTCTTCATATAGAAGAGTTTGTCACTTCTTTAAAATTATTTTTATTTATTTATTCATTTTAGAGGAAAGGGAGAGAGAGAGAGAGAGAGAAAGAGAGAGAGAGAAAGAAGGGAGGGAGGAGCAGGAAGCTTCAACTCCCATATGTGCCTTGACTGGGCAAGCCCAGGGTTTTGAACTGGCAACCTCAGCATTACAGGTCAACGCTTTATCCACTGTGCCACCACAGGTCAGGCGAGTTTGTCACTTCTATCAAGAAAGCTCTCTGCCCCTAAAGCCATTACAAAGGAAGGGCTAAAATTATAAATGCATGGCTCTTTTCTAAGCTCTTACGTGCTTGACTATTACAGGAGGGCTCGCTCACCTGTCCAGGAGTGAGAACACCGCTCTCAGCTGTGTTCCCACGTTCCCACTCAGCCCGTGATGGGGACGAGACCTACCCTTGCTGGAAGAAGGCAAAGCTGACGCACACGGGCACGTGGTGAACACTCAGAGGGACGGGGTCCCGCTCCTCTGGAGTGTACTGTTGGAAAAGCAAAGTCATCAACATACAAAACAGTCCTCTGGCACATCAAAGAGTAAGACAAGAAATGAAACCCCGTGAGTCCTCAGTGAGCACCTCAATAATTTCCTTAAGAGTTTACCTTCCCTGTCCGACTTGGCTCCACGTGTCCCCCAACACGTGATGCATCTATCGGAAAGCTGTACTGAGATACTCTACGTACCCTAAGGTCCATTCACTGTAAGTATGTGATTCACTTTCAGCACGCTTTTAATACGTTCGTAGTTATGTAACTATCTCCACAATCGGTTTATTGTCATCTCCATTGCTCCTCCCCCACTTCTGAGCCTGTCTGCAGTCAACTCTCGCTCTCAGCCCCAAGCAACGGACCTACTTCCTGTCTCTATAAAATCCACCTTCCCTGGGCACTGCCTAGAAGTGGAAGCAAACAATGGTTAGTCCTCTGCATCTGCCTTCTTTCAGCTCGCCATGTTTCATCCGCCCCGTGGGACACACCCCTGGTTTGACCCTTCTGCTGAGTGGCATCCATGGTATGGACAGATATCTTGTCTTTGCATTCACCAGCTGATAAACATCTGGATGCTGCCAGTCTGGGCTATTACAAATGTGCTATGAACACTCACATCTAAGTATCAGAGTGAACACACCCTTCGCCTTCACTCTTCTTGTGTAGTCCTAGGCCTGGGCTTTCGGGACTGCATATGTTCACACTTAGCTTTTTAAGAAACTGCCAACCTTCCAACATGGCTATACCATTTTACATTGCCACCAGCAATAACTTTAACTTTTTTTTCTACTAATCACTCTCTACTCGTTTTTACTTCCTTGTACCATCTCCCTTCTCTAAAAGAACAATGTCTCCACTGTTAGAAGAAAAAACAAAACCTTTGTCCTCACCTCTAAAGCCTTCACATGTCTGCTCTTGTCTAATGTCTAAAAGCAGCATAATGAGTGAGTGCTTAGAGGATTTGGGCCTCTACTGTTTCCTTTGTAACTCCAGGACGCACACTACCACCACAGTGCACTTCCATGACTAGCATGTAAGAAGTTAAAACAAACGTACCCAACATACAAGAGAAACACAACAACCTGCATAGGCCAATGCTTTTCAAAACGTGGTCCTTGTTCCTGCAGCTCCAGCTCACCTGGGAGCTCTGTTAGGAGCACAGCATCATAGACCCTATCCTCATCCTCCTGAGGGCGGAGCCTGGCAGTAAGTTACCACAAACCCTGCGGGTATTTCTGATGGACTTTGCCAGAGTGAGAAACATGTGGCCCCTAAACTTAAGATAAACCCCTTTATCTAATGCTCCATCCAAAGAAGTCATCTAGTTCCATCCAGAAAGCCAGCTGAGGGTGTGCTTTTACTGACAGATACTTTAACACAAGGGGTTTAAGAGATTTCAAACAGAATTCTGACCATATGCAGCTCTTGCCATATGAACAGGTTTAGAACATACATGATTTCCATCTACAAGACTTCACCAATAACAAGCTGCCCACACATCAAGGCTATCTACTCACTCGTGGGAGCATGGCTCACATCGTGGGCGCTTACCAGTGTTACTTCCTCTCCTTGGACAGACACATCAGGCCTTCGGAAGTGACACAGGGCGACAATTGCAGCAATGCTGGCAGCATCAATAATATTTCCATCGTGATTTAATAAATGTAAGTCCACACGTATCTGCCAAACCTGAATGTGAATTTAAAACAAAAATCCTAGCTGATCACAGACAGTGGCTATGTAAAAGGAAATGTAACACTATGTGGCAATTTTTCTCTTGCTGTTAAAACACGGTTACTTTTTCTCTTGTTTTCAATTCAAGTACAATCAGAAAAATGTTAAGCCAGACCAGTATCTGAAATACTAATAGCTCACCCTTTTATGAGTCATTTGACAACAGGAAGATACATGCTCTACACATACAGGACCGTTCCATATTCAATGCCGTTTCCCTGACTCCAAACCTAATCATGTTTCTCTGTTCTCTTAATTTTTTTTTTTTTTTAGAGAGGAGACACAGAGTGAGAGAGAGAGAGAGAGAGAAAGGGGGGAGGAGCTGGAAGCTCAACTCCCATATGTGCCTTGACCAGACCAGTGCAGGGTTTTGAACTGGCGACCTCAGTGTTCCCAGGTTGACGCTTTATCCACTGCGCCACCACAGGTCAGGCTGTTTTCCTAATATATAAGTCTAAAGTCTTAGATTTCACTTGACAATATTTATGATACAAGCACTGCAAACAGGAACTGTCCCATTCAAGTATGGAATGTGGAAAGGCTGAGCGACTTTTCTGGAGTCAAAGACATGGCCAAAATACCCTAATTAAGAATCAGGTTCTAATGCCATCATGCAAATAATTTATTCAGAGGATTCCCCATGTCCGCCTACGATTACTCACTGTGTGGCCCTGTGCTAAGTCAATAAACCCATCCAAACGAAGGATTCGGTCTGTCGGTCAGTTCTGCCTCCTCAAGGAAGACCATACCTGGTCTATCCACTCAACACAAGAAAACAAATAAAAATGTATGAAAGACAACAAGCTCTTTGAATAAGACAGTTTCACACAAATTCAAGTGGCTATTTTCACAATGCTTTATGTCCGTTCAGAGAGATGACACAAAATTCTTTGGGTGGCACTCGGGAACACGTGAAGTGAACCAGTATAAAAATGAATTAACTGGCCTGACCAGGCAGTGGCGCAGTGGATAGAGGGTCGGACTGGGATGCGGAAGACCCAGGTTCGAGACACCGAGCTCACCAGCTTGAGCGCGTGCCCATCTGGCTTGAGCAAAAGCTTGTCAGCTTGGACCCAAGGTCGCTGGCTCCAGCAAGGGGTTGCTAGGTCTGCTGAAGGCCCATGGTCAATGCACATGTGAGAAAGCAATCAATGAACAACTAAGGTGTCGCAACGGCAACGAAAAACTAATGATTGATGCTTCTCACCTCTCTCCATTCCTGTCTGTCCCTATCTGTCCCTCTCTATGACTCTCTCTCTATCCCTGTAAAAAAAAAAAAGAATTAACTGAAGCTCTGAGAATTAATGTATAGATGTCGTGGTCCATGAATCAATAATATTCATCCTAAGATTAAGAATTTTGGGCATTTTCCCCACCTTTTCACCAGCAACAACACACAGCGATTCAGTGTCTATACACTTCGAATTTCTTAGGCATCTTTCCAAAAGACGATTCAACTTCACCAAGAGATCTGACTGCCTATGTAAACAGGAGTGGGTTAATGTCATGAAATAGACCACCAGGCATTAAAACAAGACCTCGCTGCTGTTACATTTTCCTCTGGTTACAGTAGTTTAAGAAGAAGATGTAAATACCTGCCAGGTTCAAAAGCTGGGGCAGCCATCTGAGAGAGCTCCAGGTTAAAAAAAAGAATGCCTTCTGTTGCCCGATTGAGTTTTGGCGAAACAAGTTCACAGGAAACCTGCCCAAGAACTCTGCAAAGATAGAGTACAAATCTGCTGACCAAATCCACTTCCTTTCCAACTAAAAACAAACAAACAAAACTAAAACAAATACTATTTAAGTTTCAATCTCGATGAGTAATAAGACACTCAGCATGATTTATCATCAGAGTTTGATATTACACATAAAGTACGGCAGTAGAACATATACAGGAATAAAATACATATTGGCATACCCAGAGAAATGACAGGAAAAAAGAATCTCATATTTATAATACTGATCATTCCACAGCTCCTTAAAAAAAAAAAAAAGGCCTTTGCTGCTTCTCTTTTCTAAAACAAGAATCCATTGATAGAAGACAGCATTAAAACTTGAGACTTCTTAAAGAGTTTTCCTATGGCACAGTTCACCAAAATTCACAACTTCCACATGAATATTAAAAACCTTCCCATGTCACTACTCAGGAAAAAGAAGCAAGTAGAACCTACTTCCTGACAAGTTGTGCAAGAAATAGATTCCGTACAGTGAAAAACGATGGGATACCCATGTGACAAAATATACATTTATGATTAAAAATGTAAAGTGTGACTATAAATAAAAAAATATTTGCATTAAAGAAACCATACTCATTTTGGAAGCTAAAAAAAATAAAAAATACCGTCCAGACTTTCTAGCTTCTCTGAAAACGGAGTTAACTGGGTTCATTTAGACGACCCCCCCCCCGACCCCCGCGCAACTGAGGTTCCATCGAATTTGCAATCCTTTGTTACCTTGTTTTCCCAAGTTCCACAATACAGCACCCATAATCTGTTCCAAAGGAGATCTTGATGTTCCTATAGTCATAGGTTTGTCTGCCATCCAGCCGCTGTAAAGCACAGCATTTCGTTTATTCCTTGAATAGTATTTGGTGAGCGACTGCTCTGAGCAAGCCCTGTACTATGCACCCGGAGGCAAGTGGGATCCTAACCACATCCGCAACCCATCCCCCGAGACACACACACACACGCACACATGCAAGTGGGATCCTAACCACCTCCGCACCCCCCCCCCCAGACACACACAAACACACACACGCAAGTGGGGTCTTAACCACCTCCGCACCCCCCCCCGAGACACACACACGCACGCAAGTGGGGTCTTAACCACCTCCGCACCCCCCCCCCCGAGACACACACACACACACACACACACACACACGCACGCAAGTGGGATCCTAACCACCTCCGCACCCCGCCACACACACACACACACAAACACACATATGAAAGTGGAAACCAGGAGCTCGCGATCCTTGAAAACAACCGACTGCACTCAAATGCAACCCGGAGGGCCCGCTCGTTCCGCAGGGGTACCCGGGGCCCGCGAGGGCCGGGCTGCGCGCCCAAGCCGCAAGGCTGCGGACGGCCGGGTCCCCAGAGTTCCCCGCGGCCGTTCACCTTCTTCTCCTCGATGGCGCGGAGGAGAAAGCGGCGCTCGCAGTTGGACAGCGGTGTCTCCTTCATGCTGTCGGGTCACCGGACGCGGGTGCTCAGAGACCCCTGCAGAGGACCGAGCCGCAGCCTGCCCATGAGAGCCCCGGTCGCTGGCGGCGCAGGCGCTTACGTCATCAACGCTCGGCGGCGGGACGGGCGGAAGCGAGGCTGCGCGGCGCCACTGCGCAGGCTCAGAGCGAGAAAGCCGGCGGCGGCGGCGGCGGCGGCGGCGGCGGCGGCGGGAGGTGCGCTTCTCAATAAAAGTACCCATTTCTATTGCCTTGCAGTGTCGGCGCGGAGAGGACCCCGAAGATAAGCCTCAGTGGTAGAAATGAGCTTCAGAGCAGCGCTCTGCCCCCGCACCCTTTCCTCAGTTCTAGCGCGGCAGGTCGGACAGGGGCTCCCGCCTCCGGCCGGCCGCTCCCGTCGCCGGACAGGGGCTCCCGCTGCCGGTTTCATAACTGCCCTGGGCCGGAACGGCAGGTGCCGCGAAGTCCTCCGGTCTCTCCAGTCGCGTTACACCGTCAGACCCTTTCTCGGGCATCGACAAGCCTTGCTCGGTCGGTGCGGCCGGCCCTCGGCTTTGGAGAGGCCGCGCCCTGCAGGGACTCCGACCACGTGGCTCCAGGATGTGACTGCCGTTGGCTCACTCTGTGACCGCGGCCAGGTCAGGACCGGTGCTTCAGTTGACTCCGCCTGCAAAACCGGCTATGCTTATGGGGGGTCAAAACGAGTTCGATGCTTAGAGCAGCGCCTGGTGTGGCGGAAACCCCGGGACCGCACTGTTTGCCTAATACTGTTGTTTCCATTTGCTTCCAGGGCGACGGGTGCTGGACCGCCTACACGGGCTCCAGTCTGTTTCTTGGGTCTCTTCTAACGTTTTTTAATTTTTTCTTTGACCTACTGTGGGTACGGTGTAACCTCACGTGGTGCCCTTTGCAGTTCATGTGCTCAACACGTTTCCTACCTTCATTGCCGGGGCCTCCTGTGTGCTGAGAAGGATTCCAGTGCTGGAGAAACGGGGAATGATCAAGATCCTGTTCTCAAGGAACTGAGGTTCTCTTCGGAGGAGACAAGCAATAGAAAACAACCAGTGAAACAACTTCACCTGCTAAGTGCCATCTCAGGATGGGGATGCTTTGTTTTTTTCTCCTGAAGTTAGAGACAGGGAAGCAGTTAGACAGACTCCCGCATGTGGCCGACCGGGATCCACCCGGCATGCCCACCAGGGGGGCGATGCTCTGTCCATCTGGGGTCCCGTCGCAACTGGAGCCATTCTAGTGCCTGAGGCGGAGGCCATGGAGCCGTCCTCAGTGCCCGGGCCAACTTTGCTACAATGGAGCCTTGGTTGCGAGAGGGGAAGCGAAAGGAGAGGGGGAAGGATTGAGAAGCAGATGGGTGCTTCTCCTGTGTGCCCTGGCCAGGAATTGAACCTGGGGCTTACACACGCTGGGCTGACAGTCTACCGCTGAGCCAACGGGCCAGGGGTGATGCTATTTTAATAGGGGTGTTTGCAGGAAGAGCCCACTCTAAAGGTGACCTTGAAGTTAAGTAAATCCTTGGGGAGAGGGGTAGCCATGACAGGATCTGGAGGAAAGTAGAAGAAGCCACCTGAGCCGGGGCGCACCTGGCATGGTCTGGAGACAGGCATTGTTGAGTACACAGGAGAAAAAAGCACGGAACTTATGTCCACGTGCTCTATACTTAGTTGGTTTCCAAAGGAAATGAGGGGATTACAGGATCCAGGGCACTGAAGTACATGAACACTGTAAGTTCATGTTTAGAGGACAGTTCCGCAACAGAACTCCTGGCCCAGTTCATTTGGACCAGGGGATTTTTAGTGGCATTTAGTAACCTTCCTTCAGAAGGGAAATAGGCCTTGACTGAAACAGTCTGCCCTTTCCTGGGAGGCAGCTTGGTTGTGGAGGAAGAGTGGACTTTGGCTTCAGGTGGATGGTGGGTGAGTTAAAGAATCCTGAGCCTCAGCTTCTGTATCTTGAGGTTGGAAATAATTACTTTGTGTTCAGTGGTCATAAGGAAAGCACCTAACAATGTTCTGGACACAATAGCTATTGAAATGTTAGTTTCTTTCCTCTCTTGGCTTGACAAGGCTTCTCGTGAAACTGCCCAAGTTCACTGTGTCAGCTTGCTGTCCTTAGACTGCCACTTGATTATCGTGTCCTGGCTTTTTAAGTGAGTGGAAAGGAGATAGATGCCTGACTGGGATCCACCCAGCAACCCCGTCTAAGGCCGATGCTTGAATCAACTGAGCTATTTTTAGCACCTGAGGCTGATGTTCTGGGATCGACCAAACTATCCTCAGCGCCCAGGGCCAAGGATAGACACAGTCAAGCCATTGGCTGTGGGAGGGAAAAAGAGAGAGAAGGGGGAGGGAGGAGAAGAGAAGCAGATGGTTACTTCTCTTGTGTGCCCTGACAGGGAATAGAGCCCATGAAATCCATATGCCGGGCTGATGCTCAATCCACTGAGCCATTGGGCAGGGCCCCCTACTTTTGTAGAATTTCCTCCTTTCTTTCCTTGCGCTATTATGTTGTAGTTTTAACACTGCAGCACTTACCTCTTATGGAGATGGGGAGCCCATCCCCACTCACATCTGCATACCATCATAAAATCAGTATGGATCACTATGCTAGTAGAAGTGTACTGAGTCAGAGTTCTTTTGGGCACACTTAACAAAAGACCAATTTAAACCTATTGGTTCACTGACTAGGAAGTCCAAGAACCAGTGCAAACGGTTATCTACACAAGGGCTCCACTTGTCTCTTATTTCTTCGTTCTGCTGGCCTCTGTCTGAACTCATCTTTAAACAAGTTCTCTCCATGTGGTGTCAAGATGGCCCCTGACAGTTCCAGACTGGTGTGGTCCTTAGGGTTTGTAATCCTAGAGAAGGAAAGACCTATCCCTCTCCCAGAGTTCACATTGTCAGGACTGATGGCAGAACTCTGTTGGGCCCTTCCTGGGTGAACAGTCAAGGAGAACAAGGGATGGGGGCTGTGATTAGCAAGCCCGGATCATACCCATGTCTGCTATTAACTGGGACGGAGGGTCAGAAGAGGGCATTTCTGCAAGAACTAGAAGGGCGCCAGTCAAAGACAAGGCGACAGATACCCAACACAGAGATGTATGCTCAAATGTTTTGTAGAAAACCAGGCAACATTAGGCGGGTCATCTCAGTTAATATGCTGGCTCAAACTGTTTCTTTTCAAGAGCAGACTGTACATGACCTGAACGTCTTCTCAAACTTCAAAAATGCCCCCCCCCCCTCAGAGCATGAAACTGGTCCCTTCAGGGTTTCAAAAGTTTCTTACTAAAAATAGAGTGGAGTAAGTTACATTTGAATTGCCTGGAGCCATTAAGTTTGTGGTCACCTTACAACACGGTTACAGCCGCCATAGGGGCAGGTTAACGTAAAACTCAGGATGCTAAATTGCAGTTGAGTTTCAGATAAACAACAAATATATGTATTCTTATTGTCAGTATGTCCAGTTTGTTCCTAATATTGCACAGGCCATGTTCATAATAAAAACACTCCTGGTTTGGTCATTCCAACGTTCTTGCCACACCCGAGACTGGTTCTGATGTTTGCTCCTGTGTTTTCAAACTGTATCTTTTGTCTTTTCAGACGCCTCACGGTATTTTGGTGAAATCCAGACCCCGTGTGCAGGGCATAAGGAACTGGTTACGTGGGTCCTTAGTGATGTGTTGGTTAGGCGTGGGGGCGGGGAAGTGTTCTGTGGTCCTGTGGTTTGCTCTGTCCTTTAGTGAGCCTCAGCCCCTGGGTTGTGACCTTTACAAGTGGGTCTTAGTGCCCCCCAGCCACCCTCCTTACATTGAGACGGAAAGTCTGGGGGTGCGGAGGTGGAGGTGGGTGTGGATGGAGTTGGGTCTCTCCCCCTGTGTCAGTTAGGTTCTGGGAAAACCTGTTTGTTAGGCTCTGGTGAAATCAGTTCTCTGAAGGACAGGTCTCATTAAGAACAGAGTGTCCTGGCTGGATATCACAATGGATGCTTCCCCCTCCTCCCTTTTGCCAGGTGGAGGAGGAGATTTTGTTTGCCCCCAGCCTGCACTGTGGGACCAGGACAGGCAGGGCTTCTGGAGGTGAAGCTCACCACAGTGTGGGAGCCAGCTGTGCCACCCCCACATGGACTTGACTCAGACTTCCTGGCTCCCCTGAGCCTCCAGCGGCCAGTCCATGCAAAGTCGCTTTCCTGCCCTAGACCAGTTCTTGTGGAGCCTTCTGCATTCAGCCTCTGCTCTGGTGGGGGGTGGCTTTTCGCACCCGCCTGTCTGCCTTCTCTCTGAATCTGGGGGCAGCGGTTTGCCCTGTGGCCTCACTTTGGTGACAGGTCTAAGAAAAGTTATTGATTTTCAGTTGGTGCATTTCGGTCATGCTGTGTGAACGGGAGTGACCATATCAGAGCTGACTCCATGCTGGACCAGAAACTGGAAGTCGCATGAAGTAAAACCTAAGACAGATTCTTTCATTAACCAGACACACCTGGAACCCCGAGTGTCAGGCCCTCACTCAGGCACTTATAAATATTCATCCTAATAATCACCTCATAAGGTAGACAAAGTTAATACTTTACAGATGGGAAAACCCAAGGCACAGAGTGACCGAGCCATCTGCCAAGGGTCTTAAAGCTAGTGCATCACAAGAGCAGGATTCACACCCAGGGCGTCAGTGTCAGAGGGCTGTGTTCAGGGCACAGGTGGAAAGGGGAATGGGAATGTAGTCAATAATATCGCGATAACTACACCATGACATGATTATGGGAATTAGTGGGGTGATCCCATTGTAAGGTGTAAAAGTGTCAGATCACTATATTGTACACCTGAAAGTAATATAACTATATTGTGTTCCAGCTATGCTTAAATTTTTAAAAGTTTTTAAAGAGAGTGCATTCGTATAATCACCACACTGTGCTGCCCCTCAGAAGTGGGACTCACTTCTATGCTGAGTGGGTAATCTCAACCTCCACACAAAACCAGTTCGTTTCCTTTCTCTGTGAGGATCTTCACATCCTCTCCTGAATACTTTGTGATTCACGTCTTTATAGAGGAGAAAGCCACTGTTTAATTAGATGACCCAAAGTTAATTTCTTACTCCTAAACCTGACACGCAATTAGCAGTACAGTCGTGAAGTAGGTAGGTCTCATTAATGCAGAGAGACACCGGGACATCCACCTGTAATCCCAAAGCTTGCACACAGCCGAGCACGATATCAGCACTGAGCTCTTACTAAGCACTAGGACAGTGGTTCTTAACTTGGGTTCTATCGAACCCTAGGGGTTCCATGAGTCGGTCTTAGGGGTTCGGAGAAGCCTCTGCCGCGGAGGCCAGAATAAAGTAATACCGTAATTTGTTGTGAGTTCGTGCACTTTGTTGGTTTTGTTCTTTGAGCAAGGTGATGTTCATGCATGGCTCATTTTGTGCACAGTAAAAAAACATACACCTATGTCTTGAATTTGGAAAAAAAATTATTTTATTTATCACTAAAGGGTTCGGTGAATGCGCATATGAAACTGGTGGGTTCAGTACCTCCAAAAGGTTAAGAACCGTTGCACTAGAAGTTAGAAGTTGACGTGCAAAAGCAGTGCTGGTTATTGACAGAGACTTACTGAATTGGTCGTGTGTGCATCCGCAGACCACTCGCCTTCATCCCGCGACCTGGGGATATTGCACTGAGATCATCGGTCAGCTTTTCATTCAAGCTCGGGATTTGAGAGGAACGGTTTCTACTTTTGTTTCTTGTTTTCCTCTTCCTAGCGTTTCCTAGGAAGGGAAGCTTGGGTTGGCAGATAGCAGATGATGCAGACTCTAGGGAGGTAACAGCAGACGGCCCAAGCCAGCTGGTCTCGTGTGGGCACGTCTTTCACAAGCCATGTAGTCGTACTTTGAGAAGGTACTTCAGTGGTAGGCAGCCTCTCAGATGCCAACACCATAGTTTCCACCTCATACGCAGGGTCGGTGTAACCCTTTCCCTCTGCGTGGCCTGCCTGTTACCGACGGACGCCTCAACACTGAGAGGATGACACCTCTGGGATTAGATTACAAGAGCACGTAAGTTCCATCTTGCTAGAAGATTCCCTCGCTGGCTGGCTTTCCTGAAGCAAGTTTCTCTATTGGGGGGAGCCCACATGGCAAGGAACTGAGGGTGACCTCCATCCAGCAGCCACGAAGAGAGTAGGACCCACGAGCCGCAGCCCTGATGGAAACGAGTGCAGCCAGCCATCACGTAGGTGACTGGAAACAGAACCCTCCACGTGGGGCTTTTGGTGAGACCCAGCCTGAGCGGACATCTGGCATTGCGGCCTGCCAGGAGGTCGTCAAGGGAAGACGTGTCCGAGCTGTGCCCGTACTCCTGACTCATAGGAACACGATAAACGTATGTTGTTGAAGCTGCAGGAGCAGTGGGAAGCTAAAGCTGTTTCGAGCACCGACTCGACCATGGGACGCATTATTTCTAGGCACATATTTCACTGGCCAATGCCCGTCTTGTTGACAGGGCAAAGGTAATCTCATAACATTTTTTGCAACCTCTGAGTTCATCAGAATGCTGCTGCTAGAACATTTTGAGAAGGCATTCGTAGCCCACGAAATGCCAGGTCGGTGTTGCTGAGGTGTGTTCTCTAGTGCTCAGGACGCTTCTCATAAAAATCTCTTAAGAGGCGACCTGCAAGGGAACCATGGTGTGCATATCAGGAACCTTGCTTTAGTAAAGTCCTTTCGGATTAGAACCGTGATTTCTAACTCTGCTAATCCAAAACGTTGGGGGAAAATGACTCCTAATGCGGGAATGGAAAGGCCTTTCCAACTTTTATTTCAAAATAAAACAAGGAAAAAAATACAAGCCCGAAGGTGTAGTTTGTTGAAAGTCACTGACAAAATTCCGTTCCACCATCGACATATTTTTCTTATCTGATCTGACAGTGTTATCTAAAAAGGAAGAATGCATGTTGGCATCTCAATCATGAGTACTTCTCTATAAAGAGAAAGGTTGGCATGACTTATATGTGGGGGCTGACGGGAAGGCTGAAATCAGTAGAGGTCACACAAGTATGTCTGATGGTGGTATTTTAAAAAAATAACGCTTGTTTTCGATCTTATCGATAATAGCCGTATTGTGCGCCAAGTAAAAACCTGTACAACACCAGTTGTTTCTGTAAATACTTGCTGTGAGCCCACTACATGCCAGGCTCTACCTAGTCAAAGCGCCTGAACACGGCAGGAAACAAAACGGCCAGGGTCCTTGCAGCGAATGTTGTAGAGACAGGCGGCTGTGGACAGAGCAGCAACCTGCGGAGAAGCAAACCAGTGTTGTCCGGCCGTGGTCCTGCTACAGAGAACAGCAAAGCCAGGTGGGCTGAGAGGATGTGTTGATAACCTGCTTTGTAGGATGCTGGTTTACCTGGGAAAATGTGTTTTGTCCTGAGCCCACGCTGACTCCTGGTGGTCATCCCTTCCATTTCTAGTGCTCACAGACCCTCTGTTTTTAAACTATACTTTTTTAAAAATTTTTATTTATTCATTTTAGAGGGGAGACACAGTGAGAGAGAGAAAGAGAAAGGGGGGAGGAGCTGGAAGCATCAACTCCCATATGTGCCTTGACCAGACCAGTGCAGAGTTTTGAACTGGTGACCTCTGTTCCCAGGTCGACGCTTTATCCACTGCACCACCACAGGTCAGGCACAGACCCTCTGTTTTGAGAATCTGTTTTAGACTTTTCCTTGGAGTTCGTGCGGAGCTCATCATTGACATCCTTGAATTTTTAAGAACTTGGGAAACTTGTTCCCTTCAGTGTGAAAATCTGGTTTTACATTACTGCTTCATTGGTTGATGGAGGCCATTAGAAGGGATCTGCATAGTTTCTGTTCTTTAGTAAACTAAGGGGATGATGACTCCATAGTACCCAGGGAGCATGTGAATCACACAGCTAGCACCTCACTCTTATTTCAGACCCGTAATTGGATCGAATCGTGGGGCCAATCCAGGACAGAATAAGATTACTCATCTGTTAAAGGAAAGTTAGGTGGGATATGAGTCATCTAATCTGACATTCTTCTGCTGTCTAAATAAATTCCATTTCTGTTAACTAAACCATATGTTTTAAGGGAGTAAAATGTGTAAAAAATTTTATACATCGAAGCCCTTCAACCGATCAGATCTTTTATACATTTGCATTTATGGGTTATATTTGGACTTTGAAATAGGTCACTCATTTTCTTTGCAGTCAACGTTTCCAATTGCAATCCTCCTTGATGAATAATGTCTGATCGCTTAACTACAGTGAGGAAATTGAGCTATGCATTCTTTTCTTTTGTTCTCTGTCTGGATGGTGTTTCCTAAAGCCAAAGCTAGCAGTGGAAGTTCTGAAATAGTAAAAATGCATGATCCGTGATCTCTCTTCTTAAAATTCACAGCTCGATTGAGTTGCTAGGAGATGAGAAACTTGAGAACTTAGTTTGGCCGAGTTAGCATTTCATCCCTATAATTTACGTTTAAAACATTTGTTTTGAGTTCCATCGGGAAGTTTCAGAACCACAGGTAGAAAGAATCAGGTTCCCACTGAGGTGGGTTTGGCCTTGGTCACAGAACTTGGGTCAGCCGCACCCAGCCCTGTTTTCTCTCCTGTGTCACATCGCGTGGAGGGGCCATGGGGAGTGTGTGTGTGTGGGGGGGGAGGGTTGTAGTGCAGCGGCAAAGGTTGGGTGTAAGGGGAGGAAACAAGCTGCCTCAGTGGGTCCTAGACCCATGATGGCCAACCTGTGACATGCGTGTCAGCACTGACACACGTAGCCATTTTCGATGACATGCAGCTGCATGAGGCCGCATACCAGAGAAGTATGGGGCCGCATGCCAAGAAGGACGTTTCATCCTCGGCTCCTGCATGGCCAGGTGCAGTAGCCGAGGATAAAACACTTGCTGAACTGTAGACACTCTGTGCTGGAGGTCTGGAGGCCAAAACAACAACTCGGCACAGAGTGTCTAGTTCTGGGACTTCCAGTGAGGCCATTTTTCTCCAAGTGACACACCACCTGAGTTATGCTCGGTTTTTTGGTGAATTTTGACACACCGAGCTCAAAAGATTGCCCATCACTGCACTAGAGGAGCCCTAATGCATTATTTGAGGGTTGTACGGTCTGTGTGGACATGTGTGTGAGCATGTCAGTGTCTCTGTATGCGTGTGGAATTTAGATTCCATCTAAATTCCACAGCATGTGGAATCCTTGCTGTTCAAACCAGTGATTATTGAGTCTCTCACCTGATTTTTTTTAAATATCATTTAATCTTCTTGAGATACCTTTCCCCTTGACTTGCATGACCTTGAAATACGGTTTGTTTTTTTTTCTTTTCTTGACTTTGGTGACTTCTCATTCCCCTGATTTCTCTACCCGTTGGGCTATCCCTTTTCAGTCCCTGTGTGTATGTTTTCCTCAGTTCATCTCTTAAGTGTCAGAGTTTCATGGGATTCTGTTCCAGAAAGTGTCTCTCTCTTTATACTCCCCCTGGTTTGTCGCCTTCGTGGTTTTAATGACCATCTATGTGTTGCTTACTCCCAAATATGTGGCATGACCTCAGGCAGATCCTCTCCTAGACTCTGAATGACTCTAGATGTTATGTGGACATTTCCAGTTCTCTCTTTCTCCCCTGATTTGTTCTTTGTGTTCCCTTGAGGGAACAGAAACACCCCAGTAGCCAGTAAGCCAGGGCACCCTTCTTGAGTCCTTTGTTCTCACACACACCCCTTCTGGTAAGTCACCAGGTCCAGTGGAGGCCACCTGCTAACCCCCCTCACCAGTTTGTTTTCCCCAGTCCTGTCCCCACAACCATCACTCAGGTCACTGTCATCTTTTGCATAAACCATTGTATTGGCCGCCAGCTTGGCCTCCCTGTCTCCAGCCTCTTCCTCATTCACTGTCCACTCTGCGTGGTGCTCCTAAAACACACATCTAACTATGCTGTCTTACGTGCAGCCCTTCAACGATGTTTCTGTGCTCTTAGGACACGTCACAAAGCCTGTGCCGTGGTTTCCGGGACCGTGTGGTCTGGGCATGGTAGCAACCCCCAGACATTTAATTTTTCCCCCCAAATCCTGAGTAGGTAAAGATTTTTATGCATAGGTAAATGAGACAAGGGGCCAAAGATCAGACCCATATTAATGTGATGCTTTCTCCTCTTTGGGAGGGGAATGTCCACTCCATCTTAACAAGATAATTACTCATGCTTTGGGGAAAACTACTGCTGGAACCATGGTGACAGATGTCACGTTGGAGGCTTCGGGCCCTTGCAAACAAGCCAGCAAGCACCTTCAGCCTTTAAACCACACAATGCCACTTTGCGACATGCCTCCGTGCAGTGCGAAAACGGAACTCTTTCCGGGAACCTCCGCCCACGTTATACAAATGACGGGAGAGGTCGATAATGACGCTGCCCTCCTTTATTCAAAATAGTTTCCCAGCCTTGCCCAGAAGCACAGACGGTGTTTTCGTCACCTCCGGTTACATGAGGGATCCCACAGTCCGCTGGGGTACTGTCGAGCGCCGAGTACCACCGGGCCAGGCTCCCGATGATGCATCTAGACGTTTGTTCAAGAACTGGGGCGCTTGACAGAGTCCTGAACGGCCCCCAGCACGTTTAGCCAGGGAACACGCACCTCCCAGGCTGTCCAAGCCCCCCACTTTCCCACAGGGAGCCGATGTCTCGGTAACTGGGTGCTGAGACAGCAGATGGGAACTGTATTTCGTGGGACAGGGGTGTGCATGGAGAAAGTGGATCTACCCAGTAGCTCGCTCCGCATTGTCCAGGAGGAGTGCGGGGTGGCTGATCGACTTTGTGTAAAACCACATCCATAGCAATCATCAACAGGAAAGAATGATATAAAACTCACACCAGTG
The DNA here is from genome assembly GCA_037038555.1 of Rhynchonycteris naso. Lineage (NCBI taxonomy): Eukaryota > Metazoa > Chordata > Mammalia > Chiroptera > Emballonuridae > Rhynchonycteris > Rhynchonycteris naso. The sequence goes on from CM073003.1 coordinate 6,606,776, forward strand.
AACGAATGGGCATGGTGGGAGTCCCCACACACAAACACACTTTATTTTGTGGAGATGCTGTTGGTGCCGCAGGTGAAAATCAGGGAGGGCTTCAGGGTCTGCTTTGCAGCTCCAGCTGGAGACAGACTCGTCATCCGGCTCCCATCTGTCTGAACTTAGAAAGCAGCCCTGCACACCTGCAGGCGTGGCTTCACCCCCGCCAGTCCCCTCGGGCTGGGATGTGTATTTTGGCTCAGGACTTGGGACACCAGTTAGCAAACTGCTCACTGGATTGGCCCAAACTGTCAAAGCCCTGTGCTCAGTAGCCATGGTCGGTCAGGTCCTTTGGAGATGCAAGGGGCTGAGGCCGCCCCTTCTGTCACAGTGGGTGTCACTCTGCCACGAAGAAACGGGGGACATGGAGTGAGGCAGGAAGCTTGGGAACAGAGCTGGTGTCAGACCTGACCCGGGGGAACAGAGGCTTGTTGTAGTGACATCAGGAGCACCAGATCCTGCCCAGCTGCCACAGGAGAGTGACTGTGGGTGGACCGTCAGAACTGGCAGCCCTGGCGGCTAAGGGGACGGCGCAGGCGCGTTCCGAGGAAGGGTGGGAGGGGAGTCATGAGAAGATGCCCACAGAGATGTGACACGTTAGTGTCTGCTCCGTGTGTGGGAGGGGCATCACAGTCTGTATTAAGTGAGGTGGGCGTGCGTGAAGAACGATGTCCTTGACACTCAGTGACCAAGGTCATTGGTGGGCTCACTGACTCAATGCCGGAGGGTTAGAGACCGGTACAGGGCTCCTCACATCTCTGCGACAGGACAGTCCTGGCACATAAAAGCAACCCATTAGTTCAACAACACTCTTGTGTGACTTCTGGTCCAGAAGACTCTCCTTGGGTTTTAGGGGAGCGGGATGATGGAACCCCAGGGACCTACTGGGCTTGCCAAAACAGACTGAGTCGTCCCGCTGAGCAGATAGGACGCCTTGGAAAGAACATGCCTACGTAGGAATCAGGGGCCTCCTGGCAGGAAGCACGGAACGTCAACACTTAGCAAGCTGACTCCTGTCCGCAGGTCAGGGAGCACAGACTGCAGCCGCCTGTGCACACCTGCCAGTCAGTGTCACATTGCTGCGGGCACCTCCTCCGTGACTTTTTTGCCACCCCTCCCAGCAAAGGGCATTGTTCCACCCACCCACCATCCTTCTTTCTTGGCTGCCTAATAGCAAGAAACCAACTAAAAAACCTCCAAATAAGCGTTTGTCTCAGCTTTATCTCACCAGCCGCACCTACCGTTCTGTTTGTTTATATCACTTGGATTCATACAATATCAAAGTATGTAACCCTTTCCCATATTCTGCCCTGTAATTGTTATCTGTTTCTTTGATCTCTGAATGTAGTCTTTCCTTTCTCTTTTTAAAAATTTTTATTTATGCATTTTAGCAAGAGAGGGAGATAAAGATAGACAGAAACATTGAGTTGCTCCTGCATGTGCCCTGGCCAGGGATTGAACCGGCAACCCCCGTGCTTTGGAATGATGCTCTAACCAACTGAGCTATCTGGTGAAGGCTGCAGTCTTTTTTTTTTTCTCTTTCTTCTTTTTTTTTTTTTTTAACAGGGACAGAGAGAGAGTCAGAGAGAGGGATAGACAGACAGGAACGGAGAGAGGTGAGAAGCATCAATCATTAGTTTCTCGTTGCCATTGCGACACCATAGTTGTTCATTGATTGCTTTCTCACATGTGCTTGACCGCAGGCCTTCAGCAGACAGAGCAAACCTGGGTCTTCTGCATCCCAGTCCGACGCTCTATCCACTGCACCACCGTCTGGTCAGGCTGCAGTCTTTTCTTAAAGAGAAAATAATCCATAAAGATGGAGGTGCATCTTTTATTATTTGGCATGCTTTCTAATGCGTAGTGCATAGATGTGGAGGATACAGAGTTAATATCGGGGGTTTTATTTTCTTTACTTGGGGCCTGTGACACTCCGTGTGCAATCAGACCTCTCAAGACCTCATGTGGACGTTAGATGAGTCTGCATGTACTTCTGTGACTGTCTCAGACAAGCTGGTTGACCTCTCATCGTAGTTATACCAACGTGTGCTTTCCAGATCAGATTTTTTATCACGTAACAACTAAGCCAACCCACCCCCAAGTCACAACTGTATTATGGTTTTGTTTTTTTTCCTCCAAAAACCTCTGGAATATAACAACAAAATATATTTGAATGCAGCGTTTTGATGTGATTGAATTCTAAAATAATTCCAAATGACTCTTGGGACTTCGAGTGTGCTCGTCTCTGAAAGCAGCCCAGGCAGCTGCGCCCACATGCCTCTCACACTGTGGGAATTGGGTCTGTGCACTCTGCTCCTAAATTGAAGGTTGTCACTGGGATCAAATTAGATCACGTCTGTGGCAGTGTCCTGAGGATTGGCTTACATGTGTACATCATGGTACCATCAGTTTATAAAGTGACCAGATTTTAAAATTGGTAAAGCGGGACACCATTGACGGGGGGGTTCTTGATTAAAAATTTGGTCTATATCAGTGGTTCTTAACCTTTTTTGAGGTACCGAACCCACCAGTTTCATATGCGCATTCATCGAACCCTTCTTTAGGGATAAATAAAATATTATTTTTTTTCCAAATTCAAGACATAGGTATATGTTTTTTTACTGGTGCACAAAATGAGCTGTGCATGAACATCACCTTGCTCAAAGAACAAAACCAACAAAGTACATGAACTCACAACAAATTACGGTATTACTTTTTCCTGGCCTCCGCGGCAGAGGCTTCTCCGAACCCCTGAGACCGACTCATCGAACCCCTATGGTTCGATAGAACCCAGGTTAAGAACCACTGGTCTATATGGAGCAAAAATAAATTTTCATAGAATGCAAAAATAGTATTGTAATATATATTTTTTAAGTCGGGACTTTTTTAAAACGCTACAGGACAAATTGTTAAAAATCAGGACATCAAGCATCCTGCTGATGCCCCACTGTCGGTCCTCAGACGGTGCTCGGAGCAGCGCGGCTGGCTTGGTGGGGCCTGCAGCTCTGAGGAAAGTTATCCAGGGGGAGGCTAATGCCCAGGATCACAATCTGTGAGTGCAGACGGCCCATGACCCACCGTCAAGGCACACGCGTGGCCACGGAGACGGCAACAGAGGAAGAATGCCTGCTCTCTATCCTGTGTGCCCTTTGTTTCACATTTAAACATTTTATTTTTCAATTCAGTTGATTTTAAGAAACATCTGCAGAGCAACGACGAGGGTAGTTGGGTTCACCGTACATCACCTTTGAAGGTTGCACCCCTAAACACGTGCGCACACGCTCGTGCCCGCACACACACCAGAAGCACCTGAATAATCCCAACCATATGTGAGTGTGGCAGTGGGGGACATCAGAAAACCAGCAGTCTGGCACGCGCTGCAGGCTGTTCTTGATTGCAATCACCCCCCAAAAAAAGCTTTCTAAAAAACTGTATTCCCTCTAAAATATTTTAAACTGACGTCTAATGTTGTTTCTCAGAAGTTTAAATAGTGGCAAAGGGTGTTGCTATGGCATTGTGCAGATGTCTGCATCCTACAAGAAAGCTGTTTTGCACCCTTCAGCCATAAAAAGTACCACAGTGATTTGAACTCATCATCGCCCATTTAAAACATCAAAAAACAAGTTCCTCCTGTCTGTCAGAAATGTCATGTTCCTTTTCCTCTTCCAGCTTCCGTTTCTGTTCCATTTCTCGCACAGCTTCTACCCTAATGCAATCAGTGGCTCTTAACGTTTAAAGTCTTTTGTTGGCAACCTTATCATGCTTCTTCAGATCATATATATCTATCAATAGCTAGCTAGCTAGCTGAGTGGACAGACGGACGGATAGACAGGCAGATAGATAGATGATAGATAGATATCCTCTAACCATATGTGTAAGACCATTTTTTGGATGGACTTATCAATATGCAATACACATTTGATGAGGTCAGCAGAAATCATGTACCTGATAAATAGCTATTACGTGTATTTCGTTGACACAGATACCCTGAGGAGAGTAAAGCGAGACTTACTGGGCAGCCTTCCACCTGGGAGCCAGCACAGGGGCACAGGGGGCTCTCCGGCTCCCACTGCACAGCGACAGGTGTTCGGGCCTCGGACCCAGCTCTGTACAGCTCGGGCACTGGGGGTAGGGGGGGCAGGACGCTTGTCCCACCTTGTAGCAGTCGGGGCTTCTTAGCGCTGGATGACTTTCTGAGGAAAAAAGAAGCGACTGGAGCTCATGCACACAGGGAGGAGGGTCTCACTTTGTCAGCGTCCTGTCACTGCTGAGGACCGGCATTGACCCAGCAACCAGCATATCCTTGGTCCACACCGCGCTCACTTTCTGCCCTCGCAACAGACCCAAGGAGAGGTAACCAAGGAGTGTTACAAGGGAGGGACTGAGCAGCACGGAGGGGACATGGCCCCTGACAGGCGGGCTGAGACTAGAACCCGGCCCTTGAGACTTCCTGCTCACAGCTTGTTCCACACCAGCCGGGTTCCTGGGACCCCCTGCTGGCCCTGGGGCAGCCATTTCTCAGGGTCCTCACATTCTATAATCTGGGATATGGATGTCAGGCCTTGTGCCCTCAATTCACTCAGCCCAGGGGCTTCCCCGGGCGCGTCACGAATGAAGAATGACATGGAGTTGGAGGCCCACATCCTCGGTGGGGATAACCTGTTGTATTAGCAGCTTTGATAGCCAGACTCCCTGATGGCCCCAGTGAGCCCTCTCAGGTCCACATCCTTGGTGTACAGAGCTGACCTGTATATCATAGGCTGGAGAGCGACTTGGGAAGCCAGCCGCAAAGGGCACTGCAGCTTTGGCCCGGTACTTGGGGATGACCTGCTCTGAGAAGCCAGCACCTGTGGCCAGGATGCTCAGGCAGCCCTGTGGAGAAGCCCTGGTGGGAAGGGACTGAGTCCCCTGCCAGCAGCCGGCCTTGGTAGCCAGTCCTAATGGGTCTTCCCACTCCAGGTGACGAGGGCCCTGCTGACATCGGACTGTCACCTCACAGGAAACCCCAGCCCAGCCTCACCTGGCTGAGAGCTCCTAAATTCATGACCCACAGATGCTGTGAGAGGTGACCAGTTGTTTTAAGCCACAAAGTTTGGGGTGATTTTCTTTCAAAGCTGCACCCTCTGGGTTATGGGTGATCTTCAGCCATACAGACAGGTCAGGGACATAAAGGAACGCTTTAAGTTGTTTGCTGTTGTGTTTGTTTTCACGTTCCACCGAAGAAGTTGAATTTCAAGTCCACCTTGGAAAGCTCTGCACTATGTAGCTTTTGAAATGCATTTTGCTGTTAGTGCTTTTCTAAATGACCCGCTGTTGTCCACAGAAAAGTATTCTAGCTCAGTGCCTCTGCCATCCAGAAGCTTCACCCTGCCCTGTCTCCTTTAATTCTTGGGTCTCTGGCCAGAGCATTGCCTGCCCTCTGGGGACGCCAGGACAGGGGGAAATAATGAAATTATTAGGAAGAGAGAGGGATAGGGATTCCATTGGATGTTGGGGGTGGATCTGAAGATTATTTGCAATGCACCAGGCCGGACACCCCCTGGGAGGCTGAGCTAGGACCTCTTCTTCTGGTGTCCCCGCCCGTTGAAGTCCGCTCCCAGAAAAATCCGCACCGTCCCCGGGAGCTCAGGAGAGGACCTCGGCGTTGCGAATAGGGAAGCTCTCCTTCCTGCTGGGGGAGTCTACCAAGGATCATACCAGCTCCTGGGAGCTTCCCCAGCTAGGGGAGTGGTGGAGGCCGGGCGCGGACCCGGAGGAGACCGGAGGCAGGAGCACAGGCGGCGCGCCTCCCGCCCTGCTGCACCTGGCGGGGTGCGCATGGCCGCTGAGCGCGGCGTCTCCGTCCCCATCTCCGTCTCCGGAATGGAGTGGGAGCTCAACTTCTTGATCTACCTGGCGCTCTTCTTCTTCCTGCTCTTTTTACTTTTCCTCCTGCTCTTCGCGCTCATTAGGCAGCTGTTGAACTCCGCGGCCAGCACGGCCGGGGTGCTCCAGCCTGGGCGTCTCTCGCTGCGCCGGGAGCCCTGGGGCTTCTGCCGCGAGCAGGAGGCGTGACCCTGCCCGGGCGGGACCCGCGGGAGGGCGCCGCGCCGCGTGGGCACGCCTGGGTCTCGGCCTCGATTCCCCGTGGGCGCGGCTGTCCGGATTCCAGGGCCGCGCCACCATCCGCGTGGGCAGGTGGGTTCCGGCGCGGGAGGGTCCGCGAAGCGCTGAGCTTCTCTGCTCCGGAGGCTCACGCTCCTGCAGTCCTGGGTGCGGGGCACAGAAGGTGCACGGGGCTGGGCTGGGGCTGTGCTCTTGGGGATGGACTAGCTTTTCCCATTTCTGGGGCGGGGAGGGACGCAGAACAGAGAGGAGTTCAGCCTTTGGAGCTGGAATGGCATTGGGCACCCGCCAGTTCTTCTTCTAGGTCCAACGGCAGTTTAGCTTGTATTCAAGGGTGAAAATTAAATTATTCAGATGATTCAGTCCAGCCACTTCCAGTCGAATGTCAACGTAAACATCCAAATTATTGAGGAAAACTGTGGGTTTGGGGGTGGCAGGCAGGAGGAAAGAGGGCGCACTTCAAGTATGGCGAATACTGCTTTAAGATCCGTGCGCTCTGGTGGAGGCTAAACCGGCCGAGACCTGAGGCGCCAGGTATAGGGAATCCTGTCCTCCGCGTGACCCCTACTCCCATCCTTGCAGCTCCCGGGTGGTGTCTGGGTTGCTGCACCTGTGAGTTGAGAATCTGGAACCGCGGGAGGGTGAGCGTAGTGAGTCCTTTGAGGTTGCCAGGGAGGGCTGGCGGAAAGCAGAGCTGTTTGCACATTGTAGGGCCACATTGTAGGAAAAAGGTCAGGGACCGCGAGGCTGTCATTCCAGGGCACAAGATGGAGCATTTGCTGGGGAGGGGGGAGGAAGGAGTGGACTCCACACCACGGTGTCCTAGGCACTCTTCAGACAATGTTAACTTGGGAAACGAACTGCCTCATCTTACAGATGCTTTTTCCTTGACTTATACGACCTCGAGCTCGGGAAATAAGCTGCTCTCCTTGGTGGCTGTGCCCAGGACCAAGCCTCAGTTACAGCCTGTACCCCGGGAAACTGCACCAAGGGGCGGGGACAGCCAGAGATGAAGGGCTTCCCCCTGTGGTGAGCGGGGACCCCCCTGGGTTACACTGTGTCCCGGGCTGTGGATTAATTTGTGAGGACCCAGGGTCTACAAAGGCAAAATTAGGGTGGAGGGAACCCTAGCCTCGAGGTGAAGGTCTGTCCCGCACTCAGAACCAGTGAGCTTCCACCAGCGCCAAGGGCCACATGGGCTCCTACCCTAGACAAGCATAGGTTCCCAGCGAGAGGGTCCTAGAGACTAGACTGGGGCGTGGGGAGTGTTTGCCATCTTAATTAGCAGTCTGCTCTTTTGGAAAACTGGGTGCTCTTGAACTTGAAATAGGTTAATGCAGATATAATTTTTCCTTAATAGAGAAAGATTTTTGGGTTCAATCATGTTAGGCTGGGATCAGCTGTCCATGTCATGTCTGCAGTATCGAAACTATTGATTAATTTTTAGACACAAAGAAAGACCATATCGAGAGGCTTAAAAACAACAAAATACTATATTTTGCCAAAGTTGTTATTATGGAAGTGAAGTCGAAGACACTTGCTTGGATACTTCCAGGGAAGAAAAACAATGATCTCACCGGGGTGAGTTAATTATGGGGAAAGTTTTTGGCCAGAGACATTTAGATAATTTCTTATATTTTCTGTTTCACTTTGCGAGAGTAGACCTGTTGTTAATGAAGTAAGTGGTTTATTTATTTATTTTAAAATATTGTTCTTTTTAAAAAAGAAATTATTTGTTGACTTTAATGAGAGAGGAAAGGAGAGAGAGAGAAAGAGACAGGAACATCCGTCTGTTCCTGTATGTGCCCTGACCAGGAAGGAAATCGAACTGGCAACCTCTGTGCTTCAGGATGATGCTCTAATTGAGCTATCTGGCCAGGGGATAAGCAGTTTATTTTAAACATAAAATCATGAGCAAATGCTTACATATCTGCATACCTGTCTTTATCAGAACTCTAGTCACACTTGATCAGGGTTCCCACTTGGAGTCCCTGGTCAGCTGTGGCGATGCTACACTGTGCTTTGAATGATACTTTTCTGACTGGTCAACACCCTGCAGTCTTCTAGTTATAGGTTGTATGGTCAACGTGGACATTGAAGTTGAGTGTGGCGGTAATTAATTGGCAATTGCAGTCATTCACAAAGATAGACAACAGTCATTTCTTCCTTTATAAGTAACCAGTGTGCACATCATTCCAGCCTCCTGCTTGACCCCCTGATTTTGCGATCCTTCCTGCTGCCTAGCCACGGCGCCCAGAGTTCCAGCACCCCGACTCTTCTAGACAGAGGACTGCGGAGACTTCAGGGTAAGTGGCGTGCTGCATCCTGGTGTTAACCCATCTCCCTGCTGGTTCTGCTGACTCACTTTCCTAGAAAAAAAGCCGTGGCCTTTCTTGCTTGTGCTTAGGGCAATTTCACAACCTCCTGGCTATCTAATTTGTTAATTACCCCGTGCCCATTTACCCAATCTCCGCCTGGAACAAGGCCCTACATGGCTAAAGTTAGGGTTCCTCACAGTTGCTCTCAGAGCTTGAAGCCATAAGACTCCTGCCTCTCCCCTGTGCTTTCTGAGACCCTGCCTTTGAAACTTGGACACCTGAGTAGGAATCATCTTTTTCTAGTCATTTATTCAATCATCATTTTCCCCAAACCCAGCATGGACTGATCTGCCAAATTAAAACTCCTTTTGGACTCACATTTTTTGCTACCTGTTATACATTCTTGATCTAAAGCTCTGTCCCCCCAAGGGGGTAGGTTCCGGGCTTCACACATTGGCTGTTCCGTCCCCTGACCGTACCCCGGTTCCGACAATCACAGCACCATTTTTGAAGGTGGTGGGAGTCCAAGCCCAACCTCAAAACATCTGAAAGAGCCAGGAACATTTAAATAACTACTTGCTATGTATGGGTAACCCGATTATAGAAGATTCCTGTGTTTTATTTCCACTAAAAGGTTTTTAGTGGCTCTCTAGTACTGTTAGAAGCTGAGTCAAATTTCTTACATTGTAAGGAAATGGGCCATAACTCGATTATTCTGTAATATTAGTATTTTATGTCAAGCATTCTTATTTCATTACTGTCTCTAAATTTCAGCCGTTCAAAAAGGATTCCAAATCTCATTAGGGTGATCTTGATGGTCTCACCGATCACCACGTTGGCGAGTGCCGTGGATCTGCAGTCCTCCTTGGCAGATAGACATGCCGGGCACGCTGGCAGCATCTACATGTCTAAGGGGGCGCCTGCCCAGGTCTGAGCTTCAGGTTCAGGGCATCGTTGCCGGTATAGGACCGATGCCATCTGGTCTCATTCTACAGAATCAGAGAAGGTCTCCCCAGACCGTGGCAGGCACTGGCTTTTCTGGGTACGACGCAGCCCCGGGATCTGTGTGTGGCTCTCTCGCAGGGGTGGAGACTGGGAAGGAGGTGAGCGAACACAGGCGGCACCCTATTTTTAGCCTGACATTTCATGTTTCCAGTTCTGTCTGCAGTTTCAAAATAAGTGCACTAGTTACATTTTTTAAGTGGCCAGAATTTTAAACATTGTGAATGTTTGAAACCTCGTAGGATAGTAGGATAGTAGGAAAGTAGGAAATGCTTCTTTCTTTCTTTCTTTCTTTTTTTTTCTCACTCATAACCTACCCACCCAGGGACTGCTAGAACCCTGCTGGTTCTCGTGTGCTGCCTAGGAAGTATTTGCAGAGCCCTGGGCTCCGCTTCTCATCCTTCTAGCTCCTTCGAGGTCCTTGTGCTTTCTAGAGACTGATCCAGCTGCAGACTCCGGGATCATTCGGAAATCACCATCGGTCGGATGTTGGTACCCACACGGGGGGGCGGGGGCAACTGAGTTGTAGATCTTTGCTGTTGACTGTTTTTTTCTTTTCTTTCTTTTTTTTCTTTTATTTCAGTCAATGAAATAAATTCTCAATTCTCCATCTCTTACAATTTTTATTTTCTTTTTCTCTTTTTCTTTTTTCTTTTTTAAGTGAGAGGAGGGGAAATAGTGAGACAAACTCCCACATATATCCTGACTGGGATCCACCTGGTAACCCCCAACTGGGGCTGATGCTCAAATCAACCAAGCTTTCCTCAGTGCCTACGGCTGATGCTTGGACCCACTGAGCTATCCTCAGCGCCTGGGACTGACAGACACTCAAACCAGTCGAGCCAGCCACTGGCTGAGAGAGGGGAAGAGAGAGAAAAGGGGGAGAAGGAGGGAAAGAGAAGCAGATAGTCATTTCTCCTGTGTGCCCTGACCAGGGGTTGAACCCAGGATGTCTGCACGCTAGGCTAACGCTCTATCCACCAAGCAAACTGGCCAGGGACCGTTTCTTATGTTGTTTACACAACACAAATGAAGTTACACCTAAAGCCATGAGCTGATTGTCTGAGCAGCGAGCATCTGACCATACAGGAGTTTGGGTAAGCACCAGGCTGCTCCATGTCTGCGACAGTAATCATGACATAGCATAACAGGCACTTGGAAAAAAACTCCTTGATGGGCTGAGCTAAAAATCCTCTAGTTTTCCTTAATAACGGCTACTTTACATGATAAGTCTAATCATTTCCTCCATTCATGGTCTGTACAGATGCAGTGGGTTCAAGTGAAAATTCTATGCTCAACTTTTCTGTTTTATTTGTATGACCCTGGAGTTCCTTGAACTGACTGAATTCTGTACAGACTCTTCAGGGAGGTATTTCTCACTTCCAGGTGGGAATCTTGCTTTCCTGCTGGGAATCAGGTGGACTGCTCTCTCCAAGGGACTGGACTGACAGCGGCTTGTCCAAGGAAATGGGGGTTCGACTATCGCTGTCATTGCATCAGCTGCTCACAGACGTCAGGGTCGAGGTGGTCCCTGAGGGTCCCTGGCTTCCCTTTGGGTTCCCCAAAAGGAGACCCAGGAAGCTGGAAGGGCATGCCGGTTTGAGTGTGCACCCTTCCACAGAGCTTTCTCGCTGTCTGACTGCTTTGCTTGCGTCTCCTTGGCCAGACCGTGCCCTTGGTGACTGCCGGACATCTCACTGCCTAGCACGGAAATCCACACTCACTGGGTAAGAATGAAGATAAAGGTGGATCTCTGGTGAACAACTCGCGGTCTGTTTCCTGGCTCCGAAACATGGTTTTAAAGGAGCATGACGTTGGACAGCTCGGCCCTGGAGCACCCTCGTGACCGGCCACTTGCTGAGGACGGAGGTTCTGCTCAGAGGGTGAGTGGGGAGGACAAGCTGTTGGGCTTATCTCCCAGCACTTGTCAGGACTGACTTGATCTCTCAGCCAGCGACAGCCGGCCCACACCAGAGTTTTCTGTGGGAGGGTCTGGGAACCTGCACACTCGAGTGGGTGTCATCTCTTCACGGAGGTTGGGATGCAGGAGGTTCCCACAGGGCTGCTCCCCCTTCTCCGATTTCCCTGACGGATTTTTGGAGGAGTCTGATTGGTGTATTTGATCCCCACCCCATGGTCACCCCTGTCACACGCAGGGGAGGGCATTTGATGCAAAGAAGGCTACTTCAGCCCGACTGTGACTCCACCTCCTGTCCAGGAATATTCTGGGAGAAGCGCTGCTTCTCAGGACTCTCTCCACAGGCAGCCTACACCCTGGCTCAGCGAAGGGAGAAGGAGGGAACACTTCCTACAAGCAGAGCTGTCGGAGAGAACTCTGTGGTGACAGAAATGTTCCCTATCCGCACTGTCCAAGCGGGTAGCCGGTGGCCACGTGTGCAACGATGTGTGTGTTTGGGGGCAGGCAGTTTTAATCTTATTTAATGTCTGAGTAAAATGTATGTAACTCCTAAGTCACTTAAACAGCCACATGTGGCTAGTGGCCACTGCAGTGTGCAGCATGGTCCCCGTCTCCGTCCTCCTTAATGTCGTGGAAGGAGCTTGTGCTTGCTCCGTGGTCATCTGTTCCCCCTCACCCTTCAGCTTCTCTCCCAGAGGAGAAGGAAGAAAGGCGACTAAATTCAAGACGGGAGCAGACACTGACTTGTCTGTATCTCACGTGGACAAACAGAGTGGTCTCCCGGGAAGAGGTCCTGTGATCGGCGTTAGTGATGATCGGTAATGGGGCCATGGTGGTGCTGTCCACTTCTCGTTCCTAGAGGACACCCTGTGTCCCTTGTCAGAGGAAGTCAGCAGAGCCGGGGTTTGTTCCCTTGTGCAGTCTCTTCTGTGCTATTTTATTTTTGTCCTATTTTGGCTGCCAAGTGGTTGTACCATGAGTGTTTTTCAAAATACTTCATGGTTTATATTTTTTAAAAAGCTGTCCAATAAAAAAAAAACATAATCATATGTAACTCAGTTGTGTGTGTGTGTGTTTGAATTACTATTATTATATTTTTTAGAGAGTTAATTCAGGTGAGATGAATAGATACAAAGAAATCATGTCAGATCTCCTTTGTGATGGGCGTGTCTCTATGCCAAATTAATGTATCTTTTAAACACATTAAACGATTCTTTCGTTGCATTCAGAGTTTGGGTAAAAATATGAGGGCAGTAATTAATGGTAGTGGGTTCATGCTTTTGTCAATTGTCTACACCAGGGGTCCCCAAACTTCTTACACAGGGGGCCAGTTCACTGTCCCTCAGAACGTTGGAGGGCCGGACTATAAAAAAGACTATGAACAAATCCCTATGCACACGGCACATATCTTATTTTAAAGTAAAAAAACAAAACGGGAACAAATACAATATTTAAAATAAAGAACAAGTAAATTTAAATCAACAAACTGACCAGTATTTCAATGGGAACTATGGGTGCGGATGCATCCTGTGCTCCTCTCACTGACCACCAGTGAAAGAGGTGCCCGTTCCAGAAGTGCGGTGGGGGCCGGATAAATGACTTCAGGTGGCCGTATGCGGCCCGCTGTAGTTTGGGGACCCCTGGTCTACACTGACCATAACTTGGATCTTGTTTCTCTACAAATGCCCTGCTTTGGGTTGTTTGTCTTTCCTTGGTACATTGTAAGAATTCTCCATAGGTCCCCAGACACTATTCCTTTATGAGATCAATGCTTTGTAACAATTTTCTTCTAGTCTGTGGTTCAGCTGTTCATTATCTTAACATGTTTATTAAGTATCCACTTTGTTCCTGACCATTCTAGATGCATACACAGTGGAAATAGGCACATGAGGTTCCTACCTGACTGAGTTTAGGGAGTCGCCATTTCTTCCCCTGTTGCGTTCTTCCTGCCGTTTTTCTCTGTGGGTCCTCACTGTTGCCTGACACTTCATGTTCGCATTCCATTGTAATAGTGCTTCCTAACGGATTACTCTTCCTCCTCCAACTCTCAGCTTGCAATTTTTTTTAGGTTTTATTTATTCATTTTTTTAGAGAGAGAAAGAGAGAGAGAGAAGAAGGGAGGAGCAGGAAGCATCAACTCCCATATGTGCATTGACCAGGCAAGCCCAGGGTTTAAAACCGGTGACCTCAGCATTCCAGGTCAATGCTTGATCCACTGTGCCACCCCAGGTTGGGCACAACTTTTTCTTTCTTTCTTCTTTTCTTTCTTTCTTTCTTCCTTTCTTTTTTTTTCTCTCTCTCTTCTTTCCCACCCCCTCCCTCCCTCCCTCCTTCCCTCCCTCCCTCCTTCCTTCCTTTCTTTCTTTTCTTTCTTGGTGTTCTAAAAGAAGATGCAACACCAATACAGAAAGGTGCAAGTTGTTGTGCATTTTAAGTTCAGCATGCACCTAAATTTTGTTATGTACCATACACAGCAGCATATGTTTTATTACACAGTTTTGAACTGGTTCGGATGAAAATATTGTGTTTCTTGGCTCCTTTGTCTTTGAACTTTTGGTAATGGATGGCAGAAGTTAAACCCGTACTACAGGACTGAGGAAGGGTTAAGGACCCCCACTCCAGGCAGGTCCTCAGGGAGGGGGGGAGCTGGCACTGTCACCTCCCTTAGGTCTAAAGGGGTGAAGGGAAGTGTGGCTTTAGGACCCAGGAGAACAGCACAGCCAACCGTGGCGACTCAGCGCAGGGGAGGGCAACAACAGAGGGAAGAAGACTCAGATTGCACAATCTTCCCAACTATTCATTTCTTCCAGTGGCCTTCCAGTGGACAACCCAGCCAGAAGCCAGAGGACAAGGGCATTCTTTGAGGTCCGTGTGGGGATACAAGGCAGGGTTGTCAAGGGTAAAAAAAAAAATAGATCGGGAACATCACAATAACCCAGAACACAGGTCTACTCACGGATTTCAGTGGCTCCCTTAGTGTCTTGTACCTGGTGCCATAATTTATGTCACTGACCCTGCAGGGATAGATACTCAGATTGTCTCCAATTTCCCATTAGGGTAAGTGAATTGAATAACGTCAGTAGTTATTCAGCTAAGTGTGCCCGTAATTATTACCTTGGGATAACTTCCTAGGAATGGAACTGTTGGGTTAGAGCATGGGCACGCTTAGTATTTCTGTGATTGTTAGAGTAACTGTATTTCCCCAGCTATAAGATGTACCATTTTTCAAAAACTTTGGGGTCTAAAAACTAGATGCGTCTTATACAGTGGTTGTGGCATTTCAAATTCCATAGATGGAACTGAGGACGAGGCAATATATGAAGACAGTGACTTGTCATCAGATAGAGGTGAGGACAAGTTAATGGAGGGGAGTTTTGACAGTGATGAGGAGTTGTATGAATTTAATGATGAATAAACTTGAGTTCAATAACTCAGTGTAATACATTTTTTTTTAAATTTTGGGCCCCCAAAATTAAGGTGCATCTTATACATGGAAAAATACAGTATATTTCCAGAAAGCTTATACCTATTTACACTCGATCCAACGGTGCACGGACGTGTTAACTTCCTTATACCTTTGCCAAGAGCTTCTGCTTGTTTTTTAGATCGTTTCCAGCCCAAGAGATTAAAGCGATCTCAATTTGTCGTGTATTGATAAGATTGAACATCTTTTGTATTATATATATGTGTGTGTGTGTGTGTTAATTGGCTGTTAGACAGTTTTTGTCTAGTACATGTCATCTGCATATTGGGGTCCAAACCAAAAATGAGGAGGAGTGAAGAACTATTACATTGTTATAATTTCCCTGATGAGATAGTGTCCGCTCCTTAGCAAAAATGATGCCAAGAAAGACAGGCTATTTATTCCGTTGATATTTTGCCCCTTGGTCATGGCAGCCATCCCTAGTACCTTCAGGGGCAGGTGATGCCGGGGGCTGTAGACCCAGGTATGAGCGGACTCCCTTGCCTGCAGCTATGCGTGGGGAGGCACAGCTTCACCCACACTCCAGATGATTGAGTCCTTCCTTCGCATGAGCACTCTTTAAAATTCTTCTCTTCTCGGTTAGATACAAGAAGCTTCCTGTAGCGGATGCCACGCTCTACCATTCTGGCGGCCGTCCTCTGGACGCCCTCCAGCTTGACAACCTTCCACACAGCGCAGCACTGCCGGCATGGGCGTGGGCACGTGCGGGCATGGGCACGTGCATCCTCCTGTCCCCTCTGGTGGGGGTGTGAATTTGAACAGGAGGGCAGCTTGTCAGCTGCTGTTAGCAGCTAGGCTCCCATAAGCAGGGATGCTGTCTTTTCCTGTCCCTCGTGGAGAAACAGAG
Organism: Rhynchonycteris naso; assembly: GCA_037038555.1. Lineage (NCBI taxonomy): Eukaryota > Metazoa > Chordata > Mammalia > Chiroptera > Emballonuridae > Rhynchonycteris > Rhynchonycteris naso. The sequence goes on from CM073003.1 coordinate 6,622,483, forward strand.
ATGTGCAGCGGCTACCCTTGGGCCTCTGGCCATCAGTCCTGGGCAATGGGCCAGCTGCTGGAGGTGGAGGAAGGTGGACCCGGTGGACTGGCGTGGGCAGCCTCCGGGACACAGCTGGTGAGACAGCAAGGCAGGGGCACTGCTCTAGAAGCCTCATAGTGTGGTCCGGACCAACTCGGGGACACGTAGAAACAGGCTGTGAGTCAGAGCTTGACTTCAGGCTCCCTGGATGTCCAGTGGAGGACCAGACAGATTCTAGATTCCCCGCTGCTGCCATGGCCCTGCGTGCGACAGGGCGGTACTCCCTCTCACCCTGCGGACACAGGCCAGGCGCCGGCCAGGAAAGGCTGGGGCTAAAGGAACTGGAAAGCCACTGACCTACCTCTAGAATATTCTCTCCACCCCAGCAAAACATGCGGTGTGAGTCAGAGGTCTGCACACGGCTTCCTTTCTCATCGCTCCCGAACAGCATTTTAAATGTAGATGTCTATGGGCACTGACATCAACCCTCCTCAGTGGTTTCCAGATGCCTCTTGTCACCGCTACCCACTCCCCACTCCACCTGCTCTCGGAAACCAGGACCGCTGGCCGGCCTCCGAAGTCCGGGTCCCCCTCCCCACCACCCCCATGCTTCCCCCACTTCCCTCGCAGCCTGTTGTGCAAACACTGGGCCAGGCTTCAGAACCGAGTGTGGAAGGGAGGACGCGTGGACAGCAGCTCTCCTGACAGCCGAAATCACCAGTCACCATGACCAGTCTCTGTGCCCGCGCTCCCGGAGTTAAACGGCGCTGTGAGATCTGGTGTCTGCCAGGATGGCTGTCTTGTAGACTCTGAGTTTTCTTTCTCTGCCATTTCCCTTCCAGCTGGAATGGCCACACGAGGACCTCGCTCACAGTTGATCCATTTCCCTCAGCCTCTGCTGGCCGGCCAGCTGGGATCGTTAGAGAGGCAGCGCTTGACCCTTAGACAGCAGGGCCAGAGGGCAACGCTGAAACCCTCCATCCACTCCCTCTCTGTGCCTCAGTCTACCACCTGAGAATGACAGGTGACGCCCGGGAAATACCTTGACCGCTGGTGACGTGTGTCACTCAGAGGGAGTGCTGAGCAGTGTTCGCCGCAGGTGCCGGGGTGGAGTCTTCCGTCCCCGTGTCCTTCCTGTCTGCCCCATTTCAGTGTCCTCCTCTGATACTGCGCTCCTCCCCTTCTTGTGAAAACTTCCAGTCGTGAGTACAGCCAATGGTTTGCTGATTTTTGTATAGACGTGTGGAGCAATCGGTGCCGACCCACTTTCTCGTGTTCTGCGAAGATGGGTTAATCTGCTCTGATCCTCCCGTCCTTCTCACATCTCACTTTGTATTCTTTGCACGTGTACAGTTTTTGTTGTTGTTGTTGTTGTTTTGTGTTTTTCTGAAGTGAGAATCGAGGAGGCAGAGAGACAGACTCCTGCATGCACCTGACCAGGATCCACCCGGCATGCCCACCAGGGGGCGACGCTCTGCCCATCTGGGGTGTTGCTCCGTTGCAACAGGAACCATTCTAGCGCCTGAGGCAGAGGCTATGGAGCCATCCTCAACACCCAGGCCAACTTTGCTCCAATGGAGCCTTGGCTGCAGGAGGGGAAGAGAGAGACAGAGAGAAAGGAGAGGGGGAAGGGTGGAGAAGCAGATGGGCGCTTCTCCTGTGTGCCTGGGCCAGGAATTGAACCCGGGACTTCCACACTCCAGGCTGATGCTCTACCGCTGAGCTAACCCACCAAGGCTGCATGTGTACAGTTTTATCTGGGCATTATTCCCTCCCTTAAAATTCCAGATTGGCCCTTTGGCCAGATGCATTCCACCCAGTTATGCAAAAAACACTCAAGCCTCGGTGGGAGTCCGCTATCCCAGAAATCTAATGTCAGCCCCCCCCACCATGAAGAAAGTGGACTGTCATTTCTTACAACCTCCTTCATATTGTAAAGTTATACCCTTTTCCTGGAAGCAAAGATAAAAAGACGTCCTTGCCCTGGGGTCCTTCAGTTTCCTGCCCAGAACTTCAAAATGCGCAGAGACTTTTGGGCGGTTCCAATTAAATTCTGTGTGTCCAGATGAACCATTACAAGTTAGTCATACCAGGAGGGTGTTAATCAAGGTTGGCAGACTATTTGACCTGACTTGGACATAATCAAGAGCCCGGAATAGACAAGCCTATAGCTTGTGTGTCCCTGAGTAGTTGGGGAGGAGAGTGAGGCAAGGTGGGAACCTGTATTCCTGGTGTGAGCTCTCTGATGCCCAGGAGGGTCTGAAGGGTTGCGCCCTTGTGTGTGCGAGGTTTCTGCCTGGCACGGTGGTGGAGGGGGCTCCCGACTCACCGCCTGGCCCCCTCCTCCGGGATGGGGTCCAAGGAGCAGGGCCATGTGCATTCACATTCACTCTAACTAGAGCTCTCCTCCGGTGTAGGATCCCTGAGCCAGAATAGAAACTTTCCCACGTGCGTAACTCTAACTGGGTCACTTCTCCTGTAGGAACGTATGAGGTGTGACACCAGGTGAGCTTGGACCTCGGAGGGGAGCTTCTCTCCACAGTCATTACATTATAGTATGTTCCTTCAAAGCTTCCTTGTGAGGGACTTCTGTCCTGGGAGGGGGCGTCTGTCTCCAGCATTCCCCCTTACCTCTCCAATGTGTCCTCGGAGATCACCCTTCCCTGCAGGAGTGGGGTTTGGGGTGGACTTTTGATTGTTTCCACTGGCACCCACCGTGTGTCTTCAGCTTGCCGTCGCGGTGATGAGAGCATCTCGGGACACGGAGGGGGTTGGCCATGCAGCGGGTGCCCGTGCTGATGTGGTTACTCAGTCCCGTGACACCCCTTGGAAGGTGCAAATATCACACTGCGTCCTTTTCCCCACACGTCTTTCTTTTCATGCTCTGCCCCCACAGCACGTGACGTCTCCAGTTCACCCTCTGCCGAAGGCCAGCCCCCTCCCAGGGGTCCATCGTTGTGACAGAGGACTGCGCAAGCCCGTTTTGGGAGGGGAACCAATTCCTAACTCAACCTTAACTCCTTGTGCGGCACATGAGCCCTTTGGCCACCAGGTGGCAGTATTAAAATTGTTAAAAAACAAAGAAACAAAAAAACGACTCTCCATAAAGTGAGTGTGGGGCGGTGAGGAGATCCACCTCTAACAGGTTGCTTGTGGTTTTAAGGTGCAAACATGCTTCTGAACCTGAAGCTAAACTTCTTTTGTAAAAGCACGTTTTGGCTATTTCCAGGTACCAGAGAGTGGGGAATATCACAAAATAGCATCATTTCGAAGTTTTTCTGTATGTTATAACTCCACAGGCACCCACCCACCCGTTAGCACAAACATTCTGGAGTTCTATCAGTGCTGATGGCTTCCACAGATGCTTAGTGTAGCGTTTCCTAGGCTGCTGCTTCTCCAACCTGCTCCCTGTGACAGAGGAGAGCATGTCACTATGCACCCTGGGGGTGGGGTGGGGGGCAGCTCGCCAAAGATGGCTCCGTGTGGAAAACCAAGGCTTTGAAGTGTCAGGAGAACCCGTGGTGTGTGGGCTCTGCGTGGTATTCCACCATCTGTATCAGTGGTTTTAATTTCAAAAATATTATTAAGTGATGTGGCCACGGCAGGGAAAGGCTTGTCTCACAGGCAGTTTGGGATTTCTGGAAGGTCAGGGCAGGACCAGCCAGGCCGGCGTCCTTCTACAGGGAGGTTTGGTCTGTGTGTCCCTCCCGGGTGTCTTGCGTGGTTTTCTCCTTGGGTGTTCCACCCCCGTATGCTGCTTCAACTGTCTTTCTTTCTGTATCTTGGCCCTTCCTGTTTGTCCTGGTTCAAATTTTGGTTACTTTTCAAAGAAGGGCAGCCTTGCAAGAAAACAAACAAAAAACACAGAGACTCAATTTGTGGCCTTTGCAATGGAGACTGCTCTTCCTCCGTCCCTGGTGACATCGCACTGTCCCTGTCAGCGTAACACCCAGACTCCTTCCTCATTCCGTCCCTCTGACGAGACAGCTTGACTTTTGTCTAACCCTAACTCTCATTTCAACACTGTTCATTTTGTGAGATGCGTTTTATTTGTTTTAAAAATAACTCGATCACTAAATAACCTATAGAACAAGTAGCCCCCCCCCCATGAATATTTTTCCAGAACAAAATTAAAATGGTTCCTATAGGGCCTGGCCAGGTGGCTCTGTGGATAGAACATCGTCCTGGCAGGTCAAGCTTGTGAGATTGATCCCCAGTGGATACTTGTCTCTCCTTCTCTCACCTTCCTCTCTCTCTCTCTCTCTTTCTCTCAAATCAATGGAAAATTTTTTTTAGAAAATCCAATAAAATGGTTTCTATAAATTCACACCAAACCGTGACAAGGGGTGCAGGAAAAAGCGGGGCTGCGAACAATTATGCTATTGATCATATTGATCATAAATGTTCATGATGATGATGATGAAGATGATGATGATGATGAGAGTGGTCAGCATGAGAAACGAGGGGAGCGTGTGTCCCCATGGTCCGGCTGTAAGGTCCTGGCCCCTGGTCGGTCTCCAGTCGTGGTGAGCTTTGTGTGAAGTTGGAGTAGAAGTGACTCTGATGCCTGTGTAGACACATGTTGGTGAACTCAGCAGCTCCCTGCTGTCTGACCGCTGCAGGCCGGCCTTCTTGTCAACCACTCCCTCCTGAGTGGCAGTGCCCTGAAGCATCCTGCGAGGTTTCCCTTCTGTCAAAGATGTTCTAAGACAGGAAAACACGGAGAAGACTCACGTACCTGAGTATCCAAAGCAGTTTGACGTAATTAAGAGTTTCCTTTGCCAGGGGGAGAAAACATGTTTAAAAGTGTTTAATTGCTGCTGGTTTCTAATTTCAATGTTAATCACAGGAAAGATGTTGAAAACATTGTGCCTCTGAGAATGACCTTTTTTTCCCTCTAAGTTAAAGGCAACAAACTCTTTTTTTTTTTTTTTTCACTTTTGAATAGCTTGTTATCAAGAGGCAACTTTGTTCTGCAGCTATCATTTATTTCTAGCGTATTTTGATTAAGCAGGTAGTTAGGACAATTAATGGAAATTAATCTCTTCAAACTGTGGGTTTAAACACGATCAGAACTCGTTGAATCCTGATGTATGGCCCCAACCTGGAAGTCCCCCCTTGAACTTCCCCCAGAGTGGCAGTGCGTGTCTGGCTCAGGCAGACTCTCTCCCACCTGCGATCCCACGAGGCACCACCTGGGGGCGACGCTGCACAGTCCCGGCTGCCTGGGCCCCCAGGCCAAGCGGTGGGTCCCCAAAGCCCCAGCGCTGGGCTTAGTTTGGGAAGAAGGCAGCTGCCTGCCAGGCTGTTTCTTTTCCGCCATCTCAGCCGGAGGCGGCTTCTTCCTGGTGAAAACAGTCCCTTCCGGGCTGCCTCCGGAGGCTTTGTTCCTTCCAGCAGGGTTTCTTTTTTTTTCCAAACATGAGCGGATTGGGGTATGAACTCAATGTCGTGGGTAGTGGAAGGGCGCTATTAATAATCACACAGGGACAACAGGCATCAGCTGGAGGCTGTCCTGAACAGACCAGGACCTGTGCTCACCCACTAACTAGTTCAAGTCCAGCATTCGAGACAATGGGTGGGGGGGAGGCATCGGAACAGAAAACGAGGGTATCACAGCACACGTCAAACGTCACTGCTGGGTACATAGCTGGCTTGCCTCCTTACAACCAAAAGGTCTGCAGAGCACCATGAATGCATGCCAGAAACGCTCCCACTGTTATTAAATGGGGTGTTACTACTGCCTCAAAATAGTAACCCCATTAATAACATCAACTGTGAGTGTGCCTGCATTTCACCCCGTGTTTCATATATACTAACTCAACACCCTGAGAGGGAGGTTCTGTTATTAACCACACTTAGCAGATGTATCGAGGCACCAAACGGGTTGATGGGACAATGTCGCCCCACTGGGTAGTGGAGGAGCCAGAACCGAAAAGCACAGCCAGCTGCCCCCTGGAGCATGTCTCCTGGACCAGCGGGCCCCGCCCTCTGGCGTCCATTCACTGTTGGTTGAGTCTCTCAACAGACACACACAGAGCAGTTAGCTATTCTGCTCCAGGCAGTGAGCTCAGAAGACAGAGAAGACTCATGACCAGGCTGCAAAGAGTTCACAGTCTCAGGCCCTGGCAGGCTGGTTCAGTGGATAGAGCATCTGCCCAGTGCATGGACATCCTGGGTTCAATTCCCAGTCAGGGCACACAGGAGAAATGGCCATCTGTCCCCTAACCCCTTCTCTTCCTCTTCCCCTCCCACAGCGAGTGGCTCAACTGGTTTGACCTTAGCCCCAGGCACTGAGGATAGCTTGGTTGGTCCAAGCATGTCAGCCTCAGGCACTAAAAATAGCTTAGTGCTCATGCGTTGGCCCTAGATGGGGTTGCCTGGTGGATCCCAGTGGAGGTGCATGTGGGAGTCTGCCTCACTATGTCCCCTCCTCTCACCTTAAAAGAAAAAACAAGTTCACAGTCTGGGACATGAGACAGATGTGTCCATGGATGATTGCCGCACGGTGTGATCAGAGCAGCCACAGAGGTCGGTGTTAAGTGCAGCAGAGTACCCAAGGGGTGGTCATGAGTGTGGGGTGTGTCCTCCAGAGGGAGAAAGGGGCCGTGAATGAGTAAGTGGTTGAACAGCCTCTACGGCGATATGCAGCCTGCAGCTGGTGTGTCTGCTCAGACGCAGGTAACCCGGCCGGCCACCTTTATCTGAGACCGAGTCAGAGCTGATAAGGTCCTCATCAGTGCCTCAGCCCATCAGTTTACGACCCGGGTTATCTTCTTCGTCTGGGAAAAGAGCGATAACAGGACACTGGCGACTTAGAAGCTGGGCGGTGGCTTCTACTGTTATCCTAATCAGGAGAACTGATGAACGGGTGAGGCAGTTCCGCAGCATGTTCAGCAGCAAGAAGAAAGGGCCCCTCTTTGCACGTGTGTGTCCCAGCAGGAGACCGGGTTTTTGGGGTTAGGCTGCAAGGTGGTGATTGATCTCAGCTTTGGTTCTGAGCAGAGGGACACGTTTCTGGGTCTCTTCTTGCTGTGTGAGGCTGCTTCCCACGTTGGGGGCTCTTTTTCTGAGCTGTTAGGGAAAACAGGGAGGGCTGGCCATGAAGCGCAGGCGTGCGCACATGTGTGTATGTGTGTGTATGCGTGGGTGGGTGTGCTTGTCTCGTTCTCACCGAGGGCCTGGATGAGAGGCGTGGGCTCACAGAAAAAGCCATTGTTCCGGGAACACCCATCTGCAACGCCAGCGTGGCTTGCACCCAATACGGCACTTAAGGGACATGAACTCCTGTCTGTGGCTTTCCGAGTGCTAATGCTGCTCCTAGGCAGAATGGGCCTTCCGCCAGCAGCAAAGTTTGTGAATTTAGGGGCGATGTCTTACCTGCATCTCTCGGGCAGCTGGTTGAAATCAGTAGGAGTTGGAAACATTTAAACAAGCCAATCCAAGCACATCCTGTAAAGCCAGTAGTCGGGGCCACAATCACAGCCGCCTGGCTGTTCGGCAGATAAAATATAATATGCTCACTTTGTTAAAGATGGCGCTGCCCACATGGAACCCCGTCATCCAGGTGATATTATTTGCCCTTATGCTTGAGATGGCTGTGGGGGAAAAGCTGTAATGTAGGCAGGCCAGGTCATTATAGCCTAAGGCTTAGTTTAAGAGTAAGGTCTTCCCCACACCCTTGACTGATTGGATGATGTAGGGTGGTGCACTCTCTTTTGGTTCCTGAAGTATTAGAGAGGAGAGCAGATTAAGGCCATGTGGAGGAGAAGTAGCCAAGATGGCAGAGTGCTGAGGAAGAAGCCAGTTTGTTAAGAGTTTGTGCAGGAGGAGATGGGAAACAGTGGTGAGTAAGTCTGGTGAGCTAGAAACCTTTGATTCTAGGAAACTCGGATAAGTCAGTAGCTTTGTGAACACTGAATGAGTGGGTTTTGGAGCCCAGTGTGTGTTTTTGCTTGCCCGCCGGGTGCAAGCTAGAATTAAAGCGGATGGCTCACCAGTTCTTGGCTCCTGTGTTTCATTGCCATCTGTCCGAATCTAATGCAAACCTGCATGGGTCAGGCTGCTGTGATGGCGGCCTTGACTACTGGCTTTACATTGGCCAATGCAGGTTCGCATTAGATTCGGACAGTCAGTAATGAAACAATGGAGCCAAGAACTGGTGAGCCATCAGCTTTAATTCTAGCTTGCACCCGGCGGGCAAGCAAAAACACACACGGGGCTCCAAAATCCACACATTCAGTGCTCACAAAGCTACTGACTCATCCGAGTTTCCTAGAATCAAAGGTTTCTAGCTCACCAGACTTATTCACCTGTTTCCCATCTCCTTCTCTCTACACAAACTCTGCACAAACTGGCTTCTCCCTCAGCACTCTGCCATCTTGGCTGCTTCTCCTGGCCTCCACGTGGCCTTAATCTGCTTTCCTCTCTAATACCTCAGGAACTGAGAGAGCAAGCTACTGGTCTGTCCCACTTTATACTGTAGAAATCCAAACCCTTAATCCAATCTACAGACAAGGAAGTCTCTGGTACAAAGCCACCCATCCGAGGCACAATGGGATTCCTCAGGAGAGCGCACCACCCCACATCATCCAATCAGTCAAGGGTGTGGGGAAAAGCTTACTCTTAAAACCAAGCCTTAGGCTATAACGACTGGGCCTACTTACATTACAGCCTTTCCCCCACACCCATCCCAAGCATAAGGGCAAATAATATCACCTGGGTGACGGGCTTCCATGTGGGCAGCGCCATCTTTAACAAAGTGAGCATAATATATTTTATCTGCCCAACACATCCCCTCTCAGACGCCTCTTTTCTGGAGGAAACAGCTGTCTTTGTCTTACCTGTCCTGCACGCTCTTCCCTCAGGACCCAACTCCGCGCCGTACCAGGCGTGGCCAGGCCAGGCCACCTGCAAAACAAATCCATGAGCCCATGTCCACCCAACGTCATGCTCATGTCTGCATCATAAAACAGGAAGGGGGAGGGGAGGGGCAATAAGAAAACCAGATAGAAGGTGACGGAAGACAATTTGACTTTGGGTGATGGGTATACATTATAATCAAATGTCAAAATAACCTGCAGATGTTTTCTCTGAACATATGTGCCCTGATTTATCAATGTCACCCCATTAAAATTGAAATTAATAAAAAAAAAAAAAAAAGAGAGAAAAACAGGAAGAGATCTTCGGACTCAGCTCAACGCCCTTCCACGGGCATACATGGAAAAAAGTGGGGGATTGAGAACCACCCATGTTGTGGTTGGTAAGTGAGGACCAGATGCAAGTTTCTGAACACTCAGCACAGCAGGAGGCAGGCCAGGCCACAGTCCCAGGCCACACATCCACAGGCTGCATGTCGGGAGTGTCCGGTAGTTGCCTCTGGGTTGGGTAGTGAAACCCTCCCTTGCCCTGAGCTGTCCGGCAGTTGTTAATCTTGCTCAAACCGCACACACCCAAATTCTCGAAACTGTCTGTCCCCAAGGCTGTTCCATGAACTGCACGCCCCACCAAACCAGTTGACCGTTACCATCCTCCCCCCTCTGCAGATATAAAAAACCCAGAAACCCTCCCCGGGCGCGCCTTCACAGACTCACATCCCAGGGTCAGTGAACTCGCCCGGAGTCCTCCCAATAAAGCCTGACTTTTGCTCATTTGGCTGTTTCGGCTCTTCGTTCGTTCATCGGCGGCACCCGGCAATCTTTCAGGGAGCAACCGGGGTAAACACACCAAGGGTCGGCCTGCAGTGTGCACTGCCCGTTTCAGCACATGCCCATCATGTCATCTCACAGAGTGGGATTATCCCCAGACCAGCGGGGCTCTGAAGGATATCTGTTTCTCATCATTCAGAGGATGGGCTGTGTAAAGCCAGTAGCCAGGGACACAATCACAGCCGCCTGGCCAATGCAGGTTCACATTAGATTCGAACAGTCGGTAATGAAACTCCGGAGCCAAAAACTGGTGAGCCATCAGCTTTAATTCTAGCTTGCACCCGGCGGGCAAGCAAAAACACACACTGGGCTCCAAAACCCACACATTCATTGCTCACAAAGCTACTGACTTATCTGAGTTTCCTAGAATCAAAGGTTTCTAGCTCACCAGACTTATTCACCTGCATTCCCCATCTCCTCCTGCACAAACTCTGCACAAACTGGCTTCTCCCTCAGCACTCTGCCATCTTGGCTACTTCTCCTGGCCTCCACGTGGCCTTCATTTGCTCTCCTCTCTGATACTTCAGGAACCAAGAGAGAGCAAGCTCCAGGCCTGCCCCACTTTATACTGTAGAAATCGAAACCCTTAATCCAATCTACACACAAGGAACTCTCTGATACAAAGTCACCCATCTGAGGCACAATGGGATTCCTCAGGAGAGTGCACCACCCTACATCTTCCAATCAGTCAAGGGTGTGGAGAAGAACTTACTCTTAAAACCAAGCCTTAGGCCATAACGACCTGGCCTGCTTACATTACAGCCTTTCCCCCACACCCATCCCAAGCATAAGGGCAAATAGTATCAACTGGGTGACAGGCTTCCATGTGGGCAGTGCCATCTTTAACAAAGTGAGCATATTATATTTTATCTGCCCAACAGGCTCTTGTGATGGTGGTGAAATGCTCGCACACAATAGTGAGCTGCTTTTCCCCTTAGTTTTTTGGTGGGTGGTATTTTACCTTCAAAGATGTAATTCTGTGGAGGGAACTTATTTCCAAAATTGAAGGATTCTTAAAGGACCAGATGACCATATAACATCATGGTTGTCCCATTTGCTATGAAGAAGGGAGAGAGAAAAGACTCTGAGCAATGTTATTGGTATGACCATTTTGCCTGGAAATAACTAAAAATTCATGTGATTAAAAAAAATAATAAGCCTTTAGCCTGACCTGTGGTGGCACAGTGGATAAAGCGTCGACCTTGAACGCTAAGGTTGCTGGTTCGAAACCCTGGGATTACCTGGTCAAGGCACATATGGGAGTTGATGCTTCCTGCTCCTCCCCCCTTCTTCCTCTCAACTCCTTCCCTCCTCTCTAAAATGAATAAAGTCTGTAAAGCCAGTAGTCGAGGCCACCATCATAGCAGGCCGACCCGTGCAGGTTCACATTAGATTCGAACAGTCGGTAATGAAACAACTGAGCCAAAAACTGGTGAGCCATCAGCTTTAATTCTAGCTTGCACCCGGCGGGCAAGCAAAAATACACACTGGGCTCCAAAACCCACTCATTCAGTGCTAACAAAGCTACTGACTTATCTGAGTTTCCTAGCATCAAAGCTTTCTAGTTCACCAGCCTTATTCACCTCTGTTGGGCAGATAAAATATATTATGCTTACTTTGTTAAAGATGGCGCTGCCCACATGGAAGTTCGTTGATATTAATGTGTGTTCTGGAACAGGCTGTGGGCAGGCCAGGTCGTTATAGCCTAAGGCTTAGTTTAAGAGTAAGCTCTTCCCCACACCCTTGACTGATTGGATGATGTAGGGTGGTGCACTCTCCTGAGGAATCCCATTATGCCTCAGATGGGTGGCTTTGTATCAGAGACTTTCTTTATGTATAATTGGATTAAAGGTTTGGATTTTCTATGCTATAAACTGAGGCAGTCCAGGAGCTTGCTCTCTCTTGGTTCCTGGGTTCCTGAGATTAGTATCAGAGAGGAGAGCAGAGTAAGGCCACGTGGAGGAGGGGAAGAAGCCAAGATGGTGGAGTGCTGAGTGAGAAGCCAGTTTGTTAAGAGTTTGTGCTGGAGGAGATGGGGAACAGAGGTGAATAAGTCTGGTGAGCTAGAAACCTTTGATTCTAGGAAACTCGGATAAGTCAGTAGCTTTGTGAGCACTGAATATGTGGGTTTTGGAGCCCAGTGTGTGTTTTTGCTTGCCCGCCGGGTGCAAGCTAGAATTAAAGCTGATGGCTCACCAGTTCTTGGCTCCATTGTTTCATTACCGACTGTTCGAATCCAATGCGAACCTGCACGGGTCAGGCTGCTGTGATGGCAGCCTCGGCTACTGGCTTTACAACCTCTGTTCTCCATCTCCTTCTCTCTACACAAACTCTGCACAAACTGGCTTCTTCTTCAGCACTCCAGCATCTTGGCTGCTTCTCCTGGCCTCCATGTGGCCTTACTCTGCTCTCCTCTCTAATACTTCAGGAACCCAGGAACCAAGAGAGAGCAAGCTCCTGGCTGAAAGATTGCCAGGTGCCGCCGATGAACGAATGAAGAGCCGAAACAGCCAAATGAGCAAAAGTCAGGCTTTACTGGGAGGATTCCGGGCGAGTTCACCGACCCTGGGATGTGAGTCTGTGAAGGCGCCCGGGGAGGGTTTCTGGGTTTTTTATATCTGCAGAAGGGGGAGGATGGTAACGGTCGACCGGTTTGGTGGGGCGTGCAGTTCATGGAACAGCCTTGGGGACAGACAGTTTTGAGAATTAGGGTGTGTGCGGTTTGAGCAAGATTAACAACTGCCAGACAGTTTGAGTAAGATTAACAAGTGCCGGACAGCTCAGGGCAAGGGAGGGTTTCACTACCCAACCCAGAGGCAACTACCGGACATTCCTGGCTCTTTGGTATAGGGAGTGGGGAGACGTGGTCTTTCTGGCTGCTTCCTGCTGTATGGGGGCGTCATTAGGAGAGGGGTAGGAAAGAGCCAGAGCAGTCCGTATCCGCTATGGTGGGCAGGGGTTGGTTCTGTTGCAGCATCATCTGGTTGACCGCTATCCTGGTGATTTCCTGAAATTGGGTCTGCAGGAAGCGAAAAAGACAAGGGGTAATCAGTAAGATTAGTCCAATTATGAAAATGGGTCCTATGAGTGGAGCTTATAAAGAATACATGGAGGAGTTCCACCAAGATGAGGCTTCTGCTGAGAATTTTTGCTTCTGGAGATCAGAGCTGAGGGCTTCTACCCTGGTCTCTACAAGGCCAGATTCATTGATGTAGTAGCAACATTCTTCCCGCAGGAAGACACAGGTGCCCCCGTGCTTGGCCGTAAACAGGTCCAGGGCTTGCCGGTTCTGTAACGAGACTTGGGCGAGAGAAGTTATTTGTCTCTGTAGGGAGGCTACAGTGGGGGTATCCGTATCCCAGACGTTAGGGTCGACTCCAGGTAGAAGCTGGACTCTGGGGTCCGAGTCAGGCCCGAGGTCGGGATTTGGCACTAATGCTAGTAAAAAGACCTGCTTGGGGGAAAAAGAAATACTTGCCCGGAGTTTGGACAAAATGTCTCTCCCCAGGAGGGGAACTGGGCAGGAGGGTATAACTAGGAAGGAGTGTGAGAATGGGTGACCCTCAAATAGGCAATTAAGGAGGTTCATCAGCCGTGGGTTCGAGGGTGATCCGTCGATTCCCATGACCGAGACCTGGGAAGGAACTGTAAGGCCCGAATGAGAGGGAAGGACAGAGTAGGTAGCCCCCGTGTCTATTAAAAAGGAAACAGACTTACCCGCTACCTGGAGTGTAGCCCTGGGCTCGGTGAGGGTAACTGGAGTCGAAGAGCCAGGGCCCCCTCAGTCGTCCATCAAGCCCAGCAGTTCTGAGACTGGAAATGCCTGGTTCTCAGCTCCCCGGCATTGAGGTGCCGCAGGCTGAGCCAAGGTCGGGCAGTCTGACTTCCAGTGGCCCATTAGTTTGCACTGTGGGCAAGGCTTGGTGGGGGGCCTTGGTTGCGGACAAGCCTTGGCCCAGTAGCCCTCTTTGGCACATTTGAAGCAGGCGCCTGGTGGCGTGCGCTGTCCTCCCTTGGAGGCTGGTTTTTTTTATCAGTTCCCCTACCGGCCGGAGGGCTGCTACCAAGGCTTGGGTCCGCTCCTGGAGGGCGGCTTCAGCCGTTTCCTCTCGGGCGTTAAACACTTTAAAAGCCATTTTTACCAGGTCTTGGATGGGAGTCTCAGGGCCCTCCTCAGCCTTTTTAAGTTTCTTTCTAATATCCGGGGCTGACTGAGAGATAAAGTGAGAGGCTAAGACTGTGGCCCCATTGCGGACCCCGGGTCTAGGTGGGTATAACGAACAAGGGCCTCTTGAAGGCGGTTTAGGAAAAGGGCTGGGTTTTCTTCGGGGAGTTGGGTAATTTCCCTTAGCTTATCCTAATTTACAACCTTGTTAGAAACTGCATCCATACCTCTGATTAAGTATAGGAGCATAAGGTTTCGACGAGGGATGTTGGACCCTTGGCCAGGTTGATAACTCCAATTGGGGTCTTCCCCGGGGACCGCCTCTGTGCCAAGGGGGATTTGGTCATCCACTAGATGGTCCCTGTCTGCCTGCTGTCTGGCGGCAGTGAGGATACGTTCATGTTCCTCAGGGGTAAGAGTGGAGGTACAAATTACTTTAATGTCATGCCAGGTCAGGTCATATGTCTGAGTAGGGTACTGGAATTCCTTAATGTAGGTTGAGGGGTCGGCCGAGAAAGATCCTAGCCGTTTCTCAATCTGTGAAAGGTCTTGGAGGGAAAAGGGGACATGTACCCGAACTAGGCCCTCTGCCCCAGCTACCTCGCGGAGAGGGGCGAGGACAACGGATGATAATGGGGGCTGTGCGACCTGGTATGAGCTGCAATGGGAGAGGGGAGAGGGTCGGTGGGAGGTGGGGCAGAAGGAACCAGAGGGGCGGAAGGAGCTGGAGGGGCGGAAGGAGCTGGAGCCTGGCCCGGGTCTGGGGGGTTCTCCCGGGGGAGAGCCGGAGGAGGAGATAGGTGGTCAAAAAAGTCATTGGGTTGAGAGTAAGGAGGAGATTCCTGGGATGAAGCCTTGGGAGGAAAGGAGGTCTGGGCTAGAAGAATTTGGAGAGTGGAGCAGTAGGAGCAGAGATCGGGGCGGGAACAGAGATCCCAGAAAGCCTGAATATATGGGGTCTCAGAGTCTTTTCCAGTGTGCCGGCAAAAAATTGTAGGCCAGGCGACCTGTGACAGGAAGACGAGTTTCTTCCTGCGAAGTGTCTGAGTGTATCCCAATTTAGAAAAATTTTTAAGAAGACATCCTAGAGGAGTTTTGGGTCTATTTTGGATTTGGAGTTCCCCATAATTTGGCCGGCTTTTTGGTCCTAGGCATCGGAGGAGAGAGAGAGTATAAGGGAGGTGTCCCTTCCAGATACCCGTCTCTCGACAGGAGACCTAAATGAGAGGTCTCAGGACAGAGATAGGAGAGCAGCCGAAAGGCGTCCCTTCCGATTGAACCCCTATAAAGACTCCAGGAGTCGGCGGATGGAGGGTTCTCGGCTCGGCCGAGTCTAGGACGAGAAACCCCGGTGGAGACGCAGGACCAGAGAAAGCGGAAGAGAAACCAGGTTACTCACAATTGGCGATCGAGGTCGTAGGGAACCCAGAGTCCAAAACGACGGGCGGCACGAGGCAAGGGGGAGAGAGGGGGACTCCCGCCTCAGCCAGAAGGCCGCTCAGCCAGAAGGCCGAGGTGAGTCACAAAAAGCCCCTCTCCCGGGTTTCGGCACCAAATGAAAGATTGCCGGGTGCCGCCGATGAACGAATGAAGAGCCGAAACAGCCAAATGAGCAAAAGTCAGGCTTTACTGGGAGGACTCCGGGCGAGTTCACCGACCCTGGGATGTGAGTCTGTGAAGGCGCCCGGGGAGGGTTTCTGGGTTTTTTATATCTGCAGAGGGGGGAGGATGGTAACGGTCGACCGGTTTGGTGGGGCGTGCAGTTCATGGAACAGCCTTGGGGACAGACAGTTTTGAGAATTAGGGTGTGTGCGGTTTGAGCAAGATTAACAACTGCCAGACAGTTTGAGTAAGATTAACAAGTGCCGGACAGCTCAGGGCAAGGGAGGGTTTCACTACCCAACCCAGAGGCAACTACCGGACACTGGCCTGCCCCACTTTATAGTGTAGAATCAAAACCTTAAATCCAATTATACAAACAAGGAAGTCTCTATATAATGGGATTCCTCATGAGTGCACCACCCTACATCATCCAATCAGTCAAGGGTGTGGGGAAAAGCTTACTCTTAAAACTAAGCCTTAGGCTATAACGACCTGGACTGCCCACAGCCTGTTCCAGAACACACATTAATATCAACGAACTTCCATGTGGGCAGCGCCATCTTTAACAAAGTGAGCATAATATATTTTATCTGCCCAACACTGTCTCAGCTAGATTCTCCCCACCCCCCAGTCAAGGCACATATGAGAAAAAGCAACCAATAAACAACTAAGGCGCCACAACTATGAGTTAATACTTCTCATCTCTTTCCCTTCCTGTCTTTCTGTCCCCCACTGTTGGGCAGATAAAATATATTATGCTCACTTTGTTAAAGATGGCTCTGCCCACGTGGAAGCCCATTGCCCAGGTGATATTAACTACCCTTATGCTTGGGATGGGTGTAATTATATTATTGTGTGTGGTGGACAGACTGTAATCAGGCAGGGTCATTATAGCTGAAGGCTTAGTTTTAAGACTAAGCTTTTTCCACACCCTTGACTGATTGGATGATGTGGGGTGGTGCACTCTCATGAGGAATCCCATTACACCTCAGATAAGTGGCTTTGTATCAGAGACTTTCTTGTTTGTAAATTGGCTTAAAGGTTTGGATTTCTACACTATAAAGTGGGGCAGACCGGGAGCTTGCTCTCGCTCAGTTCCTGGGATTAGTATTAGAGAGGAGTTCATGCTGTAAGAGAACTGAGTAAGGCCACGTGGAGGCCAGGAGAAGCAGCCAAAATGACGGAGTGCTGAGGAAGAAGCCAGTTTGTGCAGAGTTTGTGCTGGAGAAGGAACAGAGGTGAATAAATCTGGTGAGCTAGAAAACTTTGATTCTAGGAAACTCGGATAAGTCAGTAGCTTTGTGAGCACTGAATGAGTGGGTTTTGGAGCCCAGTATGTGTTTTTACTTGCCGGGTGCAAGCTAGGATTAGAGATGATGGCTCACCAGTTCTTGGCTCCATTGTTTCATTACCATCTGTTTGAATCTAATGCAAACCTGCATGGGCCAGGCGGCTATTATGGTGGCTGCAACTACTGGCTTCACAACCACTCACTCTTGCTTAAAAAAAAAAGGTTTACAGAAAAATATATATGGTACAAAGAGTTCCATATACCCTCTTTTATTAACATCTTACATAAGGGTGGTACACATGATACAGTTAGGAAACTGATATTGACACATTATTCTTCACCAAAATCCTTTCTTTATTCAGATTTCCTTTGCTTTGATCTGATGTCTTTTTTCTGTTTCTGCATTCCATCTAAAATGCCACATCACATGGAGTCACCATGTCTCCTTAGGTTTCTCTTGGCTGTAACAGTTTCTTAACCTCTCCTTGGTTTTGAGGACTGTTGGGCAGATAAAATATATTATGCTCACTTTGTTAAAGATGGCGCTGCCCACATGGAAGTTCGTTGATATTAATGTGTGTTCTGGAACAGGCTGTGGGCAGGCCGGGTCGTTATAGCCTAAGGCTTAGTTTAAGAGTAAGCTCTTCTCCACACCCTTGATTTATTGGATGATGTAGGGTGGTGCACTCTCCTGAGGAATTCCATTATGCCTCAGATGGGTGGCTTTGTATCAGAGACTTTCTTGTGTGTATAATTGGATTAAAGGTTTGGATTTTCTAGGCTATAAATTAGGGCAGTCTGGGAGCTTGATCTCTCTCTCTCTCTTGGTTCCTGAGTTCCTGAGGTTAGTATTAGAAGAGAGGAGAGCAGAGTAAGGCCACATGAAGGCCAGGAGAAGCAGCCGAGATGGCAGAGTGCTGAGGAAGAAGCCAGTTTGTTAAGAGTTTGTGCAGGAGGAGATGGGAAACAGAGGTGAATAAGTCTGGTGAGCTAGAAACCTTTGATGCTAGGAAACTCGGATAAGTCAGTAGCTTTGTGAGCACTGAATGTGTGGATTTTGGAGCCCAGTGTGTGTTTTTGCTTGCCCGCCGGGTGCAAGCTAGAATTAAAGCTGATGGCTCACCAGTTCTTGGCTCCTGTGTTTCATTACCGACTGTTCGAATCTAATGCGAACCTGCATGGGTCGGACGGCTGTGATCCTGACCGCGACTATTGGCTTTACAAGGACCGTGACCATTTTTTTTTATTAACTTTAATGTGGTGACACCAATAAATCAGGGTACATATGTACAATGAAAACATCTCCAGATTATCTTATCATGCAATTGTGTTGCATACCCATCACCCAAAGTCAAATTGTCCTCTGTCACCTTCTATCTGGTTTTCCTTGTGCCCCTACCCTTCTCCCTTTCCCACCCTCCCCTCCCTTCGCCCACCCCGTAACCACCACACTCTTGTCCATGTCTCATAGTCTCACTTTTATGTCCCACCTATGTATCAATTCATGCTGTTCTCAGTTTTTTTTTTCTGATTTACTTATTTCACTTCGTATAATGTTATCAAGGTACCACCATTTTGTTGTAAATGATCCGATGTCATCATTTCTTATGGCCGAGTAGTATTCCATAGTATATATGTACCAAAGCTTTTTAATCTACTCGTCTTCTGACGGACACTTGGGCTGTTTCCAGATATTCGCTATTGTGAACAATGCTGCCACAAACATGGGGGTGCATTTCTTCTTTTCAAACAGTGTTATGGTGTTCTTAGGGTATATTCCTAAAAGTGGGGTAGCCGGGTCAGAAGGCAGTTCGATTTTTAATTTTTTGAGGAATCTCCATACTGTTTTCCACAGTGGCTGCACCAGACTGCATTCCCACCAGCAGTCAGGAGGGTTCCCTTTTCTCCGCATCCTCGCCAGCACTTATTCTGAGTTGTTTTGCTGATGAGTGCCATTCTGACTGGTGTGAAGTGATATCTCATTGTGGTTTTAATTTGCATTTCTTTAATAATTAGTGATGTTGAGCATTTTTTCATATGTCTTTTGGCCATCTGTATGTCTTCTTTGGAGAAATTTCTATTCATTTCTTTTGCCCATTTTTTGATTGGATTGTTTTTCTTCCTGGTGTTGAGTTTTATAAGTTCTTTATAAATTTTGGTTATTAACCCCTTATCCGACGTGCTGTCGAATATGTTCTCCCATTGTGTGGTTTGTCTTTTTATTCTGTTCTTATTGTCTTTAGCTGTGCAAAAACTTTTTAGTTTGATATAGTCCCATTTGTTTATCTTGCCTTTTATTTCATTTGCCGATGGAGATAAATCGGCAAATATACTGCTGCTACAGATGTCGGAAAGCTTGCTGCCTATGTTTTCTTCTAAGATGCTTATAGTTTCACGGCTTATGTTTAAGTCTTTTATCCATTTTGAATTTGTTTTTGTGAATGGTGTAAGTTGATGGTCTAGTTTCATTTTTTTGCAGGTAGATGGAGGACCGTGACCATTTTGAGAATTACTGATCAAGTATTTTGTCTCTCAGGGGGACTTGTCCGATTTTTTTACTCGTGATTTAGACTGGCTTTATGGGTCTGTTGGTGGAAGACCCCAAGGGCAAAGCAGGCTCCTTAAATTTTATCAGAAGTGACGCTGTCACCAGGACCCATAGCTGTTGGTATGGACCTTGGGCCCCTAGTTGAGGTCCTGTTGGTCAAGTGTTTCCACCATGAAGCTACCGTTCCGCCCCGTTCCATATTCTTTAGAGGGAAGTCACTATATGTACCCAACAGTTAAGACATGATGATCCTGTGATCTACTGTAAAGCCAGTGGCCACGGCCACTATTACAGCCGCCTGGCCCATGCAGGTTCTCATTAGATTCGGACAGTCGGTAATGAAACAACAGAGCCAAGAACTGGTGAGCCATCAGCTTTAATCCTAGCTTGCACCTGGCAGGCAAGTAAAAACACACACTGGGCTCCAAAACCCACTCCTTCAGTGTTCACAAAGCTACTGACTTATCCAAGTTTCCTAGAATCAAAGGTTTCTAGCTCACCAGACTTATTCACCTCTGTTTCCCATCTCCCTCTCTGTACACAAACTCTGCACAAACTGGCTTCTTCCTCAGCACTCCGCCATCTTGGCTTCTTCTCCTCTCCTCCACGTGGCTTTAATCAGCTCTCCTCTCTAATGCTAATCTCAGGAACTGAGAGAGAGCAAGCTCCTGGTCTGCCCCACTTTATAGTGTAGAAATCCAAACCTTTAATCCAGTATACAAACTAGGAAGTCTCTGATACAAAGTCACTTATCTGAGGCATAATGGGAGGATTCCTCATGAGAGCGCACCACCCAACATCATCTAATCAGTCAAGGGTGTGGGGAAAAGCTTACTTTTACAACTAAGCCTTAGACTATAACAACCCAGCCTGCCCACAACCTGTCCCCCAACACACATTAATATCAACGGACTTCCACGTGGGCAGTGCCATCCTCAACAAAGTGAGCATAATATATTTTATCTGCCCAACATCTACTTTGATTTAATTTTTGTGAAATGTGCCTATTTTTTTTATTTATTTGTTTGTTTAGAAGGAAAGAGAGGAAGAGAGAGAAACATTGATTTGTTGTTCCACTTATTGGTCCACTCATTGGTTGATTCTTGTATGTGTCCTGACCAGGGATTGAACCTGCAAACTTGATGTATCGGGACGATGCTCCAAACCACTGAGATACCCGGTGAGGGCTTATTTATTCATTTTTCAAGATGGCTGTGTAACAGCTGCGGCTCCGTTTGAATACTATCCTTTTTCCATTGAATTGCCTTTGTGCCCTAGTCAAGATCTGTCAACTGTATATGTGCAGACAGTTCATTTGACATTGAAGGCACACTGGGGAGTGATTCTTGAGAAAATGATTGGGCTTTGACTTGACTTTCCCTAGTTTGTATCATTTAATTTTATTAACATCATCTATTTCCACATATGCAGCTACCGTCTCAGCCCTTGGAAGTGGTACTTCTACCAAAGAAGCAAAAAAATAATCTTCCATCTCTTCTAAAAGTAAGATTACCAGACTATCCAGGTGAGAAAGGTCATTTAAGAAGCCCTTCAACTCTAACAAAGTCATGCACTCCCTGAGCAAAGGCCAGATGCCCGTACATGATGGGCTCGGGGTCACTCAGCTGGTAAGTGATAAGACCCTAATGAAGGATGATGGTGACTCACTGAGGAATCCCGCCAGCCCTGCCACTCAGCAGGGTGTCTTGTTTAAACAGAAACTTCTGCCTTTTTATCTCTTTCTCTCCAGCCGCACTAATTGGTAGCTGTCCCTCCTTCTCGGGTGACCAAGCCTTGTACCATTCACAAGGTTACTGGAAAACCCGCCCCCGGGACCAGCCGGGTTGCTGAGGGCAGGGCACTCATTAGCCCAGCTCCTGAGTTCTTTGTCCAGGGAGACAACCGGCTTGCTTTTGAACTACAGCCAAGCTGTCCTTGTAAAACTTCTTCACCAGCTTGGAAAGGTTTGCTTCTGGTCACAAAAGAAGTGCAGTGAGAGAGTGAGTTATGTGTGCCATCCACTGCCGGTCTGGATAAAAATCGCTCCATGGGCGTGTCCCGCAGATACTGGTCAGGAAGACCGTTTCCATCTGTGGGACCCTCCCCCTGCATGCTGAGTATCACGTTACGTGACCACTGTGTTCTCAGGTAAATGGGTGGAGAGCTCGTGGATCACACAGAAACTGGGGTGTATGGCCATGGGCCTCCATCGTGGCCATTCACATGCAGGTTCCCATTGGATTCGGGCAGACGGTAAAGAAATGGCGGAGTCGGAGGATGGTGGGACATTCTGTTTATTGGGTGTCTCACCAAGACAGGCAAGCCACAAGAGAAGACAGGGGAAAACCAGAAAACCTGCTTTTCCCGTAGAGGGCAAGGGATCAGGGAGGCTCCTGCAATGGTGATGGCAGGAACCGAAAGAGAGCCCCCGGTCTGCCTCATTTTATAGTGTAAAAAATTAAAGGCTTTAAGCCAGTATACAAACAAGAAAGTCTCTGATACAAAGCCACTTATCTGAGGCATAAATGGGATTCCTCATGAGAGTGCACCACCCTACATCATGCAACAGTCAAGGGTGTGAAGAAAAGCTTAGCGTTGAGATCTTAGTATTAAAAGGTTGGATAAGGCTTAGTCTTAAAACTAAGCCTTAGGCCCGTGATGGCGAACCTATGACACGCGTGTCAGCACTGACACGCATAGCCATTTTCAATGACACACGACCGCATGCGGCCGCATACCAGAGAAGTATGGGGCTGCATGCCAAGAAGGACATTTCATCCTCGGCTCCTGCATGGCCAGGTGCAGTAGCCAAGGATAAAACACTTGCTGTAGTGTAGACACTCTGTGCCGGAGGTCTGGAGGCCAAAACAACAGAACTCCGGCACAGAGCGTCTAATTCTGGGACTTCTGGTTAGGCCGTTTTTCTCCAAGTGACACACCACCGAGTTATGCTCGTTTTTTTGGCAAATTTTGACACACCAAGCTCAAAAGATTGCCCGTCACTGTCCTAGACTATAAGGACCTTGCCTGCTTACAGCTTGTCTTCCACACCCAATGTAATCTATAAGCGAGCAAACATACACATCATATTTACAAATTTATTTGACCAACACAAGGAGAGGAGATTTGAACTATAAACTTTATGTTCGGCCTCTACCCAATTTCTTAACCATATTAGATTTGTTAATCTGTGACTGCTTAGGCCTGTATGCTAAACCGTTAGGTCAGCAGATGCTCCTGAGTGTCCCGTACATCATCCAGAGCAGCAAGAATGATGCTTGACAGTGAGTGGAAGGGTCAATTTTGTTTCTTTACTAACTTTATTCGGATCTACTACCATAACCATCTTGCCAGTTCTTGCGAAATATATTTGATGACTTTAAATTTCTCCAGGATGGCCAAAGTCATGACAATCACTTACATTATGTTAAGCGCATTTATGCCCACGATTCTCATGCAATATTCCAGTATCCTATGAGGTAGATTAGATCATTGTAGTTATTCTGTGGTGATTAAGAAAATAAAAGCAATGCTGTAGTTCACATTCAAAACTGTCATTGTGCCTGACCAGGCGGTGGCGCAGCGGACAGAGCGTCGGACTGGGATGCAGAAGACCCAGGTTGGAGACCCCGAGCTCGCCAGCTTGAGCGCGGGGCCCATCTGGCTTGAGCAAAAGCTCACCAGCTTGGACCCAAGGTCGCTGGCTCCAGCAAGGGGTTACTCAGTCTGCTGAAGGCCTGCGGTCAAGGCACATGTGAGAAAGCAATCAATGAACAACTAAGGAGCCACAACAAAGAGTTGATACTTCTCATCTCTCTCCCTTTCTGTCTGTCTGTCCCTATCTGTCCGTCTCTCTGTCTCTGCCACAAACAAACAAAAAACATAAACAACCTCATTGTTAGGTTCTGGTTCAGGGACACCTAACAAAAGCCCCAACGGACCAGGTTGGACACCAGGTTGAACTTCAGGTGACCCAGGGCCAGGGCAGTTCCTTCCTGATTGACATCTTTCCTCTCTAGACCATCCCCCATCACTTACCTGAACATTCTGTTTCTTAGTCAGTGCCACCACCCCTCCATTGTTTCACCACCACAGGTAATGGAAGATTTCACCCTGTGGTGGGAAATGCCGCCAAACCCTGTCCTATAGAGTACAAGGCTTCTCGTCCCCTCACTGCTACAGTCTCAGTCATCTGTCCGCAGATGCGTTGTTGCATTTCTTATAAAACTCCACCGGCCTCGTGCGTCCCTCCTTTGGCCACCTAAGAGTCAGGGCTTGTCCTTACCGCAAGTCAAAACTTCCACTTTCCAATGTCCCTGAGCACAGGTAGCTAGCTGCCCATGGGGTCGGGTCATTTCACTAATTCATAGTAAGGGAAACATGAGGACATATGTTCAGTTCCTCTCTACAAAAGAGACTTAAGAGAAATAAAATCCAGGTGTCGATTCTTCTGGCAGCAAATGGACGCTGTTGGGAAAGGGAGCGTGGGAGGCAGGGAGGGATTGTCCCCCTGTGGAGACCACTGTCCTTTCAAAGTCATGTCTTGGACGTTCAGCTGGTGAGACCGCAAACCAGGTGTGTGTGTCCCTGCACAAGAACGGTGTCTATCCGAGCACGGAGACTGGGTTCACTGTGGGAGTCCTGCTGGAAGGAGGCATTGTGTATGTGGTGGAATTTCTGTCCCAGGGATCTGCCCAGCCGGCGGGATAGGTGAGTTAACTGTCAGTTCTGCAGCTTAGAATTCGCAGGTGGCAATTAGAATAATTAGAGAGTGTTCCGGTGTAAGTGCGCAGAGGTAACTCAGAGGGTGGCTCACGGTTGTTGGTCAGATTTTACATACTTCTATTTACTTTCTGTTGTTAAGTCTACGGACACTTTTTCTCAGCCTCTTGTACCTTCCAGTCAACCCTGGGCGGCATGGACCCAGGGTTCCATCTCTGTGCCGTTGAGGCTGACCTGGATGCTCTCGCAGTCTCGTGAGGACACAGAAAACATTTTGGTGACCTCAACAACCTGAACGGCCGGGGGGCTCTGCGTCTCTAACCAGAACACGATCCATCCGCGGCTGTCGCAGTGGTGCGCGATGCGTCCTCCGCAGAAGGCGTTGCTGTGAAACGCGCGGGCTCTGCGACTGCGCGGCTGGAGCTCAAACTCCAGCTCTGTGCTCGCTAGTTATTTGACCGTAAACCTGTTCTTAACTGTCCTCTACACTCGTATCCTCATCCGACAAGTGGGCGGAGGGTGCCCGGCCACGTGGCTCAGCTGGTTAGAGTGTCGTCACCCTAACAGGCCTCGGTTAACACCTCTCTCTCTCTCCCCCACCCCTTTCCTTCCTCTCTCCCTCTAAAATCAATAAATTTTAAAAAAGAAAATGCAAAGTGGGAGGAGGGCAATAATAGCACTTATTTCACAGGAAGGTCGTGAGAAATCCGGAAATCACTTAGAACGGGAGGTTCTTTCTTGCCCGATCCATCCCGGTTCCTAGAGAGTAGTCCTCT
This sequence comes from Rhynchonycteris naso, assembly GCA_037038555.1. NCBI lineage: Eukaryota > Metazoa > Chordata > Mammalia > Chiroptera > Emballonuridae > Rhynchonycteris > Rhynchonycteris naso. Next base: position 6,647,315 of record CM073003.1, read on the forward strand.
GCTGTGGACTGAATGTCCATGTTTCTCCCCAAATTCGTATGCTGACGTCCTAGCCCCAAGTGTGACAGGGCGAGCAGGTGGGGGCTTTGGGGGGTCATGTGGTCATGAGAGCAGAGCCCTCAGGCATGGGACCTGTGACCTTAGCAAAGCATCCCCAGGGAGCTCCTGTGCCCCTCTCCGCATGTGGGACACAGCAGAAAACGGCCACCTGTGACCCAGGAAGCCGGCCTTCACCAGACACTCAACCTGCCTCTGGTGGTACCTGGATCTTGAACTTTCCAGCCTCCAGCTGTGAGCTGTAAATGCTCATTGTCTTACTCCACCATGTATGTTTTTTATTGATTTTAAAATCTGTTGTGTTTACATAGTTACAAGTATGCCCCCAAATATATCTCCCTCCCTCCCCCCTGTTCTCTTTGATACTCCTTTGCCCCCTCCCCCCACCATCTTCCCCTTTTCCTCCAAAATTTCCTATCCTGCCCTCTATCTCTCTGTGTTATGTTTATATACTTTCACTAATGTCCCCCCTCTCTTCCCCCTTCCCGCTGGGCTCTTTGACCCCTTCCTTCTCTGCCTCTCTTCCCTTCCTCAGTTCTCATTGTTCATTGGATTCCTCATATGAGTGAAGTCATATGATTTTTTTCTCTCTCTGCCTGGCTTATTTCGCTTAGCATAATATTTTTGTTACAGCCGCCAAACAGGACTGCGCCAGCATCCCGGGGTCCTGCCTGAGGGCTGGGGCCCTTTCCTCCTGTCTGCAGCCTCGCAGAGATGGTCAAACCCCAGCCCCGCTTTGTGGACCCTGCTCAGTCCCTTCCCACCCTGGCTGCACACAGCGTGAGGATGGGGGAGCCCAGGGCTGGGGGCAAATGGGGGTCCCATCCGCCCTTCTCACTGGCATCCCAGCCTCTCCAGTGCCAGTTTTCCTCTCCAGCTCTCAGGGCTGCCAAGCATGCGCTGCCTGCCCCTTCCCTTCAGGACCTCCTGCCCAGATCTGAGGCTGGGATTCTGAGCTCTTGCCTGGCACCCAGACTTGGCCAGTGCCTCGGAGGAAAGTCCACTGCAGGACGCCCGCTGTTCTGGCCACATTCCTTCCTTCTCCGGCATCCGGCTGCTTGGCCCGCGCCCCCCAGCAGCCCTCCAGGGCCGCCCAACCAGTGCTGCTCTGTGTGGTCCGTCCAGCTGTTCTGGTCCTTCTCATGAGGGCCTGGGCCTTCGCCTCACAGAGGACCGTGCTCCTGACAGACGTTTCTGGCAGGCGTTTCTGTATGTTCTTATTTACTCTGTTGAGATGAGCAAATGCTATAAGCAGTTTAGCCAAGCAGGCTACCTACTGCCCTGATCACATGCTTGACCACAGGTGCACGTGTCTAGATGAACCTCCCTGGCTGTCGGATGAGTAAGTGCTTATATGTTTGTAATATATTTTATAAGAACTCTCTGGTCATAGCCACCAGATGGGTGCAGTTTATATGAGTTTCAACTAACCAACAGAGATATTGGGGAGATGAGATTTTATGCTTTTTTTTTTTAATTTTTATTTTATTCATTTTAGAGAGGAGACACAGAGAGAGAGAGAGAGAGAGAGAGAGAGAGAGAGAGAGAAAGGGGGGAGGAGCTGGAAGCATCAACTCCCATATGTGCCTTGACCAGACCAGTGCAGGGTTTTGAACTGGCGACCTCAGTGTTCCCAGATCGACGCTTTATCCACTGCGCCACCACAGGTCAGGCCGAGATTTTATGTTTTTATAACTCAGGTTCAACCTTTAGTTCCCATTTTGCCAAAGTGGCAGAAATGTACTCTCAGTCAGTTGGGGGATTTCCTGAGAATTGTCTTCAAGTACTGAGGGGTTCGCCTAGTGCCAAGCATCAGGGTCAGAGAGGGACCTGAGCCTCAGTGTCATCTCAACTGTGCCCACGATGGGAGCAACGTGCTGTCTCCTCAGCCAGTGGTCCAGTCTGGCTTCTTCTGACCCTCATTCTTCCCTGCAGGGCCGGGTTAGACCCACTTTAATCTGTTTTTGTTCTTGAATGCACAGAGACTCCCAGGCGCTCCTGAGCCATCCTAGTGGGCTGAAATGGTCCCGAGTGCCTGGGCTCTCTGTGTTTCTATAACACGTTGCTGCCTCCCCGGAACTAAGCTCTGGCTTGCTGTTGGCTGGGCCTGCAGGTGCCCTGGGAGAGGTAGATGTCTGCATCACCGTGCTGTCACAAGATTTTGCCTCAATGTTTTGCTGCTGTCACAGGTCCTTTCCATTTTACTAAAGACCTAAGATTTTGAAACTCAAAATTTCGGAATAGCTTGCTTTCTGTTGTCCCATGCGTCCCCCGAAGCAATGTTAACAGATCAGTCTAGCTGAAAAGGGGACAATGAAATACTGGAGAGAGAGAGAGAGACAAAAAAAGCAAAGCCTTAATTAGCTCCTCATATATGCCAGGCAGTATATGTGACACTGGACAGGCATGACCAGGTGTGGCCCTCACTTCAGCTGCCTGCATAGCACACGGGGAACACACACACACACTCACACACACACACTCACACACACGCACACGCGCGCACACACGCACTCACACACACGCACACATGCGCTCACACACACACTCACGCACGCACACACACTCATACGCATGCACACACACTCACACGCGCGCGCACACTCACGCACACACGCACACGCACGTACACGCTCTTGCGCGCACACACTCACGCACGCACACACACGCACACACTCACACGCGTGCACACACACTCACGCACACACGCACACACGCACACACACGTACACGCTCCTGTGCACACACACTCACGCACTCACACACACGCACACATATACTCACGCGCGCACACACACACACACGCGCACACACACACACACTCACACACAAAGAGGCAATTTTTCCAGATTAAATACGGCAGAGTAAACACACATGCTTACCTTGCCTTCTTTCCCAAAATTATATAGAAGTGACAGTACAGGGTTGTTGGTTTATTTTTTTAAAGGCAAACAATGAAATACTTGTTAAGTAGAGGCCGTGGCAGCCACGGAGTGTTGGAGGCAGATCATGAGTGGCCAAACGGGCTTCCTAGCTGAAGCCAACACTGGCCAGTGGGGGGGGGGGTTGGGGAGGGAGAGGTAGGCCATGGGGGAGGCCGACCTGAACCACAGGTCTCGGCAATACTTAAGAAACAGCAGAGTAGGGAGCGGGTGGTTGTCAGTCTGCAAAAGGAGCGAGTTGGCAGCCAAACTGTTGCTTCCCAGGTGAGAGTGTGGCTGTGTCCCCCTCTGTGGGGAGCTAGCTAAAAACAGGAACAGAGGAGCGAACGAGAAGCAGTGAGACAACCCGGGCAGAGCGCCCTACAGGGGCGTGTACCAACCTGTCCCAGGCACTTCTTTTTATATTGCCTTATTTTACACCATGAACAGACAGGCAAAGGGTTCCCAGACATTTAAGGAAAGTCTGTGTGGTGACAGGTAGAACCAAATCTGACTAACAGCTGAAGAAGAGAAGAAACGCTGTATAGAGCAGAAGGAGAGAAAAAGTAACCTAACCAACCAACCAGCCAACCGCCCTATGGTTAATATCCTCGTGTGGTAAGAAGAGAGACACATCTGGGAGAGGAGAAGGCTATAGCACGGAACTACTCAGAGAGCAAAAGAATTGCTCTTTGAAGTCAAATCTAATAGAACACTCCAGAAGCAAGTGTGGGACATAGCGGAGGAAATCTTCCAGAAACTCCTTCAGAAACAGAGAACCGGGAAAAGGGAGGAGACACGGAGCACGTTAGTATTCAGCAGGCCCAGCACCCTGATAAGCAGGAGCTCTAGAAATAGAGAGAATACAGGCAGAGAGGGTCCCATGTTTTTTTGTTTTTTTTTTAAATCAAGGTTTCCCTGAACAGGAAGGACCGAGTTTATAGATGGGAGAGCTCACCCAGTGCCCTGCACAAGGCATACGAGGACAAAAAAGTCGCCAAAGGCAGGCTGTTGTGAAATGTCAACCTTGGAGACAAAGAAGCCGTCCTGCAAAGTCCCGGAGGGTAAGAACATGGAATGCTCGGGGACCAGACAGGCACCAGGCTTCTCCCCACCCACCCACCCCCTCCACGGAGAGCTAGACATGGTACAGTCCTTTACAAGTCCAGATGGAAAATCATTTCAGATCTTGGTTTCTGTGCTCTGTCAAATTTTCTTAACAAGTGTGAGGGCAAATTGAAGACATTTCAGACATGCCAAGTTAAAAAGAATGCTTTTTTACTCTATTTTTCAGAAAAATACTGGAGAATGGGTTCCACAAAAATAAAGAGATAAACCAAGAAGAAAGAGGATCCAGGAAATAGGATCTAAAACAGGAATGAGGCAAAGGGTTGGCCAGGTAGGTCAACCAGTCGTTCCAATCCCCCTGGCCCTGAAAGGAACCAGATGGGGGACTTTCAGATTTATAGCTGGGCCCATCCCTGGCAAATGGGATGAGTTGGTCATTCTGTGTCCAGGAGAACAGTGAGGGGACTCCAATGTGGAGAAGTGGCCACAGATATGGGATAATTGGGCCAGGAAGGGAGGAGAGAATACTCCAGAAGGAAGTCTAGAAAATACCTTCAGGGGAAAACACACACATACACACACACACCTCTCTGTGTATTTCCTGATAACTCTGAGTGTATTAAAGAAATTCCTCTCTGTGAGAAGAGTTTGGGAATAACTACAATGTAGGCACACAGGCTACGAACCCAATGAGGGGAGTGGGGACCACAGGGGAAACTGAGTCGTAGATGGACGTGAGGTCAGAGGACAGTAAATGAACATGGCTGCTCTGTGACTGATTATCCACATGGTCACAATAATGCTCTCACTGAATACTGCTCCCTACAGACATGATGACTGTTGAAATGATTGAGAAAGAGGCGGCTGGAGGGCATGTAGGAGGAAAAGCTCATATGTCATTGTCACGGGTCATTATCTCCCATGGTGTGGGGCTGGGAGGTGCTGTCCTACAGAGAAAAAGAAAAAGCATGTTATTTGGAAACATGGAGGCCAATTCCTGGAAAGAAATAGTTTAAAAAGCTTAGAAATTTTACTTCTGGAGAACAGAAACTAATAGCGGGACCAAGTAAGGTGAGAGACTTTTGAAATTGTAAACGTATTTTTAAAAACTTCTGGACACGAATAGCTTTGAAAGAATAATATACATATTTAAATGATGTAATCACAGTCAGCAGCTTGTAGTTTAACTTCATCCAGGTAACATTTTATCACTCCCGAGTTTTTAATTTTAATGCAGTCAAATGTGTGTTTCTTTTATGATTTGTTCTTTGTGGTCTTGATTTCTTCACTCATGCAATATCAAAACACAATGTGGAGTGAAAGAATTGCTAAAGAGTATGCGCAGTACATCACTAATTATACTAAACTTGAAACAGACCAAGCAATGCTACACATATTTTTTTTATTAGATACATAACTAAGCCACTTAAGGAATAACAACAGTAATATAATTCTGTGTCTGTAAGATTGTATCTCTTTATTTTAATTAACGAGGTATTAATTGCAAGATGACTTCATTGGTAACAGAATATCTTTTCCACTTTTCCATTGTTTAAGATGCTTCATCGTTAAGAAGGAAATCAGCTAGTAGCCGCAGTACACTGAGAGAAGGCTTACCTAGTGCTGCGGCTCGGCAAGGGGCCCCTTGGAGAGGGCACACAGAATTCTGCTGTCACCCCATGTACTCTGTGAACTGGGTGCTCTGGCTGGACAGAGTCTGCCTACAGAAGAAAGACCCCAGGTAAAGAACCAATGTTCAGAGGACCGTACACTGGCCCTGCGGAGGCAGTGGGCTGGTGGGGTGGGGGGTGGCCAGGTGCTGAGAAGCAGGCTGTGTGGGATGGGTGAGGTCTGCTGCACAGAGCAGTGGGCTCACAGCAACTGCACTTTGGTTTTTGAGTGGGAGGGGTGGCGGCTGACTCACCAGTGTGGAAGATGAAGGTGGGGTTTAGTGGTGAGAGTTTTTGGCCAGAGAGAGTGGGATGAGGAGTTGAAACCGGTCTCCCCCTGTTATTTCTGGGCATGAAACAAGTGAGCCCTTTTCCTCCTGATTGCCACCCTCAAAGAAGGAAAAATCCAACCACTGTCCAAGGTCACAGACTGGTGAAGATCAGAACGCAAAACTTCACCCACCCAGAATCCCTGTCTGGACAGACATCTCTTCTGGTACAATTCTGTTTCACAGGGTTTCCTTTGAATTCATCTTCATACCTTTCTCATCATGATGAGTATCAGTGGTTTGCAGTTAATAGTGGGCGGTTTTGAAAAATAACCCCACACCACAGGGAGGGCATTTAGCCATCACTCTTCTATTTAAAACATTCAGGGAGCAGCAACTCCATGCTGGGCAGGGTGCTAGGTGGAGGGCTGCGGCCATGAACAAGAGGCTGGCCGCCTGTCCTTTTACACGTCATCGTCGGCTGAGTATTATTATGGCTTCTTTATACTCGCAGCTCTGAGTATCCTCATGAAGCTTATAAACATTCCTTCTGAAAGATTCCTATGAGAATCTTTTTTTGAAACCTATTCACCCAAGACAGACATTCCAGTCTCCTGCTAGGGAAGTGGGTTTATATCTTACTGGATCAATACAAGTGTTGTTTTGAATAAAAACAGGGGAAGGACATCTAAAGCTGAAAATCTGAGGAGTCTCTGCTTGTAATTTCTGGCGAGCACAGGGGTCTCAGGAAGGGGGGGTTAAGTTGCCTCCTTGTAATTCAGCATTGTTTGTGCAAGATGAAGTTCGGAAGTCAATCTGGACTCAGTGGTCCTCAGGGCACTATACCCACTTAAAGGGCAAGCAGGGAGAGCCAGTAGAATGCCAGCTGCTGCCCAGTATCACTGCTGGGACTTAGAGGTCGTGGAAGCAGAGGAGGGAGAGAGGCCAGATTGGGTGCGAGAGGGCTCAGAGGGAACAGGGAAGGGGTGTGCCTGCAGCAAGCCCCTTTCTGCTGTGACTTGGTCAGGGCCTGATCAAGCATGTGCTCACATGTGTAAGCAAGTGAGAGGTTCTAGACAAAGGGCCATGCTAGTTTTCCATTGAATTATGACAAAACCTCTTCTGTATTCCCCAAAGCAGACTAGATTCTTATTTCTCATCCCGAATCGCTGCAGGCTTTGCGCTTGTCCCAGGACACCTTCCTGGGTCCAGTGTTGTAAGCATCAGTCCAGGGCCTTGTGGCCCCTCCCTCCCTGAGTCTGAGAGGGTCCCTATCCCTCCAGCTTTGCCCCGTCAGCCCAGCTCAGTACAGTGTCCTGTGGTCTCTCTCTCTCTCATCTGTATGCACATTTTTCGCTGAATGCACACAGGGCATCAATCAAATGTAACTTGCATTGCATTTTAGGCAGGTTTTGAACATGGAAACTGATCCCAGGCAGAGGTTTTGAAATTCCCCACCTAAGCTATGGAAGGGGTTATATTTGAGAAGGTCATCGAGGAAGCCACCACTGATACTTAAAAAACAAATAAAAACACAGCCTGACCAGGTGGTGGTGCAATGGATAGAGTGTCCACCTGGAACGCTGAGGACCCAGGTTTGAAACCCCCATGTCGCTGGCTTGAGCCCAAGGTCACTGACTTGAGCAAGGGGTCACTGTCTCAGCTGGAGCCCCCACCTCCAGGCACATATGAGCAGCAATCAATGAACAACTAAGGTGCCCCAACTATGAGTTGATGCTTCTCATCTCCCACACTTCCTGTCTGTCTGTTTGCCTCTCTCTCTCTCTCAAAAAAAAAAAAAAAAAAAAAAAGAATAAAAAGCCCACACAAATCCCCCCACCACAAAACAAAAAATCACCCCAAACCCAAAACTTAAAAAGTCGCGAAATGACTCTGAAAGCTTCATGCTTTTTCTGTCAAGGTCAAAGCCGTCCTTGGCTCAGCGCTGTTTCTTCCTGCAAAGACACCCACACGCCACTCTGTCCGAGCAGCTGGCCATGGTTCTAGTGGCCGGACAGCTCCCCACGCCTGCCCCGCCTTTCCTTTCGGGGAGAGGAGCCCTTTCTAGGTCCCCTGGCAGCCACAACCCCGCCCCACCCGGCCGCCCCGCCGGGGACCAGCGTGCCCACGCAAGCGCACTGGAGCCAGACGGGGAGGCGGGGAGGCGGGGCGGGACGGGCGGGGCAGCCCAGGGTGTTTCCGTTGCCTGGAGCTAGCCTGGAGCCGCTGTCCTGTCCGATCCCTCGGCCCGCATCCCTGCTGTCCGCACTCCCTCTTGGTCCCTTTCTGGTGAGTGCGCGCCCGCCTGGCCCAGGAGGGGTCCCTCCAAAGGGGCGCGCGGGACGCGGGGGGCGCGGAAGCCAAGCGGAGAGCTTTGCCCCGCCGAGAGGAAGGGAGGGTCCGAGCTTGGTGGCGGGGTGGCCCTTTCTGGGGACCAGCGCTGTCCCTTCTCTTGCAGGCCCGCGTCCCTTCTCAGGACCTGAGCAGTCGCCATGGCACAGGTAAGGCCGTGCGCCCTGCGCTGCGCCCCAGCTCACCAACTTTGTCCGCTGCGTCCAGGCAGCGCTAGAATTTGTCTGAAAGCCAGAAAAGTTGAGGAGGGAAGGGAGTGCGTGCGGGAGGTGTGCAGGTCCCGGCTCCCCCCACCCTCTCCGGGCGTCCCGGGACCAGCTTTGGCCTGTGGGGCGCGGCCGCCGGTGACGTGGCCGGGCTTCTGCGCTCTGCCTTTCCGCCAGTGAGTGTGGGGAGGGGGGCCTCCCCCAAATCCTAAGATTCGCTAAAATTAGAACCAGGGCCCGAACAGCTCAGCGTGGTCACGTGAGGGGAACGCATTCCCCACCCCCACCCCCGCTTCCTCCGTTTTTTTTCCGCGGAGGTCCTGCATTTTAATACTACGGGTTGGGTGGGCGTTGGCTCCTTCCCTGCGCGGCTTTCCGAGTAGCTTTTCCCAATTGCTCAACCCAGTTACTGAGAGGAACTGTTCCTCGTGGCACACTGATTTTTTTTTTCATGCAAAATATTAAACTTTCTTTTTTTTTTTTTAAAGAAATGAACTCGCCGGACCAGTTCTGAATTGAATTTTGCCTTGGGATTGTTTCAGACCTGGCTGACCTAATACTGTCTTTCTTTGCCTTTCTTCAAATTTATCAAAATTGTAGGAAGGAAAATCGTTTGATTCATATGTGGCGACCTTTAAACGTTGACCATGCTGTAGTCTTTTGTGAATAAGACATCCCTCCTTAACTGCTCTACCCAAAAACTACTTTTACAGAAAGCCAGATCTTATCCATCTAACAGGCTTGTCACAGCCCAGATCATTTTTTGAAACAAGTGTTTCAACTGCTCAAACAATGCCTTTTCTCATGTAGAGAGAGCTCTTTTTTTTTTTTTTAATCCGATTGACTTATCAAAATTGCTAAGGTTTCGGGGTCCTTTCCAAGAGAGAATGGGAGGATTTAAGATGCGTTGGTGGCTGTTACATTTATACAGGGCTGTTTTTACTTCCTCTTGTGCACTTAAGAGGGATTGCAACAAACCAGTTCTCATATTATTTCCAGTGCAAACTTGGGTCTCTAGGCTCTTCCCTTCTTCCCCGTGTAAGGGATACTTTTGTGTGGAATTAACTTGCCTGAGGGTTATCTTTCCTATCTCTATGCTGGTGTGGTGATGTAAATGATGAGACCTCACAGAATAATTCCCTTTATCCTTGCTCATTTGGCTGTTTCTTGACTTTCTTGCACTTGTTTACCCAGTGATGTCTGTGGTGTTTCAATCAATTCCTTTTCATGATGAAGACACTGTAGCCAAGAGAGCATCAGGGGACACATTATTTTCAGTTGTGGACTTGACTCACTTAACAGAATGAAAAGAACACAAAGGCCCTTATATGTACACAACATGGGAGAATGATGGCTCATATTATAAAACTAGGTATGTGATTTCTATCACAACATAACACCAGGAATGTTTCCAGTCACAATCACTGCTTTTAGCTATAGAAGTTACAAGTAGTTTAAATACAGTGTTGAATCCCACTGGCTTTGTTACTATATAGTTTTCCTTGGAAGCTGTCCAAGTAAAACATTTTGTTAAAATATTTAATATTAGGCCTGACCAGGCGGTGGCGCAGTGGATAGAGCGTCAGACTGGGATGCAGAAGACCCAGGTTCGAGACTCCGAGGTCGCCAGCTTGAGTGCGGGGCCATCTATCTGGCTTGAGCCAGATATTTAACATTAGGATGGAGTTTTGTTGTCTGTACTTACACTAGACGGTGTGCAGAATTGCCTACATGTGAAATTGCACTTGGACTGTCTAGAGTTACCTTTGGGCCCCAGAGTACTTGGAAGGAAGCTTCATTGTTAGGGTTCAGATGGTTCCTGTGGTGGTCATACCTTTTGTTGACCTGTGGGTGTAGAAACCAGAGACTACTCTGTGGCCATCTGTAGACTCATGAGATCAGGTGCCTGGGCCTCAGTGGTGCACATTTTGGTATTTTAAAATGTATTATTAAAAAATCAATGTTTCTTGCCTGACCAGGCGGTGGCGCAGTGGATAGAGTGTCGGACTGGGATGCGGAAGACCCAGGTTCGAGACCCCGAGGTTGCCAGCTTGAGCGCGGGCCCATCTGGCTTGAGCAAAAAGCTTGCCAGCTTGGACCCAAAGTCGCTGGCTCCAGCAAGGGGTGGCTGGGTCTGCTGAAGGCCCGTGGTCAAGGCACATGTGAGAAAGCAATCAATGAACAACTAAGGTGTTGCGACGGCAACGAAAAACTAATGATTGATGCTTCTCACCTCTCTCCGTTCCTGTCTGTCTGTCCCTATCTATCCCTCTCTCTGACTCTCTCTCTGTCCCTGTAAAAAAATAATAATAAATCAATGTCTCTTATTTATTGAAAAAAGTGTAGCCTTCCACAACAGTAATTCTTCAAGGTCACGAACTATCTTCCATACAAGTGGTTTTTCTCTTTTTACTTAATCTTGGGACCTCCTTGCTCACATAGGTTTTCCGTCTCACTAGTTAGCTAGAGCCAACGTGTCCACAGCTAGGCTAACTTATTTAAGTACTTTGAAGTACCTTCTGTGTTCCTGGCTGGGGAAAATCCAAACCTGGCTGTATTTGATAGAGGAATGATCCTTGAACACATTTTCATTCAGTGTAAGGCTTTGATATCTGTACTTTTCTTTAAGGTAATGCCACTTGAAAATATTATACTGAGGCCATCAGAACTTAGTTTCATGTAGAAGGATTGTTTGTAAAGAATTCATATGTTCAGGACAGCAGGACTGTCCTAAAGGCAGAATCAGGCTCCCCAAATTTTCACTAGAAACATCATGCACTTCAGCGACATCTCCCTGATAGGCAGTTACAGTGTAGCAGGTTGGATTAGAAACACTGTTGGTTGGCTTGACATCTCTGTGCTAGGACCCTTCCCAAAGGTCCAGGGCAGGCAGGGGGGCGGGCAGGTGGACAGGCAGGCAGGCAGGGTTGGTGTGAGTGAGTGGAATTTGAGATGAGGTTTGTTTCAGAGGAGTTGACTGCATGTGGATTGCATCTTTTCACACCATTCACTCTGTAGTGAACAGTTTCCTCTTGGGAAGTTAGATCACGGTTACCTGTTACCCATAGCCTCTGCTGCTTTGGGCTCGTCTCCCTCAGTTCCTGATTCCTTTGGCTCTTGTCTTTGTTTTGGATGCTGAGAAAGAACTAGAATCAAAATGGCTTGGCTGCTGTGCGAGCTGCCGAGGTGTTCGTTGGCTATCAGCAAACCTTTCGCCCCTTACCTAGCTTCTGGCGCCCCTTGGAAGACCAGCACAGGTGGTAAGCTAGGCAGAGGCAAGTAGTCTGTGGTTTTCTTCTTATAGTGACTTAGAGCTTCAACGTGGTAGAAGTGAAACAATATTTTTACATTGAAGATCCATTTCTGAAATAAATTTTATTCATATAACCTGTATACTATTCTAAAATTTCACAAACACATTAGTGGACACATATATTTTTTAAATTAGTGATTCTAAGACCTTTCTTTGGTTTAAGTGTTTTCTTTTCTTTTTTTTTTTTGGACCCAGCCTTTGCCTCTTGAAATTCTGTACATAGAAAAGCACCCTGCCACTTGGTTTTTTAATTTTATCTATTTTATTTTGGTATAACTGGTCTTGGAAGGTAAAGAACTTTTTCACTTAGAGCAAACAAACAAAACAAAACAAAAAGCCAAGAAAATGATAGAGAATGGATCGTTTTGGAGGTGAGAGTTAAGCAAGTGAATTACATGTTTGGGCCAGGTGTTGTCTGAGGACACATACAGTCCATGTGGAAAGGCATTGGCGGTGGGGGACAAAGGTGATGGAGGGTGAATTGAGGGTGGCCGAGGGGAGCAGTGCCTGCTATGGTGGGAATTCACCCGGGGGAGGTGTGCATGGGGGACCTCCGGCTAGAGGAGCCACAGGAAGGAGGGGAAGCCCTTTGTCTGAGTCATGTACTGTCACAGTTACCCACAGACCGTTCGGTGTGGTTGTGGACAGGATGTCCACACGAGGTCTTGCCCTCTGACTCATGCCTGTGAGTCACGTCTGGTACCCAAACCACTTCGCAGCTGTGCTAGCTTTGACAGGGACTCTGCTCGTATGGAATGTAGCATGTGTTTCCCACTTTCTAGAAAGATCTCAAAAATGCAGCCAGCAGTTATTAATTTTTCTTCTTTTTCCAAGTGAGAGGAGGGGAGATAGAGAGACACAGAGTCCTGCATGTGCCCCGACCGGGATCCATCTGGCACACCCATCTGGGGCTGATGCTCTGCCCATCTGGGGCCATGCTTGCAATGAAACCACTTTTAGAACCTGAGGTGGAGGCTCCATGGAGCCATCCTCAGTGCCCAGGGCCAGCTTGCTCAAACCAATTGAGCTATGGCTACAGGAGGGGAAGAGAGAGAGATAGGGAGAGAGAGAGAGAGAAGGGGGGTGGAGAAGCAGATGACTGCTCTCATGTGTGCCCTGACTGGGAATCAAACCCAGGACATCCAGACTCTTGGCTGATGTTCTACCACTGAGCCAACTGGCCAGGGCGGTTATTTCTTATTCAGTATTAGTGGCTGAGATCCTGAGGATGCTTCTTTTCCTTCCATCTGTCACCTGGTTTCCTTCATCTCAGGGGTCACATGTCTCTTTTTAGGTCATTCATCTCTCCCCAGCTTCTAAATTCTCTTTTTGCAATTTTTTCAGAACCTGTAAACTGGGTAAAGTATTTTTTAAGTGTGTTCTTAAAAGCATGTTTTAATAAACCATCATTTGCAAAGTAGGATTTTCCAGTGACACTCAGTGTCCTTCATTCAGGCTCCAGCCGCCCAGGACCTGGTAACTGCACCCAGTGGGCCCCGTGCTGTCTGACCCTGTGCTGACCGCCTGTGGTTTCGGACATGCCGTTTCTCCTTCCCTCTTGGACACTTTCCTCCATCAGCTCTCAGCCCCGTCACCCTCTTGGATTTTCTCTTTGCCTCTGGAGGGCCGAGTGGCATGGTGGTTAAGACCCCAAAGCCTGGCTCAGCTACTTGCTTGCTGGTCACTTGGGTAATCCTTGCCAGACCTTTCCAGCCAGTGAGTGCGTTCACCTGGAGGACAGGGTTTCATGGGGGGTGACCCCTGTGAAGCCCTGAGCATGTGCCTGTCTCATCAGGTGTTCCCCGCTGTCCTGACTGACCTCTCCCCTTGGGCTCTTGTTTCTGTCCCATCCCCCCGCACCTGGTGGTAACGCACAAGCCTGCTGCGGGAAAGGCGAAGCCAGCTGGCCTGTTCCCGGTGCAAACAGGGAACCCTCCCCGATGCTTCCCCCCGCCATGCTTCCTGTCCTCTCCTTCCCACCTCAGCGGCTCCTGACCTCCAGCTCTTCTCATCTTGAGTTAGTGGTTTTTAAACCGTCTTCCCGTCTCTTGCCTCGTCCATTTTATTGTGTGCCCTGCTGCCCTGGTAACAGGACTGCAGAGTGAATACTGCTTTTCCAGGCTCAGTGTCCCTCAGGGCTTCCCTTGGGGACAGAATGAAGTCAGCATTCCTTAGCAGAGCTTTCCAGCCTGTCAGGTCTCATGACGGTCACTGGTTTGTTGAAATACCCCTTCACCAGATTGTTGCATTCTTCCATGTGTGTGTGTGTGTGTGTGTGTGTTTTTCTTTTTACTCAAGCGGGAGGCAGGGAGTTGGAGAGACTCCTGCATGCACCCTGACCAGAATCCACCCAGCACCCCCCATCTGGGGCTGATGTTCTGCACATCTGGGGCCACTGCTCCATTGCTTGGCAACCGAACCATTTTAGCACTTGAGGCAGAGGCCATGGAGCCATCCTCAGCGCCCGGAGCTAACTTGCTCATTCGAGACATGGCTGCAGGAGGAGAAGAGGAAGACAAGGGAAAGGAGGAGGGGTGGAGAAGCAGATGGGCGCTTCTCCTGTGTGCCCTGACCAGGAACTGAATCTGGGACTTCTGCACGCTGGGCCAATGCGCTCCCACTGAGCCAACCAGCCAGGGCCTTCTCCCATGCTTTTATGATCACTGAGATACCTTCCTGCACGCCTCTCCTTCCCCAAACCTGCCTGGCCGTACCACAGGCATATTTCAAGGCATTTTTGGGAAGTTTTTCCAATTTCCTTCCTCTCTTCTCCACTGGGCCCCTCCCCTGTATGCTCACATCACTATTGAGAGACCTGTGTGTATGTGTGTGTGTGTGTGTGTGTGTTTGTGCGCGCGCGCGTGAGCTCTGCCCATTCCTTACTTAACTTTATATCTGTCACTTTCTCTGGGCTTTAGAGATCACAACTCTTCTTCCTCTACTGATTAGTACAATGCTTGGCACGTGGAAGGCACTCAGAAATGGTTGTTGAGTAAGTGAATAACCAGTGAACTAGATTACGTCGGTCCCGAGTTCCCACGTGGCGAGGATGTGTGGTATGTCTTCGTTTTTACGATGCAGCGGACACGGTCTTCCTATTGATTTGCAGCGGTCCCGCTAGACAGAGCGCCTGGGAGATAGGACTTCCTCACCTCGTGCCTATTTTGAGGGCCCTCCTGTTCACATCTTACTCATTTAACCCTCAAGCTGTTGCTCCTTTGAACTATGTGGGGCCACCTGAAAGGGCCAGTGTTCAGCTCTCCGGGTTCACGGGCTCATGCCGTGGAAGCCACGGAAGGGAATCAGTTGCTTGTGGCACAGCTGTGCTTCCTAGATCGGGTGGACGTGGGGATAAGCTGCGGGCGGGTCTCCCAGTTGGTTGGTTGAAGAGTTTTGACTTATTCTCGTGACCTCCCCAAGGAGATAGGTGGGAACAAGACTCCACCTCCCCTCCCATCACCGGCCACACTCCTCCTTGCCTTCTTTATCTCAGGGACGGGGAAAGAGAGTGGAGACCAGCTGACACGCTTGAAGACTGGGTGGTCACGCGGGAAAGAACACCCTTATCTCTGGAGTTGTATTCTTCTGCCTCCACGGCCACAGCACTGAGGTCTTCCTGCCGGTTCTCTTCACGGTGACTCTGTTGCTGAGAGGAAGGGAGGAGGACTTTCTTCTTTCCTTGAACGAGAAGAGAGACTGCCATGGAAGGAGGACTTTCTCTGGCACGTGTTAACATGGAAACGAAGACTCTGTTGAAGGCTGGGGCCATAGGGGAGAGAGATCAGATTCAAGTTCAAATATATCAGAGACCCTGGCCATGTATGGTTGGTGAGCAGGGTGGGGTGGGGCGGTCAGTGGAGGGAAACTTACTTACTAAGAGGGGCCATCCAGGGGCGGGGAGGCCTGCTAAACTGGCCCACTAGGGTTCTTGCTGAAGGCAGCCCACAGGCTTCTCTATCAGAGGTTGGGAGCTGGAACCTGACCGGATGTCGGGGTTAGGGATTCCCCCCAAGCAGACTCGGCAGGATTCCTGTCCTCGCTGGGCAAGGACCAGACCTTGTCGTGAAGAGGGCTCAGAGGAGCGGCCCAAAGTTCGGTCAAGGAGAGAGTCTGCCTGCCGGGTCCGTGTGAGCTGCTCGGTTGGGAGGCACAGTGCAGCGTGGCTGCCGGGGGCGAGAAGGCGGGTCCTTGGTGCTGGTTCCCGTGGCCGTTCTTTCTCGCGGCTGTCTCTCTCTCGTCATCTCGTTTTCATGTGGTTGGTGTTTGGGCGCTGTTGGCACAGGCGGCAGCTGGAGGCCTAGTTGGAAGAGAGTTTTTCCCTTTCAGGTGACGGTGCTTCCACGCATTTGCAGTAAAACACCTATGATTGTGAACCTGATGGGTGTTCTGGCCCCTCTCCCCTCGGAGCTGTTTCTCAGTTTCAGGTTGGAACCTTCACAAGGAGTGTTGAGGGCTGTAGAAAACATTTATTGGTCTAAGTCAGTGCCAGGAGCCTCCCTTTATCGTAAGATAAACGTGTGACTCAGTGTTAGTGAAGCCTCCTTGTGCTAGAGATCTCATGATATTATAAGCATTAAAACGTGTTGATGATTGTAAGCATTACTGTATTTCCATAAGTCGCACCTTAATTTTGAGGCCCGAAATTTGAAAAAAACAATGTATCACAGAAAGTGATTGAACTCAAGTTTTACTTGTCATAAAATTCACACAACTCCTCAGCACTGTCAGGACTTCCCTCCATTAACGTGTCTTCATCTCTGTCTGATGACGAATCTCTGTCTTCAACAACGAGTGCAAAAACAAGCACGAAAAAGTGGGAAATGCGGGTTAAAAAAAATCTACAGCCAGCGTGTACGACGCACCCAGTGTTCAGACCCCAAATTTTTTGGAAAAGGGTGCGTCTGTACGGTGTGTGTGTAACAAAACACGGGGAGCAGGAAACATTACAAAGACTCTCCCGCCACACCTCTGTGACGTTCTGGGTTCAAAGCCAGTGTCCCTTCTCGCACATGAATTTCCAAATACCTTTTCAGGTGTTGCCATCTTATCTTAAAATCCCTATTAAGTGCACAGACACAGGGCTTCACGCAGAGTTGTGTCGGAAGGGCCTGGCTCAGGGTTGAGTCCCTGGGGCAGGCATCAGGTTTCAGGGCGCACTCCGCGCGCTCCTGGGTCAGAGGGGTGGGAGGCTTCATGGGAAGGAAGCCCGAGAGGAAGTGGGGGGGCTTCATCACACGGGCCATGCCCAGGTGCACAGGCCCTGGGAGCCAGCCGGCCCACTGAAGGTCCTGTGGGTACTGCAGGCGTCCCTGTAGCTCCCGCACTGAGTTGGTCCTGCTGGTCTGGTGGTCCATTCCACATAGGGTTACGTCGTTGATCAGGTTAATTTACGGACTGGACACAATGTAGACCGGTGACTCACTGTGTGTGTCATTTGCTTTGCCGTGTCGGTCAGGCTGTGAGTAATGTCACTGTTTCCCCCCTCAGGTACTCAAAGGCACCGTGACCGACTTCCCTGGATTTGACGAGCGGGCGGATGCGGAAACTCTTCGGAAGGCCATGAAGGGCCTGGGTAAAGGCGGCCCCCTTTGTCTTCCGAGACAACGGGGCGTTTGTTTTTCCAGACAGAGAGCCCTCGGCTGGCACTGAGATTAGCTTCAGAGTATCTTGACCCATAGAGAAAGAGAAAGAGAAAGGATTCCCCGAGATGACAGAGTGACGTGACTGGCCACCTGTGGCTCGCAGCGCCTGGGACTGAGCGGCCGTGAGCGTTAGACTGTGTGGCAGGTGCTGGTGTTAAGGACCAGGCACTCCTGACAGCTGCCCTGGGCAGCCTCCACTGCCTGTGCCCAAGCTGAGACCCACCTCTTCATGTCCCTACGTCTGCTGGTCTCTGCCCCCAGCCTCCTTTCTAGCCATGCAGAAGCCTCTGTGTGCGGGGCTTTCCATGTATCCTCAGTCCCATCCCCAGGCTGTGCCCAGGGCCGTAGGATCCACCTCCCTCAGGGGCAGCTGCACCTCCCGTGAGGGTCCTGTGGAGCAAGGCGAGGGCTGGCTTCCTGGCACCCCTGTGGCTCCCGGCCCGCCCTGTCAGACTCCCTGGCGTTGTGACGTCTGAGCTGGCTGTGTTCTGTGCCAGCTCTTCACGGAAGCCCTGTGTCCCCCTTCGGCTGAGTTGTCCTCCCGCTCTGGTGGACGCCCGGTCGCCTTTTTTTCCCTGGTCCCTGTCAGCGTCCCTCTGTCCTGAAGGACGGTTTGGATACCCCTTCTTTGTGAAGCTTTTCCCAAACACCCTTCCAGGTCCTGTTGCTCAGAGACCCCCCCGGTGAACCCCCTCTATCACCTGGACGCCCCGTGCGCCCTTGTCACATTCTGCCCGAGCTCACGGTCATTTGTGTGGGTTTCTCTACTTTCTACCCTGAATTGTCTGTTACTTAAAACCAGGGTCCCCAACTTTGTCCTCGCTCTATCCCCTGTAACTCCCAGCACCGTGTGGCTTGTGAAGAGTCACTTGTTTGAGCAACTGTGTCAAGAAAAACCGGGCGCACAAAGTCTCGACAAGATCAGGGCTCTTCTGCCACCTGCACTGGGGCAGCAGGAATACGGGTAGACTGCTGGCAGGGCTGACACGTTCTCAGTTTTCTAGTCCAGCCAGTCACACGACACCGCGTGTGTTGTGAGGCGAGGCATCGCAGCACTGGGCACAGAGGCTGGGGGCGGGCAGGGGGAGCCCCTGTGTGACGGGGGAACACACCCACAGGCACTGACGAGGAGAGCATCCTGACCCTGCTGACGTCCCGCAGTAACGCCCAGCGCCAGGAAATCACGGCTGCCTTCAAGACGCTGTTTGGCAGGGTAAGGCCGCACCTTGCCTGTGTTAGGATGAGCTTGACATTGACTGCTGTCCTGCTCTGCTGCTGCGGGCATCCTGGGCTTAATGACCCCGGCTTCCCGGCCCCTCCTCCTCTTTCATTCCCAGCCGCTTCATTACCCGCTGTCCCTACGCAGCAGTGTTCACGCTGCTTGTCCCCGAGTACCTGCTTTTCCCTGCGTGATGGCCTGGAGGGCCCGAAGTTTTTCATAGCCAATGACTGCCCCCCGCTGTGCCTCCCTGGGAGGGGCCAGAGTCTGTCTCCCAGCAGCCGGCCTGTCCCGCTCTGTGTTCTGTGGTGACTCACACAAGCAGCCTCGGTTCCTCTGGGACCGGTGTTTTAATCAGTGAGGTTTTAATTCATCCATGTAAATGCTTCTCTGTGATGAACAATTCAAAGTAGAAATTAAATGTGTCACTCAGTGAAAGTGTGCTTACACAAAAAACTCGTGTCATTTCATTAGTCTGAAATTTTTCATTCATGATTTTACTGAGAAATGAATGCAAAGCAAAAAACCCCCCCCAAAAACAAAAAGCAAAACCCCCAGAAAATAGAAGGTAGAGACAGTTTTCAGCCGTCTGGTGTGCTCAGGCTGATGTGGGTGGGAAATAGTACTCTCCCTTCGTGACAGTGACCACAGTTTCCCACAGTGCCGTTGACCTCAGTGGTCAGGGGCACAGAGAGCGTGATCTGTTACACTGAGAGAAATCAAAGCACTGTTTAGGGAAGATAGGCCAGATTTTGTCCTGTGTAAAAATGCATTTATGATTATCTTGGGAAAAATTTTTTTAAGCTATACATGTTACTCAGGACAGTATTATTATTATCATTATTGTTTTAAATGTTTATTATATTGATTTTAGAGAGGGAAGGGAAAGAGGGAGAGAGAGACAGGAACATCCATCTGCTCCTGTCTGTGCTCTGACCAGGGATCAAACCAGCAACGTCTGTGCTTCAGGACGATGCTCTAATCAACTGAGCTCTCTGGCCAGGGCAGAACCGTATTTTTATTTTTTATTTTATTTTATTTTTAAAGATTTTTATTTATTCATTTTAGGAGAGAGAGAGGTGAGAGAGAGAGAAAGGGAGGAAGAGCAGGAAGCATCAACTCCTACATGTGCCTTGACCAGGCAAACCCCGGGTTTTGAACTGGTGACCTCTGTGTTCCAGGTTGACGCTTTATTCACTGCATCACCCCAGGCCAGGCAGAACAGTATTTTTAAAATAGAATTTTTAGCGTACTTTTAAAGGACTCATTTATATATATACATATATTTTTTTAACTCTGGAGGTAGGAAAAGCATCTCTTGATAACAACGACCTTGACACATAAGTGACTTGCTGTCCCTTGCGCATCAGGTCGGGGTGAGGCAGGCACGCCATCCAGTGCTGCGGGGTTATGGTTCGCTTGTGAGCCTCACTTCTAACTCGGAGATGGTAGCAGGCACGGACCTTGAGGGCAGAGGGCTGTCATTGGTATCTAGGAAGACGCTCCTTCCAGCCTGTGTCTCGCTAAGGCTTTTGTGCTTCCTGTGCCTTAGGACCTCCTGGACGACCTGAAGTCCGAGCTGACCGGGAAATTTGAAAAGCTGATTGTGGCTCTGATGAAGCCCTCGTGGCTCTACGACGCCTACGAGCTGAAGCACGCACTCAAGGTAACGGGCAGCGCGCCCGCCGCCTTCCTCGCAAGGAGTGTGTGTGTCGGCAATCACATCACCTTGTCTGTGTTTAGACCAGGGCTCCCCAAACTATGGCCCCCTGAGGCCATTTATCCGGCCCCCACCACACTTACAGAAGGGGCGCCTCTTTCATTGGTGGTCAGTGAGAGGAGCACAGGATGCATCCGCACCCACAGTTCCCATTGAAATACTGGTCAGTTTGTTGATTTAAATTTCCTTGTTCTTTATTTTAAATATTGTATTTGTTCCTGTTTTGTTTTTTTTACTTTAAAATAAGATATGTGCAGTGTGCATAGGGATTTGTTCCTAGTTTTTTTTATAGTCCGGCCCTCTAACGGTCTGAGGGACAGTGAACTGCCCCCCTGTGTAAAATGTTTGGGGACCCCTAGTTTATACTATCGGAATCCTTTCAGTGAGGGTTCCTTGCAGAACAAAACCATGGGAGTGGGTAAGAACAAAAGGAGAGAGAAAATGACATGTAATCCTTTCTGGGCATTAACTCAGTGAGAGTGGCTATTGCAACTTTGTTATTGTTTTACAGGCTTTTCATATTTTATTTTCATGCCTGTTTTCTGATTTTTGAGATGCAGCTTGAAAAAAATGTTACAGATCAGGTATTTTATCTTTTTGAAATAGAAAGTTGGCTGAACCATTATGGTTGGGGAACCATAATATTGTTAATCATTATAGGTTAAAAAAATAAAACTTCAGAGAACTTGTAGATAAGAAAGGTGTTCTTACACCCTTTCCTAGAAGTAGCCAGGTAGACTTGGTATATAACGTTATTGTACCAGATAATGGACTGTCTACTCCCTTGACTGGTGTTGGAAACATTGTATAAATACGACTACACTGAAACATTTGTTTCGACTTAATGGTACTTGCAGACAGGAAGCTGTTCCCTCATTAGCAGTTAGAGTTTGAAACTGAAAGGGAACAGACTTCCCACAGAGATCAGGTGGCTCAGGGGATCTCAGGAGTGGAGGGAAGAGGGTTCTCCCAGAGCACACACATCCGGGTCTGTCAAGAGCTTGCTGGTTTGGTAAAGAAACATATAAGGAGACAATAATGCTTAACTATGCTGTCTTTTAAAATGAAGTTTGGCCACATCACATTCATTGCATCTTCTCATTCATCGGTGTGGGTATGACTTTTGTCACCAGAAAAAAGAAAACGGGTTTAAATGATTTCCTAGAAGTTCCAGAGAGCAAACCGCCCATTCCTTTCCTGATTGGTGCCTCGCTGCCCGGGTCTGTGTTTGCTGTTACTAGGCTGCAGAGTTTCCCCGTGCACCCAGCTTCCAGGGACAACTTAATTTGGGGACGGGACTTCTGATTGCGGTCGGATATGTTTAAGCGTTGGCACTCCTCTGTATAAATCTGCAAAAGTTTATAGGTTAAAGGTTACCTTTTTACCGACTTAAAGCTTATTTCTATTGTTTCATGGTTCAAGCAAAGGTTTTACTTTTAAACTGTGTCGAATTAAACTGGTAACAGTATAACTTTGTATCACTCGTTCTATGTATGTCTGCACACGTACTACAAGGAATATTATGTTTTTCATTAGAGAAAAAGGGGATGAAATTGTTCTTGAGAAAGAAACTTAATTTGAAACATCATCTTGCTGTAACTCACAGACGTCGTGTACCAAGAAGCGACTGTTCTGTGGGACACACTTGAGATGATTATGCCGTGTGGGTCACGTCTACTCTCTGGGCACGTCCCTTTCTTTTTAATCTTGTTGATGTGTTTTCCTGTGTTGACAATGCCTCTCCCCACAGGGAGCTGGGACCAATGAAAAAGTACTGACGGAAATTATTGCTTCGAGGACCCCAGAAGAACTGACAGCCATAAAGAATGTTTACGAAGAAGGTACAGGTTGCCACTGCATTTCCCTCCATCCCCAGGCGTCCCCTGTCCCCTGTGGAGAGAGAAGGCAGGTCTGTAGCTGCAGGAGGCTGATGTAGCGTGATCGCCGGACTTACGGGTGAGGGAATAAGTGAGCCGACAGTTTGAGCTGGTGTTCGCCATTGGCACGTGAGAGCTCGCCTTTCTCCTGACCCGTGACGGGGTTAGTGCCGATAAGGAGCTTTGCATGCAGATGGGGTTTCCTTTTAATAGGACCTGCCGCCTGCATAGGGGTCAACAGGCGGTCTTTCTCTCACATCCACGTTAATATAAGTGACTTTTCTTCCTTACGAAAATTCAGTTGTGTGTTAGCAAAGTCAAGAATGATCTGTGGTGCAAAGACCTCGTCCGAATGAGGGTTGCTCGGGACGTGTGGGTCGATGTGACATGCCGCTTTTGGCATGGTGGTGCGTGGGCACTCTGTGGTCTGGTTTTTCTTTTTGGTGTGCCTGACTTTTGTTGTGAAGAGGAAAAAAGAAAGTCTGTCTCACCGTCTGAAGCATATTCTATGAGTGGAACCAAGAAAATGACATAAAAAGGCAGGGGAGCAGAGAGTTCTTTTCTTGACAGATTTCCTGTGGCAGACTGTCCCTGCCTGGCTGAGGGGCTCAGACCATCCAGGTTGTCAGCTCAGTCCACAAGCCTCCATGCCCACTGCCCTCATCCAGGAACTTGGGTCCCTATTTCGGTATTTGTTCATCTTAGAAATGCTATTGGAACCCAGCAGGTCAGAACAGTGTGACCCTCAGGGTTTTAAACGTCGTCTGCTTTCAAATACCACGGAATAGTCCAGTGCCTTCGAGCGGTTATGCCCTTCCTTCAGGAGCGGATGTCTGAGAGTTCCTGCAAGGGGCTGTGGACTCCTGTGGTCCGGTCTCCCCTGCCTGTGGTCTCTTGTGAGGAGCCGGAAACCGTGGTGGGAAAGAGCGTAGATCAAATGTCACTGCTGTCTCTCAGGGTTAACTTCGTTTGCTGCAGAAGACTTGTCTTTTCAGTGCCAGGAATTACCATCCCAAATAAAGAAAGCTCTGACTATTAGAGCAGTGATTTTCAACCGGTGTGCCTTAAGAATGTTTAAAACATGCCATGCCTGACTATGTAGTCAGGGACACTGACCTCTTTTCCCTTAGATCGTCAAATAAAAACGTGACAACAGCCAGCACAACCATAGCCATAGGGGGTGAATGAATCAAAGTTATACCCTTTTTTCCTTGTCAGATTGGCAAAAGATATATTTTTTTTGGTGTGCCGCAGAATTTTAGTAATGAGCTAATGTGCTCCATGAGACGGAAAAGTTTGAAAATCGCTCGCTGTGTTAGATGGTAGAAGACCTTTGGAGACTAATCATGTAAACCACTCGAAAGAAAGCGAAGCAAAGTTTTTTGTTTTTTTTCCCCCAGGGACAGAGAGAGAGTCAGAGAGAGGGATAGACAGGGACAGACAGACAGGAATGGAGAGAGACGAGAAGCATCAATCATTAGTTTTTTGTTGCCATTGCGACACCTTAGTTGTTCATTGATTGCTTTCTCATATGTGCCTTGACCGCGGGCCTTCAGCAGACCGAGCCACCCCTTGCTGGAACCAGCAACCTTGGGTCCAAGCTGGCGAGCTTTTGCTCAAGCCAGATGGGCCCGCGCTCAAGCTGGTGACCTCGGGGTCTCAAACCTGGGTCTTCCGCATCCCAGTCCGACGCTCTATCCACTGTGCCAACGCCTGGTCAGGCCGAAGCAAAGTTTAACATCAGGATGGACCATGTTCTGGAGGCTTCCCGGTGCCGGCCTGTGTCTGCAGGCTCAGGGCCACGTTGGTCAAGAGCATCTCTTAAGTGGCTGAGTCACGATCCTGGCTTGCACTGAGTGAGTGCTTCTGGGAAACTCTTAATGTGTTTTCGTCTGGCCGCTCACTCAGAGCACTTAACTTGCTTTTATGGTCTGTAGGGTATTCGAGACTCGAGCTGAGAACATTTGTGCTAATACAATATTCCTCTGCGACTCCTATTTGCATTAATGGGACAGGACAGCTCTTCCCGCAGTTGGAAGAAGCTAGCTGTAAATAAGTAGGACGTTTTTTATTCTGTTGCAGAATATGGCTCCAACCTGGAAGACGACGTGGTGGGGGACACCTCGGGGTACTACCAGAGGATGTTGGTGGTTCTCCTTCAGGTACCTGCATGGGGACGGTTTGACTTAAAAATATGAAGCTGGCCTGGCCCGAATCTGGGTCACGTCAGCTTTCTTTCAGTCCATCCTGGGACTTGCTTGATTCTGGCTGCGTGATGTCTGTGTTCGTCTGTGTTTCAGAATACCTGACCAGAACCTTTAATAGCTAACTCATAGTATTTTTAGAGTGGGGGCGGGTGGGTATCGTTATCCTCTTTTATTCATAGAATTTAAAATCCGGAGGATTGGATTTGATTTGGACAGTGCTGTGTGATGATGTATAATAATAGTCTGGGGCCCGAGAGGATCTTACTAAAAGTACATGATTCTAAGGAAAAATAAGCTTTCTGTGCCTAGCCTTCAGGCTGGACCATTCATTTCTCCTTTTGTTTGGAAACGCCCTGTAACTCACTCACGTGATGCGTTCTCTCGGATAGGCTAACAGAGACCCCGATACTGTGATCGACGAGGCGCAAGTCGAACAGGATGCTCAGGTGAGTGAGACCCAGTGTGCAACGGCGGCGTCACGACACCCAGGTGCAGACAGAACCCACGCCCGGGAACGGTCCTCGTGGGAATGTTGTAATGGCAGCAGGGTGATCTCACACAGCGCAAGGCCCACCGGAGTATATTTCTCCTGCTTTGACGCGGCCAACAAGGGACTCGATCCCAAAGCTGAAGTGCAGTCATACAGATTACGTAGCAATAGCAAATTCCACCTCGGTATGCTGTTTCTCCGTTTTCTCTGGGATTTTGTAACATTCTAAAAATGGAGAATTTATCCTCCACCCCCAAAACAAAAACCCCGCAGATGTTGATTGATTCCGCGAAGGAGGCCGGAGGCCTCTGGGCAGCAGAGGCTGAAGAAAGTAGTTTCGTGGCAAGGTGTCCTGTTATATAGTGGGTGACAGGTAGCTGTAGCACTTGGAAATCCCTCCACCTGTCCTCCGGGGGAGTTCTAAACGGCGTTGTTGTTGTGTTGGCTGATTTTTAGTGACTCCCCAGTGACACCTTGCATGTAAGGTGGCGTCAGTCCCCGCTGCGGCCGCAGCACGGTTCACCGGTGGAATGCATCACCAGGTGTCGTGGATAATGACTGGGGACGTTGGGACGCAAGACCTGAGAGCTGGACGTTGTAGCTGAGGAATGGCTTAGTTTCTTAGAGTCACAGGTGGTAGCTCTCTCTCTGGTCCCATGTCTCAGTGAGTGATCCGTGCCATCAGATTGTTTGTCTCGCGCTACGGAAACAGGACTGGTCTCCGCGAAGCACCCACCGATGTGGGAGCCATCGGCTTTGCCCACAGGAGAGAGGAGCGGCCCTGCTTTGGGGGCAGGCTGATGTCACAGTGGCTGCGGAATGCTGGTGTCTCTTTTTCTCGTTGGAGGGAGAAAGCGGAAAGGAGGTGGTAGGCACTGAGGGCTGTCTGTGCACCTGCGTACCCCTCAGTGTCTCTTATGATGCGACCATTGTGTTGCATTCCTGCTGAAAACCCCAAAGGCCTTCAGTGAGTCCTACTGTCCTCAGGCCTGGCCGTCTCTGTCCCCGGCTCTTTGTGCCAGCAGGCTCTCTCCATCCCTCTCTTCCTCCTTTCCTCGTCTTCCTCCCCATCCAACCCTACAAACTCCTCTTCCGGACTCAGTCCCAGGTTAGTGCCCGTTCAGGTAGCTCCCGCCTGACCCCCCAAGGGTGTATCGGGTGTCCTGTCACGGAACTCGTCACATGATCTTGAAGCTGCCGGCTCAGGGTACTCTGAGCTGTCCGTTCAAACCCTCAGCACCTGGATTTCTTGCGAGTACCCAGGGAACGGCTCCCGAGTGAGCTGGGCCATGACTCTAAAGCCGATGGACAGCTTTGCTTTCACAGACATGGAAATTGAGGCTCAGAGGGTCGAGGAGCAAGCCCATGGCCCCGTGACCCCGGGAGTTGCAGTGTGTTCCCACCTGGGTCTGTGTGGCCCCGTGACCTCTCTCTCACGGGAGGACTGTCCCTGTGTCCTCTCTGTCACTTCCTGTGCCATGAGAAGGGTTATTTATTACGCGCCCATCGGAAGCACAGGGTGATGTATGCCGGGCAAGGCGGCCGAGTGGGCTGTGTCTATTTTCACCTCATTTTCAGTGATTTCCCTCCTCCTCCGCACACTCGCTGCCACCCGGGCTCCTCCGTCCATTGCAGGTCTGTCTCGAGGGTCCGGGTGGGTCCAGCTTTCTGCATTCCTCATCGTGCAGGTCCTAGGGCTGCACTTTGAGCGCCAAGGCTGCACACGTGTCACTTACCTGTCACGCGGGGGTTATGACCCCCCAGAACCCACAGGGGAGACTCTGCATCTGACAGCTGCCGTAGGCGGTTACCTGGGACTGCCCCCCCGGAACGGGACCCTGACTCTCTCTGCTTCTTAGTGACCAGGAGCAGCCCAGCACGGGCAGCACTGTCTGCTAGTGTCTGATTTGAAAACGTGGCTATTGCTCATTTCAGCCTGTTAAACAGTAATACGTTCGGCCTTAGAGAGGGGAACACACCCATTTGCCAAGAGCGGGACTCTTGTCACTAACGGGAATTGAAGATTTCTTTATGGAGAGTGAACGGGGACAGCCAAAGGGCCCTTTCATAAGCTTTTGACTTTTTTTTCCTGCTGATTCCTGACACCGAGAGCATTCCTGTTCAGGATTTGATAAGCGACCGTGAGTCATCCACCTGGGGACTGCACGGGCTGTCAGTAACCCACTGTACTTTTTTAACACTTATAATGGGTTGAAGTGACTTCACCTTCCCCTTTCCCCCGTCACATCCTGGTCTTGTGCTTTTTCTGGAGGGAAAGTTGACCTCAAAGGGAGGAGGGGGAAGGTGTTTACTGAGCACCTGCTGTTGGTCACGTGACCCTGTCCACTGCATTTGTTACTTAAGGTATTTCCATTCATGGCCCTGCAGAAATAACAGTCCCGCTTTGTAGGTGAGGGCGTTGGGGCTCAGGAGGGCACAGAGTACCTCATGTAGACTCACGGACAAGGACAGGGACCCCCCCTTTTTTTGACTCTGAAACTTCTGCACTTTGTACTGAACCAGAGGTTCTCAAACTGGGCTTGGGCTCACCATGAAGTCCTGTCTGAGTGAGGGGACAGGTAGAGAAGGGGTGGGGTCCCTTCTCTGGACAGCTCTGTGGATACAGCAGCCTCACATAGGAGAGAGGACCCTCACATTCCGGCAGGACAGCACGAAGGTTTGAAGTGTCTTTGCCCTCCGCGAAGATGCCATTGTCATTACTGCGTATGATTCCCTGAGCAGGCGCTTTAGAATAGACGTCGAAAGCAAACACAGTTCTTCCAGGAGGATGAGGTTATAGTCAGAATAGCCGTTTTCACCCACTATTCCCGTACAATAGGTGGTACTGCTCTCCCTACCAGGGAGAAAAGTCTTAGCCATGCGGGACCGTCGGTCAGAAAGGAGTGCTTCAGCGGGGCGGTGTTGTACGGGACACCCCCTCCTTGGAGGGTCCTGTGCGCCTATCGTGCATGGAGGACGGAAAAACATCCCTATGATGTTGCTATTCGCAGTTTTGTTTTCTTTTTCATGTATGTCTTCCTGTGTTTTATAGAATTTTTCAGTTGACCATGTGTTATTTGCATAATGAGATGTAAAAGGCGTGGCTTCTGTAGGGACGCTCCTTCCAGTTCGGAAGAGCGCACGCACCCAGCCGGGATTGATAATTCTTTACTGTTACCATTCGAGGAGTTTCAGAATCGAGTGCAAAGACGTAACTCCTTTCTCTTTCTTCGGTCCCTGTAAAGATAAGCAGATCTGTGCCGCCACAGTCTACACACACGTGCTGTGGTCACCGCCCCTCTGTTTGGTTTGCCACTTGTCTGTGGGGGAGGGGCACGGCGGAGCTCCAAGTAGCATTCGTGGCAAATTGTATTCACTTGGCTCAACAGATATACTTAACCTTGAAATGAATAAGTGAAAGGGTAGTATGGACGTTTTAAAGATTGCTTCGCTGGGTGTTACTAAGTTATTCACATCTCAGTAAGCGGACTCCGTGTTAATGATGATGTTTGTACATAATTCCATGTTCTCAGTAATGCGTGGGTACCAGAAAGCATGCATGCATTCCTTCCATGTGAGGAAATAAATGCAGTACTCGGACAAGTACCTGTTAAGTGTGTGTTAGACAGGGAGAAAATTCCTCCTGAGCTCTTAGAAACATGGAGATATTTTGGAGCTAACTTGGGTTACATTCTGGTTATAAAGAGAAACAACAAAGTTACTTTCTATCAGGTGTCACTGGGTAGCTGCAGAGCACGCAAAGCCCAGAGGGCAGACTGGACTGGTAGCTGCTGGTTAATTTCTTCCCCTATCTGTAAGCAGCTTCCCAGAACCTTCTGCCAACCCTCACCCTCGCTCCTGAAAGAATGGAAGTCACGCTGAAACTTTGGGAACATCCGCCCTGTGCCAGTGCTATGGGCTAGGCTTCGACCCACCCGTATCCTGGGGCGCAGTTCCGTGGCGAGCTCCCAGGTAGCCCTAGACTGAGCTCACCGAGGTTCAGAGCCAGAAGCATTAGAGTCACAAAGTGACAGAGAATGATTGCGGCGGATTAGTATTCAAGGAGTAAAACCCAAGTGTGACCAAGAGCCTGGAAGTGGGAGGAGGGAGCTGCGTATTCACGGGTTGACATCCTCACAGGCGTTGTTCCAGGCCGGGGAGCTGAAATGGGGGACGGATGAAGAGAAGTTCATCACCATCTTCGGAACACGAAGCGTGTCTCATCTGCGAAGGGGTGAGTGGAACAGTACAGTGCGTGCTACAGATGTTCGGGCAGTTGTGCAGGGGTGGGAGCCAGCTCACCTGCCGCACAGAGGCCCTTCCTGACGGGGGCACTGTCCGTGTTTCTTATTTTTGGTGACCTCGAGGAATCTCATGATCCTCTTCACTGCTCTTGTCACTTTCCTGGAACTAGAGATCCTTCGTCCACCATCGTCATCAGAGGGAGAGGGAGGCCTCCCGGTTGTCTGTCTCAGTCCCAAGTCACTGGGCCATGGCTCACCACAAGCATTTCCTCCTTAGATAATGGTCACCGAGGCCTCTTCCCTGGATATTTGTTGGCACTTGTGGTATCGGGCAGGAATGAGTTCAATGGCAAGTGATAGAAAACCCCCACTACTGGTGGCTTTAAAACCCGTCGTGGGGTTTCCTCAGCTGATGGGGCAGGACCTGGGCTCTTTCTGTTTTTCTCTCCACTGTCCTGAGCACTTTGGTGTACTTTCTCATGCTCGGTACCTCATTGTCACAGAATAGCTGCAGCAGCTCCAAACGTGTCAACTGTGTTCACAACAAGAAGGCAAGACAGAGGTCCGCTAGTCCCATTTGTGACTTTGAGTGAGGAAGGAGAAAGACTTCTCAGAATTCTTCCCTGAAGATTTGCCTTTAGGTCCAGTGGTGGGATTCAGATAATTTAACAACTGGTTTTTTTGCCGTAATGACCAATTTAAGTGTAAAAAAACGACATACCAAATGGTAGTTTATTATTTCATGTATTTAATACTTAAGTAAGAATAAAAGAGGTATACAAAACTACATGATATTATAAGTTTTAAAATACTAATGAGAAAATATTGAATAATACCTGACAAAAACCAAAAAATCTGTTATTTGAGATATTTCCATATTGCTTCTTGATTGGCGTCCTCACTTGCAATTTTTTTCACCTGTGGACGGAATGATCATGACTGCGGGCTCTTAGAATGTGCTGTTGCACAGATGAACATTAAAAAAGAATAAGGAATCTAAATTTGTGACTTCTACATTGGGCAGCTGCCCAGGCGCCCACCTCAGAGAGAACCCTGATGACAGGTGCCGTTTTAACAACAGGTTCTCTGAACTCAACAAAAAATTAGGTATCGGTTCTGCCGAACCGGTGAGAACCGGCGAGAACCGGCTGACTCCCACCGCTGTTTAGGCTCCGTTGGCTATAAGTAGTTAGGGAGGGCTGCAAAATTAGTGAGAAAAACATGTGTCATCAGTCATCTAAGGCTTGGCACATTGAGGTTCTGAACAAACTCAGGCTTCCGTTGGTAAGGAGGAAGGGGAGAGGGGAGACTTGTGTTTGGAAGGACAATACCTTCCAAACACAAAATACCTTCTCTCTGGGGAGAGGGATCTTTCTCCAGCCCAGTCACTTTTCTATTCTCCAGTGTTTGACAAATACATGACCATATCGGGATTTCAAATCGAGGAGACCATTGACCGAGAGACTTCTGGTAATTTGGAGCAACTACTCCTTGCTGTCGGTAGGTAATTTTAGAACACGTAGAACATTATGGTACGAAAAGCCAAAAAAAATCTTTAACCCAGCGTAAGCTGTGTCTGAAAATCACCACCTCTTATCTTGATGAAGAACTTGGGGTGTTTGGGTGAAGCCCACCTCTTAAATTTTCAGTTCAGTGTCTATTTTGGTGTTGAACATACGTGAGTATCCGGTTAGTTCGTCTAACCCTACGGAAGTACAAAGAGAGTTGTTTAAACATCAGTTTGAAGCTGCATTAGTAGTATCACTGTTTCGTGAGGGACCTGAAATGTGGTCGTTGTTCCGCGTCAAATGTGGAATTTCAGTACCCTTTCCAATGCCGACCTCACAGCGTTGAGGCAGACGGGGAACTTGGCCTCTGATTTAGGAAAAGTGAGGAAAAATGTGTTTCATCTATTGGGTGATGTGACCAGGTTGTTTTCAGAGTGAATAATTTGAAATTTTATTTTAGCAAAATACAGAATAATCTGGAATAAAACTGGAGAACCGAGCTTGTGTGGTTTATTGTAGTATCGGGTCCTCTCGAAGCGGAGGGAGAGTCTAGCTGGTGAGTGAGTGCCCAGAGGTCCCAGTGCTCACCCAGGTTTGCCGTGAATGTCTGTCTGCTGTTTGCTCCGAGTCCTTGGTGCAGACCTCCCGTTTTGTGCCTCTGTGTTCTGTTGAACAAGCTAAGGACATGCATGAACCAGCACTGACCGCAGCCTTTCATCTGGGCCCACGGTTAATGCTTTTTTTTTTTTTTTAGCCAGAGAGAAGAGAGAGAGAGAGAGAGGGAGAAAGGGAGAGAGATGAGAAGCATCAACTCCTAGTTGCATCAGTTTAGTTATTCATTGATTGCTTTCTCATATGTGCTTTGACCAGGGGCTCCAGCGAAGCCAGTGACGTTTGGGCTCAAGCCAGCAACCATGGCGTCAGGTCTATGATCCCACGCTCAAGCCAGTAACCCCATGCTCAAGCTGGATGAGCCTGCGCTCAAGCTGGCAACCTCGGGGTTTTGAACCTGGGTCCTCAGTGTCCTAGTCTGACGCTTTGTCCACTGTGCCACCACCAGTCAGACCACAGTTAATGAATTTTACAGGTTTATTTTTATTTTTATTTTATTCATTTTAGAGAGGAGACACAGAGTGAGAGAGAGAGAGAGAGAAAGAGAGAAAGGGGGGAGGAGCTGGAAGCATCAACTCCCATGTGTACCTTGACCAGACCAGTGTAGGGTTTTGAACTGGCGACCTCAGTGTTCCCAGGTCGACGCTTTATCCACTGCGCCACCACAGGTCAGGCCCCTCAGTTAATGAATTTTAATAAAAGACTTTTAGACATCTCTTTGTGATTAGAATATACATAAAAATTATGACATTATTAGTCATTGGTGGCTGTCTTTTTTAAGCATCAGAAAAGGGAATTTACTCCTCCCCCCAGTGAAGGGTTGTTGTTTTTCTACAATAAGGACTTTTCATATAATAGAAGCTTAGCAGACTGAGAGCTCTGAGCGGCCCTCACAGCCGACAGGCCCATGTTCAGGGCAGCTGTCCTTTTCTGCCCTCCGTGTACCGGGGCCTTTCTGCTGAAAGGGGACGCCTGACGCTGCTGCATGTGCATCGTGGGTGTTAAGGAATACGGACAGAATTCCTAGGCTGCCATTCCAGGAAGACAGGTCTTGTCAGAGACTAGACAGAGCTGCTGTCTGGCGTTATTTGCTTGTATGTTGGAACGCAGCCGCCAGGGTGTTTGTGTAACTTGTCGGGATGAAGAAGGCTGTGACGTAACAACCAAAGCCACCCAGATGGCGAGGGCGAGAAGGTGCTGTGGAACTGTGTGGCGCCGGGCCCTGCCATGCAGACGGAGATCGGAGGAGAGGACTGCAGCCGGCGTGCGTGGGAGTGCGTGCGCGGGGAGGTTAGCTCAGCGAGGACTGCAGCCGGCGTGCGTGGGAGTGTGTGTGCGGGGAGGTCAGCTCAGCGAGGACTGCATCCGGCGTGCGTGCGTGGGAGTGCGTGCGCGGGGAGGTCAGCTCAGTGAGAACTGCAGCCAGCGTGCGTGGGGGTGCGTGCCCGGGGAGGTCAGCTCAGCTCGCCTCGCGCCGCGCCTCAAGCTGCTCCTAGCTGAGTCGAGGCACCAGCGTGAGGCGGCCTGTGGCTCTTAATGACCTGACCCTTTCCATAGTGGGGCAGCGTCTGACGTGTCTCTGCTTGTTTTCCCAGTGAAGTGTATCCGGAGCATCCCCGCCTACCTTGCAGAGACCCTGTACTACGCCATGAAGGCAAGTACCCACCTCGCGTCTTTTGTCTGAGTCGTCTCCCTCTCTGGTCTTCTTTCTCCGCACGATTATGCTCCAGCTGATGGGCATCGGGGTTTCCTTTTTCTCCTTAAAACCTGTGGGGCTCCATCCTAGTAAAAGGGTCCTACTTGATCAAGTCACCCCAGCTCGGGAGTTTAGTGTCCCAATGGCCTGTCCCTTGTTCTTTCCCACAGGGTGCTGGGACAGATGACCACACCCTCATCAGGGTGGTCGTGTCCCGGAGCGAGATCGACCTGTTTAACATCAGGAAGGAGTTCAGGAAGAACTTCGCCACCTCGCTCTACTCCATGATCAAGGTACTAGAACCTTTGTGTTCAGAGACCCATGGCGGATGAGATGGGGCTGGGAGGAGTAGTACTCACATTTCAGACGGTACCAGGACGAGATAGAGCCATGCCTCGCAGAGCTGGGCTGGGCCTGCTGTCCTGAGGTCTCCTGAAGTCCGGTGGCAGCTCCCAGGGGGAGGGCTGGCGTCTGGCCCAGCCGAGGCTCTCGATGAGCTCGGACGCCTTATTTAGTCGTGGTGACAGACGGGTCGACAAGTGCACCCCTTGCCTGTGACAATAATGCGTTTGTTTCTTCTCTCTCTCATCGGCTCCCACTGTCTAGATAAGTTTCTCTTGTCTTTCATACCCGTCCTCCTTTCCCTTCTGTCTGTCACCACCTCGTCTCGGGTCCACAGTTCAGGGGAGAGCCAGCCAGGGCATACAGAGCAGCGGTAATCGGAGAGCTTAGGGGTTAGTGCAGTTTCTGGCCTGTTAACAGCCCTGGGACACTGTGGCTGATCCTGCAACTTGGCTTAAGGCCTATCGACCTTTCCTTCCCTCCCCTCCCCTCCCCTCCCCTCCCCTCCCCTCCCCTCCCCTCCCCTCCCCTCCCCTCCCCTCCCCTACTACTGCTCTCCCCTTCCTTCCTCTCCCTTCCCTCCTCCCCCTCCCCTGTCTCTTCCCCCTCCCCTCTGTCTCCTCCCCCTGCCCCTTCCCTCCCCCTCCCCATTTTCTCCTCCCCCTCCCCTCTGTCTCCTCCCCCTTCCCCTTCCCTCCTCCCCTTCCTCATTGTCTCCTCCCCCTCCCCTGTCTCCTCCCCCCTGCCCTTCCCACCCCCTCCCCTCTGTCTCCTCCTCCCTCCCCTGTCTTCTCCTCCCTCCTCTTCCCTCCTCTCTCTCCAGCTGGTCCCTGCTCCCCCCACCCCACCCCCTCTTCTTTCCAATTAGAGGGAAGGAACTTAAGCCGTGTGCTTTGCAGCTCTCAGTTGAGCTGACTCTTGACTCCCTGGGAAATGGCGTGTGTGGGGTGTCAGGGCTGGAGGACCCTCAGGTTCTTGCTTGCTCACTTGCTCATACAGCTGGAGTGAGCGCTGGTTTGTGTTGCACATCTTTGCACGAGTCTGGCAGAGGCAAAGCAGAGCCTTTGCGGCTGAGCCCTGGCAGCCAGGCAGCCCCCAGTGCCGCCCCCCCCCCAGCCCCAGCCACCCTGAGCCTGCCCCCCACCATGTGGCACAGAGGAGAGAGTTTGCCTGGGAAGCTGGACTCGAACATGCTGTGAACACTTCCCTGTCCCCTGTGATGTGGGGGGAAGGACCGCCTTGCCCTCCCAAGGAGAACTGCACCTTCATGGGGCACACTCGAGGAGTTAGACTTTCTAGGGGCAGGAAATTCCTCCCACGGCATTCCTGATGGGATAGTCCCAGAGCGATGGCCCCCTGGGGAGAGAGAAGTCCAGTGGATGCAATTTCTGGCCAGCTAGTTCCTTAGTTTTTATTTCCCGTGGCTTCCGTGAGTCACAGAGGTAACGGGAACTCTGGGTTCCAGGGCGATACATCCGGGGACTATAAGAAGGCCCTCCTGCTGCTCTGCGGGGGAGAAGATGACTGAGGTGCCCCGCCCCAGGACCCCGCCCCATGCCCACTGTCACCGCCTCCACCGCCTGCCTCCCTTCCCGCGGCTCGCCTCACCACCTTGTTCCTGCTCCTACGCCAGTGACCAGCCACCAGCCCAGGCGCCTAGCGGGGCTTCCTTCTGACCTACGGCCAAGCGCTTTCTCTCTGACTGGTAGACCCGAAGTGTCCTTACTTGCTAAGACTAAAGTCCGCGTCACTTACATGTTCCTTTAAGAGGTCAGACCGCTGTTAGCCTTTTAAACCACGTCCTCAATGTTACCTTGATAACTGTGTAACCTTAACTGGAAGCTTAGCCTTGAACTTGTCAAAACCTAGAAAACCTCAGTAATCAAGTTTCCTAGCAAATTCAACCTGAAAAATTAGGATGGTTGCATTCAAGAGATTAATGAAAAAAATAAACATTCCTTTTCCCAGCATTATGTGTGGGTGTGTGTTTAGAAAATTTATTTAATAGTGGCATCTTTGTTCAAGCTGTCAATCAACCGTGGTGTCCATTGACAACTCATTGTACAGCTGGCTTTTTGGGTCAAAAGAAAGAAATCAATAATACCACAAACTACAAAGTTTCTCTTCAGTGGGGCAGAGATTAAGGGGAGAGGGTGTTTCTGATTTATTGGTTGCATGTTCCTGTGGGCATCCATTTGGGTGATGTTTACGTTGCTTAGTAGAAAAGCTACTTTTAAAACTTCACCTAACAATGGGGAGTGTTCTTCTTTTTCCTATTATTAACTTGTGTTTAATACATTATTTTTAGTTTATTTTACCTAAAATTCTTTTCCATTACAGTTGACATTTAATATTATATGAGAACCGCATAGTGGTTAGACATTCATATATGTTACAAGGTCATCCCCCGAATAAGTCCAGTCCCACCTGGCACCATCCATCTTCATGACAGTGTTCTTGACTATTCTCTGTACCTGACATCCCCGTGCCTGTTCTCAGCACTATCAGTCTGTATGTCTTAATCCCTTTATTCTTTTCATCTGGTCCCCAAACCCCCTCCCACTGTCAACCGTCAGTGTGTTCTCTGTATCCATCAGTCTGTTTCTTTTTGTTCATTTATTTTGTTGTGTTAGATTGCACAAAAAGGTGAAATCATTTGATATTTGTCTTTCTCTGACTTAGTTCACCAAGCATCGTACCTTCCAGGTCCATTCATGTTGTCACAGTGGCAAGATTTCATTCTCTTTATGTCTTCTCATACAGTTGTCTGTGAGTGGGCACTTGGGCTGCTTCTATACCTTGGCTATTGTCAACGGCGCTGCACTGAACAGAAGGGTACACCTATCTTTTCAGATCAGTGTTTTGGATTTCTTCAGATGAACACCCAGAAGTGGGGTTGCTGAGTTTTGCTAATCTACTACCTTTACTCTCTGTTTATCTTTCCAGTGAGGTTTAAACTTTGATATATTTTCTTGTTACTAATTAGTGCCCTTTCTTTTCAGCTTAACAGAGTCCCTTTAACATTTCTTGTTAAGTCTGGTTTCGTGGTGATGAACTCCTTAGGCTTTGCTTGTCTGGAAAACTCTCTCTCTCCTTCCTTCTGAAGGACAGTGTGCTGGGTAGAATATGATTGGTTGACAGTTTTTTCTCCCCCAGTACTTTGAATATATCTTGCCACTTCCTCTGGCCTGCAAACTTCCTGCTGAACAGACCTTCTACTCACGTGGGGCTCCCTTGTTGGTAACAAGTTGTTTTTCTCTTGCTACTTTTATGATTCTCTTTGTGTGTCTTTTACTTCTGACACTTCAATCAAAATGTCTCTTGTGGGTTCCTTTGGGTTCCTTTGGGTTCATCTTGTTTGGAACTCTATGGGCTTCCTGGACATGGATGTCTGTTTCTTTTCCCAGATTAGGGTAGTCTTCAAATAAGTTTTCCGCTTCTTCGTGTAAATGTTGGTCTGCTTGATATTGCCCCGTAAGTCCTTTAAACTCTCTCTACTCCATTCCCTTCTTTTTGCTGCACTGAGTCCCACCGTCCTGCCTTTGAGTTCACTGATACTTTGTATTCTGCTTCACCTAGTCTGCTGTTGAACCCCTCTCGTATTTCTTTTTTAAATTTAATGTATTGTATTCGTCAGCTCTGTGATTTCTGTGTGGCACCTTCTTCTATCTTCTCTCTCTTTGAAATCCTCACTTTGTTCATTAGTTGTCCCCCTGAGTTTGGTGAGCGCCTTTATGACCGGTTTCCGAACTTCTGATGAGGTAAGCCATTTATCTTCATTTCACCATGGTTGATTTCTGAGGTTTCATCTTCTTCTCTCTCTTGGGGGCCGTGGTCTTCATTCTCCCTGCCTCCCAGTGCCGGTTTCCGTGTGTTAGATAAAACACAACCTCCCAGGTTTGTAGGGGACTCTGCTCTCGCTCGTGATTCTCAAACTCTTGGGATGGTTCTAGCAGCCTACCTTATTCCCGATGGCTCCCAGTCATCAAGAGCGTGCCAACACCTGTCCATGTCCCCAAAGAGGAGGGCCTCAGTTGGCACCTGGGCCCCATCTGTCTGGAAGCCAGACTCTCAGGCAGCAGCTTTTAAAGTATGCAGACACACTGCTTTCAGGGGGAGATGGGCGTTTCTGGCTGCTCCCTCCGCCCTGAGTCCTGAGTTGATGGCCAGTTAGGAACTGTTTCTTTGTCTGCATCTCATTGAACCTGTGAACCTAACTCCCATTGACCACTGGAAATGGGTTGTCCAAGGGATGTGTCCTCTGGCTGGCAGCCACAAAGGCCGGGGTGTCAGATGTGTTCTCGGAGAGATAGAGGCCACCTTGGGCGGATGAGAGGGAGAGTGTGAAAATGAAGATGGCACCCACCAGCCTCCCTGGTTTCTAGAGAGGATTGCTACCGACCCCCAGATGTCTGTTTAATTAGAAGGCTGGCCATCAGGGCAGAGCTGTGAAGATAAGCTGATAGGCCTCCCTCCTAGAAGCATCACGGGTGCATCTTAGTGCTTTGTTGTTGTCTGGGCTCTGCCCTGGAGGAGGGAGGGAGGGAGGGATCTGGGGAAGAAGTGTCCACTGCTTATTACAGTCCTGCAGGACCCAGGAGCACAGCCCTGTTGGCCCCCAGAGGCAGGTGATGAAGAGGTGTCCCCTGGGTGGCAGGTGATGAAGAGGTGTCCCCTGGTGGCAGGTGCAAAAATTGTTGTGTCATACAAGTGCACAGGCTCCCAGGAGATGCAGTGGTATCTGGAGCAAGGCAGAGGCAGAGTGAGAAGATGTAGCCCACCGGCCCCCCGACCCTGAGCACCCCAGTAGTCCCGGTGCCTAACCAGAAGCATGCCTAACTCAGGCAAACCTCAAGGAAAGCAAATAGGCCCCTTTCACAGAAAGACGTTTTCACAGGACTATGTGTTTTTCTGTCTGCTGTTTGTGCCGTGTCCTGGGCTGATACTTGCCAAGAACTGTTTTCGTCTGTGATGGTCCCTGGTGACCCAGGAATACAGCTACACTACCCTCCAGAGCCAGGTGATCAAGGGGTGTCTCCTGGGCACAGCCACACAGAAACGGAAGACACAGGGGCCTGCGCCAGTTCTGAGAGAGAGCGTGAAGATGGTGCCATCCCCCAGTTCTCTGGAGGGACATTGCCAGCCTTTGATGGGGGTTTAGTAAGAAGCCTGCCTCTTGGGCTGCCCTTTGAAGATAAGGTGGCCTGTTGGGAACTCTTCTTTTGTTAACACTTCTGAGGGATCTGTGAGCGTAAACCCACTGGCCACCAGAGCCAGGTGATGTTCAGTCGTCTCCTGGGCGGCAGCCACAAAAATCAGGGCCCCAGGCTCCATTCTGGGAGACTCGAGAGACTGGGAGAGAGGCAGAGGCTCTGTGTGAAGGAAGGTTTAAGAAGCATGGAGCTGTGTGTCAGTCAGAAGCCTGCCCCTCATGCTGACACTGTAAGATAACCATAGAAGCCTCTTTTCCCAGAACGTGGGGGCACTCTTCAGTCGCCCGCCTCTGTGCGGGCTGGGTGGCCTGTGCCAGCCCTCCGAGAGCTGTTTCCCAGTTCGCCGTAGCCCCGGGGGTCCTGTGGTTGCAAGCCTTGTGCGCTCTCAAAGCTTGATGTTTTGGGGGCTCAGATCAGGTGCAGGTCTTAAAAGTTGGGGTTCCAGACGTGGGGTTTAGACCCTTCCCTCCTCAGGGAGAAACTGGCGTCCCCTCCTTACTGAGTCACCATGCTGGGGGTGGAGTTTCCGGTGAGGCTGTATGTCTCAGCCTCTCCAACCCGCTTGGATGTGGGGTTCTCTTGTTCCCTGGGGTGTAGTTTTATTTCTGAAGACGTTGGTCTGTGCCTTGTGGTAGGTGCAGTGTGTCTGTGGAAGGAGGTGACCACACGGTCCTCCTTTCAAGTCACTATCTTGAACAGGACTCTTGCTTTTTCTTCTCTTTTTTATTATTATTATTATTTTAAAAATTATTTTTATTCATTTTAGAGGAAAGGGAGAGAGAGAGAGAGAGAGAGAAAGAGAGAGAGAGAAGGGGGGAGGAGCAGGAAGCTTCAACTCCCATATGTGCCTTGACCAGGTAATCCCAGGGTTTTGAACTGGCGACCTCAGCATTCCAGGTCGACACTTTATCCACTGCGCTACCACAGGACAGGCTCTTTTTTATTATTTTAAAAAATGTTTATTTTATTGATTTTAGAGAGAGGGAGGGAGAGAGGGAGAGAAAGACAGGAACATCTATCTGCTGCTGCATGTGCCCTGACCAGGGAAATCCAACCAGCAACCTCTGTGCCTCAGGACAATGCTCTAACCCACCGAGCCATCCGGCCAGGGCAGGGCTGTTGGTTTTTCTATTGATCAGATGAATTACATCCAGTGATTTTCCAGTGTTGAACAATGTTGCCTTCCCAGGGTAAACTGTACTTGGTCATGATGTGTTATCATTTTTATGTGTCATTGGGTTTGTTTTCCACTATGTTTTTGAGGATTTTTGTTGCTGTGTTCATGAGAGATATTGGCTGGTAGTTTAAATATTTTTTCTTTGAGACATTTTTGTCTAGTTTTAGTATTAGAGTAATGCTGGCCTTATAAAATCATATTTCTTTTTATTTAATCTTATACACGGGTTTCTATAGATTTAACCTGAAAATTCCTTATATGTCTGGTAGGCTTGCCAGTGAAGTCAATCATGAACTTTTTTTTTGGAGGGGGAAATTTTTCTACCATAAATGTATACACACACACACTATTAAATACAAGGTGGGGAAAAAGTAGGTTTACAGTTAGGAGTTTTCATGAAAGACAGAGGGTATTCTTGTATTATTATTTATTAATTCTGGTATTATTTTCCACAGAAACAACTATAAACCTACTTTTGCCACACCCCGTATATAGACATCAAATATATAATTGTCAGTCGCAAACTTACTGGCTTAAAATAACACAAATTATTATCTTAGCGCTCTAGAGGTCAGAAGTCCAAAGTCAGTCTCGGTGGGCTCGAGTTGGGTTGGCAAGGCAGGATGGTATTCCTTTTGGGGGCTCCAGGGCAGAGGTCACTCGCCTGTGCCAGCTGCTGGAGGCCGCTGGGCCCCTCCTCTCCCCTCAGAGCCAGCCATCCGACCACTCCAGGGTCTGCTTCCTCACCTCGCAT
The DNA here is from genome assembly GCA_037038555.1 of Rhynchonycteris naso. NCBI lineage: Eukaryota > Metazoa > Chordata > Mammalia > Chiroptera > Emballonuridae > Rhynchonycteris > Rhynchonycteris naso. The sequence goes on from CM073003.1 coordinate 6,687,872, forward strand.
CTCTCTGACTCCGCCCCTTCTAAGAACCTCGTTGATTCCACTGGGCTCAGCTGGATAACCCCGGTAATCTCTTCATCTGAGGGTCACCTCTGCAGGTTCCCTTTTGCGACGCAAGGCCACATATTCACGGATCTCGGAGATGAAGACGTGGACATCTTTTTTAGAGGGGTGGGATGAGGCATTTCCCTGTCTCCTACAATACGGATGGTTTCAAGAAAACGCGTTTATTAGATACACAGCATTTTCTTTCCGTGAGGGGGGAGGTGATGCTCTGCACCCGAGGTGTAAGCGGAACTCCCAAACAATAGACCATTGAGCAGTTAATTTAGCTCCCATGAACTGGGAGGAAAATGTTTCATTACCTGACTTTGCACTAGTGCCTAATTTTCTGGACGCCCTTCCCCGGCCAGGTCTGCGGCAGTCCCTCTTGTGCCCAGTAGATAGTGCTGTTGTCATGGACTTAACTTCTAGGACGGCCCAACTACATACACTTGCGTTGACATGGAAACTTAAAGCATTTTTCCGCATCAGTGGGCGTTCCTTCGCAACCTCCCTCTCCCCGACCCTCCGACAGAAAGCAGGGCTAAATCTTAATCCCATACTTGGTTATTCATCTGCTCCCCCGGTGCAGGACGCTCAGTTTTGTTTCCGAAAGCACTGCTTTGCCCCCCCCCCCCCCCCATGGTATTTTACGGTCTAATAAATTCCCACCTTCTCTCTTGCTCCTGACCCTTCCGTGGAGCACCCAGCACACAGCCTGTTTCCTTCCTCGGCGAAACCTTTGTGTTATTGTTTTTTTACAAGCGAAGTACGTTCCTCTCCTTTGGAAACCTGAGAGCAATTAGATATATACCCGAAGGTGCACACGTGGGAAAAAAAAATCCGATGGTGCAGAATGAATTTGCCTTCTGGGATTTGATATATGACATGAAGGAATGTTTTAAAAATTAAAATTCACCCCCCCCCCCGTTATCTTCTCATGCACAAATGTCTAGAATGACTCATCTATTTCCCACAGACAGGTTTGCCCTCCCAAATTCCCTAGTTTTGGTAGGTGGTTCTAGAATCCTTCTGCTTCTCCGTCTCGGAGCTGTGGGAATATTTGCACATGCTCCCTTCCTTTGGCCCTCGTGTTAAATGAGTGACCAAGTGCAGACGATCTTCCCTCATTATGTCTAGCCCATTCGCCCCCTCCTTTCTGTTCCTGCTGTGGGCCAGTGTCCAGAATGACCTCATTTGGAATACACAAATGACTTCTTTTTGTTAAAGGAAAAAAAAAATCCTTATTTTTATCAAAGCCCTAAAAGACACCAGTGAACAAAGTCAAATAGCGTGAAAGTATAAAGACAGGAAGCCCCTGTCCGCGCAGTCCCCCACCCCATCGCGTCCCCACTGGGGTGGGCGTCACAAGCATTACACGTTTTCATCGCTTTCCAGCTGGCTGTTCACGGGGCAGATCCATCCGCAGTTCTGAGTGACGTGCGTGGAACAGAGAGACCATTTCCTTACTCATTCAGCTCAAGGTCCCCCATTGAGTTCCCGTTGCCGTGGATGCCAGTTAAGCTCGTTACCCACTCCCGTTCCATCTGTGGGCCTCTCCACACACTTGTCACTCTTCTTAGCTCCTCTCGCCATCGTCATGTGTTTCGTCCCTGTTCTGAGTCTAGGAACAGTCTCCAGACTCCTCCTGTGGACAGGACAGGGGACTCTGTCCTGCGTTTCTCCTCGCTCCCTTTCCTCTGCCCACGCTTGTCCACTGTAGCTGAGCTTTTCAAACGGCCAGGGTGGATTCTATGTACGTTCTTTTTAAATATTTTTTTAAAAATAGAATGTTTTGGGGTGACGCGAGTTAACGAAATTATACAGGTTTCAGGTGCCTGAATCCAAAACACATCTCTGTGCACTATTGTGTGTTGAGCACCCCAAGTCAAGCCATACCGAGCGAACCCTACAAGACATTAATAAAAAGGGAAGCTGGGTGCCCAGAATATGGGAATAGGTTTTTCTTTTTTTCTGTAACGCTAGCACTATTCTGAGATAAAAGAAAGCTCTTAAGAAAAAATAAGTAGATTTTAAACATTAAAAAAGCTCCAGCATCGCCTGACCAGGCGGTGGCGCAGTGGACAGAGCGTCGGACTGGGATGCGGAAGGACCCAGGTTCGAGACCCCGAGCTCGCCAGCTTGAGCGCGGGTTCATCTGGTTTGAGCAAAAGCTCACCAGCTTGGACCCAAGGTCGCTGGCTCCAGCAAGGTCCCGCGGTCAAGGCACATGTGAGAAAGCAATCTATGAACAACTATGGTGTCTCAACGGAAACGAAAAACTAATGCTTCTCATCTCTCTCCGTTCCTGTCTGTCTGTCCCTATCTATTCCTCTCTCTGACTCTCTCTCTGTTCCTGGGGGGGGGGGGAGCTCCAGCATCAGGAATGAAAGGAGGGGGGCTGGGACAAGGTGGAACCAGGAATGAGGAGGGGACAGGTGACAGGTGGCAAAGCAGGCACACACCGTGTTCTGCTGGAGAGGAAAAGCAGCAGCTTCCCTGACAAAAGACCTCCTAAAACCACTTATGAAATTGGTGTCTTTATATGTAATTCAACCCTTACTCTGGGGACATAGGGAAACATTTTTCCAAATTACTTCTCTAGATGGCTGGCTTTGTATTCTTTGTAGAAATTTTTAATGCTTAGAAGGTGATTACTTTGGGAGTAGATACCCGTGTGAGAAAAGGTTTGGTTTGCGGAGACTCAATCGAATCCGCTGGTTTCCACTGACAATAGATACCCATTTACTCCGCGACCGCGTGGACTTCTCTTTCTCTGGGAACCCCATGACATGTCCGAGGTTGAATGAAGGTCTAGGGAACTGTGAGGAAGGCAGGGGCCGTTGGATACATTAGCCACCCTTATCGAATCTTGCAGATGTTCAGGCCTTTAGAAAGCGCAACCAGAACAAGACATTAGCCCTGCCTGGGCTTTCAAACTCACCCTCGTGGTGGTGAGAGAGGCCGGGGCTGCGCCCTCCTGGGTCCTCTGGGCGGCCGTCACTCAAGGCTCTCCAGGTGCTGACTGCTGCTCTCTGCTCTGTCTCCCACCTCCCCACGGGGGGGGGGGGGTAGCGGGGGGAAAGGAGTAGGGGTTGCTACCTCCCCACGGGGTGGGGGGTGGGGGGTGGGGAGTAGGGGGTAGGGGTTGCGGGTGGGACCAGCCTGGACTCACCTGCCCATGCGTTGTCCCCACGAGTCCACCACCCTGTGCTCCTCTCTCAACGGATGGCGTTCACGCCCCTGCCGCCACAGACACTAGTTTCTAATGCACATTGCATCCTGTCACTCGGCCATGTTACAGCCTTCCGACGGCTCCCCTGTCCGTGACAATGAAACACAGTCCCTTCTGCCATCATGCTGGATGGAAAAAGTGACTGACAAGGGAAAGAGCAACTTGAGCTCGGGTGGTTGCCTGTTGCTTGTGCGTGAAAACCGCTGGCTCGTAGGTAGACAGCCCTCACACCCGCGTGGCGCTGCCACGAGCACGCGCATGCGCACAGCCCCGACACCCAAGGCACCCGGGCGCACCTGTCCGCGCCAGGTGTGCTCGCTTTCCGGGAGGTTCCCAACCACCCTCTGTCTGAGCTCGAAGCAGTGGCCTCCTGACGCCCATCCGCCAGCACCCTGCAGGTCCTGGTAAGGTAAGGTGCCTTATTTCATTGTTCGTTTTATGGGTTTCGTTACAATTCACAGGTGCTGTTTTGTTAGGTTTCTATCATTTGGTGGGACGTTGCTTAGGAAACTGTGGAGTGCATTACCGTTGGCCCTGGTTTTCCTGTTGGTCCGCGCTGGGCGCGCAGGGCATCGTCACCTGTGAGTTGTCGTACAGTGGGTTTGAGAAATGTGTGGGTCGTGTTGTAGCAGAACTTGCCGTGTGCGTTCCTCCCAGACGTGCCCAGGCTGGTTCTATCGCTTTCGTCACCTTCTAACCTCAAGTTCACGTTTCTCTAGATTGGCCTGTGTATGATGGCAAGGCAGTCCTCTGACCTGCCGCCCCTCAGATCTCCCTCTGGTCCCCCTATCCCTCCCATCATTCGTTCATGCCTTTCGTTGAACTTACAGCCCTCTGAAAGTATCTGGAATACTTGATGATTTCTTTTGTTTCCTGTTCAGGAAGGTCGTTGAAGGTTGTTCTATACACCAACTTAAACAGGTGGGCACAGACTGGGCACTCAGTGATGTCTTTTTTATTTTTTTTTTATTTTTTTTTTATTTTTTATTTTTTATTTTTTTTTTATATATATATTTTATTATTATTAATTCTAATGGGGTGACATCAATAAATCAGGGTACATATGTACAATGAAAACATCTCCAGGTTATCTTATCATTCAATTGTGTTGCATACCCATCACCAAAAGTCAAATTGTCCTCTGTCACCTTCAATCTGGTTTTCCCTGCGTACCCTCCCCTCCTCCCTATCCCATTCTTCCCTCCCTCCCCCCCTCCCATAACCACCACTCTCTTGTCCATGTCTCATACCCTCACTTTCATGTCCCACCTATGTATGTAATCGTGCTGTTCTCAGTTTTTCTTTTTTTCTGATTTACTTATTTCACTCCGTATAATGTTATCAAGGTACATCCATTTTGTTATAAATGATCCGATGTCATCGTTTCTTATTGCTGAGTAGTATTCCATAGTATATATGTACCATAGCTTTTTAATCCACTCGTCTTCTGACGGACACTTGGGCTGGTTCCAGATCTTCGCTATTGTGAACAATGCTGCCACGAACATGGGGGCGCATTTCTTCTTTTCGAACAGTGCTATGGTGTTCTTAGGGTATATTCCTAAAAGTGGGATAGCTGGGTCAAAAGGCAGTTCGATTTTTAATTTTCTGAGGAATCTCCAAACTGTTTTCCACAGTGGCTGCACCAGTCTGCATTCCCACCAGCAGTGCAGAAGGGTTCCCTTTTCTCCACATCCTCGCCAGCACTTATTCTGTGTTGTTTTGCTGATAAGTGCCATTCTGACTGGTGTGAGGTGATATCTCATTGTGGTTTTAATTTGCATTTCTCTAATGATTAGTGATGTTGAGCATTTTTTCATATGCCTATTGGCCATCTGTATGTCCTCTTTGGAGAAATTTCTATTCATTTCTTTTGCCCATTTTTTGATTGGGTTGTTTGTCTTCCTGGTGTTGCTTTTTATAAGTTCTTTATAAATTTTAGTTATTAACCCCTTATCAGATGTGCTGTCAAATATGTTCTCCCATTGTGTGGTTTGTCTTTTTATTCTGTTCCTATTGTCTTTAGCTGTGCAAAAACTTTTTAGTTTGATATAGTCCCATTTGTTTATCTTGCCTTTTATTTCAGTTGCCCATGAAGATAAATCGGCAAATATACCGCTGCTACAGATGTCGGAGAGCTTGCTGCCTATGTTTTCTTCTAAGATGTTTATGGTTCCACGGCTTACATTTAAGTCTTTTATCCATTTTGAGTTTGTTTTTGTGAATGGTGTAAGTTGATGGTCTAGTTTCATTTTTTTGCAGGTAGATGTCCAATTTTCCCAACACCATTTGTTAAAGAGGCTGTCTTTACTCCATTGTATGTTCTTTCCTCCTTTGTCAAATATCAGTTGTCCATAAAGCTGTGGGTTTATTTCTGGGTTCTCTGTTCTGTTCCATTGATCTATGTGCCTGTTCTTATGCCAGTACCAGGCTGTCTTGAGTATAATGGCCTTGTAGTAAACCTTGATATCAGGAAGAGTGATACCTCCTGCTTTATTTTTTCTTTTTAATATTGCTGAGGCTATTCGTGTTCTTTTTTGTTTCCATATAAATTTTTGGAATATGTGTTCTATATCTTTGAAGTATGTCATTGGTATTTTAATTGGTATTGCATTGAATTTATAAATTGCTTTGGGTAATATAGACATTTTAATGATGTTTATTCTTCCTAGCCATGAGCACGGTATGTGCTTCCACTTGTTTGTATCTTCCTTGATTTCTTTTATCAATGTTCTATAATTTTCTGAGTACAAGTCCTTAACCTCCTTGGTTAAATTTACTCCTAGGTACTTTATTTTTTTGGCTGCAATAGTGAAGGGGATTGTTTCCTTAATTTCTTTTGCTGATATTTCATTGTTGGTGTATAGAAATGCCTCTGATTTCTGAGTATTAATTTTATATCCTGCCACCTTGCTGAATTCATTTATCAGGTCCAGTAGTTTTTTGACTGAGACTTTAGGGTTTTCAATATACAATATCATATCATCTGCAAATAATGACAGTTTTAATTCTTCTTTTCCAATTTGTATGCCTTTTATTTCTTCTTCTTGTCTGATTGCTGTAGCTAGGACTTCCAGAACTATGTTGAATAAGAGTGGTGAAAGTGGGCAACCCTGCCTGGTTCCTGATCTTAAGGGGATTGCTTTTAATCTTTGTCCATTTAGTATGATGTTTGCTGTCGGTTTATCATAGATGGCCTTTATTATGTTAAGGAATGATCCCTGTATTCCCACTTTACTGAGAGTTTTGAGCATGAATGGGTGCTGGATTTTATCAAATGCCTTTTCTGCATCTATTGAAATTATCATGTGATTTTTGTCCTTCCTTTTGTTTATGTGGTGAATCACATTGATTGATTTGCGAATATTGAACCAGCCTTGCCTCTCCAGAATAAATCCCACTTGATAGTGGTGTATGATTTTTTTCATATATTGCTGGATCCGGTTGGCTAATATTTTGTTGAGAATTTTAGCGTCTAAATTCATCAGGGATATAGGCCTATAATTTTCTTTCTTTGTGTTGTCTTTGCCCGGTTTTGGGATCAGAATTATGCTCGCCTCATAAAAGGAGTTTGGAAGTCTTCCTTCCTCTTGAATTTTTTGAAATAGCTTCAGGAGAATAGGAGTTAGTTCTTCTTTGAATTTTTGATAGAATTCACTTGTGAAGCCATCAGGCCCAGGACTTTTCTTTTTGGGGAGTTTTTTGATAACTGTTTCTATCTCATTTGCTGTAATTGGTCTGTTTAGGTGTTCTGATTCTTCCAGATTGATTTTTGGAAGGTTATATGATTCAAGAAATTTGTCCATTTCACCAAGATTGTCTAATTTTTTGGCATATAGTTCTTCATAGTATTTTCTTACAATGCTTTGTATTTCTGTTGTGTCAGTTGTTATTTCTCCACTGTCCTTTCTAATTTTATTTATTTGAGTCCTCTCTCTTTTTTTCTTGGTGAGTCTAGTTAAAGGTTCATCAATCTTGTTTACCTTTTCAAAGAACCAGCTTCTTGTTTCATTGATCCTCTGTATTGTTTCCTTAGCCTCTATGTCATTTATTTCTGCTCTGATCTTTATTATTTCCTTTCTTCTACTTGTCTTGGGTTTTATTTGTTGTTGTTTTTCTAGTTCTTTTAGATGCAGGGTCAAGTTGCTTATTTGAGCTTTTTCTAGCTTCTTATGATATGCCTGTAGTGCAATAAACTTCCCTCTCAGAACTGCTTTTGCTGTGTCCCATAAATTTTGAGTTGATGTATGCTCATTATCATTTGTTTCTAGAAACTTTTTTATTTCTTCTTTGATCTCATTGTTAATCCATTCATTATTTAATAACAAGCTATTTAGTTTCCAAGTGTTTGAGTATTTTTCAGTTTTTCTTTTGTGGTTAATTTCTAGTTTCATGGCATTGTGATCAGAGAAAATGCTTGATATGATTTCAATCTTCTTAAATTTATTGAGACCATTTTTGTGTCCTAACATGTGGTCTATCCTAGAAAACGTACCATGAGCGCTTGAGAAGAATGTATATTCTACTGCTTTAGGGTGAAAAGTTCTGAAGATATCTATTAAATCAAGTTGATCTAGTGTCTCCTTTAAGTCTGCTGTTTCTTTATTAATTTTCTTTCTTGAGGATCTATCCAGTGTTGTTAGAGGGGTATTGAAATCCCCTACTATGATAGTATTGCTGTTAATCTCGCCCTTTATATCCATCAAAGTCTGCTTTATGTATGTCGGGGCTCCTATATTTGGTGCATAGATATTTACAATAGTTATATCTTCCTGTTGAATTGTTCCCTTTATCATTATGTAGTGTCCTCTTTTATCTCTTACTACAGCCTTTGTTTTAAAGTCCATTTTGTCTGATATAAGTATTGCTACCCCTGCTTTTTTTTCATTTCCATTTGCATGAAATATTTTTTTCCATCCTTTTACCTTCAGTTTATGAACATCTTTTATTTTAAGGTGTGTCTCTTGTAGACAGCATATGTATGGGTCCTGTTTCTTTATCCATGCAGCTACCCTATGTCTTTTGATTGGATCATTTAATCCATTTACATTTAGGGTTATTATTGATATGTAGTTGTTTATTGCCATTTTATTCTTTAAAGCTGTATTCTTCTTTTGCTCTATTCTTTCCTCCCTTTAAACTGTTCACAAGAGGCCCCTTAGTATCTCTTGCAGAATTGGTTTGGTTTTTATGAATTCCTTGAGGCTTTCTTTTTCTGGGAAGCTCTTTATATCTCCTTCAATTTTAAACGTTAGCCTTGCTGGATAAAGTAGTCTTGGTTGTAGGTTCTTGTTCTGCATTACTTTGATTATTTCTTGCCATTCCCTTCTGGCCTCAAGTGTTTCTGTTGAGAAGTCCGATGTCATCCTTATGGGGGCTCCTTTGTAGGTGATAGTCTTTTTTTCTCTAGCAGCTTTTAAAATTTTTTCTTTATCCATTAGCTTTGGTATTTTAACTATGATGTGTCTTGGTGTAGATTTTTTTGGGTTTCTCCTTAATGGAGTTCTGTGTGCTTCTTGAATGTGTGGAGTGTTTCCCAGCCTTAATTTAGGAAAGTTTTCTGCTATAATTTGATTGAACAAAGTTTCCATTTCCTGTCCTCTCTCCTCTTCTTCAGGCACCCCTATGATGCGAATGTTGTTTCTCTTCATGTTGTCACAAAGCTCCCTTAGAGTTTCCTCACATTTTTTAAGTCTCTTTTCCTTTTTCTTCTCTGCTTCTGTGCCTTTGTTTATTGTGTCCTCTAACTCGCTTATTCGATCCTCAGCGTCATCCATCCTGCTTTTAATTCCTTCCATTGTGGTCTTCAGTTCTGATACTGTATTTGTCATTTCTGTCTGATTCTTTTTTATTATTTCAATTTCATTTTTTATACTTGTTATCTCTTTATTTAGGTGTTCATAATGACTATCCATTGTTGCTCTAATTTCTTTGAACATCCTAACTATCATTATTCTAAATTCTGCTTCTGGTAATTTGGTTATATCTGGTTCATTCAGGTCCTTCTCTGGGGATTTCTCTTGATTCATTTGGTTTGCATTCCTCTGCCTGCCCATTTTTTCTGTGTATAAGCAAGTTGTGGCCACTGGAGTCCAGTAGGTGTTGCCTTTGTGTTCTCTAGGTGTGGTCTATCTGCAGGCCCCCCACCCCCTCTGCCGGTGCCTAGGGTGGTTGGGTATGAGCGTTGCCAGCGCCGGCCCACTGTGGCTTTTGCTGTGATTTCTGCCTCTCCTCCGTGGGAGGGGCTGTCACAGAAGCCACAAGATTAGCACCAAGGGTAGAGGCGAGCACCTTTCCTCAGCTGCGGACCCAGCCTTTTTCCGGACTTCCGCCCAGAACCAGCAGTAGGAGCCTGCTCGCTACAGTTCCACGGGTTAGGCGGGGCTGTTTACGTGCTCTCAGCTGTAAGCTTTTGCCCGTCAGGAGCTTTAGCCCCGCCCTCGAGGCCAGGGCCCTTTGCGCAGGCTCGGAAACCAAGATTTATTGGGGCGGGCGTGTTTGCTGGCTTCCGCCGAGCTGCGTACTTCCGCTCGTCCCGGACTCTACCCCGCCCCCGCGTTCGGAGCCCGCTCGTGCACGTATTAACGCTATCCGGGGTTTCTCCGGCCGGATGGGGATAGCAGCCGTGGGCTCAGCTGCGAGCCTCCGCCTGTCTCGGGGTCCACCCCGTTCCCGCGCTCGGAGCCCGCTCGCGCACGTATACTGGCCAACCGCGGTTTCTACGGCGGGCGGCGGGGGGGGGGGCGGACTGGTAGCGTCAGCTCAGCCACGAGCCCCTGCCCATCCCTGGTCCTAGCCCGGTCCCCGCGGTCAGGGCCGGCTTGCGCAGGGCCTGCCTGTTCCTGGCCTCCCGCTTTGTCCCCGTAAGTGGGATTAAAGGCGGGCCCGCAGCTTCCGGACCGCTTTCGTGTGTCCCCTCCGACCCTCTGGGCTAGACCGATCTCCCACCGGCTTGGCCTCTGCACACGCCGACAGAACCGCCTTTCAGCGTCCTGCCGCCCCAAAACCTTAAGCAGCCCTCAGCAGAGTAGGAAGGGACCTAATACTCCACACTGTAGGCCTGGGAGCTCCCTCACTTGTTTCACAGCTCAAAACTGTCCAAACGCCTCTTCTTGGCTCTGGGACTGCAGGCTGGGGCTTGGTTCCTGGGACCCAGGTCCCTCCCTCTCCGCCAAAATCTCCTCCCGCCACACGGGTCTCTCCGGGCTGCCGTTTGCTCCGGGGAGCTGGGCAGCCCTCTTCGCGTTTTCGCTATTCCTACCAGTCTCAATGTGGCTTCTTCTGTGTTCCTTGGTTGAAGAGTCCACTTAGTTTTGTTCAAAGTTGGTTTATCCAGGTGATGGTTCTTAAAATTGAGTTGTAATCCACTTTGGTTCTGGGAGTTGGAAGTTGGTACGTCCGCCTACTCCGTCGCCATCTTGCTCCCCAGTGATGTCTTTTTGAAAGAATGAATGACTGAATGGATGGGAGGAAATGAGCATTTTGTCATTTTCTTGCTCTGCTGTAGATGCTTTTACAAAAACAAACAACCAAACCATATATTTTTGAACTATCTAATCATGTCAGAAAAGTTTTCAGAAATGTATTGTAATTCTTCTTCTTAACCTTCTCCGCAGAGAACTGTGGCATTCAACCAGCAGGGGTGAGCATTGGGGGAAAAAGAAATATCCAGACTTTTGGCGGGTTGCCACACACTGGTCCTGAACTGTTGCCAAGTCTATAGGAACCCAAGTGCCACTGTGGTCATTTGATCTCAAGTTAAATCACCATGGGCTCATTCCTGCTGCAGACTCCTGGGGTTATTTCCTAGGTCACTGAACATATGATTTGGGTAGATGGGCACGCTTGTCAATTGGAAGAATCGTCACACAGGTTCTGAGAACCCATGCAGTTAACACCTTAGGTAGGGAGGACCCAGCGGATGCCCCTGAGAGTCCCCCTCCCTGCAGGTCAACAAAGCAACAGCACGTCTCTGGATAAACACCAGGGACTGTGACCACCATCGGAGACTTGGACGAGGCAGGTATCGTGATACAAATCTCATCTTTGCTTAATGTGCTGGTCTGGACTCTGTAGAAGTGTGTGGTCCTGGAGAGCGACCACCGACTGCTCTCTGTGTAATCGGGGGCTGACTTCAGTTGGCAGCTGTGTGAGCTGTGGCGCCCATTACAGAAGCAAATCAGCCTTGACTCTGGAGTCCTCTTGTTGCTCAGGAAAGTTCGAGTGTATGTAGAAAGGGTGTCGAGTGGAGAATGCGTAGCCGAAGGGCTAGGCTGCACCAGTCACTCAGCTCGTGCGTGTCCTGTAGTCTGCTTTGTTCTTTGTTTGTTTGTGTTTTAAGAATGTCCCCAAGGTCTATTTGTACAGAAACTGCTCATTCTCAACTTCCTGCTGCTTTAATTTTTTTTTTTTTTGTTAAAAAATTGATTGTGTAGCGAGAGAGGAAGGGGGAGAGAGAAAGTGAGGGAGGAACATCAAACTGTTCCTGCCTGTGCCCTGACCAGGGATCAATGAGCAACCTCTGTGCTGTGGGACGAAGCTCTAACCAACTGAGCCATCTGGCCAGCATGAGCTTTGTGATGTCAGGGTTGGAGTCTGCAATGGGACCTCCTGGCCAGCTGGTTGTTAGACTCTGACAAAGGGGCTCTAGAGAGAACTGGTAACGGGAGAGCCAAGAAAGGAGGTGCTTCCTGTTTGTCCCCAGTCTGGATTTTGTCATAGTGTCACGACAGTCTTATGTCTTCAACCCCAGAGGGACGCTTCATTTTTTATTCTAGAAGCAATGGAATTCATTTTGGAAATCTTCGAGCCTCTGACAAACTAGGTGTCGTTGTGCCCTTCAGGGACCCCAGCGGGTACCACTAAGCCTCTCTTCTGAGGTGTCCGAGTCCCTGCCCGGTGGGGTCAGACATGCCTGCACAACGGAGGGACCGCCTCTTTTTAGAGCTCTGAGTATCAGCAATGTGGGCCCCTTGTCCCAGGTTCTCATTCTCATGGTTCCCCCACCTTGACTCATTGTTCTCCTGCCTGAGGGGGCAGCTGCTTCCCGCAATTGCTACTTTCATAACTTAACACCTTTAATTTGTTGGTATTTACTTTTCTAGTGTAAAAAATTCTCCTACCTAGTCTAATTCTTTGTATTAAACCCTCTGTGTTAAAATAACAGGTAATTTTTGTCTTCTAACAAAGATCTATATATCGGTGTGTGTGTGTGTGTGTGTGTGTGTGTGTGTGTGTGTGCTGTGTTGACTGATTTTTATCAATAAGTAGCCTTTTTAAAATTCAGAGAGCTGGGTTGACCCGTCCTTGTCAACTACATCACTCACAAACCATTTGTGAGTCTTCGTACGTGCGTCTTCCCATTGTCAACCCTTGGAGACCTGTGCTGTCCATTATCACCTGGTTTCCAAGCAAAAGGGAATTTTAATTGATAGCGTTGGTCTGAGGTCTTTCTGTCCAATCTTTCAGGTTTTGCAAAAGGGGCTCATTCGAAACAAAGAGAATTAGAGTTGGGCGCACACCGACTTCGGTTCAGCAAAGGAACCCACTGATGCAATTTATCGCTAAACATTGTTTTCCTTTTCTGTCTTTCAGAAGAACCAATAAATTTAAACAACAGGCTTAGGTGCTTCTGAGAAGCCAGGCCGCCCAGATGTTGTCCAAGCTCTGGAACAGAGCTTTCTTCTATCTCTTTCTCCTCGATCACTGTTATTAGAACTGAATAGGAGCCCCGAAGCGGGCACGGGATAAGTATGCAGACCAGCCTTACGAGATGGCGGGGCAGGAGCCCCTGGCAGAGGCCCGCTCCCAGATCACCCTGTGCCCCAGCCTCTGGCAGGAAGGCATTTCGAGCCCCACTCTCCGATGCCCAGAGGGGCCGCAGACATTCTCTTCCTGAATGTGCGGGCAGAAGCTCTGGGAGGCTTCCTCTGTAAGGGTCCGGCCAGGGCAGGGGCTGACCTCTGCGAGTGGTGAACGCATGGACCCCCCAGAACCCTCAGGTCAAGCTGTGCTTTGACGACATGTCTCTGGTGGCCTCCAGATGGCTCCAATGGCCTTACCGATGCACGTGTCTTTATTTTGTAGCTCCTGTGTATCAGGCTTTCTGGGTGCTCTGGCTGCGGGAGCAGGGCGCACAGACAAGATGTGCTTGCTCCTTTGGGGAGCTGGTGCTGACAGGGACCTAGACATGGGGTGGGGGTGGCAGTTACCACCCAGTCTGCCCTGTCAGCTTTCTGACTCATCTTCCAATGTGATAAGTGAGCGCCCTGGAGGGACAGGAGAGGGAGAGGATGCAGTGACATGAGCTTCCTGTCTGCCTTCCACCTCACCTTTCCCTGCAGGCTTGTCTGTCCCAGATGGTTCAGAGCTCTGGGTTGGGGGTGGGGGGCGGTCAGCATCAGGAAAATGGGGGAGTGGGAGGGGGTGGGAGGAACTGGAGAATCTGAGTGAACCAAGGCAACTAGCAGATTTTGAAGACAGACACACAGACAGAGGTTCACGACTGGGTCGGGGTTCGGCTGTGAGAGGTCCTGGGGCACCCATGGAGCCAGAGAGACTCGGGGAGGGGGTGGGCATCTGAGAAGCGTGACTGGGGGCTCTTAGATGCACGTGGAGAGGTGAAGGACCTCTCACATGCATCTGGTTTCTGGGCTGTCCCTCTCTGCGGGTGACTTCATGCCAGGACTGGACATATTGTGGGGTTTCCTAGAGGTAACAGTTTGCTCAGCCTTGTCCTCGTCTGTTGTCATGTGAAAGCCGGGAGCAGCAGACCAGCCTGTGTAGGGGCCATCGTGTAGGGGGACATCTTTCAGTTCAGGCTTTGGTCTCCGGTGTGGCTTAGTGCCTCTTTGTCCTCCTGTTCCGGCTCACGGCCCTGCAGATAGGTTCTCGGAGGAAGCCCGGTCGTATCAGGACAGGCACTGTGCAGACGCCATCAGCCGGCATGTTCAGGCTTGTTGCTGTCTACACGTCAACCATAAGTGACTTGTAAACCACCGTGCGGGACAGTCCCTGGACCCCCAAGCCAAGAACTTCACACGGTGGCTGATCTCTCTCAGCAACCTCCGACATTCCCGTGGGTTTGTCATTTGCTGGCAAATGGGCTCTTTCAAACAATCCCCTGGGTCGGTGATTCCCCAGATTGTCCCTGGTCCTCGCTCTACATTAGCTGGGACCTTTACCATTGCAGAGGCTACAACTCCCATCTAATCTAGCTGGCTCACCTTGACTTCCCTTTACCTCGTTCCAGTACGGAGCCCATTGACGCTTCTAATTGTATCATCTCTGTGCTTCCGACCTTGATATCTCACCCATTTATTTTTCACCAGAAGCTCCTTCGCTTGTTTACTTTATGAGTAGGGTGCCGTGTGCTGGCCCCCACAGTGGTCAGACGGAGCGAGGACTGCGTGAGGAGGTCTCTTTGTCTAGTTCACAGTTGTTCCTGCAGGGTAGCCATTTCGCACTGCAGGGACTGTGGAGAGTTTCACTTGTTTCACGTGTGCACAGTGAACGCAGAGAAAACCCATTTAGAAAACTACGTCGTATCAAAGTTACCGTTTTGCCCACCCTGACGCGTTTTCCGTGGCAGCAGGTACATCCACAGTGCTGTAGGACCGCCACCACCATGCAGCGCCAGGCTGTGTCCTCCCACACAGAATTTCTGTGCCTCTTACACAACACCTTCTCTGTCCCCTGCCACCGGTCCCTGGCAGCCTCCTGGCCGTCTCTACGAAGGTGATTACTCTGGGGCAGCGATTTTCAACTGCTGTGCCGCAAGAATTTTTAAAACATGCAGCACCTGACTATTGGGTCAGGGGTGCTGGCCACTTTTTGCCTTAGATTGTCACATGAAAAAAATGACAACAGCCAACCCAACAATAGCTGTTTGGTGTGAACGAATCAAAATTATACCTATTTCTTTTTGTTCTTTCCTTCTTTCTTCCTTCCCTTTTTTTTTCTTTCCTTCTTTTTGTTTTCTTTTTTGGTTGGATTGGGAAAAAGTTTATTTTCTGGCATGCTGCAGAATTTTTGTAATTAGTTTGTGTGCCATGAGATAAAAAAGGTTGAAAATTGCTGCTGTTGTGTATTAGGCAGGGTTCTCCAGAGAAACAGAACCAATAAGGGGTGTGTGTCTGTGTGTGTAAGTTAGTAAGTGTGTAATAGGAATTGGCCCATGTGATTATGGAGGCTAGGAAGTCCCGTGATCTGCCGCCGGCCACCTGGAGACCCCGGACAGTCAGTATAATTCAGTTGGTGTGATTCAGGTCAAGACCAAAGAGCTACGACTAGAGGGGCCTGCAGTGTAAGTTCTGTTTCGAGTCCCGCAGCCTGAGAATCAGGGGTGCCCATGTCCGAAGTAGGGAGGAGACTGACGTCTCAGCCCTGGCAGGGAGGGTGGATCCCCTTCTTCTGCCTTTCTGTCCTGTTCACCCCCAGTGGACTGGGTGACATCACCACCCTGGTGGGGGCGATCCTCTTTACTCAGCCCACTGATTCAGATGCCTCTCTCCTTCACAGACGCTCAGAAATCATGTTCCGCCATTATCTGCGCCTCCTTCAGCCCGGCCAGGTCGGCGTGTGCGGTTAGTGGTGACGTCACATCTAGGTTCATTTCACACGTCCTCGTGTGAATGGATTCGCCCCGTATCTGTAGTTGCCTGTGTGTGTCTGGCTCCTTTCACCTAGCACGATGTTTTCAGAGTTCGCTCATGTCATCATTTCCTTCCCTCTCACGTCTTATTAGTCCATCATATACAGGGGTGGGCAAATGGGGGTCCGCAGTTGGAAGTATGTGGAACACCCTTTTGTATCATGATTAATTATTGCATTGGTTTCCATAGGAACAAAGGTAAACCTACTTTTTGCCCACCCCTGAAATACTGACAGCACAGTGCATCTTGGGTTTGTTGGGTTGTCTCCCCGTTTTGGCTGTTGTGAGTAATCCTGCTGGGAACATCAGTGTGTTAGTATCTGTTAGCGTGGTGGCACTCAGTTTCTTTCCCCTGTATTCCCAGAAGAGGACTAACTGGCCCGCAGGACAGTCCTGTGGCAACTTTCTGAGGAACTGCTATACCGCGTTCCACGGTGGCCACACCTTTTGCGTTTGCTCTGATTTCTCCATATCCTTGGCAACCCATTCCTTTCTGTTTAGACATTTGAATGGGCGTGAAGTGTATCTTATTGTGGTTTTGATTTATTTTTCCCTAATGACTAGTGACGTTGAGCATCTTTTCATGCACTTATTGGCCATTTCTCTATCTCCTTTGGAGAAATGTCTATTCAAGCCCTTTGTCCATTTTGAACTGAGTTGTTTGCTGTTTTGTCGTTGAGTTACGGGGCTTTTTTATTCTGAATGTTAGTTCTTTCCTAAGAGATATGACTTGCAATTATTTTCCCCCTATTCTGTGTGTTGTCTTTTCACTCTCTTGATAATCCTTTGATGAGCAAGACTTTTAATTTTGGTGAAATCCAATTTATTTCATTTTTCTTTTGTTGCCTGAGCTTTCTGTGTCTAGAGCTAGGTTTTAAAGCTGGAATTAGCTTCTTATAAAACTCATACCATCTCTTAAATCTCACCTTCAAGTGAAGTGGCTTTAGAAATAAGAATTGATTTTGACAGAAAAAGAAAATTGGGTGCACTTTATTGGTATAATTAACGTGACTTAACGAGAAAGAAAAGCTCCAAGTAGCCAGGTGCATTCTTCCAATGCACTTCTCATTATTAAACGTATTGGCTTTATTTTTTTTTTAAAAAAACGTATTTGCTTTTGACTTGGCCTTTCGTAAACATGCGGGAGTCCATGAAAATCTTAACAGAAGACTCTTCCCCAGCTCCATGGGCCCCAGGAGTCCTCTCAGCCGGTGGGGAATTGCAGACACCTGCTTAATAGAAGAACTCTTGACACCTGGTGGTTCAAACGAGATAAGGAGCTTGCTCGCCTCTCGCTGGGCGTGAAGGCTGGACGTAGCCAGTCCGGGGTAAATGCGTGAGCCCGTGATTCCATAGCAACCCGGACACTGCCTTCCTGTTCTTCCATTGCTAACGTGTGGCTTCTTCCTCTTCAAGATCGTAACATAATCTCACAAGGACTCTAGCTGTCACATCTGCATTCTGGAAGATTACAAGCGGAAAAGAAAACTGTTTTCCTTCTAATGAGTCAGCCCTGCTTAAAACTCGGTTCCAGAGACCCTGCCCCCCTCTGTTTATACGGCGCTGGCCCACCTGGGAAGGGCAGTGGGGGCGGGGAATGGGCTGTGATTAATTCGAGTCAAGGTCATTGGTGCTGTTTTGAATATTTTCTGGTGCTGTGCATAAAATTTGGACTTCCCAAATTGTTACTCTTAGGTTGTTGATGCGATGGGTTTTTTTTGGCGGGCGGGGATGTGTGCTATAAAAAGATATGTATCCAACATTCTTGAATCTTCTCACCAAAGAAAGCCATTTCTCCCAGCTGTTTTTGGTAAGCCTCAAAGGACATGCCTTTGAACAAGAGTACAGACTGTTTTCTGCTGTATCACTTCCAACAGCGCAGGGTTTTACTGTAGGAGAGGAAGAACAGATGTTGCCTAGGCAGCTGGCCATCTTTCCTGTACCTCCTGGACGGACAGTAATGTCATCTCGAGACCCCTGCGCATCTTGACTCTGCTTTCTCTGTCCATACTGCAAAAAATCCTTTCTTTTTCATCATTCAAGTATCTAATCATTTATTTTTTTTATTTTGTACTACAGTTCACAATGTATATACAGGTGGCTCTTAAATCAGTTTTCTTTCTTTTCCCAGTTGAAACAGTGTTGTAGGTCACTGTTCATAAAAACATTGTTTTGTTTGTTTTTTTCCCCTTTCTCTTTAATCATTCCTGAATCAATTCAAAGTTCTTTAAAGGTTCAACTAAATGCAGATTGATGGAGTTCTCACAGTATTGGCAAAATATACCTAAAAGGAAGGTCTCTGAGAGCTCCTGCTCAGTGCACAGGGAAGAAAAATGGATTTCAGGAACATGAGGACCTCTGGAGTTTTAAATATCCATTAAGGCTGTAAAGCCAGTAGCCGCGGCCATCATCACAGCTGCCTGACCCGTGCAGATTCTCATTAGATTCGGACAGTCGGTAATGAAACAACAGAGCCAAGAACGGGTGAGCCATCAGCTTTAATTCTAGCTTGCACCTGGCGGGCAAGCAAAAACACACACTGGGCTCCAAAACCCACTCATTCAGTGCTCACAAAGCTACTGACTTATCCGAGTTTCCTAGAATCAAAGGTTTCTAGCTCACCAGCCTTATTCATCTCTGTTCCCCATCTCCTCCTCTCTGCACAAACTGGCTTCTCCCTCAGCACTCTGCCATCTTGGCTGCTTCTCCTGGCCTCCACGTGGTCTTAATCTGCTTTCCTCTCTAATACTAACCTCAGGAACCAAGGGCAAGCAAGCTCCCGGCCTGCCCTACTTTATACTGTAGAAATCCAAACCCTTAATCCAATCTACAAATAAGAAAGTCTCTGATACAAAGTCACTCATCTGAGGCACAAAGGGATTCCTCATGAGAGTGCACCACCCTACATTATCCAATTAGTCAAGGGTATGGAGAAAAGCTTACTCTTAAAACTAAGGCGTAGGCTATAACGACCTGGCCTGCCCACAGCCTGTCCCCTAAAACACATTAATATCAATGAACTTGCATGTGGGCAGCGCCATCTTTAACAAAGTGAGCATAATATATTTTATCTGCCCAACAAAGGCCCAAAATGCAGAAAGGTTCTGGTCCTGGGCAGGAAGTTCACAAGTGCCCTTCTCTGGCGGTGGTCCTGGCCACAGTGTCACATTCCATTCTTTGTATGGTACAGACCCCTTGCAAGAGTTCTTAGACACTTACTGTCTAATACCCCAAGTTACTGTTTTTATTGTTGTCTGACCTGGATTTCTCTCTTGTTTTCTTGTAACTCATCGTACCCACTCATGACCGAATTTGCTGATTTTCTTGAACTTTTACCTGTGAGAAAATAACCCCAGATTTAATTTTCATGTGAATTGTATGCATTTGGTGCTGTCGTATGTTCACCATATTGTGTGTTGGTAGGAAGAGGTCTTCTCCCCTATGCTTTCTCGGGCAGAGCTCTAACCTGCCATGGTGAGTTCATGACTGCATAGGGTTGTTTTTAAGATTGGTTAGCTGATGGGAAGGCTGATGGGAGGAAGGAGTGAAAAGGGGGAGAGATTAAGATGGACACATTGCTAGTTGTGAAAATGGTCACGGGGATGTAAAATATGGCACAGGGGATGAATTTTTTTTTTTTTTTTTAAGATGGGTTAACTGTTGTTATTTTTTGTTTTGCTATGTTTTCTATTTCAACTGCATGTAGAGCTGAGAGGGTGGCTTAAAGCAAGAATGTACTGTAATATCTTTTCATAGACTTACTACTTGGGGGCCCTTTGAAGATTGTTCTTGACCTCTGTTGGCTTTGCGTCTCTCATCTGGTGTGCTTTCCTCGCCCGGATCTCCTGTGAGGACTCTCTCCCCAGCCCTCCTTCTGGCCTTCCTGGTCTTCTTTGTCTTCTTAATCCTTGAACGACTTCTGCCAGCATTCTCACGTATCGAGCCTGGCTCTTCAGGATGCAAACAGATTTCTTCTTCTTTTTAAACTGTTAGTTCATTCTTTTGTATTGTGGTAAGGATACTTACTGCCCATGAGATCTACCCTCTTAACACGTTTGAGGGCACCACAGTATTGTTACCTATCGGCACAATGTGCAAGGGACAACACATCTGTAGCAATCTCCATTAGGACTTCTCCATCTTGTGTACCTGGAGCTTTACAGCCCTTGAGTAAAACCTTCCCGTTTCCCTCCTGTCAGCCTCAGGCAAACGCCTTTTTTTCTGTTCTCTGTATCACGTTTGGTTGTTTTAGGTCCATCATAGGGTAGCCTCATGCCGCATTTGTCCTGTGATGGCTGCTTTCACTGAGCATAATTTCCTCCAAGTTTATCCATGCTAGTACATATGGCAGGATTTTCTACTTTAATTCTTTTAAATTTCCTTTATTTGGGGGGAGGGAGGGAGAGGGGGCAAGGAGAGAGAGAGGGGGAGAAGCATCAACTCATTGTTTTACTTAGTTGTTCTATTTAGTTGTGTACTCATTGGTTGCTTCTCTCACGTGCCCTGACCGGGGATTGAACCCATGACCTTGGTGTGCCATGATGATGCTTTATCCACTGAGCCACCCAGCCAAGGCCAGGTTGTTTACTATTTTTTAAAGGCTGAGTCATGTTGCATTGTGTCTATATACTGATTTTCCTTAACCAGCCACCCACTGATGCACATGTTGGCGGTTTCCACATTGTTTGTTGTGACTAGTGCTGCAGTGAACACAGCAGTGCTTATATTATATCTCTGTAGGAGCCTGATTTCTTTTGGATAAATTTCCAGAAGTGGGATTTTCTGGATCATAGACTATCACACTGTCTTCAATAGCGGCTGTGCCGATCTATGTTCTCGCCAACAGTGCCCCAGGGTTCCTGTTCCTCCATGTCCTTGCCACCACTTGGTTTTCTGAGGACATGTCTTAGGTCCTGTCGAAGGTTCGAGAGCCACCCTGGGGCCCTGAATACCAGCCTCCAGCGCCCAGCTGATTTCTCTCAGCCCCACTGGTCCTCATGTTGCCCCAGCTCTTCCCAGAGAGCAAGTGTCAGGACAGGTTTCTTGATGTTTCTTCCTATGTGGGAAATACACCGCGAGTCAAACTTAGTTTATTCACAAAGCGATAGACCTCACTGCCACTCTAACTACACCTTGAGATGTGTCTCCCTGTGTCATGTTGTGACTTGGTCATCGCGAGCCCAAACCCACCACACCACTCGGTCACTGTGAGCCCGAACCTGCCATGTCACTTGGTCACTGTGACTGTGAACATACTGTTCCACAGATGATTTCATTGCTGTAGCCTGACCAGACTGCCCTGGTTCCCTCTACCCCCCCCCCCCCAACTCCCAGCTAATTCCTGCTTTGTGGACCTTTGCATTCCTCCTCCTGGCGGGTGCTCCTTGGATGGTGGCTGCTGCCCTACCCTGAGTGAAAGGCAGAAAACCTCAGGCAGATCCAAAAACACAAGACTAGTGTGCTCCACAAGGAAAGTTTATTTTAAAAATGTCTGGGTACAGCCTGACCAGGCAGTGGCGCAGTGGATAGAGCGTGAGACTGGGATGCCAAAGACCCAGGTTTGAGATCTTGAGCTCGCCAGCTTGAGCGCGGGCCCATCTGGCTTGAGCAAAAGCTTGCCAGCTTGGACCCAAGGTCGCTGGCTCCAGCAAGGGGTTGCTCGGTCTGCTGAAGGCCCGTGGTCAAGGCACATGTGAGAGGGCAATCAATGAACAACTAAGGTGTCATAACGGCAATGAAAAACTAATGATTGATGCTTCTCACTTCTCTCTGTTCCTATCTGTCTGTCCCTATCTATCCCTCTCTCTGTCCCTGTAAAAAAAAAAAAAAAAAAAAATGTCTGGGTACAGGCAGGCTAAGACCCACAAAGGGTGTTAGCCCCTGAGCTGCAGGAGGGAGCGTTCAGTACAGGAGTTGCTGCAGGTCTTTGTGGGTATGGTATTGGGTGCACCTGGACAGGCTCAGGTGAGCATATTCTGGTCTGTGGCCTTGGTCACTGACTTGACAATGAGCAGGAAGAGGAGGATTCAGCTGCAGAAATACCTTCTTTGCAAGGTGTTTTTTTTTTTCCCCGATGCAGCACAGGCCTATTCAGTGTGGTCCTATTTGGTGTCCTTGGTAAACCTGGTGCCCCTGGGCCTGTGGCTAGGCTTTTACCAACAACCATTGTGATTTAAACTCCCCTCAAGGTCAGGTCCCTCCCCATGTAAGCTTTTCCTGACATTCCTGCAAAGGTAAACTTTTTGCTCCATTTTCAAAGTAAAGACCAGGAAGCCATTAAGAGAGAGAATATCCGTGTCACCCTGTTAAATTTAATTTTATAAAGACAAGAAAGAGAGAGAAGAGCAAGCCAATTAACTCTAACGTTGCAGCAGGTGGGGGGGGGGGTGGGAACATTATTTTGAGCCCCTCCTTCTCCTTCAGGCCGGTGCAGCCGGTAGCTCTGGATGGCAGCTCAGTAGTCTTTTTATCTGGTGCTGAGCTGGGCCTGGAGGGAGCTGGCCTCCCTCACAATCACAGTTTGATCTGTAGAGCGGCTTTACCAAGTTTCTGCTTCCCGGGGGGCCTTGGAAGGACCTGCTTTATTCCTGGGGACAGGCTGTGAGAGGCTTCCTGACAGCCAGGTCTGTGTGCAGACACGCACACCCCCTCGGGCGCACCTTCGGGACGGAGTGCGTTACTAAGGTGACTGTGCTGACCCACTTTGCTTCCCGTCTGCACTGCTCCAGTGTGGGGTGTGTGAATTAGAACATTCCAGTCATTCAGTCAAGGAGTTCCTGTTCACTGGGGCTGAGGATGTGGTGGGGGCTCCTGGAAGCCAGAACCTCTGATCTGGCACCCCAGTACTTGCTGATAAGCCACTGAGGATCACGGAGTTCCAATCCCCTAGACCCCATGCTTTTCACATCAGCTCATGATCTGTTTTTTTTTTCTTTTTTTTTTTTTAACAGAGACAGAGTCAGAGAGAGGGATAGATAGGGACAGACAGAAAGGAACAGAGAGAGATGAGAAGCATCAATCATCAGTTTTTCGTTGCGACACCTTAGTTGTTCATTGATTGCTCATACCTTAGTTGTTCATACGTGCCTTGACCGTGGGCCTTCAGCATACCAAGAAACCCCTTGCTCAAGTCAGTGACCTTGGATCCAAGCTGGTGAGCTTTTTTTTTTTTTTTTTTCCCTCAAACCAGATGAGCCTGTGCTCAAGCTGGCGACCTCGAGGTCTCAAACCTGGGTTCTCTGCATGCCAGTCCGACACTCTGTCTTCTGCACCACCGCTTGGACAGGCTCATGATCTGTTCTTTTTCGGCCTTTGCCAAATCTCTGCGTGAGATCGTCCCATGAAGAGCCACCAGGCACCTTGGTGAGGCAGCCACGTTTCTGACACCAGGAAAGGAAGGAAATGATGGGACGGTTACAAACTAGCAGGTCGAGTAGTTAGAGGTCCTGGCCTTTGCAGGGATGCCGCCCTCGGTCTGCTGGCACCCTCCTCTGTTAGACGGGGACATAACACTTCAGGCTGGTGGGCAAAGAAGGGCAGCAGCTCTGCGGACCACTGCTTCTCCCCGGGAGTAAGGACCTCGTCCTTAGCGTCTTCAATTTAATTCGGTGACACTGTGAGTGAGGACTGTCTTGTCTTGTTTAGAAAACATGACCCAGTCTCAGGAGTCACCAAAACATCACTGTGATGAGCACTGGGTGCTGGAACATGCTGGCTAGGGCATCCCAAGATGTTAACAGGGTTGGCAGAGAGCACAGAGGTGCTTCGTTGGCTTTTGCGATCTCTTTGATCGCGTCTTTCCATTTTACCACCTCATTTTGTTTTATGTGGAACTATTTCTCAGCTCAGATGCTACTGTGCCTTCATTATAGCCTTCAAGTTCTTATAATTCTCATTTCTTCCTAGAATGAAAATAAACCCTTTTTTTCTGCCCTGAATAAACATATAAAGCATTCTAACTCAAAGGAATTCACCAAAAAATGCCTGAAAAATAAAAAGAACGAATAAATGCTATTCCTATAATTGCAAGGTTAGGACAAGTCCAACCCATGTATGGATGTCCACACATCTTCACGCTCACCTTAGAGCTGGGGGTCCCCAAACGGTTTACACAGGGGGCCGGTTCCCTGTCCCTCAGGCCGTTGGAGGGCCGGACGTGCTTCCGGAGCCGTGAGGCGTGCGTCCCCCGTCACCGGAAGTGGTACTGTACGTGAGCACGCCGCAATTTCCGGCGCCGCCCCATACAGTACTTGAGGAGCACGGGATGCGGGTGCGTCCCGTGCTCCTCTCACTGACCACCAGTGAAAGAGGGGCCCCTTCCGGAAGTGCGGGGGGCGGGGTGTAGTTTGGGGACCCCTGCCTTAGAGGAAGACCTAAAACTCTACTTTTCAATTGCATTTTTTTGCCTGACCTGTGGTGGTACAGTGGATAAAGCGTTAACCTTTACCACTGTGGAACGCTGAGGTCGCTGGTTCAAAACCCTGGGTTTGCCTGGTCAAGGCACATATGGGAGTTGATGCTTCCTGCTCCTCCCCTCTTCTCTCTTTTTCTCTCTCTCTCTTCCCCCTCTCTAAAATGAATAAATAAAACTGAAACTAAAAAAGAAAAAAATAATTTAAAAATTTAAAAGAAAAACATTAATGTTAACACATTGTGCAAATATCTGGTAAGACAGGGTTGGTTTTCAAAATAGGTAACAACTATTAACAGGCTGACATGATGGATGGGTGAGTACCCGCTGAATATCAGATCGCCTTTAAAGAAAAGTAAATTTCCTTCTCTTGGAAAAAAGACACATTTGAGGCACTTACAAAATACTGTGAAACTCCAAAACCCAATCCAAAAACCAAATACACGAGTTAGTGTGATGTTAATTTTATGTGTTCCACTGTTTGCTCTTAACACCAGTCTAGATGTTGCTGTGAAGATACTTCTTCAGATTTGATTAACATTTAAATCAGCAAGCAGGCTTTGATTAAACCAGATATTCTCCAAACTGTGGGTGGATCTCATTTAATCAGTCAAAGGCCTAAAGAGAACAGACTGGTTTCCCTAAGTAGATGAGATTCTTCTCAGGGCTATAACACAAAAACCTTGCCGGAAAGGCAGAAAGCCTGCTGCTCTGTGGAATTTGGAATCAAGACTGACATCAAGTCTTTATCTGCTAATTTCAGACGTGCCTGTTCCCACAATTGCATGAGACAAATTTCTTAAAATCAGTCAGTCAATCATATTTCCCTCTCTCTATCAATTTCTCTCCCTCCCTCCCCCTTAACATTTAGCTATCTGTCTTCTATCATCCTCCCTCCCTCCCTCCCTCCCTTCTTTCCTTCTTTCCTTTCTTCCATCCATCCATTAGTCTGTTTCTCTGGGGAACCCTGACTGACAGTGACTAAGGTTAATGGCAATTCTTTCTCAAGGTGCCCCAGAAAGGCCAAACGTGGGCCGGTGGGCAGTGGTGGTCCTCAGCTCTCAGCAGACAGGTCCTCCGGAAGCCTGACTGCCCCATCTTCCATCCCTATTTCTGAACCTCCATCTGAACGTCCTCACTACAGGAAACACGGCCATTCTTCAGAGGCTCCATCAGCCCCATGGTTTAGCTGAACGGCCACCTGCTGACCGTTGGCAGGGGCCTGCAGAAGGACTTCCTGCAATTCCTGTTTTCCTGCTTCATCGCAGTGACCCTGGAAGTGCGGCTCCGTGGACTCGACGGGCCATGGTGTGGGCTCCCCGAGAGCAGCCTTGCATGTGGACCAGGCTGTGGTGTTTGGCACTCGGAGATAGCAGATAAACTCTTGGTGCTTGTTTGTTTGTTTACTGGCTGAGTGACCATGCCCAGCTGCCCAGTTCTGATTCTCCTGCCCCTGGGGTGCCCGTGAGGAAATGAAAGCTTTAGATGCCTTGTCACTCTCAGCACTCACCCACACCTACTCACTCCTCAGCCTTTTCCCTTCATCGCGGGTGGGAGCCAGGCCAGGCTCCTCTCTGAATTTCTGGAGATGGGCACCATGCCTGCCAAAGTCAGCAGGTGTCTCATACAGCTTGGAGTGATTATCAGTGACAGGGAACATTTTATCTATCTATATCTGTATCATCTCTCTATATATTATTGTTGTTTGTTTTGACTGACAATAAGCAGTATTGTAAACATTTGAATCAGCGGATAATGTTACGTATCTCAAATCGGTTTCTTTCTCGATATCCATTTGGGGAAACATTATTCAGGTCAAAGAGCAGGACGCAAAGGTCACGAAGTCCCCTGTGCAGTGCCCTCTCCAGCTGCCAATGCCTTCTCCTACCTACCCGTTCTCTGTTTTCTGATCGCCGGAGGCCTGGAGTAACAGCCCAGAATCTATCACGTGCTGGGGGTCCAGCCACCATGCACTGACATTTACTCGCAGACTGGGTGCTATTTAAATGGTATGGAACTGTGCTAACTGGGACACAGACCAAGTAATTGTGTAGACCCACAGCTCCATTTCGTATCACACGTGGCTTTGCAGCAGACCGAGTCCCAGGGAGGAGTAGGATCTGCTAACCTGATCTCAGCTCACAGGCAAGGAGGTCAAGACAAGCCACTGTGCGGGCAGACCGATGGCCTCGGTTGTCGATCATTCCACCACAAAAATGAGACTCAGAGGAGAAGTAATGTGTTCTGAACAAACCCATTTCTTTGTATTATTATTATTATTATTTTAAGAGGTAAGTGAGTGAGGTTGGAGGCTAGGCAATTATCCGGGCAGACAGAGAAGATTATGAGGCAATCACAGCTCATTTATATACCTTCTCCAGCTGGGAACCTTTCCCAGCTTGTTAAATAGCCACGGTCCAGCTATCCCGGGAGGCACAAGATAGTCCAGTGTCGAGAGGAAAGTTAGGGATTGCTAGCAATCAATAATCTATGCAAAGTTAACAAGGAGAAGGAAAGTGACAAAATCAGCCAGGACAGGACAAAGTTGTGGCACACATAGAAGAGATCTGGAAAATAACTCTGGGGGTGGGGTGGGGTGGGGAGTATATCAAGGATTAAGTATGCTAGCTACATGAGAACAATGGTGGGAAAGCAAATGTCATGCTTAGAGCTAATTAGCTGTATGCGTCAACAGCTCGGGGCCAGCAAGGCTCTGCAGTCTTCGAGCATTCCTGGTCCAGTCAGAACCCTTGGGATGGCCCTGATGATGATTCTAGATCTTGGCAGAGTCAAGGGGGGGAAGTTTTTCTTCTACTTTCTGTACTCCCCCGGGATACGTAGATGACTTTCTATGGGCTTGCCATATTGAATACCAGACTGAATGTGAGGAAGGTCCCTGTAGTAAAAAAGCATCACCACAATTGTCTGAAAAGGAAGGAGACTTGAGTGGACAAGTAGGCATTAGGTCAATTGAAATTGTTACCAACATGCCTCACATCCAGATGTGTTTACAGGTGAGTTCTACTGAGTTTTCAAGCAAGAGTGATTCCTTTCTTAAATTCCTCTAGAAAATAAGAAAAGGACTTATGTTGCTCACCTCATTTTATGAGGCAAACAGAATCATGAGTTCAAAACCAGCTAAGAGTAACCCAAGATAATTAAAGGCCCTTTTCACTAATAGAAGTAAACACACACACACACACACACACACACACACACACACACACCCCTTCAGTAAAATATTAGATATTAGTTGACTTACCCTGGCTGGGTAGCTCAGTTGGTGAGAGCATCTTCCTGAGGCACCAAGGTTGTGGGTTCGATCCCCGGTCAGGGCACATACAGGAATCAACCAGTGAACATTTCAATAAATGGAACAACAACTTGATGTTTCTCTCTCCTTCCCTCTCTTCCTCCCCCCTCTCTTCCTTTCTCCCTAACCCCCCCCCCCTTGTCCTCTTTTTCTCAAATCAGTCAATCAGTAAGAATTTAAAACAAATTAGCTGACTGAATTCAGTGGTGTGAACCAGATACATGATTAAGTAGGATCTGTTTTACCTCTGCAAGGTCGACGTGTACTTTAGGAAGAGCTATCAGTGTAATTCATCACTTTAAAATATTAATGAGGAAAAATGCATCAGCTGGTACAGAAAGCACACTTGATACGGTACAACAATTATTTTAAATAATTAAAAAAAATAAAACTAAGTTAGGAATGCAAGGGAGCTTCCATCTGTGGTAGAAGTTATTTTGTCAAAACCTCACAGTGCATATTATATACTTGCTCTCTCAGAGTCGTGCACACACCTGCCCACGCTGGCAGGAGCCTGTGTGACCGGCCCGCCGGCGGGGCATGGACGACGCTGCGGGCTGTGCCCAGGCCGGCGAACCCCCCTCCTGTGTGACGCGGTACTACAGGCGGTACGACACTAACACCAGGAGAGGTGGGCACGGGCTGCGCTCCCCTGTGTGTCCCTGCTTCCGGTCAAGGCCATGCTCAACACAGGTGTTTTGCTCTCTCCAGATGCTGAAGGTGTGACTACTCGTGGTTCAGTTGCCCCAGAGACCAGCAGCACGGCCATTTAGAGTCACCCTTAGGCTGTCCCCTGGCCTCTGGGTGGTCTTCGTTTTAGCCTCCAGCAACTCTGTTGGTCCAGGGTGGTCGCACCTTCAGGATCCTGGCAGATAACCAGCTGCCCCGACATGTTGCCTGGACCCACCTGAGAGTCCAGCTAAGGGTTGGAGTGAGGAGGGCTGTGTCCCTCTAGCCATCCTCAGAGCCGGCCCAGGCAAATGTACCTGGCGGTGGCTCAGGTCACATGAAACCCTGGGACAGGCTTGCGCTGGCTCCGGGCCAGAGCTGGAGGCGTTTCTGCAGCTGCTTGGAGATGCCAGGAGGGAAATTAGAGACAAAAAGATAGAAGGACACGACCTTCTGTAAAGGGTGTGTTGTTTACTAAGGAATGCCTGGCTCTCGTACCCACCTACTCTTTCTGTCATGGGGATTAATGAACTCTGGGGAGGGCCTTGCCCGGGCACTGGGCATCCTGCCTGGGATCCTCCTCACAGACACAGGAGCTGCTGGCCAGGAGCAGCTCCCAAGTTCATTGGGGACAATGTTGCCTTGGGAACGAAAGCACTCTCCTGCCCATCTGTGACTTGAATGGTGCTTGGGGGAGTGGGGTGTCGAAGTGTGCTAGAAATCATGGGTTTGTTCCCAACGGGAAAACAGTGTGATTAATTGGCTTTTGGGAATAGACACAGCCTAGTGTTAATAAACATGGCCGAAGAAAGAGGGAGCAGGTTTCTGGACAAGGTGATGGTAGGTCTGTCCTGAGAGAGCAGGCATCGTCTTTGTTTTACGGTGTATCTTTAAAAATATCGCACGAACATTGACACAGTCCTGAACAGATAGAGCCTTCCTTTAATTTTGCAACTTTTGTAGCTGATTTTCTGTCCCTTTGGCAGTTCCAGCTGATTCTAACATTTCAGAGTCCCCATTAGGGCCTCTGTAAATTCTCTGGAACACCCTGGGTGAGAGTGGGAGGTGGCTTGCTGAGGGGTGATGAGAGTTAGGCGGGAGCATCCAGCGGAGATCAAAGCCAGATCAATGTGTGGTGAGAGAGACTCCCGGCGGAGAGGCAGGAGGGCCGGTGGGGGCAGAGTGAAGGCATGGACGTGACCGGGGAGGGAGATAGGCTTCCCGTCAGCACAGCAGTGCCCTGACAGTCCCTGTCCCGTACCAACGCAAATCCCATCAAGAGAGGTGTGAGCATACAAATTGAATGCCGTGTTCCTGTGCGTGGAGGGGACACCTTCGCATCCTGATGGAAATGCTGATGGAGCCCCAGCGAAGGCTGCTATGGGAACCGCCTCTGGCCATCCTTGGAAGACGCCATTTCTTGCCTCCTGCCTCTGAGGCACCTGGCTCATGGGAGCCACCGTCCTGGCTGAGGGTGACTCCTATGGGGGTGGGGCGCTTCCAGAGCCCTCGCCTGGCTTGCCCACCTGCCCTATTTCATGCTCTGTGGCTATACTTCCATTTTCTTAAAAATTTTATTTTTATTAAAGTATAGTTGGTATATAATTGTATATTAGTTTCAGATATACAACATACCGATTCAACAGTTCTATACCTAGCCCTGGCCGGTTGGCTCAGTGGTAGAGCGTCAGCCTGGTATGTGGATGTCCTGGGTTTGAATCCTGGTCAGGGCACACAGGAGAAATGCCCATCTGCTTCTCCAACCTACCCCTTCTCCTCTGTCTCTCTCTTTCTCTCTCTCTCTCTTCCCCTCCTGTAGCCATGGCTCGATTGCAGTGAGTTGATCCCGGCTACTGAGGATGGCTCTGTGGCCTCTACCTCAGGCACTAAGAATAGCTTGGTTGCTAAGCAATGGAGCAATGCCCCAGATGGGTAGAGCATCACCCCCTAGTGGACTTGCTCGGTGGATCCCAATAGGGGCACATGCCGCAGTCTGCCTCTGCCTCCCCTCCTCTCACTGAATAAAAAAACAAGCAAAACAACCATTTCTATACCTCACGATGTGATCAGTACACTAAGTCTAGTACCCGTCTGTCTCTGGGCTCAGTAGTGACTGTACTGTTGACCATATTCCCCTTGCCTTGCTCGACATCTCTGTGGCTCACTGATTTTATAGCTGGATGTTTGCCCTGCTGGTTCCCCTTCACCCTTTCCACCCCTCTGGCAGTGTGAGTTTGTTCTCCGTGTCTAAGAGTCGGTTTTTGTTTTTGTTTTGTTCATTTTTTTGTAAGATTCCACAGATAAGTGAAATCATACAGTATTTGTCTTTGACTTACTGGCTGTAGCCTTTGCCACAGTTTGTTGTCATGGTATTTGAACAGGGGATACTGTTTTAAGGCTTAATTCATTTTCCTCTATCCTCTGATTTTCTATCCCTTTCACTCCCAGTCCTGCCGGCTGTGTGCCCCGGGCTGGGCTGTGCCCGGGAGCGGGCAGGGAGACCCTGGCTTCCGTGACTGATTTCCCCGGACTGTGCATCTGGTGCCCAGGGGCCGAGGGCTCTGAACAAACGTTCTGAGGCGCCGTGGACAGCTGGCTGGAGCCTCCTCTTGGAAGCCCTGCCACGGGGGTCTGGCAGGCACCCCAGCAGGGCCAGGTCACCCGCAGGTCACACCAGACCGCCTCCTGGGCAGAAAGGACTCTGTCCTTGGCAGGTGTTTCGGTCAGCAAGGGCCACTGTGACAGAGAACCTCAGGAGGGGTGGCTTAACCAACAGAAGTGTATACAGAGTTCTGGAGGCGGAACATCTGAGACCACGGCGCTGCCAGGGCTGGGGCATCGTGAGAGTCCTCCGTGAGTCCTCGGCGGCAGGCTGGCTGCCGCCCCGGTGCCTGCGGCCACCCTCCCGGGCGCGTTCCCTTCATGCGTGTCTCTGAGGCCCCGTTTCCCTTCCCTACAAAGGCACCCGTTCTACTGGATTCGCCCCCCCCCCCCATGACCTCTTCTCCACCTGGTGCCTCCTGTGAGGACTGTCCCCACACGCGGTCCCAGTGCATCTCCGCACAGCTCGCCCCAGCACGGCGGTGCGCCTGCCGGTGAGGGACCCCGTTCTCCCTGTGAGGGGATCGGGTTATCGCTGGAGACAGGGGACCCCAGCAGACTGAGAAGGACGTTTTCCAGGTCCAGGTAGGACCAGAGGATTAGGATGAGGGCGGGACTTCTTCCTGTGGCAAGGGTGGGGAGTGTCCCGGGGACACAGAGGGAGAGGTCTGACTGACAGGCCGGAGGAGGGGCGGGGACATATCCGCCAGTGCCTGGCATTCCCTGCTCTTCGCGATGTGTCGTGACCCCGGTCCAAGGACTTGAACAGTGGGCTGGCGGAAGGGAGAGCCTGTCACAGGGGAGGGTGAGGAGAGACGGGTACGGGGAGAGGGCACAGCCTCTGGGAAACCCTCCTGAGTCTGCGCGTGCTATGGAGGGGATACCGGGTTAGGCGAATGAAAACCTCTCTTGGCCGCAGTCTGGTGGGGCTTTGCTTTGCTGAGTGCCTCTGGGCCTTTGATCAAGTGCTGTGTCCCTCCCTCCAGGTCTGTGTGCTGTCCTGGAGGAGACTACAGGCCAGTGGTTGCAGGGACTCCACAGAATGGTGGCTTCCCCTCCCCCTTTGGCACCTAGTCCGTGTCCCCAGGGCTGCTGGCAAAGTGGGGAGAGCCACAGACCATCAGTGCAAAGCGGGGGCAGTAACTCTGAGCCCCCGTGGAGATGTCAGGCAGCCTCTCAAGGCAGAAGAAGACGTACGTGTCCTGACCAGTGTGACACGTCTTGAAAACCATTCAAACATCTGACCACTCCACTGAGTCCCGGAGGACATTTCCCCAAGGCCAGGCGACATCTGAACCTGGTGTGTTCGACTCCCAATTATATTTGAACCTTTTGAAGTTTGTGATTCTCTCTCTCTCTCTCACTCTCTCTCGACAAAGGAAATGAGGCGAGGAATTTTAAAGTCAGTTATGGCAAAACAAAAACAAAAACCCATATGCACACAAAAATTCTAGACATTCAAAGGCTCTCATGAAACCTTACTTTGATGACTTAAACGTAAGTGCATTTGCAAGCTTTTACAGTGTGAAATTGTTTTTCGATTTCAAAAACTAAATGAAAAACCAATTTTGGAATATGGGAGAGACAATCACGCAGGTTAGAAGACATGGAAATGACTTGGGGATCAATCCTGCGCATTTGTCTATCTTGTGGTTTCTCGCACGTCGTCAGAATATTTTCCAGGACTCCTTGTTTATTCTCCCCCCCCCCGCCCCCACTTCCATTTAAGATGAAATACCGTGTGCTTGGGGTGTGTAATGTGTGCATGTTTTAAAGCACTTTCAGCCTAGAACTAACTCATCCACTTTAAAAATAGTCCTGTCCTTTCTGCATGCGACCACCACGCAGCTATTACAGGGTGAGCTCATTAGCGCCTCTTCTTTCAAGGATCAAGATATCGACCCTGTGCAAAATACGCGGGGTCACAACACACCGTGAAGAGCAGGGAATGCAAGGCACTGGCGGATATGTCCCCGCCCCTCCTCTGGCCTGTCAGTCAGACCTCTCCGGAGGAGACGGCAGGTGTGTGTGGACTCACTTCTTCCTTTCTGGTTCCAAGCGCAGTGTTTGGAAGGAATGGGTCCCAGCAAACGTTTGCTGAATAAATCAAAACCCGTGGGAACTTTGCCCCAGCGGGGCAGCAGAACAAGTTGGCGTGTAGAAAGCTCTTCCCTGCTCAGAGCATGATTTGGGACGCTCAGCCTCACTAGTGTTGGCTTCAGAATTTGAATCGAGTAATGAAAAAAAATGCCTCCCCCCCCCCCGCCTCTCTTTCTCTCTCTCTCTTTTTTTCCTGGAGAGATGAGCACATTTGCATCAAGAGGAATGAGTGTAACCCTGGGCAAGAGGACATAGTAACCAGTGAATGAAGGGAAGGGGGTCTTCGACAGGGACAGTGGAAAAGGGGACTTTTGTATATTTTAAAAATTATTGCACTCTTCACAGTGGCTTCTGAAGCTTGGCTGGAATACTATTTAAAATAAACTTAGAGTATACCTGCAGGTTCTTACACTCAAGAGCTTTGGGGACAGATCTGGGTCCTCTCTCCACAGGTAACCAGCTGGGTGACCTTGAGCCAACTACTTTACCTCTCTGGTCTTTACCCTCCTCACTTGCTAAACAGAGGGAGCGGATACACACAACACTTTATAGAGGTATATAGAATTAAAAGAGTGTATGCATGGACAGACATTTATCACATTTATGGCTCATAGTAAGCGATCAGTAAATTGCCATCACTATGGTTATGAAGACACATCAAACTATGGAAACGTTGTAACGTTTGGTAACACACATACACGTTTACCTATGGAACAAAAGGAAATAGAATGAGTGTATACAGTCAGGAGATTAGCCCATCCTGTTGGCACCGAGGGGTGAAAACAACAACTGCAACAACACAAAAGAAGCACGAGGAATCGTCTCCGATCACACCCTCTGATTGTGAGCAACCAACCGAGACCCTACGTTGAAAATGGCCGAGAAAGCAAAATGAACACGTGTGAAATAACTTGAAAAATAAACTCTGTCAGCTCTGGTTTAACGTGAGTCGGAACCAGTGAGAGCTCACGTCGGCTGGGGTCGCTGGGAGTCCAGGGAAGAGGTGGCCCGCAACAGTCACGAGTCCTATTTTGTGTAGTAAGGAGGGAAAGAGAACCGTGGCAGCCGGGGGGTCGTCAGTGGCCCGGAGGGAGGGTTGCGAAAAGCAAAACCCACGGGAACTGGAATGGGGGGGCTCAGTGGCTGGAAAGTGTGGTGAATCCCTTTCTTTTCTCCAAAGAACTGTTTGTTGAGAGCGTCTTCCAGAAAGCTGCTGAAAGGCGGGCATTGTTTGTACACTTGCAGAGGGCAGAAGCCCCATTTTCTCTACATGTTTTAAGGTATCGGGTCTTATGTCAACATCACTGATCCACTTCCAGTTAATTTTTGTGAGTGGGGTAACATAGGGTCAGTTTCATTTCTCTGCATGGGCACACCCCGTTTTCCCAGCCCCATTTGTTGAAGAGACTGTCCTTTCCACATTGGCTGTGCTCGGCTGCCTTGTCCGGTATCAGATGGCAGTATATGCAGGGATACATTTCTGGGCTCTCAGATTTGTTCCATTGGTCTACGTATCTGGTTTTTTTTGTTTTTTTTTTTTTGTTTTTTTTTTAAGTAGGTACCATACTGTTTTAATTACTACAGGTTTGTAGTATTGTTTGAAATCAGAAAGTGTGATGCATCTGGCTTTGACTATTTGGGGGTGTGTTACGGTTCCATACAAATTGTGTAGGGTTTTTTTTTTCTAGTTGTGTGACCAATGTCATTGGGATGGAGGGACTCACAACAGTGAGGCCAGACAGGGCTCCAGAGTCATCCCATTAAGTGGCCGAGCACAAGGAAGGGCAACAGAGAGAGGAGAGATACAGCCCAGGGCAAGAGAGCAGAGCCCCCACAGTAGAGAGAGGGAGAAATTCAGTGAGGTAAGCGAGCTCATTACCAGAGATAGTAAAACCATTCCGTGCAGAAAACCCAAGGGGCTCAACCCCAAATCTCAGCACTCAGAGAGGCATCAACAAACTAGTTGCGTGTAAAATGAATAGGTACACATCAACTGTGTTCATTAACACTAGCTAACACTAATGAGAAGGCACACTGAGGAAACTGTCAGAAAGCAATAGGAAACAAAATACTTAGAATTAACTTGAGTAATAATTGTGAAAAAACAAAAACAAAAACGAAAGCAATCCTTCAATGAAAGACATGAAATGAGATTTCAATGAAAGGAAAGACTGTTTTGACCATGTCAATCTCTCCTGAGTTCATTGATAAGGTGAATGCTATTTTAAGCAAAACCCTGTAGACAATTTTTTTTTGGGCGGGGGGGGGGCAGGACCTGACCCAAATGGCCATTTCTAATGGGAGCATAATCTTTAAAAATCTTCTAAAGGGGTCACTGCACCGCCTTCATTTAATCTAAATACCACAGAAAAGATGAGTGAGAATACCCAAGAAATTCTAAGAAACAGAAGAGGAATAAAGGGTAGACTATTACTAGTAAGAATATCCTATAAGGCTCCAATAATGAAATCGATACTTTTGGTGCTGGAACGAGTGTCACATAAATCAATCTAGCTGTATAAAATATGCCCTGATGCTGACTTCTTGGGGCATGTGTATCTATCTCATCAGAAGGACTGTGAAAATTCTCGGTCAATACTGGGGGCTTGTCACAATCACAGATCCCACAAGTTGTCAAGATATCTACAGTTTCTTAGACGTCAGTGTTGTTTTGGGGGGGGGGGCTTCTCCAGCTCCTCAGCCCACAGGGCTTCTGGCTACCACTCCTGGCACTCTCTCCCCGCTCTATCCACCTCCCTGGTGCCCTCTGGTGACTGGCTGTGCTTTACTGCCTGATCTTGGCCATGGGTCTGACACATCCTCCCCTTCCCTCCCCTTATGCCTGGCCCTACCCCCCTCCTCACTCCATCTTGTACCACTGGCTACATCTCTCACCCCCAAGCCTTCCCCAAACTCTTCTGTCCCACCCCCAGCACATGATCCAGCTCTTGTGTCCAGGCCGGTGGCATGTGGAAGTCCTGGGTTCGATTCCCAGTCAGGGCACACAGGAGAGGTGACCATATGCTTCTCCACCCCTCCCCTCCCCTTCTGTCTCTCTTTCTCCTCCTCCTGCAGCCATGGCTCCATTGGTTCAAGCACATCGGGCCCAGGCACTGAGGATGGCTCAGTTATGAGCATGGCCCCAGATGGGCAGAGCATCAGCCCCAGACGAGGTTGCCGGGTGGATCCTGGTCAGGGCATCGCATGCAGAAGTCCATCTCTCCAACTCTGCCCCACCCAACCACCCACTTGGAAAATAAGGAAAAATAAAATAAAAGAATGGCACACATGAATAATTTTTTTTTTTTTTTTGTCAAACTATCTGAAAAGTGCATTTTGAAACTCTACATTGGCTCCTTTGTATGGTTCACCCCTTTCTTTATCACTGTTTTTCTCCGAAATAATGAAAACAGCAAAGATGCCCACAGAGTAATATGAACAGTCCAGGGCAAATACATTGCGATTCCTGGGCTACGCCCGAGGGAAAGTCATTTCCGGAGAACTCGGACACACTGTTTCTAGCGGCCACAGCTGCCGTGGAGGGATCCTGAGACACCGTTTCCCCAGGTCTCTTCCTCAGGAGCAGACTAGTCACCGGGTGGTTTTCAGAGGACATTTTCTTCCATAAAACTCCTTTAAAAAAAAACGAGAAAAAGTGAATGTACAGAAAACTCTATTCACTAATGGTGCATCTGTGGAGAGCTGTGGAATTGCAAACTGCAGTACCAATGCTGTTCCCGTCCCGGAAAACCTCATCAGACCTTTCAGAAGCTGAGCCTGGAGGTGTTAGGCCCTGCCTGGGTAGCTCAGCTGGTTAGAGCACCAACCTGATACCACCAGGGTTGTGGGTTCAATCCCCAGTCAGGGCACACACAAGAATCAGCCAATGAATGCATCCATTAATGGAACAACAAATCGATGTATCTTTCCCTCTCCCCCCCCCCCTCTGTCCCTCTCTCTCCCTGCCTTTCCCTCCTTCTCTTTCTAAAAATCAATAATAAAAAAGAAAAAAGAAACTGGAGGTGTAATTTTTTTTTTTTCTATCTGAAAATTTCTCTTTCCCTTCGTGTTTGTCCCGAGACTTTCGATTTGTTGTCTGGTTTCTGCAGGGAAAACGTGGTGAAGAACGGACGGCAGAGCCTGGCCGAGGCGTGGGAATGGTAACAGAGACATCTGGAGGCGCCTGTGAGTCCGTGCCGTGATGTCCAGGGCGTTTTAGAGTCACCCGTGTTTCTCACGGAGCTCATTCTCAAAGTGACCAAAGAAATCCCACAAGGGCCTCTGTTGTGAACACAAGCCACCTCACAGAGGTGCCACCAGGGCCCCTGCCTTCTGCCTTGCGTCTGGGACAGCTGTGACAAAGGGCGAGGGACACGGGAGGGTCACGGCCCCTGGGGCTACGGCTGACCGGCTGGCAGTCCTGATCGTGAGACTCCCAAAGTCCAAATTGCCTGGACAACAACGCTGGCCAGGGACTGATCTGAACACACACACACCCAGGCTTGTGAGGTCTCTGTATGTGTCATTTGGAAAGGGAGGCGGGTAGTACTTTGGAATAAAATGTTTTAGAAAACAGTTGGGACCCATTTGCCATCTTCATCCCCATTGGCGCTTGTGGGCTGGAGACGCCAGGCAGACAGTAAGTAGTAGACTGGTGTAGGAAAGAAGGTGACAGCATGTTGGTGAATAGGAGAGGGTGACTGTCACCCGAGGGGTGCCACATTTGGAGTCTGGTCGCTGCAGACACGGGGGCATGAGGCCCCTTGTTTGCCAGTGATCTCTAACTAGAGACATCCCGACTTTAAATTTCATGTATGATTTTAAAGGTTAGGCACAAATGGAAAAGTTTTACACACACACACACACTTTTTTTTAAAAGCATTACTTTTTTTTTTTTTTTTACAGGGACAGAGAGAGGGACAGACAGACAGGAACAGAGAGAGGTGAGAAGCATCAATCATTAGTTTTTCGTTGCCGCTGCAACACCATAGTTGTTCATTGATTGCTTTCTCACATGTGCCTTGACCGCGGGCCTTCAGCAGACCAAGCCACCCCTTGCTGGAGCTAGCGACCTTGGGTCCAAGCTGACGAGCTTTTGCTCAAGCCAGATGGGCCCACGCTCAAGCTGGCGACCTCGGGGTCTCGAACCTGGGTCTTCCGCATCCCAGTCTGACGCTCTATCCACTGCGCTACCGCCTGGTCAGGCTCACACACACACTTTTTTAATGAGCCAAATACTCTGGGGACTCAAGGAGCCCTGGCTGCCAGCGGGACCGGACCCTAGCTATCAGTTTTCATCGTCAGCACAGACAGACCACACAGGTCCTACGCAAGGAGGTCCTTCCGCCTGGAACATCTCCTCGAGAAAAAAGAAATTAAATCGTGACACCATC
Source organism: Rhynchonycteris naso (assembly GCA_037038555.1). Taxonomy (NCBI): domain Eukaryota; kingdom Metazoa; phylum Chordata; class Mammalia; order Chiroptera; family Emballonuridae; genus Rhynchonycteris; species Rhynchonycteris naso. Next base: position 6,726,284 of record CM073003.1, read on the forward strand.
ACAAAGCATTGGATGGAATGGGAAGATACGTCCTTTTCTTCCCTGCGCCTACCGTGAGAACGGTGCCATCCCTCAGCTGCCCTCCCGACCGCCCCCTCTCTTCTGTTCTGTGGTTTTTGGTGCTGACCCGTTGCCAGGAACCATGTCGTGGAAGGAGAGGTCCAAATGGGGGCACAAGCCTTGCTGGGCAGGACTTGGCCGTAGTGGGAGAGGTAGGTGTAGAACAAAGGACTTGGCACAACGTGCAGAGCACTTCAGTCTGGCAGGTGTCATTGTCCTGGGGCTGCTGTCCCTAAGTACGGCAAGCCGGTGGCTCAAAAAGGCTGCAGTGCATTCTGTCACAGCTCTGGAGGGCACCAGAGCTCTGGAGCTGCATCAGTCCCTTCTGGGAGGTCTGAGGGAGAATCTGTTCACACCCTACTCCTCGCGTCTGCCCGTTGCTGTCCCTGGTGTCCTTGGTATGGAGACGCGTAGCCGCGGTCTGCCTCTCCATCTTCACTCAGCGTGTCTGTCAGTCTGTCTGTCATCCAAACTTCCCTCTTCTTAACAGTCATTGAATTACGGCTCATGCCAATCTAGGGTGACCTCATCTCCACTCAACCACATCTGCAGAGACCTGAATCCATAGAAGGTCACAGCCACAAGGCCTGAAGGTTAGGACTTGACATTAAACAGGGTCGGGCAAAGTCGGTTTACAGTCGCGGGAATGCAGAACCGTTTGTTCTTGTTATTTGTCGTATCATTTTCCACGGGAACTGGAGCTCTGCTTTTGTCCTGCCCTGTAGTTTCCGGAGGACACGGTTCACGCCCACAAGGGCACCATGGTGGTGGAGGGAAGGACGGGAACAAGGAGTGGTAGTCTGCAGGATGAGGTAAGATTTTTCAGGGAAACAAAGGCAGGAGCCAGATATCGAAAGGGAAGGAGGTATTTGCCGTGTGAAGAACACGAGAAGATCATGTAGACAGACGACAGATGGACAGACAACATGTGCACACAGGTGTATCAGGGACTGAGGGTGAAGCCGGAGTTATGTTGTCGTAGCTCCAGGGAGCAATCAGGCAGACGCCGGCTGTCCCCAGCCTGTGGAGGGCTCTGTGAGCCTGCTCGGGGCACTGGCCTCGCCTGGGGCTTGGAGGCGGGGAGAAGGTTGTCGGCTCTGTGCTTCAGGTCAGAGAGCAGGGTGGGAAACGTTTGGGTGCCGTGGCTGTTGTGATCCTCAGGATGAGGGGACCTGGGTGCAGGCTAAGGATGGGGACCTGGAAGAGGGAGGAACGGAGGGAGCCCTTGGAGGCGGGTCTGACTTGACTCCAGGAGAAAGGAGCAACGTGCCCATGTTTCAGGTCAGGAGACGAGTGGGGAGGGGGTGACGGATGGCAAGGCTGCAGCCCCTGACAGGTAGGGGACGTCGGGTCAGCGAGAAGAGGCCAGGGCGGTTTGGGTCTTGCTGAATGGGCGGGGCACCGGACACCCAGGAGGACTTAATCAGGCGGAATGTGGTTAAAGGGTCCTGGAATAGTGGGGAGTTGTCCTGGGGCGCTGACTCAGGGATGAAGGCCTTGGGCCAGTCCGCTGGAGCCCAGGATGGTCCCAGGCTTCCGCCGGCTTTCTCTTAGTGTGGATGTCGCTTGTGGAAGTGGGAACTTACTCAGGTTTGCAGGGCTGACTCGGATTCACCAAGGATCCTCTGTGGAATCAAGAGCGGGTTTTAATGGTGGGGCCCCCAGCAGCCCTGGAACTAAGTGGCGTCTCTTCCTTCAGCCTCCCAGGCTCACGAAGAGCAGAGACTTATCAGAGCAAATTCCTGGCCCCGGGCTCCACGTCCAGGAACACAAAAGTACAGTTTTATGTGTTGTCCTGCGAGGAACCTCCCTGCAGCAGAAGACATAAGGCTAGGGGACAGGGTAACATATATATATTTTTTCTCCCTGAATGACACACACTAAGACAACCACAACTTTTCCCACCTGCTCCGATGGGCACACTTTTCTAGAAGTGTCCCTGCCATGAACATTCATAAGCCTGGCATGGAAAGGGTTATTTTCTGCTCCCCAAACCCCTCCAGTAGAAGAGCCCCCAAGAGCCCGGCCTGCCGGATCCTCTTGACTTCCTGACGGAGTCTGCTCGTCGGGAAGCTAATGTCCTGCCGGGGACCAGGGATCGTGTAACAGCCACGGCACGTTTTACAGGCTCCGCTTGATTGGTCTTCTCCGCCGCCTTAGAGATAGTCGCTCCAAACGGTTTCCTCTCTTCCCGGGAAACTTTCTTAATGGATGGCTTGGTGGCCTCGTTTGTTCCTGTTGCCCCCTCTCAGGGATGCTCCTCACCTGTGCCGGCACCGGTGACTGCCTGCTGTTTGCTCCGGACCTAAGGTACGGTGTTCTCATTAAAGAGAAAGAGAGAGAGAGAGAGAGAGGATCAAACGCTAAAGGTAGCTTCTTCAAGGCAGTGAAGAGCTGTGTGCAGCTTGGCGGCTAAAGTCTCGAGAGGAAGTTCAGAAAGATGCTGACAAAGGAAGAGCTTTGGAGGCCGAGTGGGCACCCGAGAGCCTCTGGGTCTGCCGGTGGCTGCGCGGCCACCCTCGGGTGCAGAACTGCAAGTGTGTGTGTGTGGGGGGGTGATTATCAGATTGACTGGCAGGCTTGCCAATTTTAAAGGTTTTTAGGGAGAGTAAGTTCTAGAACACAAAACATAGCTCATCCTTATAACAGAAGAGTTGGGAGTTTTGACCCAAACAGCTGCCTAGACAGCTCTCTAGGACTGGGACTACGTGAGGTGTGGGTGACACAGATGCGAGGGGTGTTTGTGCCTGTCTCCACATTTAATCTGTTTCTGTTTCGATCAAATATGTTACCCTCCATGGACTGATTTTGCAGTTCTCTAAATTCCTCTTTCGTTCTGGTGTACCCATTCAGATCCATGACTTCTAGGTGGGGCCATTGGACAATGGACTTCTCTTTCCCTTCTTCCTGCCGTTTCTTCTGTCGAAATCTTGAGGAAGAGCCCCAAAAGTCTAAGTTCAAGGTCGATTCTGAGAACTGACTTGTAGCCATGTCCAAATTCATAGGAGCTTTAACTAGGAGAGACTTAATGTACGTGGGCACAGCCGTGGCTCCAGTGGTGGCAGACCCGATAAAATCCACCCTGCCCAGAACAGGGTCCCTTTTAAAGGGGGTTTGACAGCAAAAGCATATGGAGGGTAGTCACGTAGACCAGCAGGGCGAACAATGCATTTCTAAGATGAAAGAGAACGTTGGGCCATTGTTACACTCCCTTCATTCACTGACCTCCTCCTGGGACGAGAGGTGCGCCTTTCAGAGCAGTCCACCCGGCGTGAGGTTGCCGGGAGTCACAGAGACATGACAGCATTTCCCAGATGCCTCTGCAGCTGGGGCCATGTGGCAACTCCTGAGTGAGTCGCCCCACCCCATGGGGACATTCTGGGCTTGGGAGAACAACACTTGGCTTGGTTCCGGCCGTGGTTGTTTTTGACTTATTTTTATTTTCTATTTTTTATTTTATTTTTGACAGAGACAGAGAGAGAGAGAGGGACAGATAGGGACAGACAGGCAGAGAGAGAGGTGAGAAGCATCAATTCTTCCTTGTGGCATCTTAGTTGTTCACTGATTGCTTTCTCATATGTATGTGCCGTGACCGGATGGCTACAACAGAGCGAGTGACCCCTAGCTCAAGCCAGGAACCTGGGCTTAAGCCAATGACCTTGGGCTCTAGCCAGCAACCTTGAGCTTCAAGTCAGTGACCTTTGGGCTCAAGCCAGCGACCCTGCGCTCAAGCTGGTGAGCCCACGCTCAAGTCAGATGAGCCCACACTCAAGCCAGTGACCTCTAGGTTTTTAACCTGGATCCTCCGTGTCCCAGTCCGACACTCTATCCACTGTGCCACCATCTAGTCAGGCTTGACTTTCTTTTAGACAGAACAGGTCCCGACTTCCCTGTGGGCTCTATTTCTGAGATCTGAGCCTGGAAGGGGTGCCATGCCCCTGTGGGCAGAAGGGGCGTGTTGCTCTCGGACATGCCTCTGTTGAATCCTGGCTCGGCTGCCTTCTAGCTAATGGGCAGGAAAGCAAATGCATTAGACTCTATACTTCCTTCCGACTACTTAACGACCCAAGAAACATGAAAACATGACTCCTATGAACCCTCAGATTCCTCAGAGGAGACTTGTGTTTTGAAAGAAATATATGGAAAGCTAGCACTGAGACCCTCTGAAGGAGAGAGAATCAGTCTGCTCCTCCTTGACCATGACGGCCTGCCAACCATGTCCCCACACTGGCCATCCCTTTCAAAGGGCTCAGCTCTCATTTTATGCCTCTTTTGTGGACCCACCAGTCCTGGCTGTCCTCTTCTCTAGCTGCAACTTGCCACCTTGCATGCAACTGTAATTTTCTGGAGGGCTTTATGAACTCCTGGTGCCCAGCTATACCCTAGACCCACTCAATGGCCGTGGTTAGTGATAGCAGGCTGACACTGGCATTTTCTAGAGCCCCCCCCAGATGATCCATGATGCAGTCGAGGCTGAGCTGCGCCCTGCTCTACAGACGCTGTGGCTCGCCAATACCTTCCTTTAAAGTTCTCACGGGAAGTGGGATCAGCAGACATGGTGGCCAGTACATGAAGTCGAAAAGCTCTATTTAATGTCTCTTATTTGAACTTCATGCTTCTTTTAATCCAACTGAAGTTCCACGAGCTTTCAACATTCCAGCATGCCTATATGATACATAAATGTGGGCTGGGACATGTCTGGAAACATAGTAATAAAACGAACACCAGTGAACACACAGTCCCCCCAGCAACTAGACTGTTACGATTTTTATTGTTTTTATTTAAGCTGCGTCTTCCCAGTTCTTCTCTTTCTTCCCTCATGAATTGGATGCTTATTATTTATATGCTTTTTCAAGTATAGGGTACAGACGGCATATGGAATGTAACGTTTAATAACATGTTTACTTCTTCAGGTGTATGAGAATTGTGTCCCATGGTGTGCAGTGGTCTGACTTGCTTTGTTCTCTCCATGTTTGCATGCAGCTATAATTTATTCACTTACTACTACGTGAGAGTTCACTGTTCCGATCCGTGTACATAATTGAGACATAGACCGAGATATATTTTTTCTGGCTGTCCCCAAAGTTTTTGACATGACACCCAATTATGCTATGAACCTTTGTGGACATGCATCCTAGTACAATTTCCCCTCTAAAGTGTGGGGGTGTGGGGGCGGATGTTCAGGATTCGTTTATCTCTCGTTCTGCCCTCCTTCCAGCGTGGCTTCTTGTTGGGCAGGGCTTGGAAAGCAAACGGTCGTATTTCAGTGTCCTCAGTGTCCCTGCAGCCAGAGTTCTGAGATGTGTCTTACCCCAGTGTTGTCATGGGAGACTTCAGCATGGAAGCCAGGGGCAAGGTCTGTTTCGTTAGCGGCTCTGGGCAGAAGCCGCACGGTTCTGGAGGTGGCCACTTCTCAGGTTGTCACGGGGCTCCTCATGGTGCAGATTGGCAGGGGACAGGAGCTGGCGGCTGGAGTGACAGCCTTAGGCTTTGCCTGGCATCCCACTGTGTTGGTTTGGTTTTGTGTTATGACTTCCCTTCCTAATTGCTAAGCCCGCTGAGCCAACTGACTGTGTCTTCTGCGGGCACAGTGATGCTGGAGGCCATTTATCAGCCAGCCACCAATTCCTTTGTGCTTAGTCAATTGCAGGGTGAACTCAACTCTTTCTGTCAGCAACTTGACAATCAATGCAGAAGTCAGTGACAAGAATGGTGAGGGTCACAAACGCTCATGGAAATGGATATAGAGAAGGGTGAATTCTGCCCTGGTTGCCTTTGGGGGCACAAAAGATAACTCTAGGACCAGAGGAGGGGACATCGGAAACTACAGTCGTCAGTGGTTGACCATGCACTTGAACACCTGGAATGAAGAATGCATTTAAAAAAAAAATCGTCTGTGTCAGACTAAGTGGTTTCTGACATATGAACACACTGTGACGAAAAGGAGGAATACAGGGACCGTGTGCGGGCCGCATACTGCTAAGTGTGCTAGGGAGCTTTCATAGTGAGGCTGGGCATTTGTGTGCAAAGCACCGGCTCCTGGCTCATCGGTGGCTTGCAGAAGCATCGAGCTGCTCCCGGTGTTGGTGCCCACGGAGCCATGTCCTGCCTGGGTTTTCTCACGAGGAGACTTTTCTCTTTGTTGTTCCCTCAATCCTCAGAAGCGTCCCGAGTCCCATTCCCGAGGGCCGGAGCTGTTTCCGTGGCTTTTACTGCTACCAATATGTTGATGGCTTTTAAAATTATACCCACTTCACTCCAAAGGCATGGCGTGACAGGCATTTCCCAACCCAGCATAGCCGAGACAGAACTGGTAATTTTCCACCTCTAAAACCCATCCCTCCTCGGTTTTCTTCAACTCAGTAAGTAGGAGGCACTATTTTAACCAACTGGAGAAGCCAAGCATTTCAGATCCATCCCTAAGTCCTCCGTGTCCCGTAAGTCTCCCTGTCTTCCGTTTTAGGTGCATACTGCTGCTGCAGCACAAACGACACCAAACGGGGTGGCTTACAAAACAGACACGCTATTGCTCGTGATACTGTGGGTCAGCTGGAGGGTCTCCTTCTGTTTTAATCTGGGCTTACTTGTGTGGCTAAGTCTGCTGACAGGTGGGCTGGCTTCGATTCACAGGTCTGGCGCTCAGAGCCGGCTGTCGGTTGGAGGGCTGAGGTTCTGTTTCACGTGACACCTCGTCCGACAAGGTGCTAAACAGGTGTTCTTCCTTGAGTCTAATGGCAACGTTTCCGGAGGGCACATCTGGAAGCCCAGGCGCTCCTAAGGCCCAGCCTGGAGATTTGCACACCATTTTGTGGGGTCCAAGCAACTCATAAGCCAGCTCGGATTCAAGGGGGTGGGTGAATAGATTCTACCTCTGGGGAGAAGAAGACATTCAATCTTCAAAGAGGGCTTGTGTCCCGGGATAGAAGACATTTGTGGCAACGAAGATCACGTGATCCATCTACATGTGCGGTGAGAGTTCTGATTCCAAAATTCTAATAACCTGGAATGCATCCACCCCTTCCCACCTTCTGCACCCACTGTCCACGCAGGACAGTGTTCTCTGGTCTGCCATAATAGAGCTTCCCAGCCCACCTGTTCTTGTCTGACTAGCTGCACCCCCACCCTCCACAGCAGCCAGAGCAGGCTTTTCAAATGCAAATTATACAAATTTCACAGCACCTCCTCCTGTGAAAACGCATCTCACTGGTAGAACAAGATTAAAGTGTGGAACAATCCAGCCTCCCCTGATTTTATATCTCTTGTCACTGTCCTCAATCACTATGCTCCTGGATGATCTAGCTGGTAGTCAGGACAGAAGGCAGACTGGCATTTTTCCGTGCTTTTTTTTTCTTTAATATCTTCAAAAACACGTGAAAAGCTTTTCTATCTTTGAGTCCTTGTCTGAACATTCTGCACCCAGACATTCTCATCAATGAAAATGTCTCGGTCAACTTTTCTCATTCAGAGGTCACCCAGCTCAAAACAGTTCTGCAGAGAAGCCTTACTTCAATTTTCTTGAATGTATCTAACAGCTATTTTATGTACCAGCCGCTCTTTTTAAAGTTTTGTTTTGCTTTGTTTTTTTTTTTATTCTTATAAGAACACATAATGGGAGAGCTACCCTCTTACAAATGTTTCAGGCCACGGTACATTGTCCCTTAATCACTAACTCCGTTTCCCTCTCCCCAGCCTATGGGAGCCGCTGCTGTCCTCACTGATTCCATAACTTTAACCATTGCAGGTACCTTCTATGAGTTGAATCATACAGTACTTGCCTTTCTGTGACGGGCTTATTTCACTCAATACCATAATGTCTTCAGATACACCCACGTTCTAACTATGACAGGGTTTCCTTCTCCTGAACGCTGAGTTGTATTTCAGTGTGTGTATGTAGTCCATTTGTTTAAGTTCACCTGCCAGTGGACAGTTTCCACATCTCAGATATTGTGAATAGCGTGCCGTCATGGAGCGCTCATAGCCCTTTGAGATCCTGATTTCACGTCTGCTGGCTAAATGCCGAGAAGGGGGATTGGCAGACCACGTGGCGGTTCTGTTTTGACTTTTGTAGAGTGTGGAAACTCCATACTGCTTTCCAAAGTGGCTGAAGCAGCTCCTTCCGACAGTGCGCAAGGATTCCAATTTCTCCAGGTCCTCGCCAACACTCGCTATTATTACTTGTCTTGTTGATAGTGGCCATTCTGACAGGTGTGTGGTTATATCTTGTTACGGTATTGATTTGCATTTCCTTGATCACTAGTGATGTTAATCACCTTTTTATATAGCTGTTGGCCGTTTGCATGTCTTACTTAGAGAAATGTCTATTCAAGTCCTTAGTCTACTTTCTAACTGTGATATTGATACTATGTTTTTGTTTTGTTTCATTTGTTTTTGAGTTGTTGGAGTTCCTTATATATTTTGGAGATGAGTCCATTGTCAAAGATAATGACTTGTAAATATTTTCCTCCCATTCCACAGGGCACCTTTTCCTTAGTTTGGATATTTCCTTTGCTGTGCAGAAGCTTTTTAGTTTGATATAGTCCAACCTGTTTATTTCTGTTGCCTGTACTTTTGGGGCCCTATCTTAAGAAATCATCGCCAAGTGCAAGGTCATGAAGCTTCCCCTTATGTTTTCTTCTTAGAATTTCACGGTTTTAGGTCTGACAGCGGATTAAAGACTGAAGCATGACTGAGTTTTGTGGTATGGCAGTCTTCGGCATGTGGGTGCCTAGCCCCCCCTCCCCACCGTTCTTTGTTGAAGAGACTATCTTTTCTCATTGTGCACTGTGAGCATCTTTGTCAGAGCTCAGCCCACTGTACACAGGTGCATTTATTTTTGGGGGGTTCTACTCTGTTCCATTGTTCTGTTTGTCTATCTTATGCAACTACTGTACTGTTTTATTTGAAAGCAGAAAGTGTGATGCCTCCAGCACTGCTCTTCTTTCTCAGAATTGACTTGGCTATTAGTTGTCTTTTGTGGTTGCATACATATTTTAGAAATTAAAAAAAATGATTATTTCTGCCTTTGGGATTTTGATGAGAGTACCTTGAATCTGTAGATTGCTTTGGGTAACACAGACATTTAGAAACTCTTAAGTCTTTTTTTTTTCTTAACATTTATTTTATTAATTTTAGAGAGAGAGGAAGGGGGAGGGAGAGAGAGACAGGAACATTGATCTGTTCCTCTATGTGCCCTGACAGGGGATTGAACCAGTAACCTCTGTCCTTCGGGATAATGCTCTGAGCAACTGAGCTATCCGGCAAAGGCTAGAAACTCTCAAGTCTTTTAATCTGTGAATACTGAACGTCTTTCCAATTGTTTGTATCCGTTGCATTTAAAAACTATGCTTAAGCACCCTCTCCCACTTTGTTATATTGTTATCTTGTTATATATAGTTATGGTTATTTTTAATATTTTGTCTTCTAACTTTTATACTAGAATTAAAAGTGATTTACCCACTACCATTACAGTGATACAGTATTCTGTATTTGTCTGTATGGTTTACCTTTATCAATGAGTTTTATATTGATACTTTCTTATACTATCGTATTTCTGTTCAGTGTCTTTTTTAACTTGAAGAACTCTCTTTAGAAGTCCTTGTAAAGTAGATCTGGTGGTGTAATCCCTCAACTTTTGTTTGGGAAAGTGTTTATTTCTCCTTTATTTTTGAAGGGCAGTTTTTCTGGCTATACCATTCTTGGTTGGCAGCTTTTTCTTTCAGGACTTTGAATGTATGAAAGTATCATCCTACTTTCTGCTGGCCTGAAAGCCTTCTGCTGAAAAACTCAATGATAGTCTTATGGGGAGGTGGTTCCCTTCTATGCAACAAGTCTATAATGTATCTCAGTGTGAATTTCTTTGGTGACTTATTTGATGCCTTTTCAATAAGCTCTCTGGTCCTTTCTCTCTTCCTCTTCTCGGAATCCCCTAATGGTGTATATTGGTAACCATGATGGTGTCCTATAAGTTCCTTATACTTTACATTATTTCCCTCTTGTTGAATATTTCCAATTATCTACCTTTGAGTTTGCCGATTTCTTTTTTTCCACTTATTCTAGTCCAGTGTTGAATTGCGCTAGTAAATTTTCATTTTGGTTATTGTGTCCTTCTGCTCCATGATTTTTGCTTGGTACTTTCAATGTTTTCTACCTCTTTGTAGATATGTTCACTTTGTTTATTAATTGCTAGCTTGACCTCGGTGAACGTCTTTGTGACAGTAATTTTGAATTCTCTGTCTGGTAAATCATATAACTCCGCTTCATTAGGGTCAGTTTCTTGAGATTTACCTTGTTCCTGTGGAGCATCTTCGCATGATTCTTTATATTTTTCTTGACTCTGTTTTGGTGTCCGCGAGACAGGAGCTAGCCCTCTGGAGAGTCCCCCAAGTGAAGTTGGACTACTAAAGACGTGAATCAACCTCTTCCCCACTCTGGGAGGGGCTGGGGTCCAGGGACATCTCTTCCTGACCATGTGACAGTTCTCTGGTGGCAGCCTCCCTGGCTAGAGGGTTTCCCAAACCTCCCTGCTGGCTTCAGTGCCTTTGTTTATCTCATGGGTTCCTCACAAAGGTAACTTGCTCATGACTTATTGCTGAATTGGTGTCTGTGGGAGGAGGAAGGTCCAGGGCTTCCTACTCTGCTGTCTTGCTGACAATACTCCTTTGGCAACCACTTTTTATCAGCGTGTTTTATTTTCTTTGTAGCCTTTTCACTATCTGAAAATTAAACTCACACATAAATATACTTGGTTATTTCAGTTCCTCTTCACAGAAAAGTTATAAACTCTACAAGAGCAGGGACCTAAGTTGTTGACCCTTATGTCTCAAGTGTCTTAAGCTATGCTTGGCCCGTGGTGAGAAGTCAATAAATACTTACTGTATTCATTATAAATGAAGCGGCGTTAGGTTCAAATTTCGTCGCTTCATTCCAATATCAAAATCATTTTTTCTGCCCTCAGAGGAGACAGCAGAGCCTGACCCATGAGGTGGTGACAGAGGTCAGGTTCAGTACATTCAAGTACATTCAAAGCCCTTTACCCTTTCTGGACCTTGAGATTTTTTCTTTTGTCTGAGGTTAAGTTTGAAGTCCTCTCATCCCTATTTCAAAGGAATGATGTCAGGGTGAAAGAAAATCATTTTTGGAATCCTCCTAGACAAAACTCACTACCAACCAGACACTACGTCAGTAATTTCCATCTACTTCAGGCTAAAACATATTTTATGGCCTGATAGATTGTCTTAGGAAGCAGGGGTTATGGTTACTGGGTTACTCTGAGTGAAATAAATTCAGTTAATGGGCATAGATATCATCTCTCTCAATACCTTATGTCAGTTGCCTAATATTCCTCCTGAACTTCTCTAGTTCATTGAGAAATGTCCTAGCCAAGATAGCCCCTTTACCATATAGTTGGGGAAATTACAGTGAAAAATGGGACATTGTGGTTAGATATTACTTAAAAGATTATTTTTTAAAAGCATAATCTTCATTTAAAAGAAAAGACATGCAGCTTCTGCTCATTATTAAACAAGGAGTATACTACCTATAATTATACATACATCCAGTCTATGTGCTAAATATTATATCTGGTATCTTATTTTTATGCCTCATAGCTCTGAAGTAGATACTATAATTTTACATTTATTTTTCAATTACAGTTGACATACAATAGTATATTAGTTTCAGGTGTATGACATAGTGATCAGACATTTATCTACCTCACTTAGTGTTCATCCCAATAAGTCTAGCACCCATCTGACACCAGGCATAGTTATTATAGCATTACTAATTCCCTATGCTGTACTTCACATTCCTGAAATCAGTTTTAGAGCTGTCAATTTGTAAGTAGGTACGCTCATCATTGCCATTTTACTTATGAGAAAAGCAAAGGTTAGACTCGTAAATTTACTTGTCAAGGGTCACACAGTGCTTAGCAGAGTTGGGGTTGAAGCCCACGTTCCGCCTGACTTCCTAGCTCAGAGGTCACAAAGCCTAATGCCTGCAGGGTTTAGACAGAGAATCTGAATAGTGAGACCTCTGTGTATGATATAAAGAGAGCAGAAGGTACTATGGTCAAACCCAAGGGCAAAAGTCCTTGCCACAGGCCCTGGCCGGTTGGCTCAGTGATAGAGTGTTGGCCTAGCATGTGGAAGTCCTGGGTTTAATTCCTGGCCAGGGCACACAGGAGAAGCGCCCCTCTGCTTTCTCTCCATCTCTCTCTTCCCCTCCTGCAGCCAAAGCTTCATTGGAGCAAAGTTGGTCCAGGCATTGAGGACGGCTCCATGGCCTTCACCTCAGGCGCTAGAATGGCTCTGGTTGCAGCAGAGCAACGCCCCAGATGGGCAGAGCATCGCCCCCTGGTGGGCATGCCGGGTAGATCCCGGTCGGGTGCATGTGGGAGTCTGGCTGCCTCCCTGCTTCTAACCTCAGAAACACACACACACACACACACACACACACACACACACACACACACACACACACCCCTGCCACAAAAGGCAACTCCAATTTAAGTCCACCAACAATAGAACACAGGCCGCCAGCTGGAAGTCTTGAGGAGGTCTGTGGATGCTCACCCTTGAGTCCAGCAGGTGCTCAGTGAATGGTTTCAGATTCTGCCCTCTTAATCGCGACACTCAATCGCTTCTTCATCTTTGAGAAGAGTCCAATATTCTATTGCTTCGGTCTATGAAAAATGCTTTCGCTACTGATTTGGAAGGTGAATTGCTTATTATAATGTCTTTCCGTGTATTCTAGCTATTTGTAAGAGAACAAAAATAGTCCTGAAAACAAGTGTTAGGGTCCAATAAAGGCAGTACTAGACTATACACTAGATGTAGTTAGAGAAACAAGGTACTCTTTGGGCAGAGATGGAAAGCCTTTGTTTGTTGTCAGGGAAACATCTGGGCCTTCTTTTCTTTTCATTCCTTGTCTAAAGGTAAAGTCACCAGGAATGAAGATAATCTATTGATTTATAGAAAAGGAAACCAACTATTGGTTTTTGAAGGTAAACTCAATTTAAATGAAATAATTTATGCCACTTGCCAAAAATATTCAAGTAATAATTAAAAAAATTTTTAAAGACTTTTATTTATTCATTTTAGGGAGGAGAGAGAGAGAGAGAGAGAGAGAGAGAAAGGGGAAGGAGCAGAAAGCATCAACTCCCATATGTGCCTTGACCAGACAAGCCCAGGGTTTTGAACCAGCGACCTCAGTATTCTAGGTCAATGCTTTATCCACTGCGCCACCATAGGTCAGGCTCAAGTAATAATTTTTAACAAAAAAGGTTATTGATCTTTATTATAGCAGAACTGAATATTCTTCATAACTTACTCTCATGTGCTTTACTTTTAGAAGATATGTAATTTAAAAGCAGTATTTGTTTAGATTTTCCAATAAATTTTGCTGTTGTTGTAGAAATTCATTATGGGGCACCTGTACAATATTACTGTGATTCTATGCAGTTTAACACCTCAAATTTAAAAGTCACAGTTAAGGGCTGAATACCATTTTTGTTTTTACCTTCACATTAGTGAATTCAGAAAAAGACAAAATTTATTTTATGATTCCACAATGAAATTTTAAGTTCAAAGTGAGAAGAGTTTCTATAACCACAAAAGAAGGGACTGTTGAGAGCTAAATATCGTCTTTAGTTGACTAATGACATCAGGTAACTTCACTAATGTCAACTAGACTTCTTTAAAACTGACTTGGTATATTCATCAATCCGAATGACTCACCATCAACCCTGAAAAGCCTGGTGTTACCATAGGATGATATTATCAAGGGGGACGGCTTTCTGTTCCGTCTAAAGAGCTTACTGTGGCACTGGATGCTAGGTCTGTCATGTGGAAAATATGCACTGGAAACAGAGGTTTAGAGAATACTTTTAAGCTGTCTGTGATTAAATCATCTCTGACGTTGTGTCTGTATATATCACAATATCTCTTTTATAGCACTTAGAATTTATATCTCAGATTTAAAAATATAGACGCCTTGTAATTCAAAATACTTACAATTTGCAGCATAAAGTTTTAACACCTGATTGTGCTTTAAAAGTTGGCCGTTTAAACTCATGATCAACTCAGTCCCCAACCCTATAAATCCCCCTTGGAGTGACAACCAGGAAAGAACAGAGAGGAGCCGCGGGTTAACGTGGCAGCTTGAATGCGTGGACTTAATTATAATTTCATCGTTTCTAAAACTCCATTAAGTCTACTGCATAGTTTTTATTTTTAAGAGACAGAAACTGTTCGGAAAGGGGGTAACAGGAAGGGAGAAAATGTCAATATATTATGGGATTTTCGAAAGAAGATCTACAAATAACTGATGTGGGAGACCAAGAAGCCCCCAACCATATTAGCTGTGGGGATGACATGGCAGAATCCTTCAAAGGCCAGGCGTAGTACCAGGGACCTGGGACACTGGAGATGGGCCAGCCTGCGTGAAAGCTGTTAAAGGGGCTCAGTACAGTTATATATATATTCACGCCTCCTCTGGACTTTCCATGGAGCCTTCCATGCTGGCAGTTGATGTGTTCTGGTTCCGAAGGATTCTTCTTGAATCATTTGTGAATAATGTCTTCCACTGTTTTTCTGTTCTCTCCTGGAAATACCTGGATTCCTGCGGCCACTAAACACTGCCTGGCAATTGTCCTGGCCCCGCCCTGGCAGATGTCTGAAATTTTATTCTTGGAAGAAAAGAAAAAAGAGGATTTCTAAATGAATATTATTCACACACACACACACTCGAGGATTAATTGACCTGATGCTTACTCAGTGATGCCTACACAGACACTGCTTTAGTCCCCAAAAGTGGGGTTCCCAATCCTTACTTTTTCTTTTCCCCAAAGCTGCCCCACCCGGTGTACTGGCTGCAGTTTAGTCTTGTCCTCCTGAACATAAGCCAGTTTCCCCAGTCTTTTAACATGAGGAGGTAACAACCAAAATGGGAACTGGCAACAATTCAGCAGAAAGAAAATCACTCTCACAAAGAGATAACAGAAATATTGCATGCATGATACAGGAACAGAATGGAATAAAAAAGAATTCAGCCTGACCAGCCGGTGACGCAGTGAATAGGGCATCAGACTGGGATGCAGAGGACCCAGGTTTGAGACCCTGAGGTCGCCGGCTTGAGTGTAGGCTCATCTGGTTTGAGCAAGGCTCACCAGCTTAAGCCCAAGGTCACTGGTTTGAGCAAGGGGTCACTCGGTCTGCTGTAGCCCCCCAGTCAAGGCACATATGAGAAAGCAATCAATGAACAACTAAGGTTCCACAACAAAGAATTGATGCCTCTCATCTCTCTCCTGTCCTGTCTGTCTGTCCCTTTCTGTCTCTCTCTCTTTATCTGTCCCTGTCACTCACACACACACACACACACACAAAAAAAAAAAAAAAAAAAAATTCAGAAAATAAAGAGTAGTCATAGAACTTAAAAACATGGGAGAAATGAAAGAAGAAAAGGAGGAAGGAGAAATTGGGGATGTGTTTACAAAACGAGAATAAGATGACTGATAATGGGAACTTGCTCATACAAGATGAAAAGTAGAAACCAGTCTAGGAAGTTTAAAATATGAATAATAGAGAGAGTGTACAAAAGCAATGGGTAAAGTCATTTACAATAATTTGAGAACCCTTTCAGAACTGACATGAATTCCCAAAGTCAAAGGCTTCCTGGAAAGTGTAGAAAAGTGGGTGAAAACATATCCATGCCAAGCCTCGTGACTGTGAAATACCAGAACAAGGGGACCAAAAGGAGGTGCAACAAACTTCCCCACTGAAAAAGCAAGTCACCTGCAAAAGACCTGGATTCAAAATGGTCTGGTGTCTTAACAAAAACACTGGGCGCAGCAGGCAACATTCTGAAAAAGGCGGTTATTTCCAACACAGACTTGTTTAACCAGCCAAACTAGCCTACCCCTATGAGGAGGAAATGAAGACATTTTCATATATGCAAGTCCTCAAGAACTGTATCTTTCAGGGACCCTTTACTAAGAAGCTAGGAGGAGAGTCGACTGAGAAAGGGACGCAGGAAGAGGCCTGTCCAGGAGATGTTTGCTCCTCACTTCCCCGTGGCAGACTGAAGTGCTCGTTGTACGTCAGTGAACAAAGAAGGTCTGTAAGCCCCACCGTCACTGTGTATTTTGCCTTTTAAATACAAATGGTAAAAAAAAAAAAGTCAATAGATGTGCCAGTGAATTAGTGCCGCAGAGAGGAGTCCACACCCCCACATCAACCCCCCACACCCCCCAATGCCTCAAAGTCAGAACCAGAACAATGAAAATCCTGCAGCCAAGCAGATGTTGGGTGGAAAGAGCTGTGGGGGTGGCGGGGTGGCGTGGGGGAGACAGACTTTTCTGACAAGCGTGAATTGGGATACCATGTTTGAGCTCCAGTAGTGACCATGCTTCCTCCACGGACCACCCAGAATGACCCCATCTGGTCTCCTGGCCCTGCCGTCACACTCACTACCACATATCCAAGGCTCCGGGTCACCGGTCAGCGCCTGGTTCCTGTCCCATTTTGCTCTGTATCCCCTGTGGTGGGGCCGCCCCTTCCAACGTGCCCCTCTAAGCCTTCTGTCGAGTCCGGTGGAATTTAAACAGTTTGTGCTGGACAAACACCCTCATTTCCTCTGTTCTCTCTCAGAATGCTCGTTCTCATTTCCTCTTTGCCAGTAATTCTTGCCTTTGCTGACGACCCAGCTTCCCCTGCAGTCCTTGTACATGAAGTGGTTTCTGTCGCTTTATTGAGATATAATTGAGATGTAACACATGGCACATTTAAAGTGTCCAATTTAAAATCGGAGACAGAGAGAGAAGCATCAAGTCATTGTTCAACTTTGTTGGGTACCCGCTGGTTGCTTCTCATACATGCCCTGACCGGGTTTGTCCTTCAGTGGGTGAGTGGATAAAGATATAGGGTACACACGCACACACACACACACACACACACACACACACATGCACACATACATACACAGTGAAATGTCATTCAGCCACAAGATAGGGGGCATCCTGTCATTTGCAACAACTTGGATGGACTATGAGATCATGATGTCACCAAAAATACGTCAAACAGAGAAAGACAGCTACGGTAGGACATTGGTTATATGCGGAATCTAAAAACCATAAATTCAGAGAAACAGAGTGCTGGTGTTACCAGATGGTGGGGCAGGTGGGGAGGACGGGAAGAAATTGGTCCAAGGGGGCACACCTCCAGTTATATGGTTAATAAGTATGTGTGTGGGGGTCCAATGTACAGCAGGATGAAAATAGCAAACAATGCTTATCCTTTATTATATTGTTGTTAAAGGAGAGCTTCAGTATTCTCACCACAAAAAAGGAATGGTAAGTATATGACTGGATGGAAGGTGGGGGCTATTAACTATGTCAGGCCACTGGCGTAAGAGGATAGAAATCTGAAATGTTCTCGCCATTAAAACAATGGACTTAAGCGAGGTGGTAGATGTGTGAACAAACCTTACACCAAATCACCCTATTACACACCTAACACTCACGCAGTGTTGTGTGTCAATTATATCTCAGTGGAACTGGAACATGATCTCACTTCATCGGATGGAAGAACTTACAACATAGGCATGTAACCGTCATGGCGTATGGCTCTGACAAACGTAAAGATCAGTGTCCTTCTCTGTCCCTTCTAACTTGTGGGCTGTTTCTGACTCTTTTCTGGGATATGTACATGGAACTTGGCCTGCTTTCTTCTGTCAACATCCTGATGTGAAATCAGCTCAAGCTGGACCACTTGCTGTCACTGTCCTCTTTAACCCTCACCACAACCCGGCCGAATGGGTACCATTAGGATCCCCATTTCACAGGCAAGAGGAGTGAGGTTCAAGTGATGCACTCTGGCTCCTTTGGGCGGTATGAGGTATAGCACACAGAACCCGGTCAAGGAGGGATGGGCGTGAGATGAGCAGAATGGAACGTTTTAGAAACTAGTGAAAGAAAAATGGCAGCCCTTTTCATCATGGGCTCCTTAAAGACAAGAAGCCATGTGACATGAAGTTTGTGTAAATGGATGGGAGCAGCGTGTGCACCCTCTGAATTTTAACACCGGGGCTCCTGCTGGGCTCATTGGAGAATGTGACCTCGGAGGACAGCGTGAATGTCACTGAAGTTAGGACCCAGTAGGTTTTCTTAGGGGGTGCGGGAAATATTTTGTATAGATATTATGCTACAGATGCCCTCTTTCCCAAGCTATATCTAAATTTTATTCATATTTAAGCTTTCATATCATCCCTTTACTTCTCAAGGAGCGGAATCCAATTCTTCTTTTAAGTGCTCTTCAGAAAACCTATTCATACGTAATTACCCAAGTCCTGGTGGCTCCTGGCTGAGCACTTACCTGCTAATGGTTTCCTCGGGGAGAACTCGAGTCACCTGGTCAACAATTGTCAGAAAAACTTCCTCCAGTCGTGCTGGAAAGAAGCAATTGCCCTAAATGCTGCCTCTGCTGGGCTGCCTGGGACAGGCATTTCCCAGCTGGCTCCTGACAGGTGCTATGCTGGCAGCGATAACGGCCCCTTTCTGAGAATGCGTCCTGCCCAGGGCCCCTTTATGCGCCAACAAGCAGCATCTGTTTCAGCAAAAGAAGAGCTGGCTGGCTGGCTGCTGGTTGTCACAAGGCCCCTTGGACGTTCATTTACAGAGGGGACGTCTCTCAGCAGCATGTCCGCCCAAGGACCCGACGTGGGCAGGACCACCGCGTTTGGGTGGGGCTACCACTGTCGTCTGTCCCGGGGACAGTTCCTTCACTAACTGTGTGGAAGAGCTAGACAGCCCCGATCCGTCCCGCGGCTCGGTCTGTGACACGCGGTGTAGAGACGCCACGTGCCTGATTGCTGTTCTATACTGGACACTGTTATTGGGCAGTGTGTACGCTCCCTATCGATGCTCTAACAATGGACTGCGAACTTGGTGACGTCACACCGCAACATTGTGCTAACTTACAGTCCTGGAGGCCAGAAGTCGAACATGGGACTCTCCCAGGACGAAAATCAAGGTGTAAGCAAGGTCGTGTCTGCTAGGGATGTGGTGAACACATCCGGAGTCTCCGGGGAGCAAAGACACGGACGCCCAGGGGGGTCAGCGGCATGTGGTCGTGGTCTGCCGCGGTTCAGAAAGCCCCTCACCTTGGAAGGCTCTTCCCTCACTGCGGGACTCGCTGGCGAAGTCGTTCCCTCGATGATGCCGTCGTTCCCTCGATGACGCCATCGTTCCCAGAGGGCTCAGGTTCAGAACACCCTGACGGATTCCAGACGGGTCCAGAAAGGAAAGCCTCCCATGCCAGGATTCTGGTGTGTTGTATCAAACAGGACTTCCTGGTTAGTGACCACCCAGATGGTGACGGAACCAGACCGGTCAGGGCCGCCCACCTGTGGCCTGAAGTTGGCCGCACAGGACCTGAGCTGTTCTCAGGTCTTCAGATGTCGGGCTGTTGTCACCCAAACCTAAACTCTCTATTCCCTGTACTCACACTGCTGTCCACATGCTTGTTTTTTTGAAATGGAACAGTGACAGCCCAGGGATCCTACCCAGAGCCCAGCGCCTGGCTGTGGACAGCTTCTCCCAGCTGGAACTCGAGCCCCGGCGATGTCCTGCCCATGGTTGCCAGCCTGCGGCTGGTGATGGTGTTGGCATTCTCCTGTCCTCCACCGGACCTCTGGGAATTCTCACCTTTCCGGCTTTCAGAAAGTGATCAAGCCCCTTACTGGGTTGCAGCTCTATCCCGTTCTCCTTTACGCCGAAGCGCCTCTCACCTGCATGCTTGTTCAGATCTTCCTTATCATGAGAATTCAATGAGGTAACCTGTCTGAAGACACAGGCGCGGCACCGGGCAAGTGGGGGGGGTGTTCAGGAAGGATCTGTTGGAAGTCAAACGAAACCTTGCTCTGTGTAATAGTTCCCTGACACCCTTGTTCTTCAGCACATCCGGGAGTCAAATAGCCACGTGCCTTCTAAATTTCTGGCTTTGTCATTTTTCATCGTGGTCCCTCGGAAAGAGCTCCCGGTCACACATACTTGGATTCTGTCCCTGGCCCCCTGACTGGCTCTCAGCAACTGTTGACCGATTCCTACCAGGCACACAGGTATTAAAGAATGCTGACTGTGTTCCCTGAGGGATCTCTGCTCGTCAGTGTGGAAGCAGGCATATATATATATATATATATATATATATATATATATATATATATATATATATATATATGATCATTACTCCACCCCGGAGAGCCTGGGGGCGGTGAGTCCTCGCAGTTACCTCTTAGCTTAGCAAGCAGTGAGACACACAGAGGACGAGAAGTCAACTGCTCGGAGGTGACAATCCCTGACAGTCATCAGCTGCGAGTGAGAGAGGGTCCGTTTTTATTTGTTTCCCCTTTTGATGCAAAAATACTTTTAAAAACCATGCTAATTTTAAATTACTAACTCAAACACGTCTCTGAGTTTCACGGAACATTCTGAAACATCTCTCAAATCAGGAAAGTAATAGGCATATATAATGACTGCTGTCATTAGTGTGACAATCAAACTAAACTGGGAAGCAGAAGGTTGCTTTAAAGATGTTTTTACTTTGATGTATTTAAAATTTTTTTGTATCTTTAAAGCAACGCATACTAATGAACAACAACAAAAAACTAGTATTTTTCTCAAAGGGTACAATGAGGAATTAATATACCAATTTCCCTTTGTTCTTCAGTTTTGATGGAAATTCCTGGTTCCTATAATAACCCCTGGGGAGGGCATGTTGATGGCCTTCCTTCGTGTTAGGATGGCGTCCCTGGGCCCTCAGACACCCCGAACTGTTCGTCAGGATTTTTATCAAACCATCCCTCCATGAGAAAAAAAAAACTCAGAGATGATGTCATCATGGCAATTAAATTCTTCCCACAGAGCGGAAAAAAACCCCTGGATTTATTTCTGGTTGCTGTTCTCATAACCCCCACGGCTTCAAGTACATTGGCAATACAGCGGAAACCTGATGAACAGCTCAAGTCGTTTATCAAAAAGGGTTTAAAAACTAGTTCCGCTTGAAACGAACACTTTTAAAGCAAGCTGCGGAAGCCCAGGATGGAGCAGTGCACATCCCTGGGCCCCTGGGTGGGTTCTGGTTCCGCCTGGTTCCCACTGGCTTCCTGCCACGCACATGCAGCCCAGGGCTCACGTGTGTAAACTGAAGTTGTCACATTGGAATTTTATCTTCTGTTTCTGCCTTTTCTTGGCTCAAAAAAAAAATTTTTTTTCCCCCTATGCCTGTTTGATGATTTCCTTTACTCTTCTACGGTGAGATAGAGAAGGTTCTGACACCAGTCATCCAAACAGTGGCCTTTATTTCCCCGCCCACGCCTCTCCCTTCTGGTTCGGTACTGCATGTGCCGGACGCCTGGGCGCAGGGAGGGTGACGTTGGCTGGGGCAGACGAGGTCCTCCGTATCCCGCTTGTGCGGTCAGGGATTGAGTCTCGGGAGAGGTCTGTGCCTTCAGGATGTGAAGGCTCTTTCTTCCCTCAGTCCAGACCTTGTCCCTTCCCAGTGCCCCTCTGAGCAGGGCGGGGGTGCGGTGGGAAGGGGCTTGGGGCCACACAGACCTGGGCTTGGGTGATGAGACATGGTTTTCTCAGCCGAGAGGAAACAATACTTCTGGCTTGAGAGATGGGGAGTGTAGTAGCTAGAGCCTGTGACACGTTCTAGACAGGAAATGTCAACTCTTAGTACCACGCACGATACAGACACTCCCTTACTTGAGAGGACCCATCTCCCTGCCCTAAGCTCATCTGCTCATGTTTTCTGTTTCCCAACACACAGGATATTAATACAGTGTTTAACACAGCTTTTCTGAACCCTGACAATGCAGTAGAATCCAGTAGTGGTTTACCCCTCGTGATTGCATTTCTTACCGATCCATATCTTTGAGGTAATCTTTTTTTTCAATGAGCAGAGGCGTGAGTGCACCCACTGTCCTAAAACGTGGATTACACTGGGAAACAAAATTTTTGTTGCATCCACAAAAATACTTGTTCTTACCTACTTCTAGTGTGCTGACCTCACATCTGACATTAGTTTTTCTCTGTAAGCTACAGTGTTTTTGCAATTCAAGATTTTAGGTTTTCATCTTATTGTAAAATTTTCAACATTTAGTTTAACATAATGAAGTAGAATGTCTTCTTGGGCATCATCTTTGTGATAATATAATAATTTATATATTGCAGTAAATACACTAATACACTAAAAGATATGATTACATAAGAATTTGTCTACAATTTCAGAAAGAACATATTAAAACACTTATTTTAACCATAAAATTTTGCAAAACTTATTTAAATTCTATTCAGGCAAAAATTTGTGTTTGTAGCTCTTGCATTTGTGTACTTGTTGAGGACAATCTCGTTTGATGCTCCAGCAGTAGTCTGCTCATCACTAACAGCTCCAAGATTTTCGGGAAACTAATCAAAGTGATTGTTCAGGAATTGAATCTTAACGCTCATGTTACATCCAATGTCACGGAAGCCAACAGCATTCTTTGAACTAGAAGTTCATAGTTTTCTGCTTTTTTGTTGCCAAGGAAGTTCTTTGTAACTGCCACAAAAGACTGCCATGCTTTCTCCTCCTTATTCATCTTCCTGACAAATTCTTCATCACGTTTGAGGGTTCGAATTTGAGGTCCATCGAATACACCTGCTTTTATCTTCTCGAAAGACAAGGCAGGAAAAGCAGAAATAATATGTTGAAAGCATTCACTTTCTCTATTCAAAGCCTGAACAAACTGCTTCATTAAGCCAAGTTTGATGTGAAGTGGGGGAAAAATGATCCTGTCTCGATTAACTACAGGTTCATTCACAATATTTTGCATCCCTACTTCCAGAACTTCACGTTTGGACCACTCCTTCTGTGTCAAGTGTTTCTCCCAAGCTCGGCTGTACCACAAACACAGAAAGCAAGGATACTTCGTGAAACCTCTGTCCTAGCAGGAAATTGACCATTTTAAGATCCACACAAATGATCCAGTTATGCTCCTCATACTTCAGAAAGTTGAGGACAATTTTTATGTCATTATAATCTTCTCGCAGATGAGTTGAATAACCAATTAGAACAACTGCATAAACATTACCATTGTGTAGGAGAACACATTTCAGATTCCGTTTAGAGCTATAAAGTATAGGCGCCATTCTGTTGGACTGTGAGTGGTAACACCTAGCTGGCTGAGAAGACTACTGATATCGTGACAGTAAACAAAGTGTTTGTCTTCAGAAAAAAAGTCCACAAAAATTTGTTCACACTGCCTGAAATGGAATACGTTAGCTGACTGGTGAAGTATATTTTTTTCTTGAAGCCTGGAGGCTAATAATTCCGCTGCTTTCTTTGATAGGCCCAAATCTCTTACTAAGTCATTTAATTCAGGTTGGCTAAATTGCGGAGGGGTTAATGACTGCTTGGCATCAGAAGAAGACCCTTCAAATTCCACAACCATTTCCTCATGCATCTTATCAAAATAGACTTGATCACCATGTTCACTGTCTTTGTCCTTAGAAGAAACAAGACCATTGAAAACTGGAACCGGGAGTGTCTCAGAGTGTGGGATAGGTCGTATTGCTGAAGGAATATTAGGATATATGATCATATGCCGTTTTTTCTTGCCAATGCCCTTTGTATGGATCAAACAGAAATAACAGTCACTGCTGTGGTCCTTAGGTTCACGCCAAACCATGAGAATACCAAAAGGTATTCCTTTGTGTTTTTCTTTTGTCCAGTCACAAAGCATTTCCTCACAATTATGACACATAATATGAGGAGCCCAATTCTTGTCTTGATCGCCAAGGGGAACTCGAAAATAGGCAATATATGCACGAGTCACAAATGATGAAATATTACGCCTTTGACAGTGAAGTGTGTAACAGCCACATATATAACAGAAGGTGTCAGGACTATTCTTACATTTACGCCTACTCGAAGAAGCCATGATTCAATCTTAAAACAAAATAGAGGGTGTTTTTATCAGACAATAATTTTTTACATTTAAAAACAACTATAATGATGTCAAAGTGATGTTTGTAAAACATTAATTGCCTTGTGGTTATGTTCAATCCAAGAGTCGTTGCCCTTTAACTCCAATTTAAAAACCAATGCATGCCATTAACTGTAACAAACAGAAATTAAAATTGCATAAAAACCAGAGCATGCACTAAAAAATGGATTTCAGATTTGGAATTAGTGATGCAGAACTATATAGAAACAGTTCTAAAACCTCATGCAACAGAAAATGAAAAAAAAATGTTCCCCAGTGTTTTCTGAATTTGGTCAACATCAGATTTTGATGTCCCCAGCCAGAACAAGCTGGCAAAGTGTCTTTCAGGAAGACAGATGGGAAGAGGTTCCAGATTAGAGAGGTGGAGGAAATGTTTTGCAAACACGCATTCCACCCCCTCAACCCCACTCCCCACCATGTAGAAAAACGTAAGCTCAGGAGCCGGTCACCTTCTTGTCCAGAACTGGCTGCGGGCAGCTCCCGGCTAGAGCCAGAGGACCCGACTCTGAGTTTGTTCCCAGCACCAGGGCTGACCACAGGCAGTGCCCCATCCACCACGAGAGGTCCTACTTCCTGCAGTTTAGATGCTGGAAGAAAGTTCCAGAGTGTAACCTAGTGATCAGGGGGAAGGTGGGCTCTAGGCCATCTCTGGTCGCCACCCTCTGTGCCTCCTTTGAGTCCCGGAGGGTCATTTCTCTAACTTGAGAAAACAAAGCGCTCGCTGGCCAGCTGTGTGTGTTTCTACCCACTTTCATCCCTGGCTGCCTTGATCATTCTTTGTAGCCAAATGCCACGCCCGCGTGGGGTACCTGCAAGTGGGAGGATGTTCTCCTTGTGGCTGTGGACGACTGTGCCCACTTTCACGTCGCTTTTTATCCATGGGCTGCCGGGTCACACCACACTCCCTTTCTCTCCCGAGGATTCTATGGCGGGAGCAGCACCATTCCTCAGGGTGAACACAGGGAAACGAAGGTTTTCCCCTCGTTCACTTCACGTCAGGCTACCGTGCCCTCTAACTCTGACATTTAGCCCAAGAAATAAGATTCCCTGTAGTTCTTAAAATTATCAAGGGCAGCAAAAGAAACCGGTGACTGTGAGGTGACCTTTTTTTTTTCTGTGATCTTATTTCTGTGAGACATCTGGGTTGTTTTTTTTCCCCCCCAGGGACAGAGAGAGAGTCAGAGAGAGGGATAGATAGGGACAGACAGACAGGAACGAAGAGAAATGAGAGGCATCAATCATTAGTTTTTCGTTGCTGTTGCGACACCTTAGTTGTTCATTGATTGCTTTCTCACATGTGCCTTGACCGCAGGCCTTCAGCAGACCAAGCCACCCCTTGCTGGAGCCAGCGACCTTGGGTCCAAGCTGGTGAGCTTTTGCTCAAGCCAGATGGGCCCGCGCCCAAGCTGGCGAGCTCGGGGTCTTGAACCTGGGTCTTCCGCATCCCAGTTTGACGCTCTGTCCACTGCACCACCGCCTGGTCAGGCGACATCTGGGTTTAATCAGAAAACATGATAACTGGATGGGATGGGTTGTTCTCAGGCTTGTTGGGACAGCAGTAACTGGAAATCGGTCTGATTTTGTGGAGTACGGATCGATTTCATCACAACCACTAGGAGTAATTGTATGCATCCATTTGATTAGTCCTGGGATAAATGCTTAAGAGTAGATAAAGAAATGAGAATGGGACCAAAGTTGTCTTTTTTTTTTAAAGATTGAAAAATGTTAGGACTTCAACTCTTTTTTTTTTTTGTATTTTTCTGAAGTAAGAAGTGGGGGGACACAGACTCCCTAATGCACCCAACTGGGATCCACCTGCTGTGCCCACCAGGGGGCGATGCTCTGCCCATCTAGGGCATTGCTCCATTGCAACTGGAGCCATTCTAGCGCCTGAGGTGGAGGCCATGGAGCCATCCTCTGCACCGGGGCCAACTTTGCTCCAATGGAGCCTTGGCTGCAGGAGGGGATGAGAGAGATAGAGAGAAAGGAGAGGGGGAAGGGTGGAGAAGCAGATGGATGCTTCTCCTGTGTGCCCTGGTGGGAATTGAACCCAGGACTTCCACACGCCAGGCCGATGCTCTACCACTGAGGCAGCCAGCCAGGGCCAGGACTCAAACTCTATTATGCTCTAAGCAGTGTCTTTCTGTGGAAGGAAGTTCCCATATCTGGCATTAGAAAGAAGACTGCAGTTCCAGGGAAGCACTGCTTAGTGCCCTCTGGGCCGTCTCCAAGCCCTAAAATGTTTCACAGGCTCTTCACCAAATGCTGCCTGTTCTCATTTTAATTGCCTTTTCAATTTGCAGATATTGGGTAGGTTATTTTATAACTTTCTGTCAATACCAAATAAAAACTTTGAGTGGAAGGACCATTCTGTTTTGGAACTCAGTGATGGTCAGGGCTAGTCAATGTCTCCATGGAAATACTTCTTCCCAGAGATGAGCGAGTAGAGGGGAGAGGAGGAAAAGGGAGGAGAGAGGAAAGAGAGAAGAGGAGAGAGGAAGGGAAGGGAGGAGAGGAGAAGGGAAGGGAAGGGAGAAAGAGAGGGGAGGGGAGGAGAAAGGAGGAAGAAATGGTAAGAGGAAGGGAAGGGAGGGGTTGAACTTTTTGAAATCTAAACTCAATAAAAACCCAATAAAAGCTATTTCACAACTTTGATGAAAAGTCCTAGATAGAATTTTGGCAAACTGAACCCACTAGTACATTAGGCAGTCATGGTATAAATAATTCATGCCAAAAATTTTCAATATTAGGAAATCTATTAAAGAGGAGAAAGATAAGATCATTCCATAGATACTAAAAAGAGATTCAGTCAAATTTAATGACCATTCTTGATAATTTAAGTTAATAAACTAGGAACTGATGGGTAATGCTAGATTCTTATTTAACGGGGAAAATTAGAAGCATTCCTTCTAAAGTAAAAGAGAAGACATTATCTTCCCACTCTTGTTTTTAAGGTTGAATAAGAGTGTTAGCCAATATAATCAAACAATAGCAAACAATTAGAGACAATTATTGAAAAAGAAAGGGTAGAACTTTCTAGATAATTTTTAAAAATGTATCTAGACTAACCAAGTCAATAAAAATTTTCAAACAAGAAAAATTTGGTAAAAGAAAATGATATTAAAACATACAAAAATGAATAGCTCTTCTATTTGTAAGCAATAACCAATCAGATGATATAATGCAGTGATAGTCAACCTGCTCCCTACCGCCCCCTAGTGGGCACTCCAGCTTTCATGGTGGGCGGTAGCGGAGCAACCAAAGTATAAATAAAAAGAGACTTAACTATAGTAAGTTGTTTTATAAAGATTTATTCTGCCAAACAGCGAAAATCTGACATAAAGTACTTGGTAAGTAATTATTATTATATGCTTTCACTTGCTGTAACTCTGCTTTATAAATTTTATAAAGTAACTTACTTCCCTACTTTATAAATCACCATGACTGTGAAACCAGTGGGCGGTTAGAAAATTTTACTACTAACAGAGATACAGAAGTGGGCGGTAGGTAGGGCCCCACAAGACAGTCCCCTGCCTGGGCCCATGGGCACCCCAGAGGCCCAGATGCCCAGATGCTGAGCCCACGTCTCCCCCTCTGCTTCTTCTGGGTCCTTGTGGGCACTCCCAAGTGCATCCTGGGAGCCCGCTCTGGTAGGAGGGACCGCGCACTTGAGCTCTCGTGCTGCCTTGTGGAGAACGAGAGAAAGGTTTCTAATAGCATGCTGAATTCTAAGACCCGAAAGAGGTAAAACCTCAGGTAAAGAGGCACCTGCTACTTCAAATGCAAAAGCAGAAGCACATACATTTTGAACACTGAGAAAAGAAAAATCAAGGGAATATGGTATGGGAAAAAGAACATGATTATTCTCCAGCAACTGAACTCAAAGGCATGAAGTACTGCACTCTCCCTGATCAAGGATTCAAGATAGCTGCTGTGCAGAAAGTCAGGGAGCTACAAGAAAATTCAGAAAGCCAAGTCCATGAACTCAGGAATAAAATGAGTGAGCGGAAGGTGTTCTTTACCGACACACAAGTTATAAAAATGAACCACAGAGAAATTCTGGTGAATAAGTTAAAGAACGAGATGAAGAATCCAATAGACAGCATCGGTCATGGGGACGGCCAGGTGGAAGGAAGGACAAAGGACTTGGGGACCAGGAATATGGAAATCAATTTGAAAAGGAGAGAGAGAACGGAGATTTCTAGAACACGAAGAAACCCGATGAGAGCGATCAGATTGGATCAGAAAGGCAAGTATGTGAATGAGTGTTGTACCGGAAGGGGCAGGGAGAGACAAGGAGCCAGGCAATTTAAAGAAATAAGAGCTTAGAACTTCTCCAACCTGTGGAAAGACTGAGACACGCAAGTCCACGAAGCTCATAGAATGCCCTGATATCTCAAGGCAAAAAAGCCCTTCTCCAAGACACATTATAATAAACTCAGAAAAATAAAATCAGTGAAGAAGAATCTTAAAGGCAGCCAAGGGGAGAGACAGAAAGCAACTTTATCAAGGCACCCCCAATTGGCTATTGATTATTTCTCAGCAGAAACCCTACAGCCCCAGAGAGACGGAGAGGACATTCACAGCGGTGGAAGATGAAACTGCCAGCCAAGGATACTCAAGCCAGCAAAGTTCTCCAGACACGAAAAAGAACTGGCTTTCCCAGACAAACAACGGGGGCCAGACCTGCTTTGCAGGAATTGCTGGGAGGATCTCTTCAAGCCGAAAATGAAGAGACGCTCGTAAGTGACAGGAAACACTGAGAGGTGCGCAACACTCGGCTGCAGGTGAAAAACTCGAGTTAGAAAACTGTCAGTCCGTGTTAGAGGGTTGTGTTCGCCCCTTAACAGTGGTGGAGTATTGAAAATAACCATCGCTACTATGACACAGAGTGGCTGGATGGATTGGAAACAAGAAACAAGACCCAGCTATAAGCTGCCTACAGGAGATAGTTCATCTCTAAATTCGGCACTTAGGTTCAGAGTGAACATACAAAAGAAGGTATTCCAGGCAAGGGGAAAGCAAAACATAGACTTAAAAAAATATTTAATTAATTGTGTTTACATAGATTCTACGGTCACCCCAAGTGCATCACCCCTCCCCCATATTCCCCTCAACATCTCCCTTGCCCTCCCCCTTTCCTTCAGGCTTATCCCATCCTATCCTCCCCTATCCCTCTGTCCTCTTTTCCTCTGGTCCCTTTGATCCCTTCTCTGTCTCAGCTCCGTTCCTCAGTTCTCAGTGTTCCTTGGATTCCTCACATGAGTGAGGTCATATGATATTTTTCTTTCTCTGCCTGGCTTATTTCACTCAACATAATAGTTTCCAGGTCCCTCCGTGTTGTCGCAAAAGGTAATATTTCCTTCTTTTTCATGGCCCCATAGTATTCCATTATATATATAATCCACTGCTCTTTAATCCACTCGTCCACTGATGGATACTTGGGCTGTTTCCAGATCTTCGCTATGTGAACAATGCTGCCATAAACATGGGGGTGTATTTTTTTTTTCCACTCAGTGCTATGGTGTTCTTGGAATATATTCCTAAAAGTGGAATGGCAGGGTCAAAAGGCAGTTTCATTTTTAATGTTTTGAGGAATCTCCATACTGTTTTCCACAGTGGCTGCACCAGTCTGCATTCCCACCAGCAGTGCAGAAGGGTTCCCTTTTCTCCACATCCTCACCAGCACTTGTTCTGTGTTGTTTTGTTGATGAGCGCTATTCTGACTGGTGTGAGGTGGTATCTCATTGTGGTTTTAATTTGCATTTCTCTAATGATTAGTGATGTTGAACATTTTTTCATATGCCTATTGGCCATCTGTATGTCCTCTTTGGAGAAGTGTCTATTTATTTCTGTTGCCCATTTTTTGATTGGATTGTTTGTCTTCCTGGTGTTGAGTTTTACAAGTTCTTTATAAATTTTGGTTATTAACCACTTATCAGACGTATTGTCAAATCTGTTCTCCCATTGTGTGGTTTGTCTTTTTATTCTGTGCATATTGTCTTTAGCTGTACAAAAGCTTTTTAGTTTGATATAGTTCTATTTGTTTCTCCTGTCTTTTATTTCACTTGCCCGTGGAGATAAATTAGTAAATATATTGCTGTGAGAAATGTCGGTGAGCTTACTGACTGTGTTTTTTTCTAAGATGCTTATGGTTTCATGACTTACATTTAAGTATTTTATCCATTTTGAGTTTATTTTTGTGCATGGTGTAAGATGGTGGTCTAGTTTTATTTTTTTACAGGTAGCTGTCCAATTTTCCCAACACCATTTGTTAAAGAGGCGGTCTTTACTCCATTGTATATGGTCTTACCTCCTTTGTCAAATATCAGTTGTCCATAAAGATGTGGGTTTATTTCTGGGTTCTCTGTTCTGTTCCATTGATCTATGTGCCTGTTCTTATGCCAGTACCAAGTTATTTTGAGTACAATGGCCTTGTAGTATGACTTGATATCAGGAAGTGTGATACCTCCCACTTTATTCTTCTTTTTCAAGATTGCTGATGCTATTTATGTTCTTTTTTTGGTTCCATATAAATTTTTGGAATATGTGTTCTATATCTTTGAAGTATGTCATTGGTATCTTAATTGGTATTGCATTGAATTTATAAATTGCTTTGGGTAATATAGACATTTTAATGATGTTTATTCTTCCTAACCACGAACATGGTATATCCTTCCAGTTGTTTGTATCTTCCTTGATTTCTTTTATTAATGTTTTATAATTTTTTGAGTACAAGTCTTTAACCTCCTTGGTTAAGTTTACTCCTAAGTACTTTATTATTATTTTTTGTAATAGTGAAGGGGAATATTTCCTTAATTTCTCTTTCTGACAGTTCATTGTTGGTGTATAAAAATGCTTCTGATTTCTGTGTATTAATTTTATACACTGCCACTTTGCTGAATTCATTTATCAGGTCGAGTAGTTTTTTGACTGAGACTTTAGGGTTTTCTATATAAAGTATCATATCATCTGCAAATAATGATAGTCTTACTTCTTCTTTTCCAATTTGGATGCCTTTTATTTCTTCTTCTTGTCTGATTGCAGTATCTAGGATTTCCAGTACTATGTTGAATAAGAGTGGTGAAAGGGGGCACCCCTGTCTTGTTCCTGATCTTAAGGGGATTGCTTTTAATTTTTTCCCATCGATTAAGATGTTGGCAGTGAGTTTGTCATAGATGGCCTTTATCATGTTGAGGCATGTTCCCTGTATTCCCACTTTGCTAAGAGTTTTGATCATAAATGGGTATTGTATTTTATCAAATGTTTTTTCTGCATCTATTGAAATTATCATGTGGCTTTTCTCCTTCCTTTTGTTTATGTGATGAATCATATTGATTGATTTATGAATATTGTACCATCCTTGCCTCCCCAGAATAAATCCCACTTGATCATGATGTATGATTTTTTTCAAGTATTGCTGGATCCAGTTTGCTAATGTTTTGTTGAGGATTTTAGCATCTAAATTCATCAGGGGTATTGGCCTATAATTTTCTTTCTTTGTGTTGTCTTTGCCCGGTTTTGGAATCAAAATTATGCTCGCCTCATAAAAGGAGCCTGGAACTCTTCCTTCCTCTTGGATTTTTTGAAATAGTTTGAGAAGGATAGGAATTAGTTCTTCTTTGAATATTTGGTAGAATTCCCTGTGAAGCCATCTGGCCCAGGGCTTTTGTTTTTTGGGAGTTTTTTGATAACTGTTTCAATCTCATTTGTTGTAATCGGTCTGTTTAGGTTTTCTGATTCTTCCAGATTGATTTTTGAAAGATTATGTTTCAAGTAATTTGTCCATTTCACCTAGATTGTCTAATTTTTTTGGCATACAGTTCTTCATAGTATTTTCTTACAATATTTTGTATTTCTGTTGTGTCGGTTGTTATTTTTTCACTCTCATTTCTAATTTTATTTATTTAAGTCCTCTCTGTTTTTTTCTTGGTGAGTCTGGTTAAGGGTTCATTGATCTTGTTTACCCTTTCAAAGAACCAGCTCTTGGTTTCATTGATCCTCTGTATTGTTTCTTTAGACTTTATGTCACTAATTTCCGCTCTGATCTTTATTATTTCCTTCCTCCTACTACCTCTGGGCTTTACTTGCTGTTCTTTTTCTAGTTATTTTAGATGC
Source organism: Rhynchonycteris naso (assembly GCA_037038555.1). Lineage (NCBI taxonomy): Eukaryota > Metazoa > Chordata > Mammalia > Chiroptera > Emballonuridae > Rhynchonycteris > Rhynchonycteris naso. The sequence continues at coordinate 6,758,501 of CM073003.1, forward strand.
AGGGTTAAGTTGTTTATTTGAGCTTTTTCTAGCTACTTAAAGTATGCCTGTAGTGCTATGAATTTCCTCTAAGTACTGCTTTTGCTGTGTCCCATGAATTTCGAGTTGTTGTATGCTCATTATTCATTACTAGGAATTTTTAAATTTCCTCTTTGATCTCATTGTTAATCCATTCGTTATTTAACAACCTGCTATTTAGTTTCCATGTGTTTGAGAATTTTTGAGTTTTTCTGTTGTGGTTGATTTCTAGTTTCATGCCATTGTGATCAGAGAAAATGCTTGATATGATTTCAATCCTTTTAAATTTGTTGAGACCGCTTTTGTGTCCTAACATGTGGTCTATCCTAGAGAATGTACCATGAGTGCTTGAAAAGAATGTATAATCTGCTGCTTTAGGGTGAAAGGTTCTAAAGATATCTATTAAATCCAGTTGATCTAGTGTATCCTTTAAGTTTGCTGTTTCTTTGTTAATTTTGTTTCTTGAGGATTTATCCAGTGATGTTAGTGGGGTATTGAAATCTCCTACTATTATAGTATTGCTGTTAAACTCGCCCTTTATATCCATCAAAGTCTGCTTTATATATTTAGGTGCTGCTATATTAGGTGCTAGATATTTTTAATGGTTGTATCTTCCTGTTGGATTGCTCCCTTTATCATTATGTAGTGACCTTCTTTATCTCTTACTATAGCCTTTGTTTTAAAGTCCATTTTGTCAGATATAAGTATTGCTACCCCGGCTTTTTTTTCATTTTCATTTGCATAAAATATTTTTCTCCATCCTTTTATCTTCAGTCTATGTGCATCTTTTGTTTTAAGGTGTGCCTCTTGTAGACAGCATATGTACGGGTCCTGTTTTCTTATTCATGCAGCTACCCTATATCTTTTGATTGGATCATTCAATCCATTTATATTTAAGGTTATTATTGATATGTACTTGTTTATTGCCATTTTATTCTTTAAAGCTGTATTCCTCTTTTGCTATATTCTTTTCCCACTTTGATCTGTTCACAACAGGCCCCTTAACATTTCCTGCAGCATTGGTTTGTTTGTAATGAATTCTTTGAGGGTTTTTTTTTTTTTTCTGTCTGGGAAGCTTTTTATTTTTCCTTTAATTTTAAGTGATAGCCTTGCTGGATAAAGTAGTCTTGGTTGTAGGCTCTTGTTCTGCATTATTTTGAATATTTCTTGCCATTCCCTTCTGGTCTCAAGTGTTTCTGTTGAGAAGTTGGATGTCATCCTTATGGGGGCTCCTTTGTAGGTGATAGCCCTTTTTTCTCTAGCAGCTTTTAATATTTTCTCTTTATCGCTTAGCTTTGGTATTTTAATTATGATGTGTTTTGGTGTAGATTTCTTTGGGTTTCTCTTTAATGGAGTTCTCTATGCTTCTTAAACTTGTGAGACCCTTCTCTGCATCAATTTAGGGAAGTTTTCAGCTATGATTTGATTGAACAAAGTCTCTATCCCTTGTTCTTTCTCTTCTTCTTCAGGAACACCTATGATGCAGATGTTATTTCTCTTCATGTTGTCACAGAGCTCCCTTAGAGTTTCCTCAGACTTTTTGAGTTTCTTTTCTTTTTTCTGCTCTGCTTCCATGCCTTCATTCATCTTGTCCTCCAACTCGCTGATTCGATCCTCAGCTTCATCCATCCTGCTTTTAATTCCTTCCATTGTGATCTTTATTTCTGATATTGTTTTTATCATCTCCAACTGATTCTTTTTTAATATTTTAATGTCCTTTTTTATCCTTGATATCTCTTTATTTAGGTGTTCATAATGACCATTATTGTTGTTCTAAGATCCCTAAGCATCCTAACAATCATTATTTTAAACTCTGCATCTGGAAGTTTGGTTATTTCCATATCACTCAGTTCATTTTCTGGAGGTTTCTCTTGTGGTTTCATTTGGATTGCACTTCTCTGTCTTCTCATTATGTCTATGTGTTTGTGTGTATTGTTTGTAGAGCTGGTTGAGTCTAGGCTTGGTGTTGTCTGCCTCTAATTATCAGTTGTGTTATTTCTAGGTCTTCTTGAGTTGTCATCAGATGTTGTTTGTAATCTACTGTCGGATTTAGCTTTTCCAGTAGAGTCGCTTTGAAGTCTTGATTTGTTTGTTTCCTTAACTCCGTGGTAGTCTTGTTTACTTATCTCAGCAGGGGGCTTATTTGAAACTGTATCTGGGCAACTGTATGCGGTGGGTGTAACCTGAGACTCTGATGGCCTGATCTGCCAGTTACTCTCTTCAGGGGCAGGGTGCTTTCTTCACTTCAGTAGGAGGAGGTGTATCTCAGATCTCCATGGAGACCTGAGTTACTGCCACTCCGCCCCACTTCTTGTTTTCAGCTGTGTCTTGTTGCGCTGATTGGAGCTGGAGAGATGTCTGGAAATGGGTCACCTGGAACCATGTTAGTCTTGTATTGTGTGGAAAGATCAACCTCTCCCCCAGCTATGACCATCTCCAGCACTGGATGAGTCAGCTTTTCAGGTCATCCCATGCATTCCTCTGCCCGTCACTGTCTCTCTCTCTCCTCCCTTTCCTTTTGGAACATAAGCCAGCCCTTTCAACACACCTTGTTCCCAGGTCCCCAGGCAAGTGGCTGTGAGCAATATTTTCTACTTTTTTCCTTGGAATGAGAGCCCTTCTGGGCTCTCAGCCTCACCACCCCTACCTTCCTGTAAGCAGGGGAGACCCACTGCTCCTCGACACTCTGAACCAGGCTCGGTGTGGCTTTTTCTTTACTCCTTGGTTTTTGAGAGCTGTTCTTGTGTCCAGAGTTGGTTTTTCCTGCTGATTGTTCCTAAATTAATTTGTAATTCAGTTTGGTGGTGTGAGCTGTGAGTCTGTACATCTGCCTACTCCGCTGCCATCTTCAGGTCTCCAAAACATAGACTTTAAGTAAAAAATGGTAATAAGAAACAAAGGAGGTCATTACAGAATGATAAAGGGGCCAAGACATCAAGAAGGCTTAACAATTGTCAATATGCACACACGCAACAACGGGGAAATCTAAATATGTTAAGCAGCTTTTAATAGATGTGAATGGACAGAAAGACAATACAGAAAAAGTGGAGTCCTTTCTACCCCACTGTCAGAATGGAGATAGATCATCTGTACCAGCAAACCAAGGAAAAGTTGGAATTGAACCACATTTTGGACCAAATAGAGTTAACAGGTATAAGAACAGCCTACCCGCCCGCAATAGAACACAGTCTTCTCAAGTGCACACACAGAACCCTCTCCAGGATAGGTCATTTGATAGGCCCCAAAGTAGGCTTTAATGAATTAAGAAAGTTGATATCTTTTCTGATCACAATGATGGGAACTAAAAATCAATCAAAAGAGGAAAACTGGAAAACCTACAAATATGTGTAAACAGCACACTTCTGAACAACCACTGTGTCAAAGAAGAAATCAAAAGAGACATTTAAAAATTCTTGGAACATAGGAAAATGGAAACAAAGACATCAAGTCCGACGGGATGCTGCAAAGACCGTTTTGAAGGGGAAAGTTCATAGCGATACATGCATATGTTTATAAGAAATAAGAAAGATCTCAAACATCCCTCCTTAACCAGAAAAAGAACAAATTAATTCCAAGTTATCAGAAAGAAAGAAAGAAAAAGATTAGAATGCAAATGAATGCAATAGAGACCAGAAAAACAATAGATTAAATAAAAAATTCAAGAGGTAGATTTTTAAAAAGATAAAACTGGCAACTCTTTCACTAGACTAAGAAAAAATGACAACTCAAAATTAGAAATGAAACGGAAGATATTACAACTGATATTATAGAAATACCTGACCACAAGAAACCACTGTGAACAGCTGCATGCCAACAAATTAGATAACCGAGAGAAGAAGTGGATAAATTCCTAGAAACACAATATACCAAAACTGAATCATGAAGAAATAAAAAATTTTAACAGACCAATAATGAGCATGGAGATTGAATCCATTTAAAAAAGAAAACAAAACACCCTCCAAACACAGAAAACCCCAGAACCAGATGGTTTCACTGGCAAATTCTACCAAACATTTAAATAAGAATTAATGCCAATCCTTCTCAAACTCTTCCCCAAAACACTGAAGGGATTTCCAAACTCATTCTACAATGCCAGCATTACCTGGCTCCCAAAGCCCAGTAAGGACCCTGCAAAAGGAAGAAAACTATCGGCCAATAACCCTGATGAATACAGATGCAGAACCTCTCAACGGAAGGTTAGCAAACCAAGGACAGAAGCACATTAGAAGGTTTATACACCAGGAGCAAGAGTTTTAGGTTGTCTCCAAAATACTCTTAGTTCTTGGCTGTAGGTAACACTTGTGTGCTGAACTGAAGGTTCTGTTCCTATTTCTCAGGGAAAAAAAATGAAGAAGTTTGAAACTTAAAGACGTTCTCCCTGTTGTGACCTCCAGAGCTATGTCAAGGCAGGGGTGTTGTTGGCAGCGTCGGTTACAAGCTGAGGATTAGGTTGAAGCACGTGACCGCTCAACCAGAAATGCAAATGGCATCTAAGAACACTGACACATCGTGTGGCAGGGAGATGATGCCAACGCCATTCTCCTTTCCCAGAATGTGACAGCATCGGAAGCCAGGCCAGCCACATGGGCTTGGAACAGAACATGAGTTTGTTCTGTTAGATCAGACATAACAAAACAGAGCCAAGAGAACATTCCCATCAGGGCTCCACGCTGATGTCAAGGTGAAAATAACCACCAGGGCCTGATGGTTTTGTTTCCTACAAAGCAGCTGGGTTGTTCTGATAGAGGGAAGCCCCTGGGCTTGTCACCGGCCCGCGTCAGCGCCATGCCTTGGCCAACGAGGCTGGTTCGGAGAGCTCTTTTATGCCCTCTCTTGAAAATTTTGTATGAAAGAAACTAAGAGTCCAGGCAGGCTGTAAAGGGAAGCAGGAAATCTTTAGGCCTGGTGGCTCGGGACAGGCGTTCTCTGAAGTCCACTCAGGAGGGAAGCCTTGTCCCTTGTCGCACAACTGCCCTGGCCTGTGTGCCTCCATCAAGACATGGAAAGAGGTGGGTCTGGGCAGTTCCCCAGGGCTGGCCCCTGGGCTCACAACTCCACCTCTCACCCCCAGGTGGCGGTCCTCCCCGGGGTCAGCAGTTTTACCCTATTGGCAAGTCCACTCTAAAAGTCTCTTGATTCTTCCGGGCGCAAAGAGACCTCTCAGGCATCCTCAGCAGTTGGGGGTCTGCCGGGCCGAGGATTAATGCCAACACCAAGAACACCGGCCAAACTGGTAAAATAACTGGAAAAGCAGAATAAATCTTCCTGTGACAGAAATGACCGTCACTTCGTTAACCCTCTGTGTTTTCCTGAAAAGGGAGCTCAAGAGTCTGGTGATGTTTTTGTGCTTGGGTGTGGGTGTGCCCATGCTTGTGTGACACACTCAAAGGTGTTAAGGGTCTACACCTGGCCATGCCTTAAAGGACTGCTCTATGCGGATGTCGAGAAACTGGATATTTGCCTGCTGACCGCTTGTGTTCCTCTTGGCGGTCCCCTGGCCTGAACCCAGGACAATTTAGAGACAGACACTTTGGGGAAAGCCAGTCCCCAAGAAGTCGAGCCCGGCTGACCAGGGCTGCAGTCTCCTGGAACTCTTTGCTTGGTTACCAAGCTTGAAGAATGGGAGGGCTAATGTCTCAGATTGAACTTAATTGGGTTCCTAATATTTGTAACTATAAGATTGCCATAGAAAGGCGAACTTTATATAGAAGTGTGCAATTTAAAGTCAAAGCTTTTCCTTGCCTCTCTTCCCAATTCCCACTTCTAAGCAGTAATTGCTAGTTTTTTTTTTTTTAATATCTAAAGCAATTAGATTGGGGAATAGATTTTTTTTTAAGTGGTGGTCCATTAAAATTTAAACAGAAATATACTGCCACTGTTGCTGAGAAAGGAAGTGTTTTTAAAATTCTCAAATTAACTTTGTCCTTTGTGAGTACAAAACCAACTTTAAAAACAAATACATCCCTGCCTAAGTGTAGAGAGGGAAAGAAACCAGCATGTGTGCTTGGGGACCTCAAATGATGATGGATGAAATGGGGAGAGGTACTTCTGACTGGTGTCAAGCCCCGTTTTCACTAATTAATGCCATTTCCAGGAAGTTACTTTCTGGGTCTTAATTTCCATAAATTTAAATTATAACAGCTAACATTTGTGGAGTGTGTTTATTAGGCATATGGAACTGCACAGAAGACTTCTTTATTTTTTTTCTTAATGAAATGACTCAGTACTCTAAGAGGCAGGTGCTAGCGGTTTGTTTTGTGATGAGGAGGGAGAAAGACAGAGGTGAAAGCACCTGCTCTAGTGTCACAGCAAACAAACGACAGCCCCTGAGAGGTGAGCCCAGGCGATGGGACCTCACAGCCCTCGTGACTCTGAAAAGGGAGAGAATGCCTGATGTTCTCCTTACAGAGGAGATAGAGTACGGAAAGAACAGTGCCTCTGAATGCCATGCAAACAGTGAATTCAAACAATTCAAGCTCCGCGCCAGATCCTGGGGTGGGCGTCTGTACAAGCTGGAGGCCATGTTTGATCACCGGGTTCCAAACCACCCTTTGCAAAGAGAGACCTATTTTAAAATTAAGCTGAGGCACGTATATTTTAATATCTGTGTGTGCACCGAGCCTGAAGCCAACACGCTCACACCAGTGTGCCGTGTATACTTTTAAATACTACTCACATTCGACAATATTAGCTGCCTTGTAAAATTAAGTAATCCATGGAATTAGGATGAAACACATGCCCTAGAGTGCAAATACGCAGCCCGGTATTATTGCAGCCCGCACAGACGGTCGGTTGGTCGCTCTCTCTCTCAGGGAAGAACGGCCTTTTCTCATTTTGGGCAAGAATGGGTGGTGGGTTGGAGGGTTTGCGGTTTGGAAGCAGGGCTACATGCATAATCCAAACAGGACTGTGTGCCACGTTCCTGTGGTCCTTCCAGTCATTACCGCCACAGTGGGACAACGAGGGCGTGGGATGACCTGAAGCGCAATTTTGTGCTAGACAGTGAAATTTCATGGATGAGTCAGGCCATCTAAGTAGCGCACAGCCTCCGATAGGCCCAGCTGCTGGACCCTTCAGTCCCCTTAGGGATCAGCCTAGCTGCCACCACACGGCTGCCCTGGAAGCCTCCCCGCATACCGGTACCCAGCACAGGGCTCTCCAGCCAGAGGGCTCATTGTTGATTTTGTGGGTTTTTGTTTTGTTTTGTTTTGTTTTTAAAGAAGGTATATTTTGAGCCATTGTATTCATACAATCTCCATTTTCTAACTGATCATTTGAACATAAATCTCCCTGGCAAATGTAGCTGGAAGAGCGCTGGGGGTGGGGAAGAAAATGGAAGAGCGGTGGGGGGCGGGGAAGGGCCAGTCTGGAGGGATGGAGCTCGAGGTCAAGTGCTCCTGGGACCGTGTGGGCTCAGTGCCTCACGCACGGTACTTGTGTTACACACACTGAAAAGGATGCACACTCCAACCTCCCCTGCGGGAGGATGTCCCTCACTCACGACACCGGAATCCTGGTGTGCTTGGGCATCCCTCCCCCAGCTTGGCTGCTGGGCGTAGCCAGGAGCAGGTGTAGGGGGGAGGCAGCCCCTACTGTGAGGATCCTCAGCCATTTTCTAAGAGAGGATGTCAGCAGTGCTCCTCAACCTGCTGACCTGTCACAGACACTGCCTGTCATCACCAGGAACCTCCTGATTCTGGTGTAGTGAGGATTTCCTTATGGAAGACACATTTCTAGAGCTGCATGAAGGCAGCCCTCCAGGTGGTTTACAAATGTGGATTTTTTTTTTTTTTGAGAGGAGGTGCTTTGGTGGTGTGTACTTTACAGGTGACAACGTGCCATGTGTCCCCAGCAGGCACCTGGCCAAGCCAGGACTCAAACCTGGGCGCCATGAGTCCGCCATGCTGTGCTGAGCTCTCAGGAATGTGCCGACACTATTGGTGGTTCTGTGATGGGAGCCACGTGTCCCATCATCCACGTGACACATAAGGTTGTATGCCAGGGGCGGATGTCTCAACCTGCTCACTAAGGAACTGGCCCCAGCTCTGACTAATGCCGCTAGTGGGCTCTGCCCTCTGTCCACACCTGCCCCACCATTCAGGGCCCCTGATACACACCATGGAGACCTCCCTGCCTATGTTCATCACCCCACATCCGGGCACTAAGCAGTATACAATCCGTTTCTTCAGAAAATGGTGCTTTCTTCTGAAAACCTGCATGAAATTCTGGCTGGCTGCCTGCCTGCCAGGCTCACCTACCTCAGGAGCTCTCATCTGAACACCGTGTCAACACGCTGTCCGGTGGCTGTGGCCTCCTTGCAGTCATCAGATTGCACCGTGCTAATAAGCAACGCACACACACTGTGATCTCCCTTCGGCCAGAAGAACCGCTTGCTGCTCAGACTCTGAAATGAAAACGAATTCTCCACTCCATGATCCTCTGGCATTACCCGGGACACGTAAGCCCCTGTGGCTATTTTTGTAGACATGACTCAGAAGTGGCCCGGTGGCAGGGGGAGGGGGCGGAGAGAATCTGTGTAAACCAGTGGCATGTACGGGAACCTCAGCAACTGTGTGTCACCTCCATCATAAACCAACCCACAGGGACGGCGTGGACTCACATGCTTCCACGCAGAGCAGACTTCTCCCCCGTGTGCTCCCAACAAGAGGGTCTGCTCAGCTGTCCCTTGTTTCCTCAATTTGGCGATGATTTATTGGTTTGCACAGAGTTCACAGTCACCTCCATGGAGGAGAATCCATACAATAAGCGTTATGGACTCAAAACGGTCCCCTCCCAAATCTGAATCACAAGGCTGACTCTTTCCAGTGGGCTCTCCATGGGCAGTTTGATTAGCTGTCGTCTGTGGAAAGATTAGACTTGAGAAATGACCTATTTAATTAAGTGAAACTCCCACTGCCTCACGCAGGGGAGCTTTTATGTCCAGCAGTGATGCTCTGAGTGGATTCGGCCTCAGAATCATCCAGAGAGATCTCACAGACCCTGACGCCCAGGCTGAATCCAATTCGGTACGTCAGGGTTTCCAGGTGTCGTGCATCTAAAGTCCTCCAGCTGAATTGAAGGACTACTGATTTGCAGGTTTTTAAAATGCTCATATTTATCAAGACTTGGCATCTTAGGGCCCACTTACTCTATTTCACCGGCCATGTGTCAGGCGCTGCTGTAAGCATTTTATGAGTAGAAACTCATTTAATTCTCACGAGGACCCAGAGATGGATTAAGGTCAGCTGAGGCCCCGGGCACAGAGAGAAAATATTGGGCCCCTTAAAACAAAAGAGAGAGAGACAGACAGATAGGGGCAATAAAAATACACGTTAACCATATTTTTAAATAAATAAAAATATTATATACTATTAGTGTTAAAATGGCACATATGAAACCAAACTGGGTGCCATTAGAAAACAAGTGTCAAGTTGGGGTTTACGGGGCCCCTCAGAAGTCGGGGCCCAGGGTGCGTGCCTGGTGTGCCCGCCGTTACACCCGCCTCTGTGATGACCCTGTGGTGGTGGTGTTACCTCCGTGTATTTGCAGCTGACGGGAATCGGGACAGAAACAAAGCCACCCCTGCTGCAAGTGGCAGCGTCATGATGTTTTTTCAGCATTGGTTTGGCTCCTAACGCTTACGTTTTTCTGCCTCTGGTCGAGTCTTTCCGTCTTGCGGTAGAAGAGCGGTGGCTGGGGCAGTTCACACGGGAACACGTGGATGTGATGCGAGGTTCCTGAGCAAACACCAGCTCTGACCAGTAACTGCTAGACCCCATCCGCGTTGGTTTTCTATCGCTCTAGTCTCAGGGCAGATGTCTTTTCCCGGTGCTTCTGTACCTGAGGTAAAACCACACACTGCGGGCCGGGGCTCGAGCTCGAAACCGTTGGTTCACACTGACAACGCGCGCTGCCGTAGAGCTCGTGCTCATAGAATCGTCCTGCTCTTCATTCTGTTAAACCAACAAGGGATTCTTCCCTCAAAACAAACAAGTCAACCAACCTCCTTGGCTCACCTGCTGCCCACTGTCAGGGACCCTGTGAGTGCCCCTAGCCCGAGAGGGGCAGGCGTTCGGACCCCATGCTGTCTCCCCAACATTCCTGACTTACCCCCTTTCAGCTTTCTGTATCCCTGGCTCAGCACAGAGACCAAGTGTCCATGGCCCCCCAGACCCAGAGGAACAACTTCCCTTCCTCCCCGAGGGCCAGCAGCAGGCCGGGCCTCTCTCAGCCTGAGGCCCCGAGCAGGGCCTTTGGCTGCCACTCCTGCGTGGACTCTGTCCACACTGCCTGGTCAGGGCGGGCAGGTGCGCTGATGGGAGGTCCTCGAGCGGCCATGTGAGTCCAGCCACTTCCCTGCAGCTGCTGAGGCTGAGCCTGGCCGTTCCCCTGCAGCGGGCATCAGCGTCCCTCTGTGAAGTCAGAGAACACACGGCTATTGGGCACAGCCTGACCTATAGTCCGCTCGCGGGCTGCTGACCACTTCTGAGAGCGTGACCCTTTCTAAAACTTCGTTTGAAGAACTGTTTTCCTCCTCTCCTCCCATCTCAGCCTCTGACCCGACCGACCTGAGACAATGGTCATTTCCAGTTCCTGTTCACTCCTCTGGGGCATGTCATCCACGCCTCCAAGACCATCCAGCCTGCACTGCCACCTGCCTCTGACCCCTGCTGATACACGCAGCTGCTCCCACAGTCCTCAGCCTGGGGACAGGCCTCTCGATGGCTATGCCAATCCCCTGAGGGTTTACACTGGATTACCTGTTGCTGAGACTTGTCCCAGGGACCTGCCCTGGGTTGGGGTGACTTTCTGCTTATTGGCCTTTTCTAGCCTGCCGCATCCCAAGTGCCATTTGAGCTACCCGAGGTTTGGCAGCCTTCTCTGCACTGAAGCTCGGGACTTGTGATAAATTATATACATATATATATATACATACCCACACACACACTTGGAATGTTGTTTTTACCAAGCTATGTCTCGGAATGCCTGGCACAGCTTGCTGCTTTATTTAAAGGACCAGGTGGAACACCACTTTGAAACCGGGCACATCTGTGAGTAGGTGCACAGTATTTTCTTGGGACATCAGCAGGCTTCCCTCCTCCCATCTGCTCTGGTCATCACAGTCCAGGCCCAGCCCACGCCTCCGCCTTCACCCCTGCAAACCCCTCCTCACGTCTCTCCTCCAGCAGCTACAAATACCCTCTCTCCTCGGTTGCTGCAGCCGCCTCCAAGAGTCGCCCGAATGACTTTTTAATTCAATCCGAATCAGCCCCGGGGGCCCCGGGTGGCTGAGTCTAACGTGCTCAGAAGCCCAAGAACCTCTGAGTTTGGAGGATATTGTGGCTTCTGTTCTTTTCACAGGAAGGCCACAAGCCTCTGCCACCAGGATGACAAGGTCTCTAACCGTTTTACTCCTAACACTTCACATGACATGTGGCCCATCCTGGGGAGCAGGGGTTTGATGAATAGGTAAATAGATAATGCTGATACTCTTTTTTTCTTCAGGCTGGAGGCTGTGGTGCCTCATTACCGGACCCACTGATGAGAACATGTAAGCAGATACATTCTGTGTGCGGTCACATCCAATCGTACAAATGTTAGATAGTGACATTCCTGACCGCTCTACTTTTTAAAATTCAGGATCAATTTTCCTCACTGATTTTTATTCATTGTAAGAAAAGATAGAAAATACTTATTGTTAGGTTGGCTTAAGGGGGGACGCACAGACCTGATGAGTTTTACAAGACGTTTATTAAGCATCTGCAAAACAGAGGGGCTGAGACCCTGGTGGCGTCAGCCCAGAGCTGCAGGGAGTGGGGTTGCGGCAGGCATTGGCTGGCACGGGGTTGGGTGCACCTGGACATGCTCAGATTAGCCTATCTTGGTTTGTTGTCTTGGTTACAGACTGTCTTCATTTCCCAGCCCTCAGGTCCCTCATGATGGCCTTGTCCCACGAACATTTCTCAGAATCTTCCCAGGGTGGGGGGAGTTGCTTAAGGGGAAGAGGGAGGTTGGGCGAGGGAGAGGCTTAATGAAGATGTTGCCCTAGTGGGAGGTTGGGCGAGGGGAGTTTGAGTTTAAAGGGGCTTTGTTATAAGCGAAAAAAAGTAACTATTATATCACCCAGAAAGAACCACCTGTTAACCCCGCCCTGTCATCCCTTCGGTTACTGTGCTCCTGCATTCATGCCCAGGCTCAGCTGCACATACCTGACTTGCTCAGCAGTACAGTGTGTGGCATCTTAGTTTCATTAAAACAATGTGTGGAGGCCCTGGCTGGTTGGCTCAGTGGTAGAGGGTCAGCCCAGCATATGGAAGTCCTGGGTTCGATTTTTGGTCAGGGTAAACAGGAGAGGTGCAAATCTGCTTCTCCACCCTTCCCCCTCTCCTTTCTCTCTGTCTCTCTCTCCCCCTCCTGCAGCCAAGGCTCCATTGGAGCAAAGTTGGCCCGGGCGCTGAGGACGGCTCCATGGCCTCCACCTCAGGTGCTAGAATGGCTCTGGCTGCAATGGAGCAACACCCCAGAGTGGCAGAGCATCACCCCCTGGTGGGCATGCCGGGTGGATCCCGGTCGGGCGCATGCAGGAGTCTGTCTTTCTGCCTCCCCACTTCTCACTTCGGAAAAAAAACAAAACTCCAAAAAAAAAACACCTGTGGACAAGTCAGCTAATGTTAGTGAGTTAAAATTTCTATGTAAATATTCCCTTGGAGGACCTCACAACCTCTCGCATACTCAGCTACAGTGTCACTTTTTCATCTGAGAGAACGAACCTTAGGAGACAGGGAAATGGGAAAAGCTACTACTCTCCACACAGGGACTCCAGAGAGGGACAAAAACAAGACGTTTAATGCAAATAAAAGCACTTCCTGAGGGTTTTGTGTGTTAGACACATATCATTCTTTTAAACTCAGGCTTGCTGTTTTGACAGGAAAAAAATCATAATAGCTAATGTTTTTATTTAATTGAATATATTTATTTATAAATTTCTTTACTGCGGTGACACTGGTCAACATAATGATACAGGTTTCAGGTGCCCAATTCTACTACACATCCTCTGTACCCTACTGTGTGCTCCCCCCCCAAGTCAAGTCTGCGTTCATCACCATTTATCCCCTGTACCCTCCTCCCCTCCCCCCGACACACACCCCACATCCCCCCTACATCTCCAACCGTGGCAGTCACCACACTGTTGTCCGTGCCCATGAGTTTTTTCTTTCTTTTTTGTCCTTTTCTGCTCGATCCTTCCAGCTCCCCGCTCCCCGCTGCTCTAGCCCTACCAGGTTTTATTTATCAACCACTTTTCAGTTAGGCAGGGTGCTGAACAATCTACATGATTTTTTTTTTTTTTTTAAACTCACAATAGAACCATACAGCAGGTATTGTCATCCTCAGATTATTGTCATGGAAACGGAAGCTTAGGCAGGTGAAGAAGGCTGGCGGGGGGTCCAGGGGCGCACAGGTTGTTCCCTGACTGGTGCTCTGCTGCTAGTCTAATAACACTTTTAAAAACGCGATCCTTCGACAGCTTGTTCTCACTCCAAACCTGTGCTCAGAACCTCCCTCTCTAAATTACTCCGGAATCTTCCTGGCCTCCAATGTGTGGTGTAACTCCCGCCCCCATTTTCCTTCTTGGGAAAACTGATGATTTACCCATGTCTAGCTTACCCTAAAGATTTCCATCTTCCCATTTCCTAAAGGTTTTCTGGGGCGGCTCTTCAGCTACGTTGGTTAAACTAATTTTCGGGCTTTCTGGGTTACACAGTCTGTGGCTGACCCGGTCCGAACCTGAAGGGTTAACCTGGACAGTGACAATGATGCAAGGTCCTAACAAATCCACTCACTGTCCAGAACACGCCACACACCTCTTTTCAATCCACCGCAGAGGCTACCTTGTCCGTCTCAGTACCCCCTGCAGCTCCCCTGTCCAAACCTTGACGGTGGGACTTCAGGGCTGGCCCTTAAGAGACCCGATGAAAGGTTATAACCTCCCCACGCCTTCCCCCAGCCGAGTCAGATCAACAGCCAGCAGCGCACGGATGTGCTATTCCTCCAGCTCTTTGTACAGGTCGTTTTACAGAACTACGGCTTGAACGATGCCACCAGCTGGTGTCGGGTTCCTATTGTGAACGGCCGAGGGCAGGATGTTCACTGCCACCAAAAACGTCATGCATGATGTACTTCGATATTTCTTATGTAATCTCTAAGGTGCTAAGTTCCTCCCACAGTCCAGAGCCAGGAAAAGGCTGCACTCTTCTGACGGACCAGTTTGCTTGCTTTTTCTCTTTTAAGTCCTGAGGATGGTAGTGCCTGGGGATATTTCTCCTTTGGTCCCGACTCCTGGTTGTTAAGAAGCTGGTATAGAGCTAGCCCACCCGTGCTGTAGGGTCTGAACACCTGCCCGGCTGCCTTCACCATCAGCCTCCTGCCTCCATCACCGCCCCCCCCCCCCTTGTTCCGTCCCACTAACCTTCCAGTTCTGTGTAATCAAGACAGCATGGGCTCGAGAGTCTGACTGCCGGGGATTCTGAGAAACAAATAACAGTTCTGAGCTGTGTGACCTGGAGCGAGTGTCATATATTCTCTATGCCTCTCTTTTTCATTTATATAAAAAGCACCTGCCTTAGTTATTGTGAACATGAAATAATGCCTATGAAGCACTGTTCAAAGAGATCATTATTGCACTTTACCATTTTTCTTAAAAAAAAAATTACTGTAACACATACATAAAATGTACCATCTTAACCTTTTCAAGTGTACTGCTCAGTAGTCAGTACATTGGCGGGCGGTGTGTCCACCTCTAGGACTCTTCCCGTCCTGCAAATCTGAGACTGTGCCCCCGAGAAGTAACAGCTCTCCGTGCCCTGGTCCCGGCGGCCCCTGGCAACCACAAGCTGCTTTCTGTCTCTGCAGCCCTGCCTGCTCCCGGTGCCTCAGATAAGGGGAACCATCCTGTATCCGGCCTTTCGTGGCTGGTCCATTTCACTGAGCGTAGTGTCCTCAGGGCTCATCCACGCTGGAGCCCATGTCAGTGTGTCCTCCCCTTTCAAGGCGGGATAATACTCTGTGGTACGTGCACAGCGCGTTGTGCTTGTCCATGCACCGGCTTGCTGATGGACACGGGAGCTGTGCCCACCTTCCGCCAGCGTGAAGAGCGGCGCTGTGAACACGCATGCGCACAGAGTCTATGCGCCCTTACCGTCTCTGTGCCAGCTCCTTTTTGTTCTCGTTCAGGATGCCCCGCTACTCTGTGCGTAGAAGTTTAAACTTTAGAGTTTCTCACCCCTATTTAGTCAGTTTCTATTTTAGTAACTCAGTCCAAGTGGTCAGACGGACCTTCATAAATGTCATTATCTTGCTTTCTTTTTTTGACACAGAGAGAGACAGAGGGACAGATAGGGACAAACAGGAAGGGAGAGAGAGATGAGAAGTATCAATTCTTCGTTGTGGCACCTTAGTTGTTCATTGATTACTTTCTCATATGTGCCTTGACGGGGGGGGGGGGGGGGGGGGGGGGAGGGGGGGGGCTACAGCAGACCAAGTGACCCCTTGCTCGAGCCAGCGACCTTGGGCCCAAGCCAGTGACTTTTGGGCTCAAGCTAGTGTCCATGGGGTCATGTCTATGATCCTACGCTCAAGCCGACGACCCAGCGCTCAAGCTGGTGAGCCCATGCTCAAGCCGGCGACCTCAGGGTTTTGAACCTGGGTCATCTGCATCCCAGTCTGATGCTCTATCCACTGCGCCACCATCTGGTTAGGCTATCTTGCTTTCTTGAAGCTTGAGTCCTTATTGAACTGTATGGAGCATCTCCAAACCTCACCTCGCACTCGGAGTGGACAACATGGTCTTCTAGAACCTCCTTTCACTTACTCCCACCTTGCCCTCGCTCCTAACACGCAGGTCAGAATTCACAACAGAATCCCAGTTCCACCACTCACTTCTCCCTCCTGAGTGACAAAATTCTCAGCAAAGTGAAGAAAACATTCATGCTCTATGATGCTTTTAGATTAGGCACTTTCGGGTGCTGCCCAGTTAACTGCCCCTCCCCCATCTCTGACAGTTTTGTCATCTTTTCCAAGGGGACCTGATTCCCACACACGCTGGCAGGAGACACTCTGGAACACCCCCATCCAAGTCGTCTGCCTCTCTTTACATTTACCCACAGGAATGTTCATTTCCCCACATCTCTGCCCCCGAGGGTGGAGCACTCTTTGGCGTGCGCCTTCAGCCCGCCAGCTTATTTCTTTTGGAAGAGGGACCCCTTTCCCTGCGCTCTTGTAGTCACGTATGGTCGACAAGGACTGGATGCCAACCCCACACTCCCTGCTGTGAGTTCCCAGCGACCGGATCTCCAGCAGTCATTTCTATCTCCCTGTGCAGGATGTGGCCTTTCTTTCACCTGCATCCTGTCTTCCGAGCCTGGTCCTCCCCTGATTTGTCCATGGGGAGCTGGCTTGGCTTGCATTTCTAGAACATAACTGTATCTTCTCTTTGCACGGCTGTGGCTCTTCCCACTGTGTTTTGGGCTGTGGGGTGTTTGTTTCACTTTCCTCTCCGACAGGATGAGGGGTTGGCAAGCTTTGCCTGCAAAGGGTTGGGCAGTACCTCTTCTCTGCTTCGAGGGCCATCCAGGCTCTGTCACAAAGATGCCACTCTGTGGGAGCCACCCTAAAGGCACTACGTCAGCCAATGGGCATGGCTATGTTCCTAGCAACCTTCTTATCTTTATAGATGCTGAAATATGAATTTCATACAGCTTCCGTATGTCCGGAAATAGATCTCCTCACAATTATTTTCAACCATTTGTAAATGTGGAAACCATCCTTTGCTCATGGGCTGTACAGAAACAAGAGATAGGCTGGTTGGCATGGCGGAGCTGGGCTTTGTGCCCCTGCATGCAGGCCACAGTGCACTGACCATTGGGAAACACTTTCTAAGGGCAGGGCTGCTGTCTAAGGCTGCCCTCTTCTCCCAGGGACGTGACTGTCCATGTATAACATCCCAAAGAATCTTCAAAAACAACAACAAGAACAAAACCACAAAATACCTCCTCCTCCGTGACTTCAGCCACATTGTAATTTTCAAGTTCAAGATACAAAGTAAATCACATTTCTACATGCTAGCAATGAACATATGGATCTGAAAATTGGAAATACAATACCATGCACAAGTGCAAAAAAAGAGAAAGAAATCTTTACATGCAAATCTAACAAAACATACAGGACTTGTATGCTGAAAACGATCAAACACTGCTGAAAGAACTCAAGGAAGATCTAAATATATTCACAGATTGGAAGGCTCAACGTAGGAAACATGTCCATTCCTGTCGAAATCCCAGCAAGGCTTTTTGTACACACAGACATGTTATTGCGAAGTTTGTACAAAGAGGCAGAGGCCTTAGAATGTCTAATTCAGGAGAAGGAGAATGAAGTGGGAGAAGCCACGGGACCTGATTTCAGCGACGGTGTTCAAGGCAGCGTGGTATGGGGAGGGGGCGATGAACACACGGCTCGACAGTGCTGCACCGGGGGTTAAAAACGTCCCGGGCCAAACCGTACAGCTGCAAGAAAAAGATGGGAGAAAATGTGTGTGTGTGTGGGGGGGGGGGGTCGCAGGACTCGGCGAAGAGTTCCACTGGACATCACAAGTGTAACCAATAAAAGGGAAAAAAGGGTAAATTAGGACCTCACCAAAGTGAAATACTGATCTGAGATCCTGTGAAGAGGATAAGTAACGGAAGGTAGCAGAAGAAAATATTTGCAGACCACTTAACTTGACAAAGTGCTGTTGTCTGGCCTATAAAAGGAACCTTCAAAACTCAATAGTTGATAAACCAAACAATTCAACTGGAATGTGAGCAAAATACACACCAGACAGCTGGCGTGGCAGATCAGCGTACAAGAGGATGTTCCTCATCGTTGCTTTTAGGCAAATAGAAATTAAGATGCAGTGAGATGTCACAATACGTTTAGGAGAGCTAACGTTACAAAAAAAATGACAACATCAAATGTTGGCGTGGAGGCAGAGAAACCGAATCTGCTACGTGGCTGGCAGGAATGCAGAAGGTGCAGCCACTCTGGGAAGGAATTTGGCAATGTCTTAACCAGGGGTCCCCAAACCTTTTACACAGGGGGTCAGTTCACTGTCCCTCAGACCGTTGGAGGGCCAGACTATAAAAACAACTATGAACAAATCCCTATGCACACTGCACCTATCTTATTTTAAAGTAAAAAACCAAAACGGGAACAAATACAATTTTTAAAATAAAGAACAAGGAAATTTAAATCAACAAACTGACCAGTATTTCAATGGGAACTATGGGTGTGGATGCATCCTGTGCTCCTCTCACTGACCACCAATGAAAGAGGTGCCCCTTCCGGAAGTGCGGCGGGGGCCGGATAAATGGCCTCAGGGGTCTGTATGCTCCTGCAGGTCGTAGTTTGGGGACCCCTGGTCTTGACTATACCGATACACAAGCCATAGACTTGACAACCAAACTTCTTGGCCTCTCCCAGAGAAATGAAAATGTATGTTGACATGGAACACCTGGGTATGATTCTTCCTGGCAGCATTATTTGTAATAACCCCAGATGGGAAGCACCCAACATGTCCTATTATTGGTGAATGGTTAAAGAAACTATGGTTCACCTCAGAAAAGGAAGAAGAAAAGAAGAAGAAGAAGAAGAAGAAGAAGAAGAAGAAGAAGAAGAGGAGGAGGAGGAGGAGGAGGAGGAGGAGGAGGAGGAGGAGAAGGAGAAATAATAATATGGATATACCTAACAACTTGGACGGATCTGAAGCGTTATGCGGAGTGAAAATAAAAGTCAATATTCTACATGTAAGTAACCTTCTGTCAGAAGGAAGAATGGAGGACAGGTTAGTGCTTAGGAGGGCTGGAGAGGCTGGGGTAGCAGGAGGGAGGATTTCCTGATGCTAGAAGAGATACCTGCCTTGAATTTGATGGTTTTGAGGATGGGTCCAGAAATCTCCACTTGAGATATAATGACACAGACTGCCCCACCCCCACCCCGCAGTCCTGGGTCACATTCCTCCTTTTCTACTGTCTCATATAAAGTAAGGTAGAATCAGTATTAAACTGAGTGAGGGATACGCGGGACCTCACTGTGTTATGATTATTTTTTAAAAAACAGAAACAAATGTGGTCCACCCTGTTTCTTAAGGAGAAACAAGAGAGGTGGTGGAAGGCGCCAGTACTAGGCTTTGCGTCTCCCCAGGACCTGGGGAACGAGAGAGGCGGGAGCGGAGTGTCCGCTCCCCGGGTGGAGACAGTGTCCGCGCAGGTGCAGCCCCACCTTCACTGCCAGGAGCCCTACAAAAGCGGCCAGAGCCTGGGGAGCCAGGGGCGCTGCGCTGGCGCCGGAGAAGGGCGCGCGCAGCACTTTCCCGGAGTCGCCGGGAGTGTCTGGCTCAGGGCTCCCGGCTGCGTACCTGCACCTGCCGGCCGGTGCGAGGCCGCCCGCCGCCCGCCATGCAGTCGCTCAACATCACCCCGGAGCAGTTCTCCCGGCTGCTGCGGGACCACAACCTGACCCGCGAGCAGTTCATCGCGCTGTACGGGCTGCGGCCGCTCGTGTCCGTGCCGGAGCTGCCGGCGCGGGCCAAGCTGGCCTTCCTGCTGACCGGGGGGCTCATCTTCACGCTGGCGCTCTTCGGCAACGCGCTGGTGGTCTACGTGGTGACCCGCCGCAAGGCCATGCGCACCGTCCCCAACATCTTCATCTGCTCCCTGGCGCTCAGCGACCTGCTCATAGCCTTCTTCTGCATCCCGGTCACGATGCTCCAGAACGTCTCCGACACCTGGCTGGGGGGTGAGTCGTGCTCCGTGCTCCGATTCCCGGCCTTCTAGGGGCCCCCTCCCCGGACCCCTCCGCACACACTGCTCATAGGCCCTCCTGATGTTGTTTTTCTAGCAAAGGGGTCCTGGCCTTTCTTAGAACTTCCTCACCTGCGCTCACTTGCAGCAAGTTTTATTTCTTTATCTTTGCCGCGTGTGATTCTGTCCAGCCACCCGTCTTTTCTCTCTGTCGCTTGCAGATGCAGGTGAGGGAACCGCTTGGGAAAGAAATATCCGGGGGGCGGAGAGGTGGGGAGTGGAACCTTTGTCCAGTCATGTCAGCTCCCTTTTTCGTGATTACCGAGATTTTTTCCCTGAGTTTTAATAACAGATAAAAATATGTCAAATAATAAAAGCCCCAACATTCTAACATCACATCCCCCCAACCTCCAGGCTCACTCCCCAAAGTACCTGTGTGGCTTTGGGGGACAGTTATTTGCAGGCCAAGCATACACAATGGACTTAACACTTTTACAACCCAGATATATAATATAAATACATTTGCAGAAAAGGACATATTGGATCATTTCAAAAAATGTTTTTTGAGTTTATTGGGGGTGACATTGATCAATCAATATATAAAATCACACAGGTTTCAGGTGCACATTTCTATAGTACGTCATCTGTGCACTGCACTGTGCATTGACCACCCCACCTCTGGTCTCCCTCTTTCACCATCTGTCCCCTCTCTCCCTCCTCCACCCCCTCACCCTCTTTCCTCCTACAGTTCCCACACTGTTATCTGTGTCCATAAGCTTTTTTTCCTTTGCTTAATCTCTTCACCTTTTTCACCCAGCACCCCCCCCCCATCCCCTCTGACAGCTGTCAGCCTGTTCCCCACATCTAGGAGTCTGTTTCTATTTCGCTTGCTTATTTTGTTCATTGGGGAAAAGCAAGGACCATATGATTTCACTTATATGTGGAATCTAACGGGCCAGTCATTTCTACAAAATTGAACGAACAGAGCCAGGCAGGGGAGAGAACAAACACAAACCCTGTGCCTGCCCCCTGACAGGGGACAGGAGTCCTTTGCCACCGCCCTTAGTCAGCAAGGGGGGAGCCTTGGGGAGGACATTGGCATCACTGACCCTGAGCAGGGCAGGGCGAGGAGGTCGGGGAAAGGCAGACACTGCGCTTCCCCACACGGTCCAGTCCTTCCAGAGACACAGCTAGACGATGGGTCCTTGTTACCTGTAAGCATTCTCACTGGAGCCGGTGGGGCCCCTTGGAGAGGAAGCTTTGGTGGTACCCACGTTTCCGTGGGTGCGTGTATTCTTGTGGCTTCATCAAAGGCCTTACGAAGTGGGTGGAGAGAGAGGGAGACCAGGAGAGAAATGGGTCAGGACGCCTTCAAGCCCTGCCCTTCCCACCCCTCGCCTGACTCCTTTTAGCCTCGGGCAAGGTGTTTCTTTTAGCCCACCATCACCAACTTGAGATCTGCAGCTTCTCCTCCTGGCAGGGCTTTTCTTTTCTTTTTTCCCTGTTATTTCCCACGGTTTGTTGTTTATTGTTAGTTGATCAGGATGCTAAGGTCCTTCCTATCGCATGTAAGTATTCCCCCAAATGGATAAAACATTCAAGTATGGGGCATTGACTTAACAGTGACATGGAATGCAGAGAGTTATACATTGATTTATGGGTTAGTGACGTTCTTATGCACTCAATGAAATCACTGTACCTGACTCCATAACATTTATGTGAAACCTTTGGATTATCCTATAGAACTTTCTTTTTTTTCCTTTTAGAAGAAGGCACAGGAGTTTTTATTGCCAAATGTTTCTGAAGACAGATTTAGGAAGCATACTTGGATTGCTGGGTGGTTCTACTTTTATCTTTAAAGGACAACATCCTTGAGCAAAGTGGGAACTTCTGCTGAAGATCGGAGGACCTGGTTTCCTGCTTTGGCTCTAAGACATATTAATTCTATATGTCTGGGTGCTGATGTTTCAGTAAAATGTTAGGGAGTCTAGGAGCTGGGTGGCAGGATGAGGCAGACCCTCAGTCCTGAGACCTGTTGAAGAATGAGGCCAGGGAAGGATGGCATGGTGGATCTTCCCACCAGTGGACTTGATAATTCTATGCAGGAGTGTTTATTAGGAGGTGGCTTGTGTCTGTCTGGGGCCAGGTTTATAGAATAAATAGCTTCATAATCTGAATAAGCAACACAGAAATGGAAGTTCAGGGAGAGGAGAGAGCTTGCAGAGGTGCTGGGGACAGGGAGGCCAGGAGAATGAAGTTGTACTGGGTAGGATGGCATCATAATTACAGAACTCCCGGGATCTGTTAACAAGAGGAAGTTCAAGGGAATGGAATCTAACTCAGCATTTTATTAATTCACGGAGCTATCAAGGATCCCCCTTGATGGCAAAACATTCTACCTTGGGAATACAGACATGAATAAAGCTCACTTCTGCCTTGTGGACCTCAGAGGACAGGAAAGATAGGATTTGCTAGAGGAGGAACCAAGCATCTGGGGGACTCTGGAGTCAGACGTGTGGGGGGGTGTTCTGGGGGAGCAGAGGGAGTCAGGAAAGCTTTGCCAAGGCGGGGACGCTTGTGCTGGGTTTGGGAGAAACACTCTGGCTGTTTCCACAGGAGAAGGAGGATGGAGTGTGATCTGGAAACCAGGGTCAACCCCAAGGTTTACAGGAAAGAAAGTGAAGTACTCCAAGAACACCACATAAAGCATTGCAACATAGCGTGTATGTGGGGAGTGGTGGGAAGGAGACAGGTAGGTAGTGCCATGGAGGGAAAAGCATCTTGAAAGTTATATAAAACCTAAACTAGGACACCCCCCAAGTGCCTTCAGGGGGTGGGGTGGGGAGCTTTACCTAGCAGTGGGAAGACCACCAGAGGCTACAGCTTCAGAGAGAAGACTCACTCGCTGCCCCCCTCCTCGAAGGGGCAGGACTAATGTGGGGAGGGGGCGTGGTCCCCCATGGTCACATCTTCTTTTGTTATTGTTTTCATTATATTTTTTTCCCAGAGAAGCTGGAAGTACACATTTTGATGATGTCATTGACTTCCCATTTAACAAGGAAAATGCTGTTGGGTGAAAGCAAACCTTTCTGTGGGTTTGGTCCCAAATAATTCAGGGACCTCCAGTTCGTGACTTGTCTGCAAGACCTCTCTCAAACATTTCTGACGATGGAAGGGCTGGGAATGACTGACTGGGTTGGTTTTTGTTTCTGTGTTTTGTATTTTTGTCACCTGTCACCCCTCCTGGGGACCAGCAGTGCCCAGAAGTCAGAGCCTGCATCCTGACAGGGTCCCGAGGTGGCTCACAGGAGAGTCTGAGCCGCCTGGCTGTCAGCACGGTTCTCAGACCTGGCTGCACAGAGAGACTGGCCTGTGCCAGCCCCACACCATTGCTTGTCCGGATCGTGTCCCCTGGACTCTCTGAGCCAGCTTTCACTGAGCCTGCCCTCACACATCTCTGCCCGGTGCTCGTGCAAGGACATCACGCTGTTGCTGCAATAGGTCACAGTGGGAGATTTCCACCATGGCAATCAGCAGCTATAAATTAGGCCTTGAAAAACCAAAACACCCAAATTGGTCAATTTCCAGCACACCACTGAGCAACAATGTTGAGCTTCCCTTTTGTACAGTGACAGCCCTGGGTGAGACAAATGTAGCCACCAACAGAAATGTGGAGCTTTCTTGTTGAATCGCATTCACCAGAGGGCCACCTGGGGGCGGTTCAGCCTCTGGGCGGTGCCCAGCATCGGGACAGGCAGCCCATGGACCCACGGTCCCTCTTCCGTGCCACATCCACATCTCAGCACCAGGTGACTCACTCCCACACTCTCCCCAAAACTCTCCCGACACAGAGCTAGCCGGAATGGGGGCTCTTTCCTCCAAGAATGATAATTAGTGGCATTTGCTTATAACTTTCTTTTTATCACCAAGTTAAGAACGGGGTCATGTTGCCATAGCAATCATGAGTCGGGTCCCAGAGGTTCTGACTCCCATCTCCTCTGAGCTATGTGGTCAGCCTATTCCTCTGCGTTTGGCCTCTTTGCTCCTTTCTCCTTTTATCTCTTTCTCAAAGTTCCTCTGAATTCACTGACTCGTGTGTGTGTGTGTGTCCAGATAAATTCCACTCTGCTCTCTTTGGGAGGATTCCAAAAATGCCTCTTTTCCTTCTTTCTTTATTTTCGTTACGTCCCCGTCCTTTCTGTTGCTTTGCCTTTGGGTGGTCCTCGCACTTCCTCTTCTTCGTGGGTCTCTCTCCTTCAGTCGTTCACCTCTGCACAGAGGCTGCAGTCCAGAGTCCTGTTTCTTTGCCGAGGACTCTGAAGTCTGTATCTCTCGCCCTCACCATATGCCCCGGGCTCCCCCGGGATCTGAAGACGGGACTCGCACATATGGCTATCTCACCGGCACCGGACAGTCCCTCCCCTCTGCCCAGGGCTACACAGTTAGTGATGGACTTGGTGCCATGTGTGCATTCGGCATTTCCCGGCTGCCTGCTCTGTGCATGGGATAGTGTGGCTGTTGCGAAAGGTTGTCCCTGTGGGAGGGCCAGCTGTCACTCAGAGCAAGAATGGCAAAGGAGGAGTGTCCAGAGAAGAGACGGGGAAGGTGTGGCGTTGACACCCGCATTTCAGACGCACAGCGGAGAAAGCGCACCTGGAATGTTGGGAAGTGGGGGCTTTGAGTCAGCCTGGGGGGGGGGGTGTCCAGGTCCTGGATGTCCAGGGGCAAGGGTGGGTCTAGGGTAATGGGGCTCCTGGTGGCTGAGGTCATATGAACTTAAGGCATGGAGGATTCATTCTAGAGAGCTCCCAGAAGCGGTGGGACGTCAGTTCCAACTGCTGCCTCTCAGCATCAGTAAGGTGAGGTGGGGACTGGCTGTGGGCTGAGGGGCAGAGCGAGGGCCTGGCAGGTGGCCACAGGGCCCTGTGCTCTCCTTCATCCCATGGTGGGCGCAGTTTCAGCCCCGGGACAGGACGGTCTCCCCGTGGGCATGCGGGGCTCTGTGGCTGTCCCTGCGGTTTGGCCGTGGGCAGTGAGAAGGGTTTTTGGACAGTGGCTTGAAAATGGACTAAAGCAATTCCAAGAAAGGACTTCTAAAAATACCCTAAGTGATGGCGGTGCCCTTGGGAGACACACCGTAAGTAATGGCACAGCCTTGGGAGAAACGCACAGCCGTATGTACTTGCTACGTTTGAAGGCGACTGGCTCAGGGAAGAAAAGGCAAAGATGAGGTTTCTAAGCAGCAGATTCCTCTTAGAGAAGTGGGTGTCCACCTTGGCAGTGCTCAGGAGTCACCTGGGAGTCTTAGGAACTAGTACCTAGGTCTGATCCCCCTGGAGCTGCCAATTTCCCTGGTCCGTTTGTGGTACCCACCTGTTGGGATTTTCAGACATTCCCCCCTTTGAAAAAATTTCAACTTGCAGCCCAGGGTGAGCCAGATGGGTGTTGTCTAAGTGCCGACCGAGGCTCATGCTGTGAGGAAGGTTGAAAGACTGTAATGAATGGGAAGGCCTCCAATAGGCAGTGCCTGCCTGGGGTACCCGTGAACAAACAGCCGTCCTCGTGTTTAAGGGGGAGCAGTGGCGGACCTATGGCTCGGAACACGCAGGAGAAGGCTGCATGAGGCATAGTCACCCTTGGAGCTTGGGAGTGACTCTTCTGGTGCACATGAGCAGGGCCATCTCCTCGAAAGCCCTTCCCCTTTTCTGAAAGTCCTTCCAGATGGAGCCGCAGAGAAGTCACACACGGTGAAGAGGTGGGGAAAGGAGAACGTGCAGAGAAAGACCAGAGGAGAGGGTTCTAGATGAGCACAGCCCGCAGCAAGGTTGCACCCAGGGCTGCGGATCCTGCGCGGGTGGAACACAAGCCCCCTTCTCTCTGAGAGACTGGGCTTGCGTGTTTTTCATATGGGGGAAAAGAAGGGGGGAGATTTACTGAGAGGAAGGACCAGAGGGAGGGAGGGGGTCAGAGGGCACTCGCCTGCACAGCACGAAAAACGTGGGGGAGTTGATAGTGTTCCCGCTGCCACACTGAAACAGTAACTCACGAAGGGGCGTCATTGAACTGTTCTTGGTGGAAGGTTGGCTTTCTTTGGGCCGGTGCCGAGCAGAGGGATTAGACTGGAGCCGCTCGAGTTCTGTTTTATTATTTGATTGGTGGTTAGCAAATTTCATTTGTTATAATAATTCTCTCCCCACCCCCTTTCTGTACCATCTCAGCCACTGTGGTGTTCCTGGAACATTTTAAACATGGTGACGTGAAGGTATCGTGGGGCTTTTCACAAATCTGTTCATAGGAATTATGAGGGCCTTTGGGGAAGCACCGTCTCATTAAAGCAGGGATGTGTAAAAGAAGGTAAATGAACACAAAGGGGGGCTGGGTAGCAGTAATCCTTTAGCAGGAAAATTAAAAACTGTGCCCTGGGGCAAACCTCTGGGTGATCTTCCCCAGAATCAATTTGCAGGAGGCGTGAGAAGAAAAGACGCCATAGACCCAGGAAACGATGACGTTTTCTGGAGAGAGAGAAGGGCAGCAGTGGAGCGACAGGACTCACAAGGTTCTCTCCGCTCCGGACAACTGCACTTGACAGCTAAGATGAGGACGGGAATGGACGTAGTCATGAGTTTGTGTAAGAAAGTCTCTTGTGTGCTTAGGCGGCATAAAAAGACGCCCGTCCTCCACCTTTTGAATTCACTTTCCTGGAATATGATGCAGCCTGTCCCTTAACCAGGAGTCGGTTGAACAGAATTTGTGTTTGCGAGCAGAGAAGCCCAACATAAACAAATTCAAGGGGAGGTTGGGGAATATTCTGCATGTAGAATAGAAAAAGCTCAGAGTTAGGGCTGGCTTCAGGCACAGCTGGATCTAGGTCCTCCCTCAATGATGCCAGAGCTTCTCCCTTCTCCCTCAGGGCCTCGCTCGGGTCCTTCTGTCCTGTGGTTCCCTCTGGGGGCTGTCTTTTGCCAGGTTGTGGGAGAGATACTCCCAGAGCTGTAGGCTCCTGTATTCTTTAAGATTCCCCATCTCAAGTGTCTATCCACAGATGAGTGGATAAGCAAAATGGGGTACAGATACATCACGGAGTATTATTCAGCCGTAGAAAAGAATAAAGTTCTGATATCAAGCATTATGATCTGTGAAGTAAGTGGACACAAAGTCAACTTTCATAGGATTGCGATGATCTAAACGATCTAGAAGAGGCAAATTCATAGAGAGAAAGAAGATTAGACATTACTAGGTGCTGACAGGCCAGGGGAAAGAGGGGTGATTGCTCAATAGGTACAGGTTTCTGTTTGGGGTGACGGTTGTACAACATTGTGAAAGTAATGTCACTGAACTGTATATTTAACAATGGTTTAGCCTTAGCCAGTTGGGTCAGTGGAAGAGTGTTGGGCGTCCTGGGTTCAATTCCTGGTCAGGGCACACAGGAGAAGCGACCATCTGCTTCTACACCCAGCTCTCCCTCTTCTCTCTCTTTCTCTCTCTCTTCCCCTCCTACAGCCATGGCTTGATTGGTTTGAGCACATCCACCCCGGGGTGCTGAGGACAGCTCTGTGGAGCCTCTGCCTCTTAGGCACTAAAAATAGCTCTGTTGCGAGCATGGCCCCAGGTGGGCAGAGCATTGGCCCCAGACAGAGGTTGCCAGTTGGGAAGCATGTGAGAGTCTGTCTCTCTATCTTCCCTCCTCTCACTTGGAAAAGAAAAAAAAATGAAATAATAAAATAAAATAAAAATGGTTGAAATTGCAAATTTTGTTATATATATTTTACCACAATAAAAAATACCACATTTATTACATAGAATTACTCTGTGACAAGCATATTCTCACCCCCATATTACAGAGGAAAAAGAAAACAGAGGCAAGGAGGGATGGTGTCAGTGGTCAGCAATGTCCTGCGTGGCCCCTGCTCCTGCCCCATCTGGGCATAGCATCTGCCTGCAGAGCTGCGGTCCTAGACCTCACAAACCTGGCAGACAACTTTCTGAAATAAATGAAAAAGTTGCCATGGCCTTTTCCTCAAAAATAGTCATGAGCATGACTCCTGTAAATTGACCTCTTAAACGCTGTCCCCTAAAACACACACTCACACACACACACACGAAGTTCCACGTCAGCCAGGTGCAGGAGTAGCTGTCGTGCTGGGCTCTGTAAATATCTTCCTGAGCTGCGTCAATCGCCAGGACTAAAGGGTTTGTTTCTTTATGAGGAGAGATCTTATTGGATCGCAATCTAATCTAAGTCCCTGTGAACCCGATCTAAGCGGTGATATCCTCGGTGGGTTCTATGGAAAACACTGTCATGAGGAATTTCAAAAAGAACGGTTTTGCCTGACCTGTGGTGGCGCAGTGGATAAAGCGTCGACCTGGGAACACTGAGGTCGCCAGTTCAAAACCCTGCACTGGTCTGGTCAAGGCACATATGGGAGTTGATGCTTCCAGCTCCTCCCCCCTTTCTCTCTTTCTCTCTCTCTCTCTCTCACTCTGTGTCTCCTCTCTAAAATGAATAAAAAAAAAAAAAAAAAAGAACGGTTTTACTTCTTGAAAGAGCCAGGTGATGGGGCCCCTGGAAGCAAGTGGTGGTGTAGGGCATGGAACAGACTAAGGGAGGCTGTCACGAGGGGAGGCGATGTCCTGAGCAAAACGCCGAGGTCCATGCAGGTGGGATGTTCCCTGTGAGGAGAGCCCTTTGGCGGAAAAGGAAGAGCTTCCTACACGGTCTCTGCAAGATGCCGAGACAGCTGGGGAGGTCAGAGAGCTCACTGGTCAGGTTAGGTGCGGGGATGAGGACCGCACGCTACAATGTTGTGACCGCAGGGACACCATTCATGTGCCTGTGTCCGGCGTCCTCCCCTCGTCTGTGAGCTCCGTGGGTCACAGACTCCGTCCCTTCCCTCTGTCCAGCTTCCCTTGCTGCCCAGTGGTAGAAAATTCTCACCCACACATAGAAAGTGCTCAGTCACTGTACTGAAGTGAATTGACGGATAGCATGTTGCTGGTCACTGTGTGGTGTTTGAGGCTTTTAAGGAACTGGTTATATTTATATATATATTTTTGTGGTATGCAGAAGAATAACATTGTATTTATCTTTTGCATATGTTGTAATCTTCTCTCTCTCTCTCTCTCTTTCTGTTGCAAGAAATGAAGAATACTCCAGTTTACTTCAAATAATCGGAGTTAGGGGAATGCTATTTTGGAGCCATAAAGGAGAGGGAGGGGAGAGATCTCTTTTAAATTTAAGGGCAGTAGTGGACGGGTTTCATGGAGGCCGAATAGGACCCAAAGCAGCAGCTTTGTGAAGCTGAGCAGGAAGAAGCCGTGAATGTACTGACACATCCTGATTAATATAAAGAACAAAGAAAAATGAGAAAGTAAAAATCATTAGTCCTGACGTCCAGAGCTAATTACGGTTATTATCTTACTGTGTTGCCTTTTGCTGTTTTTTGTTGCTAACATTTTTCGCGACATTGAATCCTTCAGCGCCTCATGCATGGGCTATCATTGTTTACTGCTTCATTTCCCTTCAGGTTTTGTTTCATTTTCAAACCTCCTTGCAAGATGATTTAGTAACTTACATTATGTTGACGCGTCATAATTTATTGAGCCATTCTGCTATTTTTGACATTTGTTTACACTAATTTGAGGTTATTATATGTTTGGTGAGCAACTGAGTACAAAAATGGCATAAATACCCCAAAAATATTATTATTTCTACAGAAGGACACGATGCATTTTTATTTATTTAGCCTGATAGCCTCCACATTCAAGACTTTTTCCCTAATGTCTAACTGACCTACATTTCTTCCCTACTATATATATTAAAAAAATCCCTTTTATTACTTGACAGAGACTTATTTGAACATTTTCAACATACTGAAACCATGTTGTTTTCTGCTTTCTTGCCCTAATGTTTAACCCGGACTTATTTCATTCTAATTGTTTCCCCCATGTCTAATAAATGCCATTATGGGAGAGTAAAAACAAACAAACAAAAATAAACAAACAAAAACTCGGTTATTTCTCTAGGCTAGTATTCGCAGCAATGAAAATAATAAGAAGTAGGAGAAAATACCAGAAAAGACACAACTTGACTCGTTTCCTGTCACAAAGGGTGCACTTTGAGGAGGATGGAATTAGTGTGAGCTTTGGCTCCCCATAGAAAACCCTTACAAGTTTCTCAATTTGTGGGGCCCAGAGTGGAAGCCCACTCACCCCAAATCAGAGTCGTGCTGTGGAGACAGCTGCAGCCCACAGACACGGAGAAGCCTGTGGTCTTCACAGTGCCCTGTCCCTAAATATGTAAAGACAACCAAGGATTGTCAGACAGCTGAAAAAAACTTGCAGGATAAAAGGAAAAAAAGACAAACTGATAAATCAGTACGGAATGGATTTTTTTAACGGATTAATTTAGAAATAAACTCTTAAGTCATACATCGTATTTATAGAGCATCCTGAGGAATGTGACCTCGTATCGTCGTTACCCAGCGACACCCCATCCCTGGTTTTTAGGTCAAACTGCATCACTGGATGAACAATCTTTTAAGTGGATGTTAACATGAGAAAAATGTATGGTCGCAAACTGAATGAAACATTCCTAACAAAAAGAATGTGTAGGAGAAGTCTCGAGCTATGTTTCCAATCCGTAGGTAGACCACCCAGATCAGAAGGAGGGGTCTTGAAAGGCGTGCCACGTGTCCATAAGGACGGTGGGGGACAGACGGTGGGGGCCCTGGGAGAAATGTCAAGTCATATGACTCACTCTTGGCCTCTGCTACCCTTGCGAAGAAGAATGGCTTTGAGACTCGGTTGGTGAAGGAGGCGTGGAAAGCGCTGACTCTCGTGTGGAGAGATGAACCAATACTGAACGTGAAACTGCCAGTCTGAAAATGGGCATCACAGGGACAGCCTGGGAAGCATTCAGTTAAACTGTTGGACGGCGCTGACTGAAAATCACTTGTGGGCAGCACAGGTCCAATGATAGCCACTTTCCCTGACCTGGGCGGAGATGTTGCTGATATTTCTTATAGCACCATGTGAAGGATTCCGTAAACAAAGACCGGAGGTCGGGAAGCCAAGCCCTGTTCTGTAGTTCCTCATCCTGAAGTGTCAGCCACCTCCCCTGAGGATACACACTCAAGGGTCCCTGCCCCAGAATGAAAGTCATAAAGAATCTCTGATAAATGGCACTGCAGTATTAAAAAGGTTTTGTTTTGTTTTTTTGCACAGTAAAGAAATCCATCAACAAAATGAAATGACCACCTACCAGAATGAGGAACATATTTGCCAATAATGCATTTGATGAGGGGTTCATATCCAAAATACAGTGTATCCGTAAAGTCATGGTGCACTTTTGACCGGTCACACAGTCAAAAGTGCACCATGACTTTACAGTCACACTGTATGTAAAGTACTCATCTCACTCCACACCAGAGAAACCCCCAAACAATCCAACTAAAAACATGGGCAGAGGACCTGAAGAGATGCTTCTTCACAGAGGACATATGGATGGCCAGCGGGCATGTGAAAAGATGCTCAACGTCAGCAATGGGCCGGAGAAATGCGAATTAAAACCACAGTAAGATGTCACCACACATCTGTCAGAACGGCCATCGTCAACACTTTGTAAAGGATGTGATTGTCTGACCACTTGTGCTGGACACCTGAAACTGATACAAAATAATACTGAATGTAAACTGTAGATGAAAAAAAAAAAAAATCTCTGATAGTTTCTGAGTTCCAGTTTGCTTGGAATTCCCTTTTTGCAACCCAACTCACCTATGTCCCTGTCGCCAACCAATGACAATGGCTACACTTCAACCCTCCTTCCTCCCTTTCAGCTTCTAGTCTGCTCCTTCCTCAGACTAGGTGTGGCAGGCGAGCCCAGGTAACTGCCCTGTTTGGGTTGCAGACTGTACCTGCAGACCACACCTTCGGGGTTCTATCAGGAGAGGGTGCGTGCCTTGTTTAAATATGGCTTATTTTGGCACAGGAAATGAAAGTAATTAGGTGCCAGGTTGTTTTATAATAGGTTCAACCATTGTTTCAGGTAGTGGTTGTGTAACATAACCTTTCCTTCATAAAACTCTAAAAGTCCATTTACTTTCTTTTAACTATCCTTGGAACAGATTCTTCAGCGTGGTTATCATCATTAGATACTTTCATGCCACTGGAGCTTATTATACCATTTTCTCAATTAATCTAAAACTGCCTTTCATCTTTTCTACATAGGAATACTCTATGTTTCTAACTCTGACCTTTTCTCTCGGATCCTTTTGAGAGTCACAACTACACCAAGGAGAAAGCAAATACTGGCCACATAGCTTTCCATTCCCAAGCCTTATTTTTAGAAAGAGTGAGGTCTTGTTTCTGTTTGGGTCTTTGAGACCTGTGCCGTGCGTGATGGGGGCCAAGGGCAGGCACGGGTGTGGGACACTGGGCATCATTCAGGTCCAGAAGAAGAGTTTGCCTTCTGGAAAATAAGACAATAGAGGTAAGTTAAGGTATGAAATAGAAATTATACGTATCAAATCAAAGCATTTGTTTCTAATCTAGTTGGCAAAGGGGAATTACTCCATTTATTTTTGTTTTAAGATTTTATTGATTGATTTAAAAGGGGGGGGCGGAACAGGAAGTATCAACTCATAATTGCTTCACTTTAGTTGTACGTTGCTTGCTGTATGTGCGTGACCGGGCAAGCCCAGGGTTTTGAACCGGCAACCTCAGCGTTCCAGGTAGACGCTTTCTACACCACGCCAAGAGTCAGACGTAGTAGAAACAGGGGCCACCATGGAGGCAAATGGTAACTGTAGGGTCTGGATGGACTGTGGTATCTGAGAGGTCAGTGCGCATGGAAGGAGCACTGACCTGCACGGTCTCCGTTTCAGGGAAAGAACCTTCCAGAGACAAACGAATAAAAGAGAAGCATATCAAGTAAGCTTACTTGGTTAGGAGAACCGTGGATCGCTAAGTGGCCTAAGAGAATGGACTGTCCTAGAAGGGTGCTGGAGGTTCATAGGGTCACTGTGCGGCCGGAACAACAGGCTGGGACAAGGCTGCTCAGAGGTGGGCAGCAGTAATTGAGCCAGGGTCTGCGATCAGGCAAGGCCCTCTCTGCCTGCCCGTCTCCCCGCGGAGGGGCTCTTGCCTGCCCTCCCCACACGAAGTGGAGTTCAGGTACCAGAGGAAATTGTGATGCTCTTAGGAAAAGGCAGGCAGGTGAACAATGAAACCAGGAGAAATAGCCATTTCTCGGGCAGGCTCGGAGAAACGTGGCTCTGGCGTAAAACCCGAGGATCCCGAGAGGAAGAAAGGGAAGGACGACTCAGGGAAACGGGGCCCTGCCCGGGGAATCTGAGGATCATCCCAGTTGAAAATGGCCATTCATGGGAAGAAATGTCACAAAGGACCTATTCTTGCCGAACAGCTTAGACCTGTAGAGGTCCCGCTGGGACAGCTGAGAAATGTGGAAGGAACCGACTGCTGAGTCCTCCGAAATGGGAGCTACAAGAGAAGGGGGCGCAGGGAGACATTTCATAAAGGGCGGAGGCCAAACCACAGCCCCACCCTCACCCCACCCCCCACCCCGGTGCCCGCTTTGCGTTCGGCTTCTAGAGCTGGGAAAATGATCTCCACGCTGAAAAGGGCTAAGCAGAGACCATCAGAACGGAAGCAAAGATCAAGATCATCAAGCAGGTAGCCAAAGAGCAGCTTCCTATTTTTAGAAGAACGCACGGTGATCACACGCCGGGAATGCGGGTGCCACCCGGGAGAGACAAGGAAGGACCTGCGGAGGGCGGCGATTTCTTAGCCAGTTGGTTGCAGGAACATCAGAGGTCATGAGCAGGGCCCATGCTGTCTGGATTCACACAGAGGGGAAGAGGACAGGCGATGGAACTCCAGCTGGAGACGGAACTCTCCGGTGGATGGCTCCCCCAATGGATGGTGAGCACGTAGCTGAGGGGGCTACCACAGAGCTGGGGGAGGGGCACGAAGACAGGTGAGGGTGACGTCCTGGAAAGTACTGGAGGCAGCAACCTGGGCCTGACGCACAGCTGTGTGGACCTGAGTGGGTCACTCAGCTCCTCCGAGCTGCAGTGCCTCTACCCAGGAAATAAGGTGATGGAACTAGATGTCCCCTAATGGGCATGTGGGCCACAAATAATCTATCAGCTTTAAATGGACCACATTTACCTCAATCCTTTTAATCTGGCTGCCTGATGACAAACCAACCAACCAACCAACCTGCCATTTTTTTAAAAACAAGCAAACAAACACATCCTGTCCTGGGTGCTCATGTCACGTATGAAGGACTCACATTGTACTCGCGTGACAAGGGGGCACCAGTCATCCCTTTCCTCGGACGACGACCCGGAGGTTCAGAGAGTCTAACAAATAGGTCAGGTGAGTCAGGGTCGCCAAGGGCCCTGCGGATCAGGAGGTCAGGTGACCAGTGTCCCATGCTGTCGTGATGGAAAAAGGAGAAATATCCAGATAAAGAGTTTATTCACACGTTCGTTGATGAAAACGTCGCATCCCAAACGGGATTTGAGGCGTGCGCCTTCATTCACAGGACAACTGGCGTTCAAGCGGCAAAATATATTTGCGCTGAAAGAAGCTTCCTGCGCTGAGCCTCTGACTTTCTCGCTAGACAAGAAAGGGCCTGAACTCTTAACGGAGTTAGGATTTGGGGAGCTGGAACCGAGGATGGGTAGGGGGTGGGGGTGACTAGCCCTTGGGTCTCGGTTGAAAGTTTCCAAGAAGGAACGGGAAGGGAGGGTTGAGAGCAACACTCACAAATACAACATCCCCTTAGTCACAGGACTCTCGGATTAAGAGCCATTGTCGATTACGCAGACCCTGTTCGTGTCAAGTTGACTTCAAGTTCAGTGGAAAGCAACCACTTGAGAAGTCTAGCCCCAGAGGGCGATGGGCGTGGTGGTGACTGTCAGAGAAGAGGGTGCGTTCAGGCCTGGGGAGACAGGGCAGTCCTGTCGTTTCTGCCTTAGTCAGAACGCACCTGAGCATGGGGGTGGGGTGGGGGTCCCTCTGGACCGCTGAGGGACAGCTGGGGCAGCTAAGGGAGACCCAGCTGCTGCACGAAAGCTTTTCTCAGATTTTTTGGAAAGGTGGGAGTTCCGACACCCTCTGAGAGCAAGAGGAGACGTGGGCAGCGTCCCTGGAGCTCACCTTTTCCAGGGAGCACCTCTCCAAGGGGGAGCGGCGGCCCCCCGAGCCGTAGTCTCCTCATCACTCACTCTCTTCAATGAAATGCACGCCCACTGAGCCTCCCGTGGGTGCGTCGGGGAGGGGACACTCAAACCCTCTCTCTTAGAGTGTTCACGTTTTTGTTTTTGTGGGGAACGGGCCAGTCAACAATGGAACGCACACACCAGTAGATTAGATAGGATGCCGGCCGGTGAAAGAGTAGAGAGGTGGGGAGTGGGGTGGGGGTGGGTGTCAGGTGGGTCGGCCTGACTGAGGGGGCGAGGTAGGTCCCTCACGGGAGGAAGGAAGAACCACGCAAAGGCCTGAGTGTGCCCACAGGGGAAGCCCGCCCTGCGGAGGCACAGAGCAGACTTCTGCTCAGGTGACCGGTTGGGCTACGTGACTTCTGAGGTCCCTGCCAACTTTTTATATTCCTTTTATATTACCTTGACAGTTTGGGATAATTAATTTGGCAGAGACGAGCAAGATGTAGTCACGAAGCAGAGATGTCAGGCCAGGGCTGACGGATACAGATGGCAGAGACAGCAGAGGGAGGAGAGAGTGGCTAGATATTGAAAGAAGTCTTCCGTCAGCTGTGGTTGGGCACCAAATCTGCCCGGGGGTTGGGGGGTGGAGGGACCGGCAGAGCAGGTGAGCTCCACAGAGAGAGAGGCATGGAGTAATCCAGCCGGGAATTCTCAGGTGTGGAGTCCAGGGAGGAAAACAGATGAAAGGAGAAATGTGCGCATCTTTGATGAGCGTGACCCCTTTGTTATGACTTGACAGGAGAGGGAGGGAAGAATCAAAGACACCCCCTTTGCCACGCGAGCCCGCTCACGTGCGAGCCCGTTCACACTGACCTGACGTTCCTGTTTCTGAAACGAAGGTCAGATGGATCTTTATTTTTTTTTTCTGGCCTCTTTTCAAAGGCCGGAGACTAACGCGCCCTGTCTTCACTCTGTTACACATAATTATATACAATTTAGGAGCTCAGCATCCACTTGAGGAGGGACCGCATCCCGTGGCCTGACCTTTCTCCACGACTGTGCAATTGTCCTGTAATTAGAGACGTAAAACGTCGGAGCAGAGGCTCAGGGTGACTGAGCTGCGGGGACTGCTGAGAGGTGGGGGACAGCTCCTCTTCCGTTTGGTGTGTGTGACTTGTCTCCCGGGCCACAGGTGCCTTCGTCTGCAAGCTGGTACCCTTCATCCAGTCCACGGCCGTCATGACGGAGATCCTCACCATGACCTGCATCGCGGTGGAGCGGCACCATGGCCTTGTGCACCCCTTCAGGATGAGATGGCAGTACACCAACCGGAGGGCTTTCACCATGCTGGGTGAGGGCACACCAGGGGCGCCCGGTGCCCGGCAAACCCCAGGCAAACTGAGGGGCAGCTGCTCGTCCTGGCGGTCGGCGTTGGGGGTGGTTTGAGGACCTCTCCTCTCCCCGTCTCTCTTTTGGGTCTACCCCAGCAGGACCACCTCTCATTTCAGATGGACTTCTTCGGGTGAAGTCTCCCCCTTTTCAGCCCGATATGTGACTGATCTAAGCTCACTCATCAGGGGCGCTGCCACAGGAACGTGGGTTACACGAATAAATCTGCCATCCTGGCCTACGAGGTCGCTAAAATGCCCCTTGTCAGGGCTGCTGAGTTTTCCCGGGGGGTGGGCAGGGAAGGTGTTTTTAGAAAAGCAGAGAACAGGAGTCCCCCCCAGAAGGCCATGGGGCCCGAGGGAATGCTGGGCGCTAGGTGCTGGCGATGCCTCTGGGGGACACAGCTTTCTCTGGTGTTCCAGAGTCAGCAGGCTGACGAGCAGGGACTTCGTGAGAGATGTCCCAGAGCCGGCCAAGCCCACGCACCTGCAGTCAATCTGAACTGTAGGAAGCAACCATAGCAATTAATCACCGAGGAGAATCGTTTCTACGAGCACCCCGCTAGAGTACAGTGTGCAAACTCTCCTTGCTGCTGGGACAGTTTGCCCCATGTGAGATCGCAGGAGAACAGAAAGCTCCTGAAGGCCCAGCCGCGATGCCAAACTCATGTTAAGTGGTTTGAAATGAACAAACAAACCAGAAGGGAAAAAAAATCATTAGTTTCTTAGCTCCAAATTTATGTTGCATTCTTCCTTTCAGAGAACCCAGAGACCTGTTGGCTTTGCACGATTGACAGGCTTCCACCATCCAAACATCTGCAAACAGCGGGTGGGTGTGGAAGGGGGTGAGGAGGGAATACTTAGCGGAAGGGAGTTATTAAAAAATAAAGAAGAGAAAAATAAGGAGTAGAGGGAATCTCAACATCTGAGAGCAAAGTGGATAACAGGCAGTTCCTGTTCAAAAAAGTCACGAGACAGGAAGGTTGTAAGGCAAGTAGACTCCTCTCCCACCGGGTGGGGGCAGCTTCTGTGCACGGTTGTGTCACTCGTCTCTCTAGCTCTGTGACACCGTGAACCAGCGTGTCTGTCACGCACAGCGCCACCTTCTAGCTGAAACTGTATACCCTAGGCTCCCGCCGGCACAGACCTGCTAGGCTGTCCTGCTCAGGACGGCTAGCGGTGGAGCGGCACCAGGTCCCATCAGTCATATCCACCCGCGTTGGGTCTATCCCTGGGCAGGCCATGGACCCTGGAGGATTGGCACTGAGCTAAGACAATCAGACTCAACTCCTCCCAAGATTCTGTTAAAGACTGGAAAATGATTGGACACAAGGTAACATAGTAGAATGAGGCCTGGGCTAGAATAAATGTACATGGCCACATGCAGAGAGAGAGAGAGAGAGAGAGAGAGAGAGGGAGAGAAAGAGAGACATTTGGGAGCCCCAGGGCTATCTTGAATCATGCTGGGTCATGTGTGTCTTTATAATAAACCCCATTATGGCTTAAACAAGTCTCAGTTTTCTTTGAAACCCAAGACTATACACGGTCCTTCTCCTGGTCCCACTCAGTAGAGAAAGAACAAGCAGAGTCTGAGCTTGGAATTTTCCCTCAAATTGGATGTTGGGGTTCTTGGCTCTAGCTTTGTCCTGGGCTTTAAGATTCTCTTTTGTTCCTTGCCAAGGATGCCTTGCTAAAGCAATTCTCTCAACAGACTCCCTGGTTTTTGATGTTGTATATGTTTATGTAAGAAAAGAATGCCCATATCATGATGGTCAAGGTAAATGTACTTTCCATTTTAAGAAGAAATTTTAGAGGGTGACCTATAGCATGTTTAAGTTTTTCATTCACTCAACAAATGCCGTTTGGCTGGTCAAAGCACCTACGAAGGGAACTTTCCTGGGGAAATCCAAGAGGTCAGTTCTATCTGGAAAGGGTGGTAGCCCTCGAAGCTTTCCTAGAGAAAGCCACCCTCGAGTTGATGTCCTGGGAAATGAGTCCACAGACACAGCGTGGGGATAGGGTGCCAATCCTGGGTGACAGCATGGAGGTGTCGAGCAGCACACATGGGATATGGGGACCGACACCAACTCTGCAGAGTCTGAGGAGAGGACCCGGGTGCGAGGAGCATGGACTGAAATATAAGAGGAAGGAGAGAGGCGAGTGAGATTGTGGAGACCTCAGGGACGGCGGGAGGGGGTTGGGTTTTGTCTCAGAGGCGATGAGACACTACTCAACACTTTTAAACATTTAAAACACGTTCTGGGAAGACTCTCCCAGCAGCCATTGAGGGCAGTGAGAGGGTGGAGGTGAGAACACGTGAAAGGGACCATTGCATGGCTCCAGCACAGAGGGGACGGGGTGCGTTTGTTGGTGAAAGGAATCTTTGTGGGTGGAAAACTAAGCATGATGTGTTTTGCTTAGCTGGGTCAGATTCCAATGACCGTGACATTTTTACAGGTGTGGTCTGGCTGGTGGCGGTCATCGTGGGGTCCCCCATGTTGCATGTGCAACGACTTGAGGTAGGCTGGGATTGATACTTACCCTCCTATGGGAATGTGTTCCCACACTCTCGATTATCATTTCCTTCACGCAAGGGATTTATGGCAAATTTTCATGATCTCAATTATTTCACTGGATGTTCTGTTTTAAAATTTCCTCCCCCTACATACACGCCACACACACACACTCACACCACACACACACCACACATGCATGCACGCACACGCACGCACACACACACACACACACTTTAGCTCTCCATTGATCTTATATCAGCAAGATGTTAATACTTAAAATACAATGTACCAGGGTCACTTTCTACATTTCCCTTCCAGGTGGACATGGCTTTTCTCGCATCCTTCGGGGTCCAGTTACATTGGCAGAGTCTGGTGGTCACTCCAATTTTTTTTTAAGTCACATAAAAAACATTTGTGATTGATTGTCTCCTTATTAGTTGATGTCTCTATCTTAAGTCCTTTCTTACCTGCCTCCTATTCGGTGGCAAATGGCAATTTGAATAGGAAACACTGCCAGGCAGGCTCAGCCTTGCCTGGACAGTCATGATGAGGGCAGCATTGTGATGACCTCCAGTGGCCCCATCCGTCCAGGGGGCGTCCTGCACTGGGGCCATCCAGCACAGATGAGAGCCTTCAAACACAGGAAGGGGTTCGGTCCTACACTGCTCCCTGAGATGATTTTAAACTGTCTGTGTTTTTGTACCTCTTGAAGTCCACATAGGCATGCGATGTCTACCAGCTAGGACATCAGATGTACCTCCGGCAAGGGTACATTTAACACGGCATTAGCCTGACCAGACGGTGGCGCAGTGGATAGAGCGTTGGACTGGGATGTGGAGGACCCAGGTTCGAGACCCCGAGATTGCCAGCTTGATTGCGGGCTCATCTGGCTTGAGCAAGGCTCACCAGCTTGAGCCCAAGGTCGCTGGCTTGAGCAAGGGGTCACTCAGTCTGCTGTAGTCCCTCGCCCCCACACCCCCGTCAAGGCACCTATGAGAAATAAATCAATGGACAACTAAGGAACCGCAATGAAGAATTGATGTTTCTCATCTCTCTTCGTTCCTGTCTGTCTGTCCCTATCTGTCCCTCTCTTTGACTCTGCCAAAAAGCAAAATAAAACACCCCCCCCCCAACAAAAAACCCCTGCGGCATTATTTTTTCTTTTTGTTTTAATTTATTTTTTTTTTAAGTATAGCTAGTACACAGTCTTATGTTGGTTATATTTGTTTTGGGTGCACAATAGAGTGATTTGGCATTTTTATACCTTCCAATGCTCTCAGCCCACTAATGCTAGTCATCCTCTGTCGCTGTGAAAAATTATCACAATACTGTTGACTGTGTTCCCCGTTCCCTTTCCTTCCACCCCCGAGCCCTCCCTTCTGGTAAACATCCTTTTGGTCTCTGTATCTATAAGTCTGTTTGTGTTTTGTTTTTAGATTTCACATGTAAGTGAAACCATATGGTAGTTGTCTTCCTTTGCCTAGTATTATTCACTTAGCATAGTAATCCTAGACCCATTCGTGTTGTTGCAAATGGCAAGATTTCATTCTTTCTTTATGCCTGAGTAGTATTCCACTGTATAAATGTACCACATCTTCTTTAGCCACTCATCTATTGACGGATACCTATGTTGCTTCCATATTTTGGCTATTGTAAATAATGTTGCAATGAACATCGTGCATGTATCTTTTCCAATGAGTGTTCTTGTTTTCTTTGAGTAAATACCCAGGAGTGAAATTGCTGGTCAATCTCTTTTTAGTACCGCGAGGAATCTCCATGCTGGTTCCCACAGTGGCTGCCGCAGTCCGCAGTCCCACCAGCAGTGCACGAGGGTCCCTTTTCTCCACATCCTGACCTACACTTGTGAATTGTTAACATTTTTTCTTTTGTTAACAGCCATTCTGACAGGTGTGCGGCGGTGTCGCATTATGGCTTTGATTTGTATTTTCCTGATGATCAGTGAGGCTGAGCCTCTCTTCATAGGTCTGTTGGCCACCTGTGAGTCTTCTTTGGAGAAATGTCTTTCCATGCCCTCGGCCCATTTTTCAATAGGCTGTTTATTTATTTTTGTTACTGAGCTGTATAAGTTTCTTTTAAATTTTATATCACATCCCCTTATTGGATATGTCACCTGGGAATATATACTGAAGGTCAGTAGGTTGTCTTTTCATTTTGTCGATGGTTTCCTTTGATGCACAAAAGCTTTTTAGTTTTTTATTTTGTTTCTCTTGATTGAGGGGACTTGTCTCAAAAGATATTAGTCATTCTGATGTTAGACGATCACTTTCTATGTGTTATTTGAAGAGTTTTATGGTTTCGGGCCTTACGTTTAAATCTTTAACCCATTGGGAGTTTATTTTTGTATAGGATATAAGAGAGCGGTCCGGTTTAGTTTTTTTGTCTGTTGTTTTTCTTGCACGTGTCTGTCCAGGACGATGTGGCCTGGTTTCTGACGTGCGTGGTAGAGTGAGTGAGAAGGCTTCACAGGTGAGTGCAGAGAGCAGTCCCACGCTGGTCCTTGCTCCCTATATGCACGCCCTGGAGTCTTCCAGCCTATCAGGCCGTCAGATTCCTCTGGTCACTTTCCATCAACAAGAACAATGCTAGTTTTGTGATTAGAATGTCCGGTCCAGAGTCAACATCACTGAATTTGTCAATGAATCGGACACGTCTCCCTTCCCCCAGCATGAGCCGTTCTCAGGCCTGGAGTCCAGCCCTACCGGTCCCTTTCTCTGTGTCCTCTCCTGTTTCTCTTTCTCTTCCTCTCAGCCACCAGGAGCTGGTGAGGAAAGTGGGGAGAGGACAGGGCAGGTGTCCTCTGGTCTCAGGTGGTGGCCTCTGAGTGTGACTGTAGCCCAAGACTGATTCTTTATTTCCTGAGTGTTTCCAAGGTAACCCCACTAGGTCCCACCTGCCGCTCCTGCTGTGACGGTGCAGGAAGACCCATCAACTTCTGCACACGACTCTGTGACCCGACCCTGCCCTGGGACCCCCACTGCCGGAGCCCTTTAAGAAGTGGCCCAACCCTGTGCTTATTTGTGGGGTCCATTTTGCACCCACAGAGATCTAGGAGATTTGTGCATTTTAAAAATACAATGTTAACCTATGCTCTAGCAACATTATATAGATGAGTTTTTATATATTCCTGCTCACAAAAAATTAGGGGATATTTCAAAATGTATATGAAGCAATAAAAGGTCCCCTAATTTTTGTGAGCAGGATATTTACACAGAGGCATACAACTTATTTAATTTGTAGACAATGCCTGCCACCTAATTGGCGAAGTCAGCCCTTGCTGTCAGATCGACCAGCCAAATCTTATTTGCTGCTTTCTGTCGGGAAAAATATGAGTTCATTTTTTCAAATCAAATGATTGTATCTTTTTATGTCTCCCCGGCCTCCTTCTCGCTCTGAAATTCTATTAGAGACGGTGTGCAGGAGCATGCCGGGTGCCGGGTGCTCCCTCTGGCATGAAATCAAGCGCCCCTGCCCCGCATCTCCACCGGGCCCCCTCTGCTCTGCTCCTTGCATGTGGCTACCTCTCGGGGCTGATGTATTTTACAACTGTCAGGGTGCCGGAAGCAACCAGGTGGTTCAGTTCTCACCGCTCCCGCCCCTTCCCTGTGGAAAAAATGTGAAAACATATCGCAGCACCTGTAAAAATAACTTTTTTTCCCCCTTCCTTTCTAATGTTAAGCTTTATCCTAAATAGAAATACTTAATACAGGGAAAAGCACAAAGCCCTATCTCTCATGGGTTGGTGGCACCTAGGTCAAGGTGGGTCCCCTGACATCAGCAGTTTGAACCAGGAAAGAAAGCAAGCTCTGGTGCCCCAGAGTAACGTCAGTGGGGCGAGGGGACTGGTGTAGACTGGAACAAGGTGACAATGAGAGAGGGCATGGAGCGTGGACCCAGCATCACCCCGCCCCCCCCCCCCCCAGCTCAGCCATTCTCTGAGGCAGTGGGATTTTTAGAGACATGGGTGTTTGAAAATAGAAATTCTTGATGCTGGTTTTCACCAAACCACACAAGTGAGTGTGCTGTCAGTCCTTATTGTCCCCGACAAGGCGCACCTGTCTGGGGTCGGTCGCCTTGTGCTCTGTCAGGGCGCATTCGTCACCAGTCCCCGTGCCTGTTGGCGCTGGTGGCCCTGTCTGTGTGTGGGGAGTCAGAATGAATTTTGTTTTAATATCCTTTTCTTGGGCAGTTTGAATCTTGAGATTCTTTTTTTATTTTTTATCAACTTTTTTTTTTTTAGATATTTTATTTATGCATTTTAGAGAGAGGAGACAGAGAGAGAGAGAAGGGGGGGAGGACCAGGAAGCATCAACTCCCATATGTGCCTTGACCAGGCAAGCCCAGGGTTTTGAACCAGCGACTTCAGCGTTCCAGGTTGATGTTTTTCCCACTGTGCCACCACAGGTCAGGCGGATCTTGAGATTCTTACTCATTGAGTGTTTTCATTCTCAGTTAGTTGTCTTTGTAAACAACACCAAGACCGGAACTCAGAGTCTATCTTTGGTGAGTGCATGGAAAAGCTTTCTTTCCGCCTTCCATTGGCACAGACAACTGGAGATAAGATTTGCTGGAAGGCAGATTATCTGCTGGCAGCAAAAGATATGTCTAAGACCTGAGTATTCTTCATCTGGAAAGCTCCAGCGTGAGTAAAGTGACAGCAGCTGTGATAAATTCTCTGGCTTTTATTCCTATTATCTGGAGAAATGACCTTTGAATAGAGGTTACATGTTTAGAGTGTCCTAATTCACACTTGCTGTTTTTATTAATATTACTATATTATAATACATTGGAACTCCTAAAGTGAGTCTGTCAGAAACGGTGTTGATAAACAAACATTGGCCTTCTATACAATACACCCCTCAAAGGCTTCTAATTGAGTCTGAATATGGGTAGATTAGCAACAGTTCGAACCCCCATGTCTTGTTCCTCTCAGAATCTAAAAGCTACCAGTGCCTTTTCCACACTCTGTGTAGCAGCCGGATCACCGCAACCTGAAACAGCACTAACAGAACCAGACTTTGGTTTTCCGCCTTGGGAGCAGGGTGGGTTAGGGTGGGATGGGGGGGTGGGGAGAGGGAATGGTGGGGGGGAATATGGCACCTGGTCAAAAATTTGTCTCCTCTACAACTGAGGAAGCAAAATAAGATGACGTTAAATTAGCTGGCCGCCGTGAGCAGATGACCAGATGACCTCCATTCATACTTGGGTCATTGAAGTGCTTCTGTGCCTTGTCAAAAACATATGACAGGAGGGCAAAAAGCTGAGAAAGATAAAAAGTGAAACAAATAGTCTTTGGACCTCGAGTCCATTTGAAATATAGAAAAGAAAGTATAAGCATCTGAAGCACGTCATCAGCGATGGGGAGCGGGTAACCCCCGCACTTCAGAACAAAAGAACAGTCACAACGGTCCATCATTGGATGTGGGCACCCCGTGGTAAACACTTTGGGGGGTGAATCGTGTGGTGCCCCCACAGCCCCTGGCTTTCTGTCCCATGATGTGGAAGGCAGGCTCTTGTAACGGAATCCTTCTTCCCTCAAAGATTAAGTATGACTTCTTATATGAAAAACAACACGTCTGCTGCTTGGAGGAGTGGACCAGCCCGGTGCACCAGAGAGTCTACACCACCTTCATCCTGGTCATCATCTTCCTCCTGCCTCTGGTGGTGATGCTTACTCTGTACAGCAAAATTGGGTATGAACTTTGGATCAGTAAGAGAGTGGGGGACAGCTCGGTGCTCCGAACCATTCATGGAAAAGAGATGTCAAAAATAGCCAGGTGGGTGTGATGAAACACTCATCCCATTTTCACGTGTGTTTACTGCGTTGTGCCCGAAGGGACTGTGTTACCAGGGGTCTCAGGATTCCTGGGTGGTTGGGTCCCTGTGTTATTTGCTGTTCACATGCAGGGCATGAACTGTCCTTAAACTTTTAGGAGGCAGTGGGTGGC
Source organism: Rhynchonycteris naso (assembly GCA_037038555.1). Classification (NCBI taxonomy): domain Eukaryota; kingdom Metazoa; phylum Chordata; class Mammalia; order Chiroptera; family Emballonuridae; genus Rhynchonycteris; species Rhynchonycteris naso. The sequence continues at coordinate 6,803,409 of CM073003.1, forward strand.
AGGAAGAAAGAGCCAGCTCACCAGCTCCCAAATCCACTGTTACAGACAGAAACTTTCTTGGAATTTAGACATTGTTCTGTTTTCCTCAATGTGTCAGTATGATACCGTGGGGGGGAGGGGGGGCTGTGGGCACTCCGCTCTCTGCCACCCACCAGCCCCATGATGTGGATAAGTCTCCTTCCTCCCCTGCCCTGTCTCCCTCGTGGGTCCCAGGGAGCATGGCTTCCATCCTTCCTGCCTCCTACCCGACCACGAGGCTGAAATACGTGAGGTGACGTGTCGGAACACCCTCTGGAAACCGGAGCGTGAGATTTTGTTCTCGGTAGACGTTATATTCCCCCCTGAGGGCACTGCTTTCTGAGGGCAGTCGTTAACAGAAAATATATGAGACCCAACTCACTACCAGGGGCGCATTTTGTAATCTACACTGAATGGCTGTTGAAAACAAAACACAAGCAGAACCGGATAAGAAGTCCAGGGGTCTGATGAGATTTTTTTAGCATTCCTTCAAGTGCGCAGTGCCCTCTAGTGCCCGTGCGCAGCAAGGCATCCTCCCTCTCCGCGTCCAAGGTGCTCGGTCAGCGTCTGGGAATTGCGCGCGCGTTTAGCTAGCCTTGCGCTTCCTCGGCGGAAGGGCTACCTCGGTGAAATAAGAAACCACGACGTTTTTTTACATTGAAAGCGCCATGCACGCGAGTCGAGTCCTTGCACGTATTTGCAGAAAACCAGTTTGGGTTAGTCCTGTCATTTAGAGCCGTAATAAAAGTTTGCTTGTATCCTGAGGGCGTCCCACATTTCATAAGTATTGATATCTTCCTGTCCCATGGATGAGCTCTCTTCAATTGAAAAATGAATTAGCGCTTAGGCACTGAAGTTAGACGGCTGTACGTTTAAATCCAAACGAGCCCTTAGGAGTTGAGATCCCTTACTAGCCCACCTGACCTTGCAAGTAAGTTACTTACCCTTCCGCGTCCCCGCGTCCCCGGTGCCTCAGTCCCTGTGCCTGCCCGAGGCTTGTTGGGAAGATTAATGACGTAACCCAATGCCAGACACCCAGCTGCAGGCTAAACCCACCGTGAGCCCTGATCAAATCACAAGGATGTTTACGAGGTGAGGGAGAGAGAGCAGGGGTGAGGGTGACCGCGTGACAGGAAAGAGGACACACAGCCCACGTTTAACCTGTTGTGGACTTGATCCCTCTCAGCGGACTTGACTGTCATAGCTTTGCCATCAAGCTGACACACTTGCCGAGGGGAGGTTAACCGATACGAGCTGTTCTTGTGAGTCCAGGAGGAAGAAACGGGCTGTCGTCATGATGGTGACCGTGGTGGCGCTCTTTGCTGTGTGCTGGGCTCCTTTCCACATCGTTCACATGATGCTCGAGTACAGTGAGTACCTGGCCTCCTCCTTCCACAGCAGACCCGCTTCCTTTCCTGCGAGAACCATTCAAACCCGTCGCTCTTCACGTGGGTGACCAAGTAGCAAATGTTTCATGGGCTTCTTCCACGTTTTCAAGGTCCCTAGACCATGAATAATTCTGTGTGACCACAGGAGATCAGGGGAAGGCGCATGCGGCTCTTCCTCTGCTCCGTGCGTCAGTTCTCCCTGAGTCATTTCCGTATCGGGGGAGGTGGGAGACCCTGTGGCCTTCCCTGTTCAGGACCCTGACTTCAGCCACGTAGGATTCAGCCCCTTGGGCAAGTCTCCCTAAGAATCTCCGACTTCAAGATGGCTGTGTTTCTAGAACACAAGTGAACAGATGAAGGGCAACTCTCGCCCCCAGGTTCTGTGCTGCTTGGAATCCAATTGAAACGCAACAACCCCCCTCCCCCACTCCAATGGGTGCTGGGCCCCGGGCTACACTGGTCAGACTTGATGCTCTTAGAATGAAGGCTCCTCACAAAGATTGTTGTTGTTTTTTTATTATTACAGACATTCTTCCCCACCCCACAGAGGCCTGGGGAGTCTGTCCCACATTTAACCCCTTGCTCAAGTGCGTTTGGTTACAGACGTTTGATAAAGAGAAGTTTTACTTTTCGGGTCACTAAAACGACTATGCGTGCTCAAGAGTGTCCTTCCGTTTCAGGCAACTTTGAACGGGAAAACGACGAGGTCACCATCAAGATGATTTTTGCCGTAGTGCAGATCATTGGCTTCTCCAACTCCATTTGCAACCCCATTGTCTACGCATTCATGAACGAAAACTTCAGAAAGAACTTTCTGTCCGCGGTGTGTTACTGCCTAGTGAGAGAAACCATCTCTCCCGCACGAGGGCGGGGGCACATGGGGATGACCGTGAGGCAGAGGCCAGCTGTGCTGCGCCAGAGAGGGAACCCCCTGGAGGAGACTAGAGGAGAGGCCTTCAGGGACAGCAACTTTGAAGTCAAGTTGTGCAACCCACCAGGGGAGAAGAGAGGGCCCCATAAGTGACAGCATTCCCTGTTTTGTTTTGGACGTCTGAGGGTCCTGCTTTAGGCTACGGGCGCTCTTTATAACTGCGTCTTCAAAATTAATGTCATTCATTTCTCTCTTTTTTGTGTGTGTGTATTTTGGAACTGAGAAGCGGGAGGCAGTCAGACAGACTCCCACATGCGCCCAATTGGGATTCACCTGGCATACCCACCAGGGGGCGATGCTCTGCCCATCTGGGACGTTGCTCCATTGCAACCGGAGCCATTCTAGCACCTGAGGCAGAGGCCATGGAGCCGTCCTCAGTGCCCGGGCCAACTTTGCTCCAATGGAGCCTTGGCTGTGGGAGGGGAAGAGAGTGATAGAGAGGAAGGAGAGGGGGAAGGGTGGAGAAGCAGATGGGAACTTCTCCTGTGTGCCCTGACTGGGAATTGAACCCAGGACTTTCACACACTGGGCCAACGCTCTACTGCTGAGCCAACCGGCTAGGGCTAATGTCATTTGTCTCTGAATCTGAAAAGGAAATCATTTTGAGCAAAGGGAAAAGATCTTTTTATCATCTGTACAATGTTGAACAGAAGGACACGCGAGCCATTTTTTGCCCCATAAAAATATGCAATTTTACCTGTAAACACAATTTTGAAAAAAGTAGTGAAAAAACCCCCGTCCTGGTAGCTGATAAAAGTGCATTTTAAACAGTCTTGTACGGATGTGGCTAGTAGTTTTCCCCCATCCAATCGACGCAGTATGGGGTTTTTTTCTGTGTTGTTAAATTGAATGAGAAGATAAAAATGATGCCTTCTTTCTTGAGTAAGAGGTGAGCACTATAATGTGATTTGGCGGGGGCACTGTTGAAACTTGGGGATTCCGTCTTTGGCAGACACGGTCTGTGCCATAATCACACTGTGGAAGACGACAGAGAAGCACCAGAATGATCGATGAATGAGATTCAGAGGTGGACACCCGGGTGTGAGCTTCTTATCCTCCTGCCAGTGTCATCACAGAGGAGGTGCCAGCACTCCACCCTGAGCGTCCCGCGGCCCCCACGTGGGCCCCCGAGCAGGAAGGCACGGTCACACCAGCGTGCCCCGAGTTCCAGAGCGTGATCGGATCCCCGCACATCCCGGGCCTCCCTGTCTGCACCCTTTTCCTTCCTGAGACTCGCCCTCAGCCCTGTCCAGCTGCCCACGTGTGCCCATGTCGTCATGGGTTTGTTCACCCATGGGTGGAAAGGTGTCCTGCCCCATCAAAGGGCTGTTAGTGCAGTTAGGGGGTGAGAGAGAATCCACGCCAAGTCCGTGCTGTGTCACTGCTGTGCCCAAGACGGACCCCACGGAGGGGTCCAGGGGGCCAGTAAGGCTCCCACTCTGTGCTTCACCGGACATTCCACCCACTTCAGTCTCTTCCCTCCCCTCCCCCTCCCTCCACCCCTCCTTCTCCCTCCATCTCTCCCCCTCCTTCCACCCCTCCCCCTCCTTCCACACCTCCCTCTTCCCCCACCCCTCTCTCCCACCCCGTGCTCCTCGCTCCTTCATTTCCTCCCTCCCTCCTAACTGGCAAGTACCCCGTCAGCACCTCAGATTCCCCACGTCAGTGGCGGCCTCGTGGTCCCAGGGCTCCCTCTGCCTGGTGTGCCTGCGCTCCCCACCCCTCCAGATGGGCAGCAGGGGGGAAGGGCAGCTCGTGGACTTGCGGGGGAATTTCACAGGTCCAGCCTCACCCGAGAATGCAAGCTGTTGGGATCTTTCAGGAGGACATTTCAGTGTGTGTGTGTGTGTGTGTGTGTGTGTTCATATAAGCATGAGTGAAAAAAAAACAGGCAAAAAACAAAGAGGAACAGTTTGCGGCGTTAGGATAAAAACGTCTGCACGGCACAGGAAAATGAGCAAAGTCAAGAGAGCAGAGCTGGTGTTTTGTTTTGTGTTGAAATGGACTCGTTATGGTTTGTTTATACGTACTGTCCTCCTGCGATGCCTAGAAACCCTGCAGCCAAACAACCATGATCACTGACTCGTTAAACCATTAAAGATGGATCGGACTCACTGATTTTGCTTATTCTTGTTTCGCTAATTCTCACCATCAATTAGCCCCCTGACTCCTCCTAAATTGGATGTGTACATGGTCCAAATATGACCAACAACAAGCAAACGAGTCCACACTGTTAGGAACCACTTAGTCATCCAGATGAGAGTTTTAACTATATCAGAGCTTGACCTAAAACACTTAAATAGTAAACAATTTAAGTATTTATTGCAGAATTTCTAGACAGCCTGGTGGAAGCTTTTCTTTCTTTCCCTTTTTTTTTTTTTTTTTTGGTTCCCATTGCATTAAAGCTGTTTCGGAAACAAAAGTAGTTATAGCCCGTGTCTTTCCCATGAAACCTATCATTTTGTTGTTGTAAAGGTCTGGGAGAGAAAGTGAGAAACTCCGGCTGGGGCCACAGACACTGAGCCCTGAGATGGCAGGACAGGGCTATGAGTCTGCTGGGAGCTCCCCTCGCATGTGCAAGAGGAGCCCTGGTCACAACCTTTCCTTCTCTTTTTGTTGACGTCACAGCCCCTCCCTGAAGTCTCTTAAAGCCCTGGTCTTCCACCCAGGGATCTGCTCTTCCCCCCTTTTCCTCTCTCATTTTATTCTGTCTGGTTTCCCCCTCAGCCGGATGTTTGGGGTGAGAATGGTGAAGGTCTCTTTGGATCCAGGAGGCAGGGCTGAGGACAGGTGCAGAGAACAAGTCTGCCACTTCTCAGCACTTGGGTAGAATGGCTATGACACTGGTGAAAAGGCACATATGTACCCCTGCTCAGGCTGCTGAGCCCTTGAATTCGCTTGGATCATTTGGTCACAAAGAGCTATGTGTCTCCTATTCTACCAAATGACACCCCCTTCCCCTTCTCTCATCACAGTGCCTTATGGATCAGGACAGCAGCCTCCTATACGCCAGTTTGACTTAGAAACTCTTAAGTCCAAGACAATTTTATAAAGAAGGACCAAGGTGCAGGGCTTATCCACCTTATTTGAAGACTTATTATCAAGTACAATAATCTAAAAAGTGTGGCATTGGCCTAAGGACAGATGGAATGGCAAAAGAACAGAGAGACCAGACGTAGAAGCACATGTATATATGGCCAACGTACTTTGACCAAAGGGGCAACATAATGCAGTGAGGAGAGGGACATCTTTCAACCTAAGGGCTCTGGAACAATTGGACATCCAAGTGCCCAGAACAGGCCCTTGGTCCTTACACTGCATATAAACACAACTCACAATGCACCATAGACTGAAATAGAAGAGCCAAGTGCACAAAACTCCAAGATAGAAGAGGGAAGAACATTTCTGAACCCTGGATGAGGTGAGGCAAAGATGTCATAGACCAGCCACTAAAAACCAGGAGCCTAGAAGAAAGAATTGATACAATGAACTCTATCAAAACAAACAAACAAACAAACACCACCCAGGAAACAAAAAATAAACCTGTGCATGAAAGATCATAGAAGCTTAATTCAAAATAACCAAACACTGGGAACCCCAAATGTTCAAATGGTGTCAAAGCTATCTCAGTCGGAAAGTTATTCAATAACTCAGCAATAAGAAAAATTAACTGTTGCAACAACAAGGGCCCATTTTGAAAGCATTACAATAAGTGAAAAGAGCCAGGCAGGAAAAACCACACCTCCTACAGCTGCATTCATGTGAGATCCCAGAAAAAGCAAAACTCCCACGATAGAAAATTAGACACCCTAGGAGAAATGGATAAATTCTGAGAAACATGCAATTTTGCAAGATTGCATCATGACACAATAGAAAAACCTGACCACTGGTAAGGAGACTGAATCAGAAATTACCCCCCTCCCCTCACCAAGAGACCAAAGTCCAGGACCAGACAGATTCACAGGTGAATTCTACCAAACATTCAAAGAAGATTTACTACCTAACCTTCTCAAATATTCCCAAAATTTGAAAAGAAGGAAGTTCTTCCAAACTTATTCTGTGAGGCCAGCATTACCCTGATACAAAAACCAGACAAAGACAGTAAAATAATAAAATTATATAGGCCAGTATCCCTGAATCATGGTTGCAAAAATCCCCAAGAAAACATTAGCAAACTGAATTTAACAATGCATTAACAGGTTTATCTATCATGACTTACTCCAGGGACGCAAGGCTGGTTTGCCACCGGCAGGTCACTCGGCAGGATACGTCACATTAACAAAACGAAAGATAAAAATCATACAATCATCCCCATACGTAAAGAAAAAGCATTTGACCGGGGAAGCAAGATGGCGACGGAGTAGGCGGACGTACCAACTTCCAACTCCCAGAAGCAAAGTGGATTATAACTCAATTTAAAGAACCATCATCTGGATAAACCAACTATGAACTAAACTAAGTGAACTCTTCAACCAAAAAACACAGAAGAAGCAACATTGAGACTGGTAGGAATAGCAAAAACATGAAGAGGGCTGCCCAGCTCCCCGGAGCAAACAGCAGCCCGGAGAGACCCGCGGGGCGGGAGGAAAGTTTGGCGGAGAGGGAGGGACCTGGGTCCCAGGAACCAAGCCCCAGCCTGCAGTCTCAGAGCCTAGAAGAGGCGTTTGGACAGTTTTGAGCTGTGAAACAAGTGAGGGAGCTCCCAGGCCTACAGTGTGGAGTATTAGGTCCCTTCCTACTCTGCTGAGGGCTGCTTAAGGGTTTGGGGCGACAGGACGCTGAAACGCGGTTCTGTCGGCGTGGGCAGAGGCCAAGCCGGTGGGAGCTCGGTCTAGCCCAGAGGGTCAGAGGGGACGCGCGAAAGTGGACCGGCAGCTGCAGGCCCGCCTTTAACCCCACTTACGGGGACAAAGCGGGAGGCCAGGAACGGGCAGAAATCTGCTCTACGACCCTGCGCAGGCCGGCCCTGACCGCGGGGACCGGGCTAGGACCAGGGACGGGCAGGGGCTCGCGGCTGAGCTCACGCTACCAGCCCCCACCCCAGGCCGGAGAAACCGCGGTTGGCCAGTATACGTGCGCGAGCGGGCTCCAAGCGCGGGAACGGGGTAGAGTCCGGGACGAGCAGAAGTACGCAGCTGAGCGGAAGCCAGCAAACACGCCCGGCCCAATAAACCTGGGTTTGCGACCCTGCGCAGAAGAGCCCTGGCCTCGAGGGCGGGGCTAAATCTCCAGAAGGGCAAAGGCTCACAGCTGAGAGCACGTCCAAAGCCCCGCCCAACCCATGAAACTGTGGCGAGCAGGCTCTGACTGAGGGTTCTGGGCAGAAGTCCGGAAATGGGCTGGGTCCGCAGCTGAGCAAAGGTGCTCACCTCTACCCTTGGTGCTAAGACTTGTGGCTTCAGTGACAGCCCCTCCCACGGAGGAGAGGCAGAAAACACAGCAAAAGCCACAGTGGGCTGGCGCTGGTAACGCTCATACCCAACCACCCTAGGCAGCGGCAGAGGGGGTGGGGGCCTGCAGACAGACCACACCTAGAGAACACAAAGGCAACACCTACTGGACTCCAGTGGCCACAACTTGCTTATACACAGAAAAAATGGGCAGGCAGAGGAATGCAAACCAAATGAATCAAGAGAAATCCCCAAGAAGGACCTGAATGAACCAGATATAACCAAATTACCAGAGGCAGAATTTAGAATAATGATAGTTAGGATGTTCAAAGAAATTAGAGCAACAATGGATAGTCATTATGAACACCTAAATAAAGAGATAACAAGTATAAAAAATGAAATTGAAATAATAAAAAAGAATCAGACAGAAATGACAAATATAGTATCAGAACTGAAGACCACAATGGAAGGAATTAAAAGCAGGATGAATCACGCTGAGGATCGAATAAGCGAGTTAGAGGACACAATAAACAAAGGCACAGAAGCAGAGAAGAAAAAGGAAAAGAGACTTAAAAAATGTGAGGAAACTCTAAGGGAGCTTTGTGACAACATGAAGAGAAACAACACTCACATCATAGGGGTGCCTGAAGAAGAGGAGAGAGGACAGGAAATGGAAACTTTGTTCAATCAAATCATAGCAGAAAACTTTCCTAAATTAAGGCTGGGAAACACTCCACACGTTCAAGAAGCACACAGAACTCCATTAAAGAGAAACCCAAAAAGATCTACACCAAGACACATCATAGTTAAATTACCAAAGCTAATGGATAAAGAAAAAATTTTAAAAGCTGCTAGAGAAAAAAAGGCTATCACCTACAAAGGAGCCCCCATAAGGATGACATCGGACTTTTCAACAGAAACACTTGAGGCCAGAAGGGAATGGCAAGATATAATCAAAGTAATGCAGAACAAGAACCTACAACCAAGACTACTTTATCCACCAAGGCTAACATTTAAAATTGAAGGAGAAATAAAGAGCTTCCCAGAAAAAGAAAGCCTCAAGGAATTCATAAAAACCAAACCAATTCTGCAAGAGATACTAAGGGGCCTCTTGTGAACAGTTTAAAGGGAGGAATGAATAGAGCAAAAGAAGAATACAGCTTTAAAGAATAAAATGGCAATAAACAACTACATATCAATAATAACCTTAAATGTAAATGGATTAAATGATCCAATCAAAAGACATAGGGTAGCTGCATGGATAAAGAAACAGGACCCATACATATGCTGTCTACAAGAGACACACCTTAAAACAAAAGATGCTCATAGACTGAAGGTAAAAGGATGGAAAAAAATATTTCATGCAAATGAAAATGAAAAAAAAGCAGGGGTAGCAATACTTATATCAGACAAAATGGACTTTAAAACAAAGGCTGTAGTAAGAGATAAAGGAGGACACTACATAATGATAAAGGGAACAATTCAACAGGAAGATATAACTATTATAAATATCTATGCACCAAATATAGGAGCCTTGACATACATAAAGCAGACTTTGATGGATATAAAGGGCGAAATTAACAGCAATACTATCATAGTAGGGGATTTCAATACCCCTCTAACAACACTGGATAGATCCTCAAGAAAGAAAATTAATAAAGAAACAGCAGACTTAAAGGAGACACTAGATCAACTTGATTTAATAGATATCTTCAGAACTTTTCACCCTAAAGCAGTAGAATATACATTCTTCTCAAGCGCTCATGGTACGTTTTCTAGGATAGACCACATGTTAGGACACAAAAATGGTCTCAATAAATTTAAAAAGATTGAAATCATATCAAGCATTTTCTCTGATCACAAAGCCATGAAACTAGAAATTAACCACAAAAGAAAAACTGAAAAATACTCAAACACTTGGAAACTAAATAGCATGTTATTAAATAATGAATGGATTAACAATGAGATCAAAGAAGAAATAAAAAAGTTTCTAGAAACAAATGATAATGAGCATACATCAACTCAAAATTTATGGGACACAGCAAAAGCAGTTCTGAGAGGGAAGTTCATTGCACTACAGGCATATCATAAGAAGCTAGAAAAAGCTCAAATAAGCAACCTGACCCTGTTGTTGTTTTTCTAAAAGAACTAGAAAAACAACAACAAATAAAACCCAAGACAAGTAGAAGGAAGGAAATAATAAAGATCAGAGCAGAAATAAATGACATAGAGGCGAAGGAAACAATACAGAGGATCAAGGAAACCAGAAGCTGGTTCTTTGAAAAGGTAAACAAGATTGATGAACCTTTAACTAGACTCACCAAGAAAAAAAGAGAGAAGACTCAAATAAATAAAATTAGAAAAGACAGTGGAGAAATAACAACTGACACAACAGAAACACATAGCATTGTAAGAAAATACTATGAAGAACTATATGCCAAAAAGTTAGACAATCTTGGTGAAATGGACAAATTTCTTGAATCATATAACCTTCCAAAAATCAATCTGGAAGAATCAGAACACCTAAACAGACCAATTACAACAAATGAGATCGAAACAGTTATCAAAAAACTCCCAAAAAAGAAAAGTCCTGGGCCTGATGGCTTCACAAGTGAATTCTATCAAAAATTCAAAGAAGAACTAATTCCTATCCTCCTCAAGCTATTTCAAAAAATTCAAGAGGAAGGAAGACTTCCAAACTCCTTTTATGAGGCGAGCATAATTCTGATCCCAAAACCGGGCAAAGACAACACAAAGAAAGAAAATTATAGGCCTATATCCCTGATGAATTTAGATGCTAAAATTCTCAACAAAATATTAGCCAACCGGATCCAGCAAAATATGAAAAAAATCATACACCACGATCAAGTGAGATTTATTCTGGAGAGGCAAGGCTGGTTCAATATTCGCAAATCAATCAATGTGATTCATCACATAAACAAAAGGAAGGACAAAAATCACATGATAATTTCAAGAGATGCAGAAAAGGCATTTGATAAAATCTAGCACCCATTCATGCTCAAAACTCTCAGTAAAGTGGGAATACAGGGATCATTCCTTAACATGATAAAGGCCATCTACGATAAACCGACAGCAAACATCATACTAAATGGACAAAAATTAAAAGCAATCCCCTTAAGATCAGGAACCAGGCAGGGGTGCCCCCTTTCACCACTCTTATTCAACATAGTTCTGGAAGTCCTAGCTACAGCAATCACACAAGAAGAAGAAATAAAAGGCATACAAATTGGAAAAGAAGAAGTAAAACTGTCACTATTTGCAGATGATATGATATTGTATATTGAAAACCCTAAAGTCTCAGTCAAAAAACTACTGGACCTTATAAATGAATTCAGCAAGGTGGCAGGATATAAAATTAATACTCAGAAATCAGAGGCATTTCTATATACCAACAATGAACTGTCAGCAAAAGAAATTAAGGAAACAGTCTCCTTCACTATTGCAGCCAAAAAAATAAAGTACCTAGGAGTAAATTTAACCAAGGAGGTTAAGGACTTGTACTCGGAAAATTATAGAACATTGATAAAAGAAATCAAGGAAAATATAAACAAGTGGAAGCATAAACCGTGCTCATGGCTAGGAAGAATAAACATCATTAAAATGTCTATATTACCCAAAGCAATTTATAAATTCAATGCAATACCAATTAAGATACCAATGACATACTTCAAAGATATAGAACACATATTCCAAAAATTTATATGGAACCAAAAAAGAACATGAATAGCCTCAGCAATCTTAAAAAGAAAAAATAAAGCAGGAGGTATCACTCTTCCAGATATCAAGGTTTACTATAAGGCCATTATACTCAAGACAGCCTGGTACTGGCATAAGAACAGGCACATAGATCAATGGAACAGAATAGAGGACCCAGAAATAAACCCACAGCTTTATGGACAACTGATATTTGACAAAGGAGGAAAGAACATACAATGGAGTAAAGACAGCCTCTTTAACAAATGGTGTTGGGAAAATTGGACATCTATCTGCAAAAGAATGAAACTAGACCATCAACTTACACCATTCACAAAAACAAACTCAAAATGGATAAAAGACTTAAATGTAAGCCGTGAAACCATAAGCATCTTAGAAGAAAACATAGGCAGCAGGCTCTCCGACATCTGTAGCAGCAGTATATTTGCCGATTTATCTCCACGGGCAACTGAAATAAAAGGCAAGATAAACAAATGGGACTATATCAAACTAAAAAGTTTTTGCACAGCTAAAGACAATAGGAACAGAATAAAAAGACAAACCACACAATGGGAGAACATATTCGACAGCACATCTGATAAGGGGTTAATAACTAAAATTTATAAAGAACTTATAAAACTCAACACCAGGAAGACAAACAACCCAATCAAAAAATGGGCAAAAGAAATGAATAGAAATTTCTCCAAAGAGGACATACAGATGGCCAATAGGCATATGAAAAAATGCTCAACATCACTAATCATTAGAGAAATGCAAATTAAAACCACAATGAGATAACACCTCACACCAGTCAGAATGGCGCTCATCAGCAAAACAACACAGAATAAGTGCTGGCGAGGATGTGGAGAAAAGGGAACCCTTCTGCATTGCTGGTGGGAATGCAGACTGATGCAGCCACTGTGGAAAACAGTTTGGAGATCCCTCAGAAAATTAAAAATCGAACTGCCTTTTGACCCAGCTATCCCACTTTTAGGAATATACCCTAAAAACACCATAGCACTGTTCGAAAAGAAGAAATGCGCCCCCATGTTCGTGGCAGCATTGTTCACAATAGCAAAGATCTGGAACCAGCCCAAGTGTCCGTCAGAAGACGAGTGGATTAAAAAGCTATGGTACATATATACTATGGAATACTACTCAGCCATAAGAAACGATGACATAGGATCATTTATAACAAAATGGATGTACCTTGATAACATTATACGGAGTGAAATAAGTAAATCAGAAAAAAAGAAAAACTGAGAACAGCATGATTCCATACATAGGTGGGACATAAAAGTGAGAATATGAGACATGGACAATAGAGTGGTGGTTATGGGATGGGGGGAGGGAGGGAAGAGTGGGATAGGGATGAGGGGAGGGACACAGGGAAAACCAGATAGAAGGTGACAGAGGACAATTTGACTTTTGGTGATGGGTATGCAACACAATTGAATGATAAGATAACCTGGAGATGTTTTCATTGTACATATGTACCCTGATTTATTGGTGTCACCCCATTAGAATTAATAATAATAATAAAAAATATATATATATAAAGCATTTGACCAAATTCAACAACCATTTGCAACAAAGGACTCTTAACAAAACGGGTTCAGAGGGAACACAGCCTCCACATGAAGAGGGCTGTGTATGACAAGCCCTCAGCTAACATCAAACTCAATGGGGAAAAGCAACAAGCTTTACTCCCAAAATGGAAAACAAGACAAGCCTGCCCACTCTCACCACGTTTGTTCAGTATCCTATCGGAAGTCATAACCGGAGCAATGAGACAGGAAAAAGAAAGAAAGGCATCCAAATTAAAAAGGAAAATGGAAAACTGTCCCTATTTGCAGACGTAATTTTATACCTAGAAAACCCTAAAAAAATAAAATAAAAAAGATGAAAACCTGAAAGATGCCATCAAAAGCTATTATAACTAATAAATGAAAATTCAGCAAAGTTGCAGGGTATAAACTCAGTATAGAAAAAATATATATGTTGTGTTTTTATATGCTGATGGCAAACTAGATGAAAGAGAATTTAAGCAAAAAAAAAAAAAAAAATCCCATTTACAGTTGTACTGAAAGGGATAATATGGAGGAATACATTTATCCAAGGGGTGAAAGACCTGTACACTGAAAACTATGTTATCAATAGAAGAATTTGAGGAAGACACAAACAAATGGTAAGCTACTCCACGCTCACACATTGGGAGAATTAATATTTTTCAAATGTCCCTATTTCCCAGAGCAATCTACGGATTCAGTGGCACCCCTATCAAAATTCCAACGGCACTTTTCACGGAATTGGGACACACATTGCTAAAAGTTATATGGAACCACAAAAGATCTCAGATAGCCAATGCAATCTCAAGAAAGACAAACATGGGTGGCGGTAGGCACCCTGCTCCCTGCCTTCAAATGGTGTTACAAGGCTACAGTCATGGAAACAGCAATCTACACCACCCCGGCCGCCACCTTCCCCTCTCGGCTGACTTCCTTTCACCGTGAGATTGGAGCCATGCACATGTTACCCCTGTCTATTTGTCTACCCCTCCAGTATGTATTTGTTGAATGACCTCTACATGCAAAGTTACATCTGCCATACTGGTTGCTCTCGCTACCGTTGAGTCCAGTCCAGAGAATGGGATATCTCTTTGAACAAAGCTAACCAATCACGCTGAAGACAAGAACATCCTCCCCTCTTTGCTAATTGTCATTTCTACAGCCTCAGGATGTGATAAAGCTAGGATTTATGTGCAGAAACGAACCTATTAGCCCCTGTAAAATAATTTCTGCTTTAAAACGCAGCCCTTATTCAATACAAGCTCTCAGGCTGCAGTAAGCATTATCTCATGACTTCTGACCCTGATAGTTAGTCATTGTTTCTCAAGAAGGCGGACTCGTCATTTAAAAAGACAATTAACCTTAAACTGCAAAGAGAGGGTCAAAGTGAGAGCTACAGCTATTACTGTGGAAGTTCAGAGAAGGTCCTGGAAGAGTCAAGGAAACGCTGTCGTCAGGAAATGCTATCCCAGAAGACTGCCCAAGAACTGATGAAAGCTTTGTGTTTCCATGGTAAGACACAGCATCCTTACCCTTAGCGGGTCGTTCGCAAGTACAGGCCTTGCTTACAAGGGACAGGCTCACAGTGTGTGGCTGCGTCGCTTCCAGGATGTTACTGTTTACTGTGGGTGGAGGATTGGGGGTGTAGAGAAGTCATCTACGGCAGCCAGCGAGGGACAAAATATGTGACTGTCTGCATTTGTCCCTGAAGAGCTAGGCCTGAACTCATCTCTCCCATAACTCTTCAGGCACGGTGTGTTTTTTTTGGCTGGTAGTCAATCAGTCCTGCTTTGCGTTCTGTTGTCTTAGCTTTTGTTAGTTCTTATACCCCCGGGTGACACGTATATACACACACAGATTTCTCTAAGAGGGGGAGTGGGTGGGTTGTGCCCACTCTGGATTCCAGCATCTTAATAAGCACAAATACACTGCTCACAAAATTGAGGGGACCTTTCAAAGTGAATATGAAGCAATAGAATATCCCCTAATTTTTATGAGCAGTGTATATGGCTATGTAGAGCTGTCTTTTTCAACAAGTCGTCAAATTCTCAGTCCTTTGCTGGTCACCCTATCTGTGGTGGGTGAAGAAACACGTCTGTGCTGTTCCAGGTGACTTTGCTCCCACGGTGTAGTCTGATGAGCCTTTGAAGTCTTGTTCTGAGGCCCATTTGTGTCTGTTTGGCGCTTAGTTTGTTTTCAACATTGAGTTCTGGATGTTAACGCCCTGCCTGCCCTATTGAAGGGCAGCAGTGTGAGCGACAGTTCTTTCTCTCTCATCCGAGTACACTATTTCTGCACGCTTTCCTGTGGATGCCGGTCTTGATCTGCCCTAGAGACGTGGATAACCACATGCCATCTGTTGTTGGTTGTTTTGCCATCCTGAAATCAGTCATCATTTTTTACGGCGAGCTCTCGGAGACACCTGGAGTGCGGCGTTGGACTGGCACTGTCTGTCCTATTGACGCCAGGACCGGTCCGTGGTCAGTGTAAGCCGCAGTGATTGGTTCAGGGGTGGGCATGTGGCCCGGTTCTGACCAACGAGAGTCGGCCCAGCTTCGGAACAGAAAAGCTTTGACTTTCTTGCTGGACTCGGGACAAGGGCCGAGGCGGCCATCCTGTGAATAGTGCCAAACGGTGACTTAAGGACAAGGCCTCCCCTGAGGAAGTGAGCGCAGTGGACGAAGAGAAACCTGGCCCGGGTCGAGCCTCGCCGGGGAATGTCATCAAGGGCATGCCCACCTAGGTGGCAGTCCAATCAGTGCTGCTTAAGTCACTGGCAAATCTTGTTTTTTGCTTTTTAATTTTAATCACTTTCAACTGAAAAAATAGAAGCCACTGAACAAATAAAGCTGCATTACCGCACTGTGCGCCGGTGTGCACGTGGACCTGCGCACAGAGACCGTCCGAGGACTGTTACTGACCGGCTCGGAGTTCCGCACGGCAGCGGGTCCCTGGCCCAGCACCGCCTGGCTCTTTTCTCTGGGTGCTCGCTCCTTCCCTCGCTCAGCCCATTCCTCATGAGAGCTGTCTGTCCCAGAGATCTTGTTAGATGCCAAGACTCGTGAGCGAAAACTACAGATGGTCCTGGAGGGTGGAGCTTACTGTCGGCCAGAGAGGCTGGACATTATTTACTAGGGACACACATCAAAGTCAGGAGGGGAGGAAGACTCACAGAGAGTCAAGAGGTACTGAGCAGTTAGATTGGACGAGATCCGCTGTCCCGTGGCTATGGAGGTGGGGGTGGGGGTGGCCGGGTGGATCCCGGATGCTCGTGTAAGACAAGGGGAGACACAAGTATCATCTACCCAAGTCCCTGGGGTAGCGCAGGGCATTCTTTCCTTGGATGAGTTGAGTTGTTTTGTCTTTGAATCTTCCAGGAGATCTCAAATATCCAGTTGAACACATTCGGCGAACCTGTTAAATGTTTTCTTTGCTAACTGGCTTAGGAAACTGCTGTTTGGTTTCATGCTCAGTGTTGTGCGAGTTGCGTTTATATCTTATCTTGCCAACTGATCTGCGGGCTCCCTGGAGGGAAAGCTCTCTCTCTTCCTAAACATGCACAGTGCCCAGAGCTCAGTGCTTTGTCCTTCGCAGCGGGTCAGCTGGTTCCTTGCGGATGAGTTGCCACATTTCCTTATTTAATCGCCACTGTTCTCACTCTGTATTCTTAAATAACTGGAGTCATGGGGCCCAGCAGAAAGGCAGCGTTGCTAAAGGCCGTGCGGCACCTATTAGAGTCAGGACTGTAGCAGGACAAGGTTGCAAGTGTATAAACCCTGATGTTGAATCCTTACTCTTGGGAACTTTTATAATAAACTCTCTGATCTGGATTATGACATTCCTGAAGGTTTTGGGGGGTGGTCGGTGATTCTCTATTCAAGAAGCCCTGTGCAGGGAGCTGGGATAGAAGGTGAAGGATACGTCCTAGTCAGAGTGTGAGTGCTGTCGTCCACCGTCCTCCACGGTGTGGGAAGAGCTGGAGGGGGTGCAATGGTTTACCCACTGGTTGTCACTGAGACTGTCCCCAGGGCTGGGAATCACTGAGGACGTCTGAACAGCTGCCACAGAAAAGCCACCCACCCCGTGACTGCCCTCACCAGCAGGGTCCAGGCTTCACTCACCCTAGTTTTATTCATTTCCTGCCATTACAGCTGGGACTCACACACTCAGGTGTCCTAACGGCTTGTTATCATTTCTGTTGGTCACTGTATCCCTTGAGCCGCTGACAGATGCCAGCCAACTGGGGAGAGTCATTTTCTCTCAGCTGAAGATCTCTGTCTCCAACGATACCTCTTTCAAGGGGCTCTTCGTTCCCTTTCGCTTTGGTGTCTGTTTCAGAGACTTTCTGACCCCCTTCCCAGCATCCCTTACGTGTATGTTACTACCAGCGGTGTCTACTTTGTTTTCCGGGTTACAGCTTACCCCCATTTTCTCCTCACTACATTGTCACACTCCTGAGATGAAAAAGTACTCCCATTTGCCAAGTATTTGAAAGACTAGAAATTGCCTGTGACTAGAGTGATACAGTATTATAGAGACAAATATTTACTTGAAGCCAAAAGTAAAGAAAACAAACAAATTATAGGACAGTGGGTGAACACTCTAATTAAAACACATATATCACCTCCACTCAAATCAGTGGGGAGAGTAGCCAATTTAGAACCCTGAATGAAGGACGATTTTCTGTTGACTGGAATCTGTCTGTAGTATTATGGTGCCAAATAAGAGACTCTTAGACTTGAACAACAGAACCCTCTCTCAAGTCCCAGAACATAGCTGTCTCCATCTTTCTTCATTTTCCACAAATGCTTGCCCTGTGTTCATGGCCCCTTCTTTCCATAAAAAATATCTGTCTAACTGAATCCATCCATGTCCAAGTTTATCTGAATAAATTTCCTAGGGAGTTCTTTTTCTCATAAACTTTTCATTGGCGTATACTACCCATATACGCAAGTCCTAGCATAAAGCTTGAAGAATGAAAAGTGATTTTAGCATTTCTTTTTGACACGGCTGACAACATTGGCTTTATTATTAACTGTGTCCCATGTTGTCTTGTTAAATGAAATCCCAGCGCACCCCACTGAAAAATCATTGTCAAGTAGCATATATTTAAATAATTCAAATTTCCAGAGAGATCAGCGATGGTTGTAGAACCTTGGAAAGTTAGAAAATATCTAACAGTTTATCTTGACCAGGTGGTTGCACAGTGGATAGAGCGCTGGACTGGGATTCCGAGGACCCAGGTTCGAAACCCAGAGGTCGCCGGCTTGAGCGTGAGGTCGCTGGCTTGAGTGTGGGATCATAGGTATGACCTTGATCCCAAACCTTGCTGGATTGAGCCCAAGGTCACTGACTTGAGCCCAAGGTCGCTGGCTTGAGCAAGAGGTCATTGGCTCAGCTGAAGCTCCCTGGTCAAGGCACATATGAGAAAGCAATCAATGAACAAGTAAGGTGCCACAATGAAGAATTGATGCTTCTCTTCTCTCTCCCTTCCTGTCTGTCTGTTCCTATCTGACTCTCTCTCTGACTCTGTCTCTGTCAAAAAAAAAAAAAAGAGAGAGAGAAAAATCTAACAGTTTATTGTTTTGGGAGCCATCTGTCTGGTGTAGTGTCTGGACCCTCCTGGGCTGGTGGATGTGCAATCTTAGTGAGGTTCGGGGAGGCAGGACAGGGTCACTTGGACACAGACACCTGCACTCCACCCACACACTCGGAGCTCAGAGGGGCAGGTGGGATGCATTTTGGGGTGGGGTGCTGTTGAGCAGTTTAAAACTAAAGTGTCAGGTATTGATCTTAATGTGTCCTTGACAAAAATATATCATGGTGATATCCTTATGGTTTCTCAGATACTCTTGCTTAGAATAATGCTTCAGTCAAAATATTCAGGAGATTCCGAAAGACAGCGAATAGGTCTCAGGCCTGACTGTGGTACAGGAACAATGGGGGTCTGGAACCCCAGCGCCTGACGTGTGGTCCTCGCTGAATGAAGCTACTTCTGAAATGAGGGCAAAGAAGAGCCCGGTGAGTCACAGATGAGACCTTTGGCCCGAAATCCTAGAGGCCGACCCCGAAGACTGGTGCCCTACTGCTAGCCCCCCGCACAGGAAACGAACCTTACTACACACACGCTGTGGTCTGGAAGCTCCAGCTGCATTTCCCAGATGCCGTGGGGTCAGGCTCCTCCTGACCCAGCAGCAGCCTGCTATCTCAGAGACCCGCCAGTCACCCCTGCCTCTCTCCCTGAGTGATGGCCACTCTGTCCCCCTTTAAGAACACAGGGGAACCTCAGGAGGAGGCCCTGCCCCGCGGCTGGTGCAGGCTCTGCAGGGAGGCACAGACAGGACCTAGGAGCCCTGGTCTCAAGTGCCCGTCCATCTGTCCATCTCAGGCTTGTGTCTTCCTCTGGAGTGAGGGTTTAGGTGGAAGGCATTGGGACACCCTCTCGTTGGTTGAGGCAGAAAAGCGTGTAAGGGTCACTTTAGGGGTGACACCGCACGTTCCTACAGGAACCGGAGGAGCAGGCTCCGGGCTGAGCTGGCAGGAATTGCTCTCACAAGGTGTGACGTATGGGACCGGCATGGGGGGGCAGGCTGGAATCCGCTTCTGCTGGGCCCCCACCTCATGCATCACGAGCCAGATATGCCTGGATTTGATTCGTTCTTTCCAAATCGACTATTTTCTCTCTTTTTGTAGGCCTTCTTTTTCACATATTTAAGTAAATCGTGGATGCATTTAAAAGATGGAGAAGCCCCTTAAATGCAAAGTTGGCCACTACCCTACCAAACGCATGCAGAAAATTCACTGGGCTGTACTTAAAAAAAAAAAAATTGTTCCCTCTGCCCCCGCCCACATCTGACCTCGGCCGCATTTTTACACCTTGTCCTGTAGATGGCGGTAGAGCCGCTCAGTGGCCGCTCAGTGCAAAGGAATGGGGGTCTCAGGTCGTGGAGCACCTGGAACCCAGCAGAGGGCTAGGTCCCGGCTAAGCGTTTTCAAGTTTGGTCCGCGGTTAGACGTTGGCCACTTGTCTCTACTGTCTGGACAGTGAAGGGTAACCAGGCTTGGAGGTGGCAGTCCCCAGTGGGTTCGTCACAAGAGAGCAGGTGCCGTGAGGGCCGGAGCGTTCAGCGGGGACGCTCTGGACAGCCCGGCCCGTTCCCGGTTTGGCTCTTTTCGGGGCTCCCCCGGGCTGGTGTAAGAACGTGCACCCCTGCTCCGGAGACCGTCACAGCCCATGGAAAGACGGGCTGAGAGAGCTGCCCAGGTAGGAAGAGGCAGGACCGTGAGGGAGGGGTCCTTCACGTCCATGCCAACTCCAGCCGACCTCAGGGACCATGCCCTGATTGTGTCTCTTTCTGACTTCGGCTTTATGGAATAAATCCTTCTCTCAAACCTTCATTTTTTGGGGGAAAGAACAATGGAAGTGGAATCTGAATATAAGCAATAAAGCCCAGATACAGATGGACGCTGAGACTCACCCACCTCTCAGTGAGCCGGCCATGCAACTGAAGGGAGCCCTCTTTTCCACTCCTGAAACTTGTAGCACGTGTGCATGCAGGTGGGGGCGAGTGATAAGCCCTAAATAAGCCACTTGGGAATTGAACTGCCATGTATTGGTCCTGCTGTGCAGCTAGCTGCACTAGCAACCTACTCAGACTGCTAACCGAACAGCCCCACCCTGACCTGCACCGACCTGGGATGATCACGTCACCCTGCCACAACGCTGAAGTCTGTTTGCTCTTTGAGGGAAATTCACTGTTTTTCCAACGCTGTGATCTTCTCTGTGCTTGAAAGAAAATAGTTCGACAGTGTGAGTACATTCTCAGTAGGTAAAGATTTTTGTCGGTTTGTGCTTTAAAAAAAAAAAAAGAAATGGAAAAGAAACAAACAAAAAACCCAGCATAGCCTGAAAGAGTGGTGTTTGTATTGTAAAGCAGATGCTTCAGGACCCCGCCTGCCGAGATGACGAGTGAGTTAGGTTTGAGGCAAGACTTGAGAATCCGAATTCCTAAATGCTCTAGAACCCACTCCAAGCACAGTTAGGTTTTTGGAAGCTTGTCCTGGAATAAGCCGCTTGACGCTAGACACCAGAAAAAATGCGGCTGCCCTCCCGGGACCCGTGGTGTGATTCTGAAATCACTGCATTCGCAGAGTTGGAAGTGAATGAAAGGGCTGACTGAGGGTGAGATGTGGACGCTGGGGTTTTGAAACCCTAGAATTTAAGCCCCTCGACTACTGCCTTCTGGTGAAGCCTCAACCCATAGTGTCCTCCCTCCCCAGTCTTCTTCCTTTCTTAAGAGAAGACTCATACTGGCCTTCTGAAGATATCCCATAACAGCAGTGGTTGGCAAACTCATTAGTCAGCAGAGCCAAATATCAACAGTGCAACGATTGAAATATCTTTTGAGAGCCAAATTTTTTAAACTTAAACTATATAGGCAGGTACATTCCTTATCGAGGTAGCACCCACATGTGTATTCTGTGGAGGAGCCACACTCAAGGGACCAGAGAGCCACGTGTGGCTCGCGAACCACACTAGAGGAACAGGGTACATGTTGGGCAAAAGAAATCCTCGTCTTGGAGCTGGCCCAGTTCTATCTGAGCTAGCCTCCTTGGCACGTGCACATGCTGCATGCTTCTTTTCTGGGTGTTACAAATGTCATAACGTAAAGTATCAAGGGGATTGAGCAAGTGGTGGAACCTATCTGAGACGCAGCAGAGTAAAATTTAAAGCGACTTCTTGAGAACAGTGGCCCCCTGTTGTGGTCACTCTGGTATGGAGGGGTGGGGAAGAGCTTGGAGACCGCAGGAAGGTAGGGGTTGTTCCTAACAGCAGATTAAAATGACATTAAAAAATCCCAAAGGAGAAGCTCTGACTTCAAATAGTTCAGAATTGTATTAAAGAAAGTCAGTCCTGCTCCTTCTGTTCTTGGCTAAGGATACTACTTTCATTTGCATTAATAAGTTGTGTTTTATTATTGGGTTGTTATGTCCTCTGTTAGCTGTTATTTTATATATATTTATATATATAAATATATATAAAAATATATAAAAATTATATATATATATATATATATATATATATATATTTATCACTGTTCTAGAGGCTACTCTAGAAATCTAAAAATACAACCATGACCAATCTACTTCTACTATGTCAGTGGTTCTTAACCTTTTTTGAGGTACTGAACCCACCAGTTTCATATGCGCATTCACCGAACCCTTCTTTAGTGATAAATAAAATATGATTTTTTTTCCAAATTCAAGACATAGGTATATGTTTTTTACTGGTGCACAAAATGAGCCATGCATGAACATCACCTTGCTCAAAGAACAAAACCAACAAAGTGCATGAACTCACAACAAATGACGGTATTCCTTTATTCTGGCCTCCACGGCAGAGGCTTCTCCAAACCCCTGAGACTGACTCATCGAACCCCTAGGGTTCGATAGAATCCAGGTTAAGAACCACTGTACTATGTGCTAAAGACCCCAAGGAGATTAGAAGTTTACCTCCATGGAATCTCACTACCTTTTCTTTTCACTGCTGTCATATTTTTCTTCTTACATAAGTTATAAACTCTTGAACTTCTGTTCCTGTACTTCTTTTTCCTTTTCCTTCTCTTTTTTTTTTAACCTTGAGCCATTATCCTTGGAAATGAAAAAGCACCCTTTAGCCTGTCTTGTATTGTAGAGCTGCTAGCAAGAATTCTCTCAGCTTTGGTTATCTGAAAACATCTTCATCTTTTGAAGGATTTTTCACTCTATACAGAATCCTACATTGGACAGTTTTATTTTGTTCTGTTTTCCTGTTTCAATTCTTTAACAATGTCTTCCAGCATTTAGCTTTGCCCATTGGTATCCTTCTGTCTGCTGAAGATAATGTGTTTTCCCCCCTTTGTTTTAAATTTTATTTTATTAGTTCCTGATAATGATAAGAGCTAAAGTTTTCTTTGCATGTCTCTTGCTTGGGGTCCACTGAATTTCTTGAATATGTTTATTATTTCAGGTTCTCTTCTGTGTTCTATACCATTTATTTCTTCCTAAGTCTGTGTTGGAAGAGAACTTTTTTTTTTTTTTTTTTGGTAACATAGCTTTTGTCTTTAAATTTTCTTTTTTTAAATGTTTCAATGATAGTGGACATTTGATACTGTTTTGTAATAGTTCCAGGTGTCCGACACAGTGGTTAGATAATCCAATACAAAGTGTTCTCCCTGATACTAATGGTAGAGAGGGTGAAGTTCTTTCCATTGATAAGTTGTTGAAAAGTCACACCTTCAGCATAGGGTTCAAAAAACAGCGTTTCTGTGTTCCGGCGACTGCACGGGGGCGTGGCATGTTGGAAAGTAAGGACTGCTCATGCGCGGTATCATATATTCTACAAAGTGCTGTCTGCAGCCCACTTGCCAGGTGGGGTGGAGCGTCATTGACCAGGGCCTACATTTCTCTGTGTGGTATTATCACTAGGAGCAGGAAGAGTATGTACTTTACTATTGACTTTCAAAAAGGGAAAGGAAAACTTCTAGGTTTGTTTCAAAATGCAAAGGTTCTCTCTTTTCAAACTTATAGTTCACATGGAATACGTTTCTTCCCTCAATCCACAATGTCCACCTCTCACATTCTATTTTATTATTGTTATTACTTAACCACTTCGTAGCCATATGAGCGACACCAATATTTATAGGCCCATACCAGAAGGGCTTATCTAGCTATAAATTGGTTTTCCTCCTGAAAAGCAAAGATGTTACACATGTTTTTGTACTCGGAGAAATTTCATTAAACATCATTTGAGACCCACTTCCTTCTAGGGCAGAAAGGGAGATGCATCTAGAATATTCAAGAGGGCGCAAGCCCTGAGCCCAGTTTGGACCAGCCTCATACATTTATAAGTAGACTTGTTTTCATAAAATCCCCATCCGCCAGACTTTAGGAAGCCTGTGCTATCAGGAATGACTCATCAAGAAATGTGTCTTCACTCTATAGACATCCTCTCTCCTCTTAGGGTCATCATGAACTAAAAGTGTTCTATTGAACTTCCAGGAGATAACAGCCCTCTTAGGGTACATTTAGTGATATAAATTTGTTTTAGATAACTGGCCTGTTAGCAACTAGGAGCTAAGTACTGAGAAAGGCGCCTACCTGTGATGTTCGCTTTCGTGCCTGAGACGAGGACTTGTCAACGCCCCAGGCTTTGGGTGGTACAGGAGCATTCATCCCGTTCTATGGATGAGGGCATGTAAAAGTGCTTTGCCCTATTTTCTCTGTGCCTTCCTCACTAGCATAGCTGAAATATTGCATTCTAAGTGGCTTTAAATTTGTGTGGTGAGAGGAATACATCTTAGAGTAAGTACAGACCTGGATGAGACTCCTGGCTTTGCAAGTTAATTCGCTTACAAGGCTCAGATTTGTTCCACGTGAAAAATCAAAGTGATCACACACACACACACACACACACACACACGCATGCACGCACGCACAACATTTGAATTGAATTTTAGTCAACTAATAGAATTTCCCCAGCATGCCTCCTTCATTCTGATTTCTACTGAGACCTTAGTCAAGGCTACACCCTGAAGTAAAAAATGGAGTGGGTTTTAGTGTTTTCTAAGTGTCATCATTGCACCCTCTTCCCGCTCCTGGTCTACTGACCCCAGGGAACAGAGGGTGGTGAGGAGGAAGAGGGCCACACCGCCTGTTACTGTGTGCTTTGGCGAGGGAACACGCCTATGGTCATCTCCATACACGACAGAGAAGATTCTTGAGATCTCAGGGTAGGAAGTGTTCACTGGACTCACGCCCTTGGAGGCGTTGCTCAGAACATTTAACCACTCAGCTGGGAGTGGCCGGATTGTAAGTAGTTGGGAGCTTGCGTATGTCTCTTGCAAGCCAGGCGGCAGACGCTCAGGCTGGGATGAGGGTCCTACCCTGGCACCTGGTCTGTGGAGCTACCCCGCTGGGTTGGAACATGCGAGCATTGACCAGCTCTGGGTGATGTTGGCCATCAGTCCTTTTTATTTAGAAAATGAAGAACAACAAGCTGGAGCAGTAGCTAGTTACAAGTTTCGATTCCCTTCTTATGCCTCCATCCAATGTGATGCCTTGCAAGTGGAGAGTTCTTTTTTGATGCCCACATTCTGGGCCCTTCAGTGAGAACATAGATGGGTCCCTTCCCCCAACCCCGGTGCAGACTGAGGCCAGCCCAGGGTGGGGACACCTGGGGACTGTTCCCTCAGGTGGGTAGAGCCGGTCGGCTTCTAACCCTCTTCACTACCTCTACTGCATCCTGGACCCTTAATAAGATTCAATCCCTTTTTTTTTCTGTCATATTTGGATTACTATTAGGGGAAACTATTTATTTTTGTTTGTTTTATAGGAAACAAAATTCCAGGCAAGCAAGATTTATCAGCACAATGAATTTTAAGTAGATTTGCAGAAGCTACTTGCTCCTTTTCCTCAGGTACTTGTATATATATTTCTTTTTGTTTTATTCTCGAGAAAAGTATGGATACCATGGACATGCTTGCTGAGCAATCAATAAAAGTTATAGCCTGTTAAACCCAACTGGTTCTCTTAGAAGGAAAAGCCCAGACCTGGCTCGTGTCAAGAGGGCCTCAGACCCATGCAGGGGGTTTTTCTGAGGGTTTCCCCTAACCCCCACCCACCCCCTAGACCTCTGGTTCCCTGCTTTGACCTGTGGTTCACCTACCGCCGCTCACCATTTCCCTCAGGCTGATCCCTCGGGCAGCAGATTTAACTTCCCCAAATTGTTCCCCCCAGCTGGACAAAGAGCCTTTATTCTGTCCCACGCCGCCTCTCATCCACCTGTGGTCATTTCCACCCTTTACACACCGCTGCCACCCTCAGGGACATCCTTCTCCACACCGGAACAGCACGGGGAGGCTGTGCCATTGACACACCCACGGGAGAAAAACCACTGGGACCCTAGTGTGCCCCCCGTAGGATGCCCCATTGTCTCTCGGGCTCATCCGAAGCCAGGCTGCTGTGGTAATGTTGCACATCAAGTGGCTGGAATGACGGCCAAGCTCAGAGGACCTGGTCCATTGTAGCTCCGGCCGCTATCAGATGGCTGTGCTCCTTCCAACGCCACACACAGCCTCCTCTCCCCTGACTCTGGTGCCTCCCAGAATTCTACTGCCAATAAAACAGGGGCCAGTGCTGAACAAGCCATCGCGTCCCAAGGGAGGACCAAATTACACACTGCCACTCAGTTCGATCAGCGGGTCGGAGTCCTGTACTCCCACGAATATCCGCTTTACCCTTTGCTGAAACACAAGTTTTAAATGTCTTTTTTTGACACATTTTGGAACAACTCTTCATTTGATCATCGTGGGGGTAATAGTGCAGCTCCTTCACAGAATAGGAACCCACAAAGGGCTACCAGTCAGCACAAGTGTCCCGACACCCAGCCTCAGGGCTGTGTGTTCAAGGCCGCGCCCATGGCTGGGGCGCAGGGCAGCTCACACTAGCGTTCTTGCAGAAAGACTCCTTTCTCATTTCCTTATAAACAGATTCAACCCAGTGACCTGTTTTAACCAATCCTCTGCTGTCAGAAGTCCCCCCCCCCGCCTTTTTTTTCTGTAAGAAATCAAGGGAGTTGAGCCAGACTCATTTCCTTCATTTTCTTTCTGTCCCTGGCCAGATGCACTTTAGAAAGACAAGGGAGCATGTCATTCGTTAACGTTCAACATATAATGAAGTGGGTGCTTTATAGCAGCACCGAGAGGTCGTGTTTTAGCCACACAGGACTGTCCCCGGTTAACTGGGATGCGGAGTCACTCTAACCATAACCATAACGGTCGTGTGGTCCCCAGCCGGGACGGGAAGGTGAGGGCCACACAGAGCAGAGGGCCACACAATCCGGGCAGTGCAAGTCCTTCCTCACAGGGAAGGACACATTCACTCTCTTTCCTTCGGGAAGCAACTTAAATCACAGTCTTTTCCTGCTTTTCTTAGCTCCGTCATCAAACAAGACTCACTGCTGCAGACTCGTGTCCTGCTTACGTGCAGAAATCGCGGTGTGCTCTGTGCAGTTTGACAGGTGGCTGGGATACAAGTAATGACAATAATCGTAACAATCCTCTCAATGCAGGCGGGGGGTGCCCGTCAGCAGTTTTTCTTGCTGAAGGATCTCCCTGACCTCCAAGATGAAGACATATATATATTTTTAATTAAACATTTTTTAAATTTATTGATTTGAGAGAGAGAGAGAGAGAGAGACTGAGAAACATCAGTTTGTGGTTCCACTTATTTATGCATTTACTGGTTGATTCTTGTATGTGCCCTGGCCTAGGATCGAACCTGTGAACCTTGTTGCATCAGCAAACCTTGGCGCATCAGGACATCCCTCTATCCCCCTGAGCACCCGGCCGAGGCCAGACGACCTATATGAAGCAGCGGCCCTCGATTTGCATGCTTCTCCCACAATCCTCACTGTATATACATCCTGACTCATTTACACAAAAACCTAGAATAGAGGCAAACATTACATTTGGGTGTCACACAGTTCACAGCTAAAACTGGAACAGCCCCTGCCAGGTCTAGCTTGTCTGAATAGGATTTTATCTATTGCTTTTTTATTTTCTTCAGCAATTTATCACCTAATTTTTGTGCTTTGGGTAATGCGTTCAAGACGAAACGAGAAATAGTACACAAGACTCAGAACTGCCATGCACGCTGAAGGGCGGCTGTTAAAATCACCCCGATAGCTTCCTGCTCCAGACCTGCTGGGGCACCTGGGACGGAGCCCCTCTGATGGAGGGCAGCTGGGGGGGAAGACAGACTCCTCGGAGCAGCCGAGGACACGTCCTGCCCTTGGAGACTGTGATTCAGATTCTGGGTTTTAAATTTTTGTTTTTTTTTAAATGTGGCCTTGCCCTCTGGTGCTCCGAGTTTAGGGCAGGGGTGGATGAATTTGCATAAGGAGCCCAGAAAAATTCTGGGGAGGAAAGGTCAGAGAAAGCCCCGCCCCGCCCCGCCCACTGACCTCTGCTCCTTGCAGTTTGAAGTTAGGGAATCAGGCCCTGGTGGAAGGACGTGGCCCTGACCACGAGCTGAGGGCACACGGGAACATCTCTGTATCCTTACAGGAAGGGGTATGATGATGTCAGCGGATGGCCCAAAGGTAACCACCTGGGCTGATTCTTCCACGTGGCCTGTTCACTCCCCTCTGGGCTCAGCTGGAGTTCCGTGCTAGGGAACAAGGACGGAGTTTGTAGGTGACCTGGGAGCCCACCATGTGCACCAGGGAAGCATGCATGGGGACCTGGGGCAGTAGAGATGTCCTGTGTGGATGCAGCAGCAGGGGCCACCAGCGTGTGCAAGATCTCAGCAGCCGCACCGGAGCCACTGCCTGGTGTCTGGAGGTGGAGCTGGCTTGTTCTAGAACACAGAAGGCCCCGAGGGCAGGTGGAAGGAGCCCTGAGCAATGGCACTGACCTGAGAGGTGTGACCATATTTGCATCCTGAGGAGGGGAGGGTGCATACCCAGGTTACACATCAAAACCACAGTCAGGATTCAGTGAACCAGCATGCACGGCATTCCCGCCCAGGCGCTCTGTGGAGGACAGAGAAGTGTAGACCATGGTACCTGGGCATAGGTGTCCCTGCTGGGTATCAGGAGGTAATTGTAATTAAGGAGAATGAGGTGCGTTGAAGGCATTAACAATGCCTGGAGAGAAAGAATGCACCTGTAGGGCTTAACAGGTACCGGGCCCTGTTCCGGGCACTTCATGTGCAGCGGCTCATTTAAACCTCACGACAGTCCCACTGTGGTCACGTCACAGTCAAGAACACTCAGCACAGAGAACTTAAGTGGCTTTTCAAAGGACACACAGCAGTACACGAAGGAGGCAAGACTGACACCCGCAGTCCTGCTCCAGAGTCTGTGCTCCTGACTACATGGTGCAGCCCCCAGGAAACGAGGACCCCAGGCGTCCAGGGGACACCAGCCCAACTCGGGCACGATGCACAGATGCAGACTAATTTAACATCTGGAATGAAGGGCCACGGTCGCACTTTACAGAGAAGAGGACAGAGTGAAGAGATGCACTATGAACATCTTACAGAAAAAAGAAATGCTGAAACCCTAATCCAGAGGATTATAGACGATTAATTCTCCCCGGTCTTTGCCTCTCTTTGCTGGACCTAGGAGACTGAGAAGTCTTGTGAAGAGCAAAGCATTTAGAGGAATCAGATATCTCAATTTTCACTTTCTTTTTGATTCAACAATCTTCCTCCCCCCCACCCCCCCCGCCCACCCCCCACCTCCGGTCTTGCATAATCCATTTGAGCTTAATGAAGCATATTAAATAATTACTTGGGGGGGGGAAGCAGAAATCATCATTGATACTTAAAAAAAAAGAAGAGTTTGAGCATACATCGGTCATTGTATTCACCTGAAGACAATAAATTATGTTTGAAACAACAAATTATATTAAGATGAAGTTTCACCGAGTTATCTGATCCCGTTTTATAAACAAGCACTATACAATCTTTCAGAGCTCTTTTGGTTTATTGCCTTATCTACAGAAATATAGAACTGATGTTCCCCCTGTCTCCACTTCTTTTTTTTAGTAGATTGAGTTTTGTTTGAAAAGTAGCTACTTCCTCATTTGAAGGACTTTACAAAATGTCAGAAGTATCATCTCAGGGCGATTTTTCATTTTGAGGTTTCCTCCCGGGAACAGCGCCATCCTTCTCTCCCACGGGCGGCCCGGGTCGGCATCTAACCAGCTCTGAGCATTCCCCCGGGGACTCACCAGAGACCCAGCACCTCGTCCCACAGTCTCTGCCTTGGATGTCTTTTATTCTGTGCTTTCAAAGACAGACAGGTAATAAAAGGCCCTTCTTTCTCTCTGCGAACTTGACTCGATGAGCTACGACTTGTTTTTCTATTCATGGCTGAGGGTTGGCACGACTCATTTAGACTCTTTCAAACCTGCTGATGCTCTTTTGTTCAGTGTCCTCAGAGACAAAATGCAACAACCCCAGAACTCTGTATTAGCGTGTGCTACAAAGACGAACGCGACGAGTTGTTTAGCGTCTACTCGTGTAGACGTGTCAGGAAGGAAGTCTACTCAAGATGCTAAAGACTCTGTCATCGAGTTGTGTCCGCTGTGGAGTGGACCCCACAGGACGGAGCCTGGTGCTCAGGACCTGGGCTAGTTAGGGAGGGTTCGTGCTGAAGGGGGTTCGGACCAATCAGATTCTAGTTCCCGAGTCCGCGCCGCCTCTCCACAACAGAATTACGCGTCCACACGCTTCCATGGAGACTGACTGCGACTGTTGAATGAATCCCCGGGGCAGACGCGGCCATGGGCCTAACGCCCGTGGAGCAGTGGAGAGGTCAAGAGTGGTGGGTGCCTTAGCCGACTGGCTGCTTCTCCTGACCCGTCACGCACCAGGAGGAAGACGAGATCTGCGCAGAGCCACGGTTTCACAGCGAGAGGCATGAGCGGTGGGTGGCGGATGTCCATGGGCCCACCTCCTGAAACCAAGCTGCCCACTCAGCCGACCTGCAAACCCACGAGCGTGAGATCGAGGACGACAAGTTAGAACCCACCACGATGTCGCAGCTGAAGCCTCAGGACCACAGGACTCTCAAAGCAGAGGAGACATAGGAACCTGGCGGCGGGGGGTGGGGTGGGGTCGGAAGGGTTATTTCAAGCAGGAAGAACAGGCGGAGCAGGCTCCTCGGGGTCAAGAAGGCTGCCCGCCTGCGGGTCACTCAGCAGACGTCATGTTGGGGGGCAGTAGGGCGCAGGGTGAGACGGGAATCCTCGGGAACCGAGCGCCATAGACAAGTTTGTCGCCACCATACGAGGGATTTGCCTCCCCTTGTTGGTATTAGGAAATTGTAATCCTTTAAATGGTTTAGAGATAAAGTCGGGAGTGAATTTTAGAAAGGAGAGATGCAGCAGGAATGGGGGCATGGCGAGGCGCTGGGCCGAGCGGAGGAGATGAGTCAGGGTTGCCACGTGTGAGGCTGAGGGCAGGGGGGAGGAAGAGGAAGAGGAGGAGGAAGGGGTGGAGGGGGAGGGGAGGAGGGGGTGGAGGGGGAGGAGCAGGAGGAGGGGGAGAAGGAGGAAGAGCCAGGCCCCCTGGGCCGTGAGGAGGGAAGACCGTTGTCACCAGCATCGTCACCTTTCTGAAACCCAGAGCGGTGCTTTCCTCAGGACTGGTGTGTTCCAAATTCAGCGGAAGGCTCGGAGTTGAGGACAGGAGGGACACGTGTCCTCATCATCAAAAAGTAGCTGCTGTTGGAGGTCTTTTGTAAGGGACACGGCGTCTCTCTGAGGTGTGTTTCTGGAAACTCAAGGGGGTAGTTTTGGCCGTGGCAGTGATGAGGGTGGGTGGCGCTGCTGCTTCTGACATTTAGTGTGATGCACAGGACAGGCCCGCCCTGCAGCCCCCCACAGCCTCAGATACCTGCTTGGTGAAACTCTTCCACGGAGTTCTCTGAACCCAGACCTTAACCTCCACCCTCCACACAAATACCCGGTATTGTGGGCACCATGGTAACACGTGTCAGTTTCTCAGGAAGGCAGCCATCCAGTAAACGAAGGGGAGACTGTACTCTGCTTTGTTTAAAATTAATCCAGAGAGTTTCTGGCTGTTGGCTCAGTGGATAGAGTGTTGGCCTGGCATATGGATGTCCCAGGTTTGACCTCCCCATCAGGGCATACAGGAGGAGTGACCATCTGCTTCTCCCCCTCCCCCTTCTCTCCCTCTTCCCTTCTGGCAGCCAGTGGCTCCATTGATTCGAGTGTGGCCCCAGGTGCTAAGAATGGCTCTGTTGGAGCATATTAGCCTCCGGCACTAAAAGTACCTCAATACTCAAGCATCGGCCCCTGATGGGGTTGCCGGGTGGATCCCGGTCAAGGCGCATGCGGAAGTCTGCCTCACTATCTCCTGAGACTCCGTCCACCAGTGACATGAGGAATCTAAACATCAGTGTTACTTATGCTTAGCAGCATCACGCTCTGCACAGGCAGCTTCTTCTGGCCACGTGTGTGAGGCCCACTCTAACCTTGGGGCATGGGGGGGGAATATGGGGATGTGGGAGTCTTCTTCCAAGTCCTTTCCCACAGCACACCAGGAGGGGATGCTCTCTAAAATTAAGCTGAAGAAAAATAAAAATTTCAGGGTCTCTCAATGAAATAGCCACATAAGGAGATAGAGCTTGGGGTTCTAGATAATACTGGGCCAGGACAATAAATCCCTCCTGTGCCCTGGGGAAATGAGCTCCATGCGAGGCTGCCAGGCTGGCCCTCAGAAGACCAAGAAGAGACAGAGATGAAAATGAGTCACATAATGTGTGGCTTGAGACTGTCTCCCTGCCACACAGCACGCAGCCTGTCGCCTGGACTGGCAGTCAAGATAGGGCATCTGGTTAATGCGTATTCGCTCCAGGAACTTCTCAGGAGCTCTGTGGGTTTGCAGACAGCATGAGGAAGATCCGCTCAGTCCTTTCTCTCCAGCATGAGAACCATCCCACCCACCTCAGGGAAGCCCATTCTAAGAGCTTTGTTCTGCATTCTGTGGAATTCCAAGTATTTTCTCCGCTAGGGAAATCAGTATTGAAGTATGATTTTCAATAACCTGGGGGAGCAATCTGACATGGCGTCTGTGGAGCTGGGCTTAAGAAATACGGGTGCTAAGAAATAAGAGGACCCCGTTCTCTGTGACCTAGAGGGCTGTATTTTTACACGTGGAAGAGCACGAGTTTCTTCTTCTCCTGAAACGTGAAGGGAACGTTTGCAGGGAATTTTGTTTCTTACGAGTACAGACATTGCTAAGGTTAAGAAACAGAAGTGGTGCTTACGTACTAAAACGGTATGGATTATTGTCCAAGCCAGGACCGTGGTCCGGCCGGGAGAGCCAATTCCTACGTAAGCTTAGGTAGACTCGGCCGTTCCCCACTTGTGGGTTCCACGGTGATTTTAATCGGTGTTCCAGTGACACTCTCCCCAGCTTTTCTGGGGGCTTTTATGCCAATCCTTTCCTTTGTGTGTCTGAGCCTGGAGGATGTCACATGGCAGGACAGAAGGAAGTGGGAGACCATTGACGGAGATAAATGCTTGCCTGCTGTGGAGAAATCATGCATTTCATCCAAGTCTCTTCCTAACGAGAGCCCCGGGCACAAGCGTCCGGCCTTCCCTCGGGCACCGGAGGTGTTCCTGAGGACTGACTGTTCAGAGAACCGACAGGGTGGATTGTGCTCCCTTTCTTACGCTGTTAGCTATAAGAATTAAAGCCAAAACGGAGCCCCCCAGCGCACAAGTCTTCAGAGCTCCGTGGATGCAGTTGAGGAAGATAAGCCTCATTTCTGGCTCGAATATGTCACTACTTTCTTGTCTCTTTACATTCTGTTCCGTATATTTCTTTATAAGATAACCTAAGTCCATACGTTCTGGAAAAAGAAGGCATCAATTTTTGATAAACACACAGAGAGAGACAGAGCCAGACAAGGATAGACACAGACCAACATACACCTATCTCTTTATCTATCTAGCTACATCTATCTATCTATCTATCTATCTATCTATCTATCTATCTATCTATCGAGATCTCTTTTAGTCCCAGACCCTCCCTCTGAAGTCCAGCGCCAGTGAAGTTTGCGGAGTAAAAGGAACATTTCTCAGAGGTTATGTGCTCTATGGCTCCATTTACCTAACACCTTTGACATGACACAGTGTTAGAGGTGGGGAACAGAAGGACGGTTTCTGAGGTTGGGGACAAGAGAAGGCAGGGTGCTAGGGGGAGGTGGGTGTGGTCATAAAAGGGCCACCAGAAGCATTTTCGAGGTGATAGAACTCTCCCTCATGTTGACCAGGCACGGAATCCTATGGATGCGGCTAAATTGTATAGAAGCAAATACATCCACATTTTGAAAGAGCAACTTTGGTCAAAGTCCACCGCTTTAAATAAAAATCTCACCTGCAAACATTCTCACAGAAACATCCAGAAAAGCGTTTGACCAAGTGCCCAGGTATCCCACGGCCCGGCCAAGTTGACATGTAAAACTATAACGAGGAAAACACATCTGCGTGATTTCGTCACTGGGGACCCTGAAGAACACTGTGCCATTGTGGTCTGGGAAATCCTGGCAACAATTTCCTCCTGTTTCTCCTCCTGGGAGACCCGATGGATGAACAGATTTCACGGTGACCATTCCCAAGCAAAGTTCGAGATCTGTGCGCCTCCCACCAGAGAGCCCGTCACAAATGAGTCCCAGGCAGATATGTGATGTCTTACATTCTCTATCAAAAGCCTCTCTTTGTATAGAACTCATACTTTTTATTTTAAGTTTTTTGGGGAAAACCCCTTTCCTATAATGTTCAAAGTAAGAGGAGAAGCAAAAAGGACTAACCCACCACCAGCCCCCTCCCCACACACATACCAGCTCTGAGAAGGTCCCTGGCTGGGTCCCATAGAAGGAGTTAGAGTCTGGACCACGGCCGTCCCACCTGCTCCCAGTACTGACATAGGTACTGTCGTTAGAGCCGGGGCCAGATCCACCTTGACGACTTCACTGAGAGGACAAGGGACGCGATGGGTGCTGGTACTACCTGAATAGTCCATGGAAAGATAGTTCACAGGGAACAAAATGCCATAAAGCCCTTCCCGTCTGTCTCTGTTTCTTGGTGTCTGGGATGAGTCAAGTATGTTTTGGCCCTATGAGAAGTGTCACCTACACTCTTGGTGTCTTAATGATGGCCTTTGTATATATTTTTGTTGTTGTTATAATAAGGAACAAATGGAGATATATTTCCTCGTGACCTAAGAATGTTCATAGGAATCAATTGCCAGAGGGAAGCACATATTTCATACAGACAGAAGACGAAGAATTAAGATTCCTGATGCACAGGGAATGCTGGCGAATGAAGAAAGAAAGCCAGCAAAAGGCAAAAGAAGAAACCTCTGAGGAATCGCAGCAGTCAGTGAATCTGAGGAGATGAGAGGGGTGCCTTTTAGGACCTTGCGACATACCATCACTTTTACATATTAAAAAAAAAAATGGCAGTACGTGCCACCTGGTAGGAAGTGAAGCCAGCAAACGGCCTCTGATGGACCAGGGAACTGGAGTCATGTGGGTCCGTCCCTGTGGCAGGTTCTGTTCTGCATCGACATCGCTGTCTCCCGGGCGGTGCAGTGACAAAAGTCACCGAGGGGCCCAGGACACTCCGCTGACTCCCGTGGCAGAGGCTGGGATCCAGGGTGCATGATCACGCACCTGTGTGAACACTGGGGGGTGGTCACAGATTCGTCCCCTGGCTGTTTGTGGGAGGGGGGAGGGTTCCACCTGCTGTCACGTGACATTGGTGGCTCAAGATGAAGACAGGCTGCTTCTCAGCAGCCATGCACAGCTGGCTGGGGTTTTCCCATCACCCTGAGCTTCAGAACCATCCCTCACCCACTCTTTATTTTTATTTTATTTATTTATTGTATTTTTCTAAAGTGAGAAGCAGGGGGAGGCAGACAGACAGACTCTCACATGCGCCCAATCGGGATCCACCCGGCATGCCCACCAGGGAGCGATGCTCTGCCCATCTGGGGTGTTGCTCCATTGCAACAGGAGCCATTCTAGTGCCTGAGGCGGAGGCCATGGAGCCGTCCTCAGCGCCCAGGTCAACTTTGCTCCAATGGAGCCTTGGCTGCCAGAGGGAAAGAGAGACAGAGAGGAAGGAGAGGGGGAAGGGTGGAGAAGCAGATGGGTGCCTCTCCTGTGTGCCCTGGCTGGGAATCGAACCTGGGATTTTCACATGCTGGGCCGATGTTCTACCACTGAGCCAACTGGCCAGGCCCCGCCCCCCACCCCGCTCTTGTGGAGAAGAGCCCAGGTGCGTGACTGTTCACGGGAGGCAGAGTCACGGGATGCACGTGTCCTCAGGAGACAAGGGCAGAGGTCTGTGGACCTGAGCTTTTGAAACCCTTTGCGGCAGAGAGCTGTAGTGAACGAGGGACCGAGACATGGGGGGGTGGGAGGTTTTCTCTCCTTACCAGAATAATGCAGAGAGCCCCCTCCCTCCATTTGACTCTCTCTGTAGACACCGTCCTTGGTCTCTGTCTCCTGCCAGGTCAGAAGACTAACAGGGACCCCGGGAAGAGGAAGTCGAGGGTCAGGAGCAGAATATATTACTCTCGGCCCCTCATTCATCTAGCAGGGTCCAGCTTTGGAAGTCACAGAGCGTGGTGGCCCAAGCTTCCGCTCCCGAAATGTCAAGAATAATTAAAATCGTAACGCAAGTGACAGTGAAGGAAGCTAATCTTCCTGGGGTTCTGGAGAACTTCGGCTTCTATTTGAACTTGAAATGTCAAGTTTTCTGAACACACAAAGCAGTGAAACTATTCATGGTTTTGAAAGCCCAAGTTAAATAACCTTCGTGGTTATTTAATATAATATAATATATTCATGGGGAAATGGCTTTTTAATACCTCTGTTGCCATTTTGACTGGTTCCATTATCGAAAGAGACCGAATCCGTGCCCCTTTGACCCACCGAAAGGACAGGGTGCCCTTGGCAGGACCATTATTCACTGTCTCCTGAGAGGAAAAGACACGGAATGTGATCGTTATCGAATGGCTTTCAAGGGGAAAACGGTCCCACTGTTTTTAATACAGAACTCACTGTTGCAAAATACCTACGTCGAATCCCTTGACAGTTTACAAAGTCTGTTCGTAAACAGGAATTCTTTTTACGAGCACGACAAACTAGCCTGTTGGGTAAGCAGGGCCCACACTGCTGCTGCTGGCGTTCATAGGAGAACCCGAGAAAATATGTCAAGTGCACCTCTGAAAGGCCATGCAGCCAACAGGAGAGCAAGTCCAGGTGGAACCCAGGATTGTGCCTTTTGGGCCAGCGTTCCCACTGCACCAACATCACGCCGCCTTTGTAATCAGATCAGCCTTGTCCACAGCTCCTGGACACCGGGGAGGAGGCTACCTAGGGGTCCTCCACAGAGCTCCTTCTAGGACGTGCAGACCCCGAGGAAATCATTCATGTTCGTGGATCCCCTGTCTAAATGAACATTCTGATTTAAGACGCACTGTAAGATGTAGGGGCCCACGGCAGGTGCAGGGTTTTACTGACGAAGGTTTAGAATAGCGGGCAGAGGTACTTACGTCGGTGTTTACCGGCTGAGCGGCTCAAAAGATTTCTTTGGGGTGTCCGGGCTCCGTCTCTGCCTCTGTAGATCCAGAAACTGGCTTTTCTTGTTCTTGATCCACAGCTGTGCGGTTACTGGCTCGTTTCGTTTCTCTCGCCACAGAGCGCTGCCATAAGTCACAACGACATGGGACTTTTGAGCCTATTTCTCAGGGGGAAGAAACAGCTCTTCTGCCTCTGCCCTTGTCCAACGCCATTCATTTCATGCTGGTCACGTCGCCACTTTGAACATGGTGACCCATCATGCTGCTCGTGAGTGACTCAGGAAGCGTGTTTCTGCGCTTGGTCCAAGGAGGCCACAAATGAAGCAAGTCTCCCCGTGTCCGAGCAGGGAAAGGAGAACAGTGGTTTATGTCATGGTGATATGTCATGTGCCATCCAGAGCTTTATAGCTTAAAGATAGAATGACCCATCTGCCAACCCGGTCGTCTCTTGGACTCTTGAGTCATTGTCTTCCTTGCGTGTTCTCCTCCAGCGTCACCTGAACCCCTGCCTCCCACGCAACTGTTGCTGCGGGAAGGTAGACAAGAGGCCCGAGAGTGGTGGGATGAGCAGGGTGGTCCCACGGTACAGGGACTGCACACCCTGGTCTGGCATGTCTAGGGTAGACCCGAGACCACGGCGTCACAGAGCCAAGCCCAGACAAGGGAGGGCCGGATGGTGGGGGTCCGCGGGCACGGCAGTGCATGGGTCAGGAACACGTTCAGAAAGGCAGGTGCCCCTGCTCCAGGGCACGGAGCCTGGAGAGCGGGGTGGGTGGCTGTCCTGGGTAGCAGCCCTGGATGTCGGACACAAGCTGAAGGATGTCTTTTGTCACCTTGACCACCCTTGAGTTCTACGATGGGAGGTAGCAGGCTGGGTGGAACGCAGACCAGTGAGAGCCACACCATGGGTCACACCTGCAGCCCAAGACCCAGGGCCAGCCGCAGAACACAGCCCCGGACTACCCCGTGTTCGGCGCAGTGACGATACGCAGATGAGCGATAAAGTCATATAGCAATCAGAAATAATTTTGCATTAATTCCAATTGTTTTCCGGCTTTAATGTTAGTAAAGCTACTAGTTATGTTATTCTCATCAAAATTTCTTCATCGTTCATGTGTCCCACTGACAGGACCTAAATCACTGTAAAACAAATATAAAAAACGTAAATAATACAAAATTTTAATAGGCAAATACTATACATTTTACACAACTATAAATCACACTAAGTGCAAAAAATCATAAATTAAATTTCTGATTATTTTTCATAAATGTTTTGTTCATTTTCTTCTAACTACTATATTCACCGCTGTGAGAATCAAAATGCAAAATGAAACGAATGAATATTAAGTTGTCAAGTCAAAATTATTTAAAGCAGGCTGAATGGATCATTTGGTTGTTTGAAAATAAAATTCAATTTCTTTTTCTATTAAAAAATGATGGCCTAAAGTTCAACGTTCACCCTGTTGGCAATGTATAATACCACTATAGAATTTTACACAGGAATATGAACCGTTCAATATTGCAAAATGTCACTGGCCTGTCTGTGGCTAATTTAAAATTTCTCCGGAATCACCAATTAGAGCACAAAGAGCAGGAAGCGACGGACACCTGGCCCTGCCAAGGAGCAGCACCTCACTGTGCACCGTGTCTGATGGCGCGGGGCCTGGCAGGTTGCAGTTACTACTGTTATGGTAGCTACCAGCAGTTTCTGCAGCATGAAGGCCGCTTATTTTTATCAGTTATTATTCTTATAGCAGTAGTTACCAGTAGTATTTGTAGTATGAATAATATTTATTGTTTATTTTATTTTGTGGCTGTCTGGTTAACCCTTTGCTCCGTGAAATGATTTGGGGGCTCATTTCAGTAGAGAGGACCAATTCCATCCCACCTGTGTTTTGACCAAATTAAGTTATTTAAAAAAACCAACGACAAGGTGATGGTGTTCATTACTGTAGTCTCAACAGCTGGACCAGTTTTACTGAGGTTTTTATTGTTGCGAGAATCTGACCGAGTCTGTTCAGCAAAACGTTATCTTTGACTCCAATATGTTTAAGCCCCATTGCCCTCACAACCTAAACGTGAATTCTGGCTTTTCATTTCAAGGAGATAAATGTAACAGCAAAGCAAAACTTCAGAGCAGAGCCTGGTACTTACCTCATCTTGTTCAAGCCAGAGAAGACCGGGAGCAGCATGCTGGAGAAATCACCTTTGCCTTCAGCGGTCCTGCGTCCAATTTCCCTTCACGGCCATTTTCTCTGTAAACTTTCTCCACGGGCTTATCAAACAGAAACGGTCACGAATCACACATTCTGTTTATTTGATTTTCCAAACAGATCTTAAAAAAAAAAAAAAGTAGATTGACTGATAGCCCAGAAGAGATGGAAATGGATCAGAATTTCTTTTCTAGACAGCTCTTCTTCCCAACAGTTGCCAGGATTCTGTCCCCTGGCGGTGCCTCTTGTATATAAAAGTTGGCTTCCTTCTCTCCCAGGAAAAGGAAACCGTTATTCAAGTCCTATTAAAGTAGTCCTGGCATCTAAAAGCATTGGCTCTTAATACTCTAGCAAAGACCAGCGCGAATAAAATAAACTATCTCCACATTGCCAGAAACACCACCGAACTTCTGCCAACACACACACAGACATACCCCATGATGACATACCCTGGGAGCCTCTTCTAGACCTGCCAACTGGTGGGTGACATTCTGCTTTTCCCCAAGCTGTGTTGGTTCCTCTTTCTTCCCAAGGTGGCAACAGGGGGCGAGAGGCCCCACATCCCTCTCCACTCCCACTGGGGAATAGTTTTATTTAGCAGAGTTTGCTGAAAATGTCCCAAGACACGCTAGCCAGCTAACGCAGGAAGGCCCACAGTCAGCTAAAGGACTTACGTGGGCCCCTCCTCAGCTCCACGTAGATTATTTGAGGCCTCGCTGTTAGCAGGAACTATTTCTAAACATCCAAACACATGGACAAGTCTCTGAAAAACGAGGCAATATGCAGTGTGTGAGCCAGGGCGGGCCTCATTGTCCCAGACACGGGCTGTGAGGGTTTCTCAGCATGCTCCTTACCCGAGAACCCCTGTGTAAATGACAGGGAGAGGGCCTTGGGACTGCACTGTCTCTCAGGGTCCTTTATAGGCATCTCATTTTCTCAGAAGAAAACAGTGACCTGGAGAGCTCCTGACCTGGCCAGTGCTGCAGCTTGGTCCTCGGCAAAGGCCAAGCCTGCAAAGACTTAGAGGATGTCTGCTGTGTGTGTGTGTGTGTGTGTGTGTGTGTGTGTGTGGGCATCATGGGGTATGTCTGTCTGTGAGGGGGGCATCATGGGGTATGTCTGTGTGTGTGTGTGGGCATCATGGGGTATGTCTGTGTGTGTGTGGGGGGGGATCATGGGGTATGTCTGTGTGTGTGTGTTGGGGGGTATCATGGGGTATGTCTGTGTGTGTGATCATGGTGTATGTCTGTGTGTGTGTGTGGGCATCATGGGGTATGTCTGTCTGTGAGGGGGGCATCATGGGGTATGTCTGTGTGTGTGTGGGGGCATCATAGGGTATGTCTGTGTGTGTGTGGGGGGGGATCATGGGGTATGTCTGTGTGTGTGTGTGGGCATCATGGGGTATGTCTGTCTGTGAGGGGGGCATTATGGGGTATGTCTGTGTGTGTGTGGGCATCATGGGGTATGTCTGTGTGTGTGTGTGGGGGGATCATGGGGTATGTCTGTGTGTGTGTGTTGGGGGGTATCATGGGGTATGTCTGTGTGTGTGTGTCGGGGGGGATCATGGGGTATGTCTGTGTGTGTGTGGGCATCATGGGGTATATCTGTGTGTGTGTGAGGAGGCAGCATCATGGGGTATGTCTGTGTGTGTGTGTGAGGGGGGCAGCATCATGGGGTGTGTCATCTGGCACCACCTGGCTCTGAATCCAGCCGGCCACTTCCAGGCCAATATGGAAGAAGTCTCTTAAGATAGCTAAGCCCCCGTGACCGTTATTTCATTTTTTTCAGAGGAACGCATAATACCCTTTACGGGTTCAATGAAACGGTGTCTGGTGTGCCGGCCGCATGGCTCAGGTACCGTGGACATAGATGACCAAGCGCTGTCTGAACTACACCCACTCAGGGCACTGAATAAGAGGGACTGTCTAGTCAAATACATAGGTGTGTGTGTGTGTGTGTGTGTGTGTGTGTGTGTGTGTATGTGTATGTGTTTAAAATCTCTGACTTTAAGAAGTACTTACTTTCAAAGCAATAGACAGCAGTAAATCACTACTGAGCACTCAGGGGCCAGATGGGGGGTTCTCTGTGGAAGCAGAAAATAGAGCACAAGTGGATAAACACACACACACACACACACACACACACACACACACACACACACACTCCAGTCTCTGTGGAGAGGGGACAACTAGATAAGAGAATTCAGCCGTAACCAACCCCCCACGTCTGACTCATACACAGCCTGAGGTGACTTCCTGTACTCTCCCGCAATGAGCTCTCTCTGCCTCCGCCCGCCCCAGCCCTCTCCACCCGCGGACCTGCTCTTTCCTCAGACGTTTGACTCACTGCCTTTTGTTCAAAGGCTGTTCCTGCCAGCAGGTTTCTCCTTCCAATTTCATAAAAGGTTCACCGAGTCAGATCGCCTCAGATGAGCAGCCTCTAGTTTGGTCTGCTGTTGCCAGAGCTTTAAGGTGGATTTTGAAAGAAAGAAAGAAGGAAAGAGAGAGAGGGAGGGAGGGAGGAAGTAAAAAAGGGAGGGAGGGAGGGAGGGAGGGAGGGAGGGAGGGAGGGAGGGAGGGAGGAAAGAAGGAAGGAAGGAAGGAAGGAAGGAAAGAAGGAAGGAAGCAAGGGGAAGGAAGGGAGGGAAGGAAGAAAGAAAATTTTGGTCAGCCATATAATCAAAGCAAAGTTCAAAATTCAAACTAAAAGAAGAATACCACCATTTCAACATCTCTCACAGCTGAATTCAGCTGCAGCGTCTGATGTGCAGGAGGTAGTGGTGACCCATCTCAGCTTGTCCTGGGCCCACAGAGTGCTAAAAGTTTCTCTCGTCTAATCCAACTCCAAAGGAACCTGAGAGGTGGGTCCCAATACTGTGGACACTGGATGTCCCTCTGAGGCCAATCAGTTACAGGAGTGCCCACACTTTTTCAGCTTGTGAGCTACTTATAAGATGACCAAGTCAAAATGATTTACCTACAATAAAAATGCAAAACATAAATTTATTTCTTCTATATTATCATTATTTAAGTTACTATTATTACTATTTAATATTGTGTATTCTTCTTTCACCTTTCTCCTTCCCAGCTCTCTTTTCAGAGGAAAGTCAATGTCATAGTTTTTATGAACAGTCCGAAAAAGCCGCTCCACATTTCCCTTCTTTGGAATAGCAATGGCACACAGACAGATGAGGCAAACGCACTTAGAATATGACATAGTGAAAAAAATCCCCTCCCATTCTGTATGAAAGTGGTAGGTTTTAGGCTTCTTACTTGGACCAGCTACGGCACTCATTTTTATACCCTTTGTTGTATTTAGTTTAAATAAATTGAAGGCTAACTACGCAGCAATG
Source organism: Rhynchonycteris naso (assembly GCA_037038555.1). NCBI lineage: Eukaryota > Metazoa > Chordata > Mammalia > Chiroptera > Emballonuridae > Rhynchonycteris > Rhynchonycteris naso. The sequence goes on from CM073003.1 coordinate 6,846,154, forward strand.
TAACTGAACAAGTTAGCGCGGTTTAACACGCATACGTAGGGTGTCAAAGTTCAGACGTCAGATTGGCTACCCTGTATGCCAATCAAAAGACAAATGTCTTTTTAATGTCATGCGATCAACCAGTAGATCGCGATCGACGTATTGAGCACCCCTGAGTTAGAATGTATGACCCTTTAATAATTGAGTGGGTTTTGCAAATGGAAGCCAAAGATCATTTTCCTAGTTAAAAATAATAATGAATTTATAACTTCACGTAGACTTGAGCAATGCCACCACTAACGACAAAACCTTGACTTGTTACATGAAGTAAACAGTGAATTTATGGTAAAAGTATTCAGTTTTGATATATTAAAAAAACAAAACAAAACCCCAAAGCATGGCTGTGTTAGAAGTGGGACATGCAGCCCAGGTTTATGGAAAGGGAGAGTGTGGGACAGACGGGGGTGGTGACCTCTTGTCCGCTCCTGCCCTGCAGCTCGTGGTGGTCTGGGTGGGGATCAGGCTGTCGCCATGTCTACACCAGCGCCACCTGCCAGTCAGGCTCTCATGGTCACCGTCACCCTCACAGTAGAAGCCCTGGGAATGGCATTCACACACAGTCGCCTTAGAGATATCTGCCACCAGGTGGCGCCAGACTACAGTTGGGCCCAGCCTGGCTTTGGAGGAAGCCTAGAAAACTTGCCAGCTGGATGGATAGGCCCAAAACACAACTCACAGATCTTACATCATGCAACGGCACGTTTTAATTCTACCTTTTTTCAAACACCCCACCTGTATACTTCTAGCAAGATTTTACAACTGTAAGTAAAAGCTATCTCGCACGGCCCGGGTGACCTGTGCCCAATGGCAACACTTCTGTTAAAACCAGATGAGAATTTTATACGAACTCATTAAAGAATATGAACTTATTAAAGAATGTGAGTCATCTTCATTGGACTACAGTTGTAACAAAAGGAAGAGACAGACCGAGAAGCCTATGGTACTCTCCAAAATCACTTTTCTTTTTCTTTCATTCCCCTAAAGAATGAAAACAAATTTCAGAAAACAAGCCTCTTTCCTAATTATAGGAACACGTTAATTTCGGTGAACAAGTTAATTTCCTGCAGATCCATTGAATCACCAATCCCAATGTCCTCGCCAAGTTTACCACGTTGTCCGTGGGTGCCAGGAACGTCGTGTCCTGTGGGGGCCCCGGGCCAGGACCGCAGTGCGGTCTCCACTCTGACGCGGGGACACTGGCCGGGCTTGCCGTTGTGGCCCGCACAGGGGTGCGCTGACGGGCGGCATGCTCATTTCAGTCGGCAGAGCGGCAGGTGCCTGGTAGCTGGTGTCTGTTTCCACTCCTCTGATATGAATATCATTAATGTCATAAAGCCACACATATGGTCCAAAGATTTTCCCCTCATAAACTGTCCTTCTTCCCCTACAGGTTTTGTCCTCTTAAAACATTCATGAGTTGGGGGCGCTGGAGGACATGGGTGAAGGGTCGTCGGGAAAACAGCTGGGTTAGGCTTGCTTGCTTGTACTTCGCTTGATTAGTGTGTGAGCACGTGGAAGCGCCACAGTGGGTGGCGGATGGTGGAGTGCCTGCCCGCCTCTATGAGGGACTGTTTTGCTGTTTCTTTGCCTGAGAGGCGGTTTCCCTGCCTGTGTGCCTGTCCACCATTGGGAGACTCTATTAAACAAGAACGGCCCACTGCTTCACGGCCCGCAGTGTCTCTACTGAATGTGTGGACCTGCCTGGCCTTGGCCACCGGCATTACAGCGTCCAAAGGTATAAACTTCCAGTTATAAGACAAATACCTTCGGGGGGGGGGGTGTATGATACGCAGTGTGGTGAGTATAGCTAACAATACTACGTTGTAGACTTGACATCGCAAAAGGTCTCCCGAGGCAGGGAAGAAAACAAACTTGGAACCATGGAAAGGGGTAACTGTTAACTAAACTTATGGTGACAGCCATTGCCCAGGATACACGTCTATCAAACCATGGTGTCACGTGCCTGAAACTTATCCAGTGTTATATGTCAATTATAGCCCAGTGATATTTTGGAAAAATTCTGAATCCATCATGTTCACCTGAATGAGAAGCTGTGTTTAGTCAGACCAATGTATCTCGCTTGGCTTTCTGTTCCTGCCTTCTCTGGCCACCCTGCGTGGGGAGTGGGTGATTTCAGAAAGCCCAGGACGCCGTGGGCAGCGGGGCTAGGCTGCAGGGGCCGGCCACAGGGAGGGCTGGGGCCGTCCACTTAACGTCCGTGCTGACCCAATGCCCTTCTGCTCATTTCTTCTTCTCACACCTCTGAATCAGATCGGACTAGGGGGTAAATACTAACGAAATACGCAGATTGTCCTATGCGTTCTCCGGGTTGTCTTCTGTCGCGAAAAGTTTTGAGCCACCGAGAGAAGGCTTCTTCCTCTTCTCCCGCCCTCTCCTCTCGCTCTCTGGCTGGGAGACACGCTGCATCTTGCGGTGACAAACCGCATGTATTCTACTCTTGACCCAAACCATTAGTCTCGTGGTCACCACCAGACGCCTCTGCCACATCCAGGCATTAGTTCTGGAGGTGACCGTGGGAAGAACGTGCCGGTGCGAGCTCAGGGTTCAGAGCGGCTCTTCGGAAAAGCTTCCCACAGGCCCTTGTGTCTCCAAGGAGTCGGGGGGGGGGGGGGAGCGGGGAGCCCGCTGACCGTGGGCACCAGCCTCAGATAAAGTCCCTTTCCCAGACGTGGAGAGTGAATAAGTTCACCCTGGTTTATTTTAATCCAGGAAAAATTTTAAAGATACTAATTGGAAGTCGACCACAGGACAGCGAAATAAATGTGAATAAAAGAGGGGGCATTATTTTCTTTGCCGCATTCCAAAAGCATCCCCTTGGGGCAGGTTCTGTGTGGGAGCTGACACCCCGACAAGTCTGCCTGGCATTTTGGGGGCTGAGTTGGCGGCGCAGGGTTGGCAGGAGAGGATGGCAGAGAGAGCTCTGCTGTCGTGCGTGAGAAAGTTTGGGGAGAGAGGTGGGGCTCTGTGGGGGACCAGTGGCTGGAGGGAGACCCACAGGCTGGCCACGGGGAAGAGGGGTGAGAGGCGTCTTGCGTGACTTGGGAGTGGGATAGCACGTGTTGGGCAATGCAGGTTCCCGCGTGGTCTCGTCTGCAGTCACCCGTGCACCCCCGTTGCTCGCATGTGCTCTGCAGAGGGCCCCTAAACAGGAGAGGGCCCCTAAACTGCATCCGGCAGGGGCACGGCAAGGGTGGCTGCTTGTCCCCGGAGGAGTCTGCTGATGAGACAGGAAAGGACTTCAGTCCGAGGCTCTTTGAGGCAGGGTCACGTCCTTACCCAATACCCCACGTCTGTCCTAATGCAGGGGGCTAGAACAGAATCTTAGAGTCTCTAAGGAAAACGGAGATCTTTGTAGTATGTTGAAGAGAGCGATCATTCGTCTTGTGGATCTCCCTGGGTTTGTCAGGGAGCGAGCGCCTGAGGTCAGGAACAGGGAAACCTGGCGTTCCCTAAGCCCCTGGAACTGGGAACGTCACGGGCCAGGGGTCTGTGCTCAGGTTGGTTTGGTTTGGATCCGCGCCACTTGCAATGGAAACTCCTGCAGAGAGTGGTCCTGGTCATCTTCAGAAGGTCAGTCGGGACAAGGGGATCACAGGACGGAGTCTCAGGAGAGGCTCAGGAGCTGTGTGCCACCCTGTCGGCCCGGGACTGGCTCGTGTCTGCGCTCTCCTTTCGGCACCTGACTTGGCCCGAGGAGGAAGTTGGGGCTTCTCCTTGAGAGCCTGTTCTTCAGCCCGCTGCGCCCTGGGGGTGGAGGAGCGGCCACCGCCCCTGCAGGCCAAGGACCAGGGAGCTCCTCATGGCGGGAGACGGCTGGGAGGAGCGGGACAGAAGCACCACACAGAAAGATGCGCAGTAAACCGCAGAGGTCAGACAGCGGGACCTTCTTCCTGCACACGCACGGGAGCGCCCCTCCTTGGCCAGTCTTTCCCACCTCACCTCGCTGCACAGGCCTCCCATGCGTGACCCTGGCCAAGCCACTTCTCCATCCCTGGTCGGCTAGCCTGTCCCCCCTGGGGCTACCTGACTGTCCCCCGATGGGCTGCCAGGCGGTGTCTGTGGCCATCGGCGCAGACCCCTGCTGTCGGCACCCTGCCTACAGGCCCAGGATGGACAGGCTGCACTCACGGCATTCATCCTCGAGCTTCACGGGGCCCCAATTCAGGCTGTTCAGGGCTTTTGAGCCTTAGCTCCTCTGAAGGTCTCATATGGGACTTTTTTAAAAAAAATTTATTTTTATTTTATTCATTTTAGAGAGGAGACACAGAGTGAGAGAGAGAGAGAAAGGGGGGAGGAGCTGGAAGCATCAACTCCCATATGTGCCTTGACCAGACCAGTGCAGGTTTTTGAACTGGCGACCTCAGTGTTCCCAGGTCGACGCTTTATCTACTGCGCCACCACAGGTCAGGCCTCATATGGGGCTTTTGACGGTGGCTGGTGGCTGTTGCCAAGTGCTTCTGTCCTCCGGCAAGGATAAGAGCAAAGACATGGCCTGGAGAACCAGGAAACTGGATCAAGGTGATGGGTACTGATCTCACTTCCTCTCCATTTCTTAGACCTGCTGCACTTACCTCTCTCCCCCAGATCAGCAGAAAGCCCTAGTGCTGTCCCCAAGGGATGCGGGACGGTAGTCGTGCTGGCCCTGCTCTGTCGTAGCCCCATTTAGCCTGGTTCCCAGGAGGTCCACGGAACGTCAGGAGACCAGATTAGGACTAACTCTCCTTTATTATTATTATTTTTTTTGTCTGCAGCTCCTTCCAACATGGCCTCTACCTCCATCCCCCAATAAAAAAGACCTTGTGAAAGTCAGCAAATGAACTTCGCTGTTGACAAGCCCGGGGGCGGTGGGGATTTCCAGGCAGCTGACTTGACTGGTCCAGAGCATTTGCCCCGTGAATCTGCTGTCTCCCAGGGGCACTCCCTTCCCTGGGCCCCACACCCTCTGGTTATCTGACCTCTGTACCTGCTGCATCCTGCCTTTCCTTCTGACTCCTCCTCTGCCCGTGTCCTCCGCACTGGGGCGCCCGGGCCTTGGCCACTGGGTCTTTCTCTTCTGCACTCACCATGTCGGCAGCATCTCCTCCAACCTCAGGACTTGAAGTGACGCATATGTGTACCTGCTTCCCAAGTCAATCCATCTGAGCTGGGAACTCCCACCCCGGGAACTCCCAGCTAACACATCCAACCACCCACTTGCTGGCTCTTAGTCTCCTAACTGCGCATCTGAACTGTCATGAGCTGGATTCCAGACTGTCCTGTGTAGCCCTCCGCCTCCCGTAGGCCGCCCCATTGCAGGCAGTGCCACACCATCCAGCCCTTTGCTCACACCCAGAACCCGGGGTCACCCTCACACTCCCTGCGCCTGGCTCCTCACGCCCATGTCATCCACTGGTCCCACCGGGTCTGACCTCAGGTCACACTCTGGCGACGCCAGCTTGGCCTGGACATCAGAACCTGTTCTCCCTGTCTTCCTCTCCGGTCCCCTGTTCTGACCTTTGCCCCCACCCCCCACCCCCCCGGGTTGATGCCCAGCATAGCAACTAAGAAGGTTCTTGCAAAAGCCAAGTCAGATGATGCTCTTGTCCTGCTCAAAACGGCAGTGCTTCTCAGGGGCTCCCAGGGGAAAAGCCGGTCACCCTCGAGAGGCTGAGAAGCCCGATGTGGTCCCCACGTTTACCCTCTCCCCCATTCCCCCTCCCTGCCTCTCCTTCCGGCACACTCCTTCCCCAGGCCCTTTGCACTGGCTGGTCCCTCCGCCTAGAACATGCTCCCCGGACACCCATGTGCTCACCCCCCACTTCCTGGGGAGGTGGCTGGAATGGTACCTGGTCAGTGGAGCCTCCTCGGATTGCTCCACCCCGCGCCCTGCCCCTTCCACGGTCATATGCATCTGCCAATCAGGCATCAGCACTGGACACAGGCTGTGGTCTTTGTCTGACTTCCCTGTGAGTGCTCTACCTCTCCAGGTCACCTTAGGCTTCTCCTCCTCTTGATCCCCACCCGGAAACAGGGCCTGACCCGTCCTATGGGCTCAGCCAACAGTGGCGGAGCAGACAAATGAATGACAGAGATACATGAATATTTCTACTGCATCAGCTCCCCCCTCCCCCACAAGAGATGTTTGGTTAATAACGCGACTCTCTGTGGGCAGCCTTGAAGACACAGCTTTTCCCCACGCCTTGCTGTGCACCATGGTCTCATCTGCCATGTTTCAAGACACTTAGGTATGAAAAAATAAAAAGAGGTGATGAAGCAAACGACCGGACGACGGCCAAGACTTCCGGAAAATTAAATGCAAACAACAACAAAAATTTTTTTTTTTAAATAGGTGATTATCCAAGATGTGGGGATCATCATATTTGGGGGATATAAAAGTCAAAGCAAAGATTTAACATAAAAAAAATTTTTTTAACTGATAGCTATAAGCTTAAACATTGGAGCCCAGAGGCAAACTTTCATTCCTGTTGCTGTCCGCTCCGAAATCTTCAGCTTATAGATAATGCAGTGACTGGAAGCCAAGACAAGCTTTACTTTCGCCAAGAAATGCTTGGCCAATGATCGTCCACGTAATGACAATTAGATAGGTTTCAGCACCATGGCAGTGACTTGCAGCAGCCTCTGACGGCCGCTAACAAGGTGTGATCATCTGTCTGAGACTCTCATCATTTTTCTGATAAAACATTCATGATACATAAGCCCAGGCACCAAGCAAAGGGAGAGTTCAGAGGCGAATTGAACAGCGGGTGCACTGGGCGTGGGCCCTGGGCCCCGACTTCTGAAAGGACCTGCAAAACCCCAACTTTACACATTTTTTCTAATGACACCAAGTGTGGTTTCATATGTGCAATTTTAACATTAATAGTACATAATATTTTTTATTTAAAAATATGGTTAACATGTCTTTTTATTTTCCTTGTCTCTCTCTTTTTTTTTAAGGGGCCCACTATTTTCTTCTGCGCCCGGGGCCTCAACCAACCTTAATCTGCCTCTGGGACAGTTCAGTATCAAAGAGGGACATGCCGTTGGAGGCTCGTTCCAATCCATGGAGACACAGAAATTTGCTTTGTTATATGACAGTTCGTTTAGGGACCAACAATTTACCTCTGAGTGGAATCAATCACTCGGAGATCCTCAGATGTGATTTTATGCATCCCCAGAGATGGGGTCCTGTCACCAGAGGAATATTTGAGATTATCCCGAAGGGATTTGTGTTCAGTAGTTTGCGGCTGAGGCTGAGAAGCTGGGCGGCCGTGGTTGTGGATGACGGTTTAGGTTTGCTGCCGATGAGGACACGAGGTACTGGTGGCAGGTAAGCCAGAGTGGGTCACAGCCAGGAGCGCCTTGCCTCCTTTCTCCTGACACATTTCTTGTCTGCTGCTGCTTCTGTCTTCTTCACGCCAGAGGCGCCCAAGCACTCAGAGTCCCCCCGAGCACGGGAGGCAGTGACTTCTGACCTGCGTACCTCTTCCTTGGCCAACCCTCCTGTCAGCTTGTCCCTTCCCATCTCAGCAGGTCTCAGCCTGGCCTTCCGGAAGACACTAGCATTCCATGCACACACAACCATACAGACCCACATCACACGCGTGCACGCACACACAACCACACAGACCCATATCACACACTCGCGCGCACACACACACAGACCCACATCACACGCGCGCACACGCACACACACACAGACCCACACCGCACGCACGCACGCGCGCGCGCACACACACACACACACACGCACGTCCTGTCTTAAGGTGATAGACTCCATTTCTAGGCGGTGCTTCTATAAACATCAGACACTAAGGTCAAAGTTCGCAGAAGCTGAAAATGAAATATTAAATTAACACGATGCATTTTTGTGTGCCCACTCTACCTCGATGAGGCTGAAAAAATAAAATACACATTTTGCTTTTTTCAGATCGAAAAATCTGTCAGTCAAAGCAGGATTTTAAATTGTGTACACCTTAACGTTGCCGAGTCATTGAAGCCATGTGACTATACATGCTGTAGCAAGTAGTGGTGTGTGTGTGTGTGTGTGTTGGCAAGTATTATTGGTTGAATTTATTTTTCTGGAGGGTTTATATTTTCTTTCTCTTATTAATTTGGTTAACGGGACTTTCTTTACTTCATCGCCTTTGACTTTCCTCTGCTCTTGGAAGTGGTAGCAATGAACGTTTAACTCACTCTCCTTAGAAGTCTGTTCTGAGCTCTTTGGCAGAGGAAAGGGGGAATGCGGAGCGGGGGATGTTTGCAGGAGAGGGTGTGGTGGTTTCTCTGGGGCCACATTCAGAGGAGATGCTTCACTGAGCTCAGGTCACACTGCGTCCCTCTGTCCGTCACTGGCACAGGGCTGTAGGAACCAGACCTGGGTCAACATGCTTGCCCTGCAATGGGAGTGGACACACACCTCCTCACTGACTATCGGGCCTGTTTCTCTTGACAAGTTTTTACAAAACTGCCGCCCAGAAACCAGGGTCAGGAAAGCCGTCCTAGTGACGTTTCCCATGACATCACCCTCTAATTCTTGACTTTTTTCGTGCATCAGGGTTGGGAGACCAGCTGTCTTGTCCAAGCCTCCCAAGTTCTAGAACTGCCCCTGCTACGTCACCTCGTTTAAGGGGATCGTGTGTTATTTTTTTCCCTTTCTCTTTTCATTTTTTTGGAATTAAACTTAAAGGGGTGACATGGATCAAGTATGTTCTCTTCTGTTAACTCAATGTCTTCTGTGACTTTGATAATCTTTCTAGGTTCCTGGGACTGTTTCCCACACTGTGGCCGATTATGTCAGACCCTTTCAGCCACATGAATTCTCTAGGTCGCTGCCGAGAGCTGAGTTCTGAGAGAGCCGAGGGACGGCCTCATCCAGAGAGTGCCACCGTGATGGGACAGGTGTGAGCTGAAAGCGACCTTGGCTCGGTGAGGAAAACCGAGCCCGGGCACACTGTAGCAGTGCTGACTCGCAGACTCTTTCCACTATGTGTCACGGCCCACGGTTGGTGAAGCATTCCTGCTCAGCTTTCAGTAACTGTGAAGGTAGTTTTTATAGAAGTAGCTTTTACCCGACCCCAGAGTGATAGCCAGAAAAGATACCCTCCTACACAGGGGTCGGCGGGGGCCGCGGGGCAGAGGTTACCGTCTGCGTGGGAAGCTGTAGGCAGCCGGGGATGCTTGGTGGCCCAAACTGGGCGTTCCCGCTCAGCCGGCTTCAGCACTCCCCACCCCCTCTGAGCTGCTTAATTGGTTTCTCTCTGTCTCTCTCTGCCCCCCACCCACCATCAAATCCTACCCATATGTTAAAAAAAAAAATCTTCGAGTTCTTTCTAAAACAACACGAGTCTGTATCAACTTGCATCAGCAAATGGAATAAATTATTAAGATCTCATTCACACACGTGTTACCACAGAAGCTCTGTGTTCCTGTAACCACCTCATGGAGTTGTTCCATGTAAGCTTGAAGATCCTGGGTCATCCACAGATATTAAATTCAGCCTTTCATTTGAAAAGCCCCGGGGCCCTGGGTCGCATAGTTCAAAGCTGTTCTTAAGGGAGTCATTTCTGTCTTTGCATTATTATTCACTTAGGACTGTGGTTTAAAATCACCTCCGTGGAGAACGCATTCCCCCACACAACCCCGTGCCAAACAGGAGCTGATAGGTGAACGTCCCTCTTTGTCTTAAAATCGAGTGCATCAGCAGCATTCAAACCTTCATTAAAAATTCTACATTCGTTGTTATGCTATCAAAGGCCGATCTCACACGCCCGTATTAAACATGTTTCATGCGAGTATATTTGTCTGTGTACCTGTGTCTTCACGTACACTGTGTATGTGTGTGGGCACAGGCACGCTCACAACAGGAAGGTAAATGAAATGGGAAAATGAAACACGTCACAGCAGTGTGCTGCCTTTTCCGAGCGGTCCATTGCATTCAGGGTCCCATCAACCCCTGTCCAGGGCATCTGGGTGGGCAGTGCTCAGCCCGAACCTGGCTGGTCCCGGTTTCCCTGAAGAACTTTGGAATGGTGACAAAGCCATGCCCCTCCGTCAGCCTGGAGCCCCCTTGCTCCTCGCTGACACGGGAAAGTCACACTGAGTGCCCCTCGCTGACACGGGGGAGTCACACTGAGTGCCCCTCGCTGACACGGGGAGTCACGCTGAGTGCCCCTCGCTGACACGGGGAATCACGCTGAGTGCCCCTCGCTGACACGGGGAGTCACGCTGAGTGCCCCTCGCTGACACGGGGAGTCACGCTGAGTGCCCCGCGCTGACACGGGGAGTCACGCTGAGTGCCCCGCACTGACACGGGGAGTCACGCTGAGTGCCCCGCGCTGACACGGGGAAGTCACGCTTAGTGCTCCTCGCTGACACGGGGTAGTCACGCTGAGTGCCCCGCGCTGACACGGGGAAGTCACGCTTAGTGCCCCTCGCTGACACGGGGTAGTCACGCTGAGTGCCCCGCGCTGACACGGGGAAGTCACGCTTAGTGCTCCTCGCTGACACGGGGCAGTCACGCTGAGTGCCCCGCGCTGACACGGGGAAGTCACGCTTAGTGCTCCTCGCTGACACGGGGCAGTCACGCTGAGTGCCCCGCGCTGACACGGGGAGTCACGCTGAGTGCCCCTCGCTGACACGGGGAGTCACGCTGAGTGCCCCTCGCTGACACGGGCAGTCACGCTGAGTGCCCCTCGCTGACACGGGCAGTCACGCTGAGTGCCCCTCGCTGACACGGGCAGTCACGCTGAGTGCCCCTCGCTGACACGGGGCAGTCACGCTGAGTGCCCCTCGCTGACACGGGGTAGTCACGCTGAGTGCCCCTCGCTGACACGGGGAGTCACGCTGAGTGCCCCTCGCTGACACGGGGCAGTCACGCTTAGTGCCCCTCGCTGACACGGGGAAGTCACGCTTAGTGCTCCTCGCTGACACGGGGTAGTCACACTGAGTGCGAAGCTGCCCCCCTCCACTCGGCTTAACTGCCCATCTCTATGGCTCCAGGAGCGTCATCCTCTTTGGCCACAACTGTGACCTCATCTCGGGAAGTTAGCTCCTCTGCAGTCATTACCCTGGTTCTCTGAGAACCCAAGGGAAGACCGCGTCTCCTAGGTTTTCCAGGACAAAGACCTCGGGATGCCAGCGGACTGACTCATCCTGCGGCCCTCCTGCTGCAGTGGCTGGCTGACCCTCCCGACTGGGGGTCCTCGGAGGACACCTGCCCTCCCGTGTGACTGCCGTTGCCCCCTGGATGGCCTTGGGGAGTGTCGCTGTCCTAAGTTCCACGGCCCAGACAAAGAGGTGCCGTGTATTTAGATGACGTCATCTTTCCATGGCCCAGTGCGTTTGCACAAAGACTCTGCTCACTGCTTCTCCCCACCCTGGCTCCTGCTTTGCATATGTCCTACTGGGGTGACGTGGGCAATGCGTCGGGGAGACAGTGTGGATGGGACCCCATGAGAAGGAGTGACTGAGTCTCACTCTCTAAGGCTCTTTTACTTGCATTGACTGTGCCCAGAATGCCTTGCTTAGGGTTTTCTCTTTGGAAGGTTTCCTTATAAAATAATAATAATAATAATAAAATAAAAAGCAATCCAAGTGAGAAAAGAGCCCAGCTTCCAGGAGCACAGGCCACACCTGTGGCCGTGAGCAAGAGAAGACAGAGGGCAGGCAGCCGGGCTGCCCTGGGGGCAGGGACCCGCCCCGTGTCACCCCCTCCAGGGCAGCGGCGCATGGCTTTGCAGGACACGGGAGTGAGGAGCCTCCGTGGTGGTGGGTTTCGTGTCGTGTTCTCAGAGGAGGGCTGTGGGCTGGGCACTGGATCCCCTTTCATCTTTTCGAAAAGACCAGAAAGAAAACTAGAGTTAAATTTGTCAACATAAGGTAGCTGCCACTGATCCATTGCCAACAGGGGTCCCAGTCGGGGGTGTGGAGGAAGGGGCGGCTGGTCAGCTGAACGGTCTGCAAACCGGGAACATGTCACCTCTGGAGGAAAAATGGAAGCGTACTGCCCAGAGACAAAGGGGAGGCCTGCTCACGTCGGAAACGTGGGCCGTAGGAGTTCCTGGGTCATCGGCGCGGCTGTCCTCCTGATGACTGGGCGGGATCAAGTCCGTGACTGGGGGGCCGAGTCCGTGTTCCCGAAGCCCAGCTGCGCTGCCGACTGGGGGAGAGAGCTGGCTCCGCGTGCACCTCTGTTCGGGAAGGGCTGACCTGGGCCATGAACCCCCACCCTTGCTTGGGTCCCCTCTCCTGTTGGCAGAGGCCTGCCTCAAACTGGCAGTCACACATGTTGAGTATGACCTCTGCCTCCCTGAGTGTCGCTTCCCCCATGGGGAGGAGGGGTCATTGGCACTTTGGTTGCTAGTTACCGTAGAGAATAAGTGAGATCATGCAATGCTTCCCAAACTCTCATGCTCATGGGTGAGATTCCCTGTCATCCTGGAAGCCTTGATGACATACCCGTTTTCTATGCAACCGTCCGGGCTGGGGCCTGAGAAGCCGCCCTCCTGACAGGTTTCCTGCCGCCCGGAAGACCTTACTCGAAATAGCAGGGAGACAATGTGTCAATTGTCTGGTACCGGACAGATGATCAGAAGTGGTTGCTGGTCATTATCATTGTGTCCAAACTCGTCTATGTTAATTATTTCCATGTATGGTTCATTATGATGCAACACAATAGTAGTAATCAGGTATTAACTCAAGCAAGCTAGTTTTTATTTACAAATTTCACTCAGTTTCAGCAATGGGTCATAGTTGTTGAGATATCTTTTATTTCTCAACTAGACGAGGGACCCTAACACCTGCACAACCAATCCAAATGGAAATGTGCTTTGCTATTTGGGGGTAACAACAAATTCTAGAACCTTTGAGCTGGAGGGGATGGACGTGTAGGCAGCATCGGCCCCAGTCTCATTTTTAGGTCAAGGATTGGGAGTTCTGGGGGTCCAATGAATTGGATTTGTGGGGGGGGGGTGAGCAGGGACGCCTCCAGAGGATGGCGGTATTGGTTTAGGATTAAACTCTTACCAAACGACTCTCGGCTTTTCTCTCGTTGGCGTATAAAGTGAAATCCAGTGCAAGCTTTCAAATGATTTTTGTGAGTTTCAAAGTGCTGGAGGTCAAGTTCTACATTTGTTATGTAATCTTCTGAGACCCGTGGGAAGAGAAAGTAAAGTCCCCCTCAAACTTCAGCATAGTTAAATGACTTTTCCTTAAAATGTCCATAGGCAATCATTGTAGTTGATGTGGGCTTTTTTTTTCTTTTCTTTTCAGTTTAGAAGTTCCTGTTTATTCCCAAATGGACAAACTCTCAAAGTGCTGTGGATCTGGAGTTGAGATCTGAAGAGCACATGAAGCCAGTTGGCTGTAACGAGGGGGTCGGGGTCGTCGAGGGTGAAAATCACAGCTTTGATCCTCTGCTGAGAACAGAAGAAACCACAGTGAGAAAAACAGCCCTTCCAATAGGGTGTGCAGGGCTTTCCAGTACCCAAATGCAGCTCTCTCTCTCTCTCTCTGGGACGCAGAACGGGCCCATGATTCAAGACCGGTCTTGTGGAATTGGGTCCCCAAAGGCCTGACTTCTAAGTTCATGCTCTTTTGGGGGGTAATTCCTCTAGGGGAGAAATCACCAGGAGCGAATTTAATGTTGAAAACAGGTATGGTTCCTGCATCGGGACGAGTCCCTTGGTCCGCGTGCACTGAGGGCAGGAAGGCGGGGAGACGGCTGCAGTGAGGGCGGAAGTCAGAGGGCTGAGCGCCCTGCGGGGGTGCCTCTGTCTGCCAGCACCTAGCCCACGTGCTGAAGGTCACCGCACCCTGGGACCTGGCAGCGCGGTGGTAACCGGAGCCTGGGTCCCAAACAGCTGTCTTTTCTGATTTATCTTCATTTGGGAGGCAGCCACCCTTTCACCTTCAGAAAGAAGGTTTATGCTTTCTCTCTCCCCACTGTTGGCCTGACAGGATCTCTTTTTGATAGAATGATTAGAAGAGAATTCCATCTCAGTCTTTAAAAAGGAAAATTTAAAAAAGCGGAATTGTGATGTTTCCATGGTTGAAGTCATATGCTACTTGGCCCTTTTAGAGTGATCCATGCTAGAGTTAAAAAAAAAAAAGAGCTTGTCACATATGGTAATGATATGGTAATGAGGGAGAACTCAGCTTAAATACAGAGAACTACTCGGTTCCTTAAAATGATGGCTCTATTAGAAAAAAAAAAAGGACCAAAAAGAAAAATAAAATCAACTCTATCCATTACATCACTGTCATATCACGAGAAGAACTGTTTCCAGAGTTTTATGAATGGGGATTTGATTTTGAAAAATGATGACAAAAGCTTTCTGTCCATTTTCATCCAGATGGAGTTTCATCACCTAGTGAAATCAACTGTGCTCTTGGTTAGGACGGGAGTTTGAATTGGAAATTTTTTTTTTAAAGGGCGTTTTTTAAATGAAGGAGAAAGTCCCTATCCACACTAAGGCCAGCCCCAAATAAACGAGCCTGGAGACACGGAGCACCGGCGGTGATGTGACCCTTTGAGTCCACCCAGCGGTGCCCCCGGCCCGGCCATCTCTGTCCTCTAAGCAACATGACAGGTGGTGTTCTAAAGCCTTAACAAATTCATGCTCGGGTTCGACTCTCTCTCAGAAACAAATCAGGACCAACGTTTGGCAAGAGGCCCTGACCTCCATCTTGAACTTTGGAGGGCCAACAGATGTCCCTCATCCTCAGAAAGCTCTCGCCCCACAGACTCACTCTAATTCAAACAGCTCCCTGGGGAAACTATGCTCTTAGGGGGCCAAACGCTGCCGACGGGCTTTCCCACATTTCCAAGGAAGCTGGTGGTGGTGAAGACTCAGGCAGTAAGTTCCTCCCCGTGGTTATACTGGTCTTCGCTCCACCTCCGTGCTCCCCCCGCGGTTTGGAATCTGGGGCGCGGGCAGGTGGAAAGGGCAGGCCTGTGGCTGAGAGGAGGAGGAGGGGGCCTGGGAGCGTGCTGGGAAGCAGGCGTGCAAGCCCTTTGCCCGAGTCCCCAGGACGCCTGCGGACACCTGTGGACACCTGCACCCCGGGAGTCCCTGACCCACGGGGCGCCTCCTGACTGAGCCTCCGAGCAGCTCCTTGTGTCCTCATGGCCAGGTGAGGAGTCGCCTTTCCGGGACGTGCCGCTGGGGACCTCCCACTTTCGCCCCTTTGGCACTCATATGACTTCCTGATAAAGAAGAAAACATGGACGCCGACTCGTGCCCCCTCATTTGACTCCCTGAGGCCTGGTCTTCCTTTGCTAGTCTCATTTTCTCCTTTCTTCCGAGGACACTTGTGCCCACTAGCCATTCGTGACATTAATTTTGGATCACAAATTGCTTTAGGCTGTCGTCTTCCACGCTCACTAAATTTTTTTTTCAACTTATTTTCTTATTTCCCCCCGAAGGTAAATCACTTAAACCAAATGCTCTTTCATGGGCCATCAGAACCCTTTGGGGGCGGGGGAGGCATCCAGCACCGGCCTGCAGTTGGAGGCACATGGCCCGGGTGTGTGCTGACACACTCAGCAGGGGGCTGGTGGCCCACCCAGCCTTCACTTCCTGAGGGTGCTCTCTGGAGCGCTGCGTGGTGGCAGGGAGAGAGACCAAGGCCTGTCCTTGGCTTTTAGCACCTCCCCTTCTCCAGTCTTTTCATGAGGCATGGGGATGTGCCGTCTGGTTCTGTCTCCCAAGGGCTGGCATCACCCTCCACACGGTCTGCCCACAGTTTTGTTTTTTTTGTGTGTGTGTGTGGCAGAGACAGAGAGAGTCAGGGAGTGGGACAGACAGACAGTAAGGGAGAGAGATGAGAAACATCAATTCTTCGTTGCGACACCTTAGTTGTTCATTGATTGCTTTCTCACATGTGCCTTGACCGGGGGGCTACAGCAGACCGAAGACCCCTTACTCGAGCCAGCGACCTTGGGGTCAAGCTGGTGAGCCTTGCTCAAACCAGATGAGCCTGCACTCAAGCTGGTGACCTCGGGGTCTCGAACCTGAGTCCTCCACATCCTAGTCCAACGCTCTATTCCCTGAGCCACTGCCTGGTCAGGCCACCCACAGTTTTTTAATGGAAGTAACCTCCCTGCAGACCCTTCTTCACCTGACTCCGGAACACACACCCACACCTTTCCATGCATGTGATTGTCCAGTCAAAGGGCATGGGGCTGGGGACCAAGGCGGGTCCTTAGACATACCCAGGGCACACGTCATAGCTGTAATGACAGCAGTGACATCATGCATTTGTAGTTTTAAAGCCTTGACATTGCTTCCACTCCAAGGTCCCAGTCCATACGGATGGCTGACTTCCCGCCTTATTGCTGTTGGCTGATGATGCCTTTCTCCTCACTCGCTTGTTGTCACGACAATGGCGTATGCTGGTGAAACGTCAAGTACTTGTGTCACATGGAAAGAAACTAACAAGTAAATGTCACATTTTGTTAATTAAAGAGATTTTTCTTTTCTTTTTTTTTTTTTTTTAAAAAAAGACATGTTCCACAGATGTTAGGAGGCTTGAAATACTGGTCTCTTCCTATCAACTATGTTGAACTTCGATACTCAGATTAAGGAAACTGTTGACTTCCTAGTTACTGTGTAGATTTAAAAAAATATTTTTAGGTTGACTGCCTGCTCACGCAACGTGGCATTACGGGTTATTTATTCTTCTGAAACATCTTTTGACAGAAGAAAAAGGCATAAAGAAAACGAAATACATGACTGTACTCCCCAGGACTGGTATTTATAATGTGTGGTCATAGCAAAGATCATGTTGAGGACTCCTGTGTGACTCCTTGACTTTCCAAAGCGTGTCTGTGGAGGTGGAATGATGGAAGCGGGGTCATTGTTAACCCACCGTGTCGGTCTGCCTTGAAGGATGGTGCCCGCTTGCTCTCTGGCTGACCGGCTGCAAGCACTTTGCGTGATTAGTGCGTGAGCACGTGGCAGCACTACGTGTGTATGGTCTATGTAAGGCTCCGTGTGCTTGCACTCAGGGCAGATGGCGGGTTGCCTGCCCGCCACGGTGAGGGACCATTGTTGCTGTTTGTGCGAGAGGCGGTTTTCCTGCCTGTGTACTTGTCCGCTGTTGCACACTCTACTAACCAGGAACATTCCACCGCGTTCCGGCTCTGCAGTGTCTCTACCGTCTGCCCAAATCCAGTGTGGACCTGCCTGGCCTCGGCCACCAGCATCACACCCCCTGTTAACTTAATCTCACTAGCCTCCTGCAAAATGCCTACCTCCACATAAACCCCTGGTAGCAACAGCCATTAATGATTACTCCCGGGGTCTTCGTCAGCCATGACTTCCTTCCTGAGCTGGTCCTCACCTATCACCTCGGCAAGGTGTCCTCCTGCTAACAGTGATGTAGGCTGTGCTCTCCGACGTGATGAGAAGAAGAGACGTGACTCCCATACTCTCCTGCCTGGGAAGCGACAGGAAGAGACTCTACCCCTTGGTGAGAAAACACTCAGTAACTACTCTTTTTTTTTTTTTTTAAGGTAGTGGGCTTATTTCTAAATGAGTTGAAAGGACATGGGTTTAAATGTTAACCTAGGTGCTAGTTATCTCAGGGAAAGATATAGGAGGACGAAACAGAGGACCATTCCTAGAAGTGAGCGCTTACAGTAAATGATACTCGTTCCGCGTGGCTGTGTGTGTGTGGCAGCCCGGTGAGCTGATGGAACTTTTCCATTCCGTGGGCAGGTGGGTTTCCTGTGGCACCCCCTGGCTGCCTGAAGAGCTCTATTGTTTTCTCGTGGTTTCCATTACAACACGAGAGCCACCAAGAGGGAATCCTCTGTGGCATTTGCACATGCCGCCATACACCTTTCATCTGTCGGTCGCGCTAGTATCGGAGAGGCGGGTATTAATAGCCCCGTTGGGCAGAAGGGTCGGGATTTCCCTGTGCATGGGTGGATTAACCTTTCAAACTATGTGTTTCTATTTAAACCACCGAGTTACTGTTTGATTCAAAGAGCCATAAAGGCACCCTCTCCGTGTCCCTTGTCAGACCCTGGAGGACGTGTCCCTAGGTCGGAGAGGGGTCTGCAGTGAGGAGCAGGGTGAGTAACCACGGCTGGGCTTTTGCTTTCGTTTTTGCTTCCTAACCGGGGCTGGCTGTCGCTGTGTTGTTTTTTTTTTTCAAGCGCCTGAAGTTTTCATGTGAGAAGGGATTGATAGGGAGCTTGGTAACATTAGCAATCAGGCGAGGGTGTCATGGGTTTCAGGTGGGAAAGGAGTCAGAACCTACAAACTATAACAGTGCGCGGTGTTGTCCTTTACGGGTTTTACAGCCCCCCTGCCCCCCGCAGTCAGCCTCTCCGTCGCCCGACAGATAAATATGCATTTGGAATGACACATTGCATTGCGAGTGTTTTTCCATCAACTTCATTCTTTCAAGCGATCGATCCTGCCCCTGCTCACCGCATGTGGTCACGTGGGTGACCTTCCGTGCTCGCCCCAAGGCTGCCACAGGATTCAGCGGTCTGGATTCAGCAGCTGTGGGGGCCCAGCAGGCAGAGTGTGATGCTGTAACTGTGTGTCTGCTCCCTCTTGTCCCGCGGGACTACCCAACCCTGTCAGTGGGAAGCACGCAAAGTCCTAAAAGTCACTGGGCTTTTGAAATAGTCTAGTTTTCCACGATTGACCAATAAACTTCCCTAGGTATAATTTAAGAGTAAGCAATCAAACTCACCTCCCGAGGCAGGTTGTTTTAAAAGGCAGCCCATGGCCCTGGCCACATTGTCCCGACACACTGAGGTTGTGGGGTCTGTCCCTGGTCAGGGCACACACAAGAATCAACCAGTGATAGCATGAATGAGTGGAGCAACAAATTGATGTCTGTCTCTCTCTTCCTGTTTTTTTTTTTCTCTCTCTCTAAAAATCAATGAACTAGGAAAAAAAAAAAAGAAAAGAGAGAGAGAGAGAGAGAGAGAAGGCAGTTGTTCAAAATCTTTCTGGGAAGATAGCTTACGGTTCTTGAATTATAAAGGGTGAAACAACTATCATTACTAAATGAACAAGCATGAACGAGCGTGGGCAGGTGCCTGTGAGCAGAGCTGTGGGGTCCCATCAATCCAGCACTGCTCCGTGCCTGCCTCAGCCATGGCTCTCTTGCTGTGACGTGCTAACGCGTCTTCCCGGGCACCCCAGGCAATGTCCTGTTGCAGCAACCCCCAAAACCCCGACACCCATGGCCCAGCCCTACAGCCGAGACTGCACGGGGCCATCTTCATGGGAGGGGTCCGCGTTAGAAGACTGTCTTCAGAGGATAGGCGCTCCTCAATTTTTTAGTGCAATTTAAAAGTAAAACAAATCCCCAAACTCAGAATTGTAACATTTTTTAAGTGCAGAAACTAAGAAGACAATTGTCCCCTCGTTTTCTCCCTTCCACCCCCTCCCCACCAGCTTGCTCCTGCTCTCTATCCCCTAAGTCTACATTCCAATTAGTATGTCACTGGCTTCCAGCACGACTTTTCCATGGAAACTGGCAACCACCATGCCCATTCCCCAATTCTGAGATCAAGAAGGAGATGGATGGAAGAAATAATCGTTTTTAAACCCAGGAGTATTAAACTTCCTTTCCCTGTGAAGGGATCTGAAACCTGCCGGTGTCAAAGGGCTCAGTGGAATTGTGGTCCCAGGTGCCTGGTGGCTCTAGGGTCCTTGTCTACAGGGTCTGGGGTTCTTCATCCAGGTAGGGGGGAGGGGAACACAGGGAAGATGCTCAAGTTGTCAACCTTCCTGCTGAGGGTCCGACCCAAGGCCTCCTTTTAGCTGCTGTCTTGAAACGTTACTCAAGAGATGCTCTCCTCTTTGGCACTTGACCGCTCACCCTCCTGGCCTCGCTTCTGCATTAAGAGTAGATAAGGAAGGTTGCTCCGAGGACAAAGCCATTCCTCAGGGTTGTGCTCCCGTCTGCTGGGAGCTGTGACAGTTTGTGGACCCTTCAACTGTTGTTTCTAGGAAGGACTTGGAATAGAAGACCTAGGTTCCACACATATGTCCTCAAGTCTTTAGAAAAAGAGGCAAGAATTAAAAAAAAAAAAAAGAGAAAAGTCTCTCTATTGAAATGTCACACAGCCTGAGTAAAACATTAATTTTATTGGAAATTGCTACCAAGATGAACAATTCCCATGGTTTTAAAATAAAAACAGCATGTGGGTGAAAATTATTCTCGTGGCTGCAAAGCACAGCCCCAATAAATGGGCCCCTGGATAGAGCTAAGTACAGAAAAGCACCTTGGATGACGGAGAAATAGTTCCAGGGAGCTGTGAGCCCACAGTTGATAGATTTCTCTGCGAAATCATCAGAGGTAGTCATTCTGTTCTTTTGCTAATCTGACATGTACAAATTCTGCAAGACGAAATGTGTTGAGCAGGATAAATTCATAAAATACATTTGAAGGCAAAGTATCCCTTTCACAGTTTTTGAATAGCATTGTAAATTACAGGTCTGGTGAACTGTTTACTTCTGACATGAATAACTATGGATAAGCAGAGGGCGTGACATCCAGCTAGATTATTATCTACTTACAGGGTCACTTGTCGGTGTGTTTTTCAAGGGGCCACCATGTTCACTTTCCCCCTTCAATTTTAGAGAATTATCTTTTTTTTTTCTTTTTTTTACTAACTCTTGACCAGGAAAAGTTGTTCAAAATCTTTCTGAGAAGATAGCTTACAATTCTTGAATTATAAAGGGTGGAACAACTTATCGTTATTAAAATAAGCAAAAAACTTGTTCGGCTAAAAGCGACAGGAGAAAGAGTTCCGCTCTAGGATTCCTCTTGTAGAGAGAAAGATAAAATATGGGAACAGGACCTACATGATGAAATTCGATTGATAACTGAAAAAAAAAAAAGATAAGTAGGAAGATTCTCAACATTAAAGTGTTTAATCTAGACAGACTCCATCCTCCCTAAATGTGTGCCAGAAAAGAAGATGAACTTCTAAGTGGAGATTGTTCTACTGCTTGTTTATCAATGAGAAAATAATATCAAAACTATAACCATACACATTAAGATAAGACCGACGCATAAGCTGTAAACTTAGTGCGAGAAGATCTGGATTTTTGCATCTGAAATCCAGTGTCCAGGGATCAAGTCTCATCTCAGCATTTCATGACCAACGGAAAGCATTTGTTAAAGAATTCCAGTGTTGAGTTCACTCATTAGGAACTATGACTACAACTAAATGTCCTTCATGTATTTTCACTTAAGTAATACTTAGAGAGCATAGTCCCTTAGTTATGTGTCCATTAATCTGCCGTCACAGATTCTCCGCTGCCAGGTCGCAGCAGGGCACTGGCACACCGTTGTATGAAAAACTGACAGCCAGGTAGCCAACCTGGATGTTCAAGTTCCAAGGCAATTTCTATGAGTGATAGGTATTCAGGTCTATCATCATGGCTTGATTTTAACCCTTTGAGGAGTGAATTTTCTTCATACTTGCTGACCCCTGGGAGTGAGGTTTTTTTTGTTTTAATGAAATTAGTTTCAGTTACAGTTTTATTAACTTAAAATCATATTTGTTTGATAACCAATTTATGGAAACAGGAAGAACATATATTTGCCTTTTTTTAATGTTGCCTTACACATTTTTAAAATATGATCTTACTCTGGATGGTCAGGAGGCACAAGGATGTACATGAATGTTCGTACTACTCAAAGGGTTAATAAAACTATATTATTAACTAAACATATTATCTCTGTTAATTTTTAGTATATTTATTATCATTATTATTATTTTTAAAGTATAGACTCTGACATGGCTTCTATTGCTTAAAATTTTGGTCCAAGCCAGAGAATACTCACCTGAAGCATATTCACATGAAACAAGCAACAGACCCTAAATCTCCATTTTTGTGATTATTGGCCAATCATCATTCATAAATAATAACATACACAATAACATTTATATCTCACAAAAATTCACTTCCTTTTTTCTTTATTTTTCTTTTCCAAGTGAAAGGAGGGGAAATAGAGAGGCAGACTCCCACATATACCCAGACTGGGATCCAACCAGCAACCCCCACCTGGGGCTATGCTTGCAAACAAGCTATTTTTAGCACCTGAGGCAGAGGCTCCATGGAGCCATCCTTAGTGCCTGGGGCCAATGCACTTGAACCAATGGAGTCATGGCTGCGGGAAGGGAAGAGAGAGAGAGAGAAGAGGGAGGTGTAAGGATGGAGCAGATGGTCACTTCTCCTGTGTGCCCTGACCAGGAATCAAACCTGGGACATCCACAGGTTGGGCTGACACTCTACCACTGTGCCAACCGGCCAGGGCCAAAAAATCATTTTCTATACAGTCTTTCCTGCAAGTTTTCAGTATTGAGGGCTTCCATTCCACCATGCTTACTTTGCGTCTCCGGTTCACTGGGCTGCTCTAGGCAAATCACCTTGTCGCTCGTTAGCAGTGCTTTCTCATGCGGCATCGTTTCATTTCTGTGTGCTTCCCTTTGAAGACAGGGATGATCAGACTTACCTCCCAGGCGAGGAACTTGGGGCTCAGGCAGCTTTTAAATAATTTGCTGCAAGTCGCAAAGCTGGTGGAGGGTCAGTGACAGATGGGGATCCACGTTTTCGACGCTGGATCCAATTATCTTTTCGAGACACCCATGTTCAGAAACATGAACTTATAACTTGGGGGGACCTCAGTGAAGTTCTTGAGGGGAAACCCATGGTACAAGAGGAGTTCCTAAGACCAGAGCCGCAGGAAGACCCAAGGCAAGCACGTGTTGTGGACTGCGGAATGAGAGACCATTCCAGGGACAGGGTCCTCTAGGAGGGTGAGAATTGGCCATTGGTCATCTTTCAGTAAGACTCTGAGGCACGTGGCAGTTTCTACAGTCCCAGAATGACCAGTTTCACAGTACCTGACTGTCGGAAGGACCCTTAGCCATTCTAGTACCCAATCTCTTCTCCCATCAGAGATGGTGAGAGCATCTTACCCAGGGGCAAGCACATTTCGTGACAGTGTTGGTGACCGAGTCTTGGTCTCTTGACTCCTGGCTCAGGAAGTTTTCTCGTTTTTACCCCCAGATGTTGGTTTTTCATACAGCGGCATACCTGTGTCCTGCTGCGAGCGGCAGTGGAGAATCCGTGATGGCAGAGAATTTGACTTTCTTGTGATAAAACAAAAAGACTTCTTGGAAGGAAATAGATGACAAAAGTCCCCTGATTTGACACCTTTCTCAGAAATATGAAATGGAAAAAAAAAAAAGAAAGATAAAGAAAAACAACATTAACAGCAGTTCTTTGGGGGTATTTCTATCTTTTGGTTTAGCCAAACAATGTTTAGTCCAAAATTTCTTCCTCACTCCCCACCCAGCTCCCGCGAGCCGTCACTGTCAGTGAGCATGGTGGGTAACCCCCTCCCCTCCACCTTCTTCCACACACTGTGATTAAAGGGCCTGGAATGCCCGTCACACGTCAGCCTCTTACCTGCAAGAGGGGATAAGTGAATGAAGCCTCATACCAGATGTTCAGTCTTTTTTGATTACACTGTATTCTAAAAAAAGCCTTGAGCATTTGCCAAGTGTGACATAGAAATTACCTGAAATATTTTGATGGAGCCTTAGCTTTGTGCTTCTAAATTCAGGTTGGTTTTACAGAGGGTTCCTGTTTATAAACAAAGGATTCCTTTTTTTCCTTTCTCTTTCTCTCTCTCTCTCTTTTTCTTTTCTTAGGTACAGTGACTTTGATAGAGACCTCCAGGAATGAAGTTTCTTGAACATACAAACAGGTATCAAGAGTGGTTTAGACTAAACTACAGTATTTATTAAAAACCCCGCATTGATCCTGGCCACGGTCCCCAATCCTCACAGTAGGCATTTGGCAGTGACAGTCACAATGTTTTAGAACTTAAGGGACATTAGAGATAGTCCAATCAGGTCTTCATTCTTCAGAAGATGACAGAAATCTAGAGAAAATAACTAATATGCTTAAGACCACACAGAGTTCCTTCAGGAACTGGAACCAGAAAAATAAAAACAACAAAAACATCTGTTTTCTTATTTAGGGTTTTTTTTTCTTCTTTCTTCATGTTTCTTTCTAATTAATAATAGCAAGGACCTCAGAACCGTTAGGCTTTATGATCTACAGATAAACCCATGCTTTGGAAGTTACAAAAGGCAATGACGGATCAACTCTTGATAGCTGTTTAAAGCCTATAGAAATGTCTTTTTTAAAAGAACACTGTAGTTTGTTCACGTTATGGTTTTTATTTTTTTTTAATGAATTTTAAAACCATGCAGGCCATGCCTGCAGACCTCACCACCTCCTAATGCCACCAGTTTGTGTCAGATTCTGGCTCTGCAGGCATTTTCCCCTTCCCGACGGGAACCATGGGTCTTTTTCTGCCCTGCACTTACTTCGCTCGGCAGGGATGAAGCCCCTGCCTCTCTAGGACAGGAAGCTGGGCACTGGGCATGCTGGATGCTCACCACCCATGACGGCCACTCGTTTCTGCTTCCATGAGCTCTGCGGTCCATCGACTGAGAGTCTGTCTTGTTTGTTTACCTCCAAACGATGACAATCTTCCTTTTCTTTTTTGGCAATGTCACAATTTAAATACAATTTATATAAGCCGAGGATACACGCGTCCAAGTCTAAAGATAGAAGAACCGTGGTTTCTATCCAAGCTACTTTGGGCAATCGAGGGGTCTTGCTTGATTTAAATGGGATGTGGGGGGGGGGGGGAGGTGACATCCAAGTCTGGGAAGAGCTCATGAAGGCTGTGGGTCAGACAGCTTTGTAAATGTCCTCAGATTCAGATCCCCTTGTGGAGAAACTGAAACTAGAGTTCACAGAGGAGTCGTTGGCCAGCACGCCCATGCAGACCGGCACGCCACCAGGGCGTCCCCACTGGGAAAACGGGGCTTGGCAGCATTGAAGTTACAGTGATTAATATGGTATTCCTGTATTATTCTTTGGGAGTCCAGGTTTCAACCAATTTTTAATCAACTGATTACCTGTACCTCTCTTACGTGATATATAAGAAAGCACCTTACATATTTACACACCAAAATACCCTTTCTAAAAAAATAAAATAAAATAAAACCCACAGCAACGTAAATGCTTTTACATATGGGAGAGCACACATGAGTGTTTTTCATCACAGTAGCTTAGAACATCTCTACTGTGTATTATACAGAGAAACAAGGATGATCATTTTGATCATGGTTTAGTTCTTAACCTAAGACACTTCATCCTCGAGGTATCCAACCCGGCTGACATTTGATTTTGAATTTAGTCGAGGTGGACACTGAGGTGAAACAGAGTGTCTAAGTGAGTGTCATAAGGTCTAAACTGTTGCCCCAGAGGGAAAAGCCCATCAGCTTCGGGCTTTTTCATGCCTTCAATCGCATGTGTTTTGACACATTCTGATGCCCTCGCACAGCCTTGACCAACATAACAAACTTACACAATGGTTGAAGAATTCTTTGGCAGTTTTCAGCATGACATTTTCTAGGTCTGTGAAACCTATTTTTGAAGAGTTGACTAGAATGGGTAACACACCCGGGCCCTTTAACCCGACGTTAGAAACACAAGTATATTAAAAGCTGTCACCACGAATGGCAAAAAAAGCTCGTAAAACTTGGTTTACCTCCAAGGGTAAGTTTATTCTTTCAAGCTGGGTTACTTTGGAGCTGTTGGTTGTGCAGACTTCTGCTTGAACAATCAAATCGCTTATGGTCTTCACTGACGTGCAGAAATTCATCCAAGGCTCTGGATATCTGTCAGTGAAGTTAAACAGAGAGCGACAGCTGTTCCTTGAGCTATGAGAAAACCTTAGAAAGACGAGGAGGGGCTGGGGGTCGGGGGTAGGGGGTGGAGGAGAAGAAGAGCAAGAAGGTAACTCAGTGATGGAACAAAGAGATGTGTTGGCTTTTAGCTTGGAGAAGGTCACTAGCCAGTGAGGTACTTGGACTCCGGAAGTCGTTGATTCTCAGAAATTTGATGTGGTTTATACTAGTCTCCCCCAAACCAGGAAAAATGAAATTATAAAACATCTATGGAAGTTTTTTTGCTTCTATATTTTTTTAATATAAAGAAGGCAAAAGTAAAATAATGTAAATAATCTACTAAAAGTATCTGAGCGTTGGTGTATGGGGACTGGGTGGTGTAGGTATGACTTCTAAGGCTCCTTTTAACTCTGAAGTTCTGATAAGATTCCAAGTGAAGAAACAGTTGCGTGCCCTCAGGCTGTTGGTGCTCGTAAGTCTTACCCTCCTCAAACTCAACTGCTAATACCACTTGTTCTCCATCCCCACATCCGTTCTCTGTCCAGTTAGACACATTCCTTCATTCTTCCACTTTTAAAATATTAGGCAAATAATTGTGGTCAGTTTACCACCTTGACTCATGCTGGGTGCGGGGAGCTCATACTGGGAGAACGTAGCCTGTGGGGGTGGAGGTTGGTATGGATCTGACTGCTAAGGCCACTTTTGACTCTAAAATTCTACGATTCTAAGATTCCTAGTAAAGAAATTGGTGTTTGCCTTCAAAGAATTCACCCCTCTGTTGAGAAGGTAGGATGTCTTAGAGGCCCCAAATCTGGGATTTTGATTTTCAAATCCTCAAGACCGAGCATGGTACTTGGCTCCCTGTCTCAGTTAAATGGCTGTCTTAAAAGAAATAAAATGTAGGCCCTGGTCAGTTGGCTCAGTGGTAGAGCATCGGCCCTGCGTGTGAAGTCCCAGGTTCGATTCCTGGCTAAGGCACACAGGAGAAGTGCCCATCTGCTTCTCCACCCTTCCCTCTCTCCTTTCTCTCTGTCTTTCTCTTCCCCTCCCACAGGCAAGGCTCCATTGGAGCAAAGTTGGCCCGGGCACTGAGGACGGCTCCATAGCCTCTGCCTCAGGTACTAGAATGGCTCCGATCGGAATGGAGCAACACCCCAGAGGGACAGAGCATCACCCCCTGGTGGGCATGCCGGGTGGATCTTGGTTGGGCCCATGTGGCAGTCTGCCTCTCTGCCTCCCTGTTCTGACTTCAGGAAAATACAAAAAAAAAAAAAAAAAAAGAAAGAAAAAAGAAGAAGAAATTAAAAGTAAAAGAATATGTGTAGCAAGGTAAAAATGTCTGAGGTGGATTTGGTGAGGAGCTGGTGAACCATCGTCAAGGGGGACTACTGTGTGCCACTGGGACTCGGCGTTCGGCTCTGTGCCCTCTGGTTAGTGCAGCCGCCCCCTGCCTATTTTCCTGTCTCCACGGAAGCCCATGGAAATGCAGCAAGCCCGTGCTGCCCTTCCGGACTTTTGTGCTCTGGCTCAGTGAAAAACCACAGGAGACAGAACCTCAGGAGAATTCCTTACCTTGTGGTTTAATGTCACCTTGACCTCTGATCAGTGGAAGTTCAGTTCAGAGAGGCACCCAATGCTTGCTAAGTCTCAGGAGACTTCTGAAGTTGTCATCTGAGATGAATGGATGGATGGATGCCAGGAAGGAAGGAAGGCAGGCAGGCAAGAGAGAGAAAAAGAGAAAGACAGAGAAGAGAAAGAGAGACAGAAAAAGAAATAAAAGAAACAAGGAAATAAACAGAGAGAAAGAGAGAGAGAAAGAGAAAGTGCTGATACTGAGAACAGTCCTCAGGGCTGGCTCAATTCTATTTGCTTCCACTTGAAAGAAAAACCCTTCAGTTGCCGAGGGTCTTTGTCTGATTGTCTTCTTTGTTACTGTTCTGTTGGAAAACATCTCTAGTGGTGCAGATGCATAAATTATTGAAAATTATAATTACGCCTGGGATGCTGACTCTTCTGGTCACTGCTAGCTGATATTTTGACTTCCTGGATAGAAAAACATTGAGTGTGAAAGGCTAGCCCACGCATGGCTACTTAGATGGAAATACCACGTCTGGTGAACCAGTACCTTTGAGACAATACCTGCCCTGTCTGTTTGCAGGACTTTAGATGTGCTCTCTGTGAATCTGAAACTATAAAATTTTAAGTCTGGAAATTATTCTCTTAGCATACTGTCCTGGGGTTTGTTTACCACCAGATGTGAAATGATATGATGTCATTGCTTAAGAGATATATTTGATGAGGTTTCCTTTAAAATGTAAACATTTTATATCTTACTTTTAAAAAATATATTTTAGTATTAAAAGTAGAGCTCACTTTATTTCAAGCTTGAAAGCTCACCTGTCTGATGTTCAGTTACTGAACAACAAACCAAATAATGGACTAGGAGTCAAGTGTCTTGACATTGAATCCTATCGTCCATCAGTGAGCAGGACCATTTGCTCTCTTGGGGCCTCTTGTCTTCTCTCCTGAAAAATGATGGCATCCCAACTCTCAGAGTATTCTCCAAAGCCTCACATTCTGGGACTCCTGGACACTCTGAGACTCCATGTGTTACTGCTATTCTTCTAGAAAATTAACATTTTAAATTTTAAAAAAATTATTCATTTTGGAGAGAGAGGAAGGAAGAGAGATAGAGAGAGAGATTGACATTGTCTTGTGGTTCCACTTATTTATGCATCCATTGATTGATTCTTGTATGTGCCTTGACGGGGGATCAAACCCACAACCTTGGTGCATTGGGATGTTGCACTAACCAACTGAGCTACCATGCCAGGAAATTAGCCTTTTTTCATTTTTTTTAGTAAAGTAATTTTAGGAATAAAGAAAGCATCAAAGACTTTTTTTTTTTAAACCATACTACAAATTTATTTAATTAGTTAACTAAATTTTAAGAACCTCCTCTCCTAAAAATGACAGTATGGGACTTACTACAAGGTACCCTTTGTCAGGCAGCACCTCGCTCGCCTGCCTCCTCCGCAGAACCGTGTGCTCTCCGCAGAGTGCCTCACGTCCAGACCCTGGGCACGGCTGCCATTTGGCGTCCTCAAAAGACAGCTGTAGTTGTTGGTGGTCCCGTTCTTACAGCCGTCCCAAAAAGCCTTCGCTTTCATCTCTAGTAACTGGCTACCCTGGTGGTAGCAGATGACTTTTAAACGGCTGTCACAAGCGGAAAACAAAACAAAATTAAAAAGCCACCTTCCCACACGATGTACAGAAGGCTTGCCAAGAGCTGAAGCGAGCGCTTTTTTGAGCGTTTTTTTTTTTGGGGGGGGGGTCATTGTAAGAATCAAATAGAAACTCATAAAATTCAGGACAAGCTGGCTTCGTGTTTCTCACGGGCCTGAGGTGCCCTAGTTTCCTGATGGGATCACGACAATTAGTGGTTTCCAGACACGTTCCAAACGTGTTAAGTGCTTGCAGGGCTTGGCTTCTAGAACGTGCACAAGTCTTCAGAGACCTCCCTCTCCTCGGAGCCCCATGCGGGGCGGTGACGTCTGGGTGATGTGTGAGCGCCGCGTGGTGTTTAAGTTACGATGGATATTAAATAGAAGAGAAAGGGGGAAGTGAACAGAGAAATTGGTCTTAAACACTGTTTTTTAACATTTTTCTCCTTTCTGTGGTCGAGTTGCTAGTCCCCTCATCCTCCTCCGGGAAGCTGTGGAAATAATCAGCACCTCCTCCTGGAGACAAAGCCGGAGTGAGCGGGGGTCTGTGGGGAACGCTTGGTGTCACCGGGTCGCTCAGAGCCCCTGGAGAACCCATTCCCGGGCGGCGGCTCGCGGAACCACAGACGCGTCAGCCCGACACGCTGACGGTTTGGCGCTCGTGGGTGGAATGCTCGGGTCCCTGCATTTGCTCCTGGACAATCTCCCCCTGTCGGGAGACCCCTTTCTAAACTGAGCGGCTGGGCCTCTGGTTAGGCTCAGCCTTCTACCTTGGATGGACGCTGGGCAGGGGGCAGGCGTGTGGTCTGTCTCCGCTCCACCCACGGCGGGGCTGACAACCAGACGCGAGAGTTGAAAACATGGGCTGCGAGGAAAATGCATTGAACAGCCGGTGTTCCCCTCCAGGGCCGGCCACAGGGATCGATCCTTCCCTGGAGACACGTCCCAGCCTCACGTGCCCGTCCTATGTTTGGTCTTTCAGATTCCGTGTGGACAGCTCGTAAACAAAAGCGAGGAGTGCGCTGGGCCCCTGGAAATGTCCACCCTCCCCACCGAAGATTCTGAAAGGTAACTGTGGTTAGTGATGCGGACATGCCAGTCGGAGGAGTGCTGAGTTCTGCGGTCAGACAGAGGGGGGTGATGTATCTCTTGGGAGCCGAGGAGAAGGATCTGACAGAGTCATACGCGGAGAAGAAGAAAAAGGTGGCGGGCAACAGTGTGGACTGTCGGCACCCTTTCTTTCACTGTGGCTGCCACTTGAACGCTCTGTCCAGTGCTATCCATAGGCCAAGAGTGATGCTGGGCCTTGGAGGTTATTTGCTTTTGAAAGGATTTGGCAAATTCCCCTTGATGAGTTTGGCCCTTGGGATCATCTATCTGATACAGCACAGCTTTTGTCCCAGATGACAGCTCTATTTGTTACTATGGCGGAGAGGTAGCTAGCTCTAGCTTCTTTCCTGACTTCCTTCATCCTTAGCTCAGGTACAGGGTGAGAGATTCACTAAATCCTATATATAGATCCCTTCCTCGGCCACCTTCCACATTCGATCAGCCTTTTACGGCTTTTCTCAAGCCTTAACTCTTTCATCCACCTGTAGAGTTATTTCTTTGACTTCTTATTTGTCACCTTTTACAAGCAAGACACTGTTCTCGCTGCTTACAGAACGGGAATCGGACAGGGAGGGCGCTCTGTTCCAGCCACTCACCGTGGAGCAGTGCAGTGCACACCTAGTCCAATATATGTGGTGAATATCTGGTCTCCTGAAAGAGTCCCCAACAGCCACTCTGGCCCCAGGAAGGTGGGTTCCCTGGTTGTCAGTGTAATGGGGTGCACGGAGAAGGGGCTGTTAGACCTCATCTCTGGTAAAAAGAAAATGGGGGGAAAGATATAAAAAGAGGAGAGAGTATTCCAGGCTGAGGCAGAATGCTGTGGTGGGAACGTGGGGACCGTGGTGGGACCAGTGAGCAGCTCGGCGTGGCTTCCACATCAGCCATGGAATCTGTCTCGAGTGAGAGGCTGAGCGGCTGAGAATGTGTTCTACAGGCCAGTGCTTCTGTCAAAGTGAAGGGTGATTCCAGGAAATAATAAGACTCAGGTTCCTAAGTCAGTGTTGTTAGAACTGGGGTTCTCACAACCTGTGGTTATCGGGGTTTTTGGTCTATGAAAATTCATTAATTAAAAGAACCCATACTTTTAATTAAAAACACTTTACAATAAAAGTGTCTCTTGTACTTGCAAACATGAGACAGATGATTGCGTACATAGGCAGCCATTAATAATTATGGTCGGCCCTGTACAGTTGGCTCAGAAGTAGAGCGTCAACCTGGCGTGTGGAAGTCTCAGGTTCAATTCCCAGCCAGGGCACACAGGAGAAGCACCCATCTGCTTCTCCACCCTTCCCCCTCTCCTTCCTCTCTGTCTCTCTCTTCCCCTCCTGCAGCCAAGGCTCCATTGAAGCAAAGTTGTCCCTGGCGCTGAGGATGGCTCCATGGCCTCTGCCTCAGGCGCTAGAATGGCTCCAGTTGCAATGAAGCAACTCCCCAGATGGGCAGAGCATCGTCCCCTGGTGGGCATGCCTAGTGGATCCCGGTCGGGCGCATGCGGGAGTCTGTCTGTCGCCCACTGCTTCTCACTTCGGAAAAATACAAAAACAAACAAACAAACAAAAAAAAACAAATTAGAAAAACCCCAACAACGAAAAAAACCAATCACGGTCAGAGGACTGACGATATCCTTCTCCCGTACCGCTCCGCCAGTTCTATCTGGCATCAGGAACAAGCATTTCAGCCTTTAATTACATACATTTAGCATGTTGTGCCGCCCTGTTCTCTATTGTTGTACAGATTTTTTAGGAAATGTAAGTAAAGTATAAATTTCCATCACAGGAGTAATCTAAGGGTCAGCTGATTACAGGACACCCTCTGAGACAGTGTGGATGTTATAGAAGCGTAGAAGGCCACACACAATGTTGAACAACATCCTGAAAGCATGACACCTCGTCTCCCTTTGGTATCAGAGGTCCATGCTGGGCAACTATTGCCAGCTTCAAAAAGAAAGAATGAGAGCGAAGAAAGGAAGGACCCAGAAGGAAGGGAGAAAGGCAGACCCATTGTTTCTGTGTTTTGAGGACACGGATATGTATATACTTAGCTTTCTCTTCAAAGCAGCCACTCTGCAAAGCGGTAAGGGCCACCCTCCCCCACCCCCCCACCCTCCCCCCCCACCCCCCGCCACACGCACTGTTTTCTTCCCTGTGCAGGATGACAGGGACTCTGCAAGCTCCCGAGCACCCCCGGCCCCTGTTTCACGGACCCCTGTCCTCGGCCACACATGTTAATGTGTAGATCCTCTCTCCAGTTTCCTGTTAGTGACTGTAATACAGACTTGAGGTAATTAGTATCCTTTCTCCTACAGTCGTAAGAAAATAGTATCTCTGAGAGAGAGAGAGAGAGAGAGAGAGAGAGAGAGAGAGAGAGAGAGAGGACCTTTGATAGAATGTAAAATGCTTAGGCGATGGCTTTCAGGTTAACCTTTAAGGGGCATGCGATGTGGGGTCCAGGGGCAGGGCTGGAAGTTTGGAGGGGCAGAATTGAGAGGCGGCCAGAAGAAACAGGGAGATGAGACCAGAGGGCAGGAGCAGAACCCACTGTCTCTCCTGAACTGTCCCCTCTTCACTGACCCATGGGGGTCCCAAAGGGATAGAATTTGCTGTCACTTGACATTGTATATACGAATATTATTATGGCTGTCATGCAAGCTTCTTTTCAAAGTAAAAGAAAAGGAGTAGCTGACACGATGGTGATTCCAGTGTGTGTGTGTGTTTGTGTGTGTGGGGTTACCAAAGTAAATATAGCATTCTATGGGTTTAAGGTTCCCTGTGACTGGCACCTCAAAAGTGTAGTGTTTTAAAAGCAGCCCCACTCGACACAGCACACTCCTGGGGTCCGATCACCCTTCCTTGGAAGACCTGTTATAATAACGCCCACTCTTACTTAAATTTTTCTGAAGCAGATACTCCCCTAACCAGACCCTTATTTTCAAGGAAATCTATTAGGACTGATGGTAGCTGGAAGGAGAGGTCGTCCCAGAAAATAATAAAATGCGTGTTAAGTTCTCACGGGGTGCCCCCTCTCCCTGGCCTTGACACCTGCTCATGCGAGGCCAGCGAATTCACCATGACTGAATCGCTTCTCCGTCGCGCACCGCCTCCTGGGAAACACGAACTGTCTCTCCTGTATTCAAAGCACTCAGATGTCTTTATGCAAACCACAAGTTCACTTTAAGAAATTTAAACAATAGAGGTTTTCTCCCCCCATGTGAATAGCACGCCCTCTCCAGATGTAGTAGTTCACAGCCAAACAGCTGCTGGTGTATAATGTCCTTTAAGGCGCTCTCTTTTTTTTTTTTTGCTCATAAAGGGAAGAGAAGTGTTGGGATGTTTATGGGGTGATGGGCAGATGTTTTCTTTATTCATTTTAGAGAGAGAGAGAGAAAGAGAGAGAGAGAGAAGGGGAGAGGAACAGGAAGCATCAACTCCCATAGGTGCCTTGACCAGGCAGGCCCAGGGTTTTGAACCAGCAACCTCAGTGTTGCAGGTGGACACTTTATCCACTGTGCCACCACAGGTCAGGCGGGCAGGCAGATGTTTCCACTGGAAAAAGAGTACACATGTGGTCAGCAAAAGCTGAAATGATCTCTTTTGATGGATGCCATCAGCGTTTGTGCCCTTCTTTTGGCCTCTTTTAGTTTGAACCTCCTTCTCACCCGATCGTGAATTAAACTACTCTGGGCAGGTAGCACCCAGGGCATGGGTGTGGCGCTGGCCACACTGCGGAGGAGTTGACGGTGTCACCCACTTCCTCCGGCACAGGGTATGCCTGCCTGTTCCCGTCCTCTCATCGGGCGGGAGGAGGAGTAAGGACTGCTAATGACTTACAGAATATCTGAAATCCTATTTTTTTTTCCCTCATAAATTTTACTGACTCTTGGCCAGGCTTCTCATTGTTTTGATATTAATAGGTCCGTGAAACAAATTTGTCAGTTTTTCGGAAAGTGTAGTTCTTCAAACTAATGAACAGCAACGTCGTATTGGGTTCTGGACAGCAGGCTAACTGGGTCGCGTCTCTTTCCAAAAGAAGAAAGGCGCATCTCTGCCGTGGGTCTGGGTGGAATATGTGACACACAATCTACTCTTATTGGAGGGAGTCGTGTGCAGAGATCCAAGACAAGGGGCTTTTGGAAAACCCGTGTTTTCAGCTGGAAGTGACAAAGCCCCTCTGTGCTAAGGAGACCGACAGGTAAACACAGACTTCCCCTTCCCTGAAGCCTGGCTCACACAGCACGCCCAAGACAGCACCGGGTTCCGGGACTTTATGCCTACATCGATGTGGCAATCTCTCACAAAGCTCCTACTATGTGCTAGGCAGCGTTTGGAGGGATACTGCTGGAAAGAATATCAAATTAGAATGCTCCCAAGAATCTCCTTGTTGGTTACCTGGGGCGGAGATGGTCCTGCTTCTCTGGATGAAGTCTGTGTCTCTGAGACTGGATCGGACAGCTTTTCTCTTCACAGTAATGGGCGCTTGGGAGTCACTCCACCAGCTTGGAGGCCTCCGCGGGGGCCCCAGGCAGACAGCACCATGCAGCCAGCTGAGCCGGCTGTCTCTATTTTTTATTCTTTTCTCAGAAGGCTTTAAAGCTATAGGCAACCCCTCCAACCCGATAATTGAATACACACAGCTTCCTGAGGCAGTACATTTGGCTTTCGTGGTTCACACTTGACGTGGTTCACAGCCAATTAAAATGATGGAAGATGCTGTATTAGCAAAAATTTAGTTTTCATGGCAATTTGGAAATAAATTCATGACTCTCTCTAGGCGACTCTGACGGGAAGTCACATGAATGCACTAAGTGAGGACAGTAACTGGTGAAAATGAAGGGACCCAGGTTTGGAAAATTCATCTTGGCTTTGGAATGGAACTTTTCCTTTTATTTCTTCATATAAATTAAAATATTTATAATTTAATACCCTCAGAAAATTGATGTTTCTTTGTCTCTGGTAGACTTTTGCTTCAAATACCGTGTATATCTCTGTTCAAATATAAGCAGGTTATGTTCAGAATATGTTGGAAATATATTTTTCTTTCTCACTTTTAGTCATTCATATTATTTGCTTATTTTTATGTTGACGTGGTATTCTTGATGACATTTTCTTTTTAATTAAGTGTGAGGCAGAGAGGCAGAGAGACAGACTCCTTCATGCACCCCAACTGGGATCCATTCAACAAGCCCCCCATGGGGTGATGCTCTGCCCATCTGAGGCTGTTGCTCTGTTGTTCAGCAACTGAGCTATTTTAGCGCCTGAAGTGAGGCCATGATACTGTCCTCAGCACCCAGGGCCAACTTGCTCAAATGAACCATGACTGAAGGAGGAAGAGATGGAGGAGAAGGAGGAGGAGGAGGAGAGAGACAGAGATAGAGAGAGAGAGAGAGAGAGAGAGAGAGAGAGAGAAGGGGAGGGGAAGGGGTTGAGAAACAGATGGGTGCTTCTCTTGTGTGCTCTGACCAGGAATCAAACCCAGGACTTCTACATGCTAGACCAAAGTTCTACTGCTGAGCCGACTGGCCAGGGCCTTGCTGACATTTTATAGTTAGACTATACTGCTCTGTTAGATAAAACTCTAATGACAAAATTCACACAGGACCTCACTTCCAAGTCAGCTGGACTTAAGAGTTTTTTTTTTTCCCCCCATTTCACATCCAGGAACTATTTCTAAGCCAGTAATATATGCTTTCCAAATGCAGTTATGTTCCTTGTTCTAACCAAGGAGGCTCCATTATTATCTTCATATTCTCATATTGGTGTTTCTGATGGTTGTAGAAAACACCGGCACATGAAAAAGCAAAATAATAAGTATTTTAAAATTCAAAGCATTTGGGTGATTTGCCTTTATAAATTTTTTCCCCTTCATTTTACCTGGCACTAGATGATACTTTAATTTAAAAGGCACACAGGAAGAGAGCTGTACACAATAGCAACAAACTGAGACACCCCCCACCCCCACCACCAAGACCAGCGTTCTCATGAACACTGAATACAACACGTGGGGTGCTTTTATGCACAACCAGACTGACCTTGGTTTAATGTGTTACCCCACTAGGAAATGCTTTTTCATGCTTATACTTAAGTTTGGGGTGGGTTCCACACTCCTCAGAAAAGTAAACTTCAGTATGTGGTTCCTGGTGTTTTCTAATTGCTTCGTGTCTTCACCACTGCACGGTTGGGAGCTGACCACTGCGAGTGGCCTGAGTCGCGGAGTGAGTGGACAAGTAGGGTGGATGGAGCCTGGGAAGAGGGGAGCCCGGGAGGCAGGGGCTCCACTCCAGGCCCAAGCACTGCACTTTTCTGATCCTGGCAGATGACCTGGTCACCATGCCCTCTTCTTCTCTTCCTCATTTTTCTTCCAAGAAGTACTTTTATTTTAAAAAAATATATTATTTTTTATTCATTCATTTTAGAGAGGAGAGAGAGAGTGAGAGAGAAAGAAAGGGGGAGGAGCAGGAAGCATCAACTCCCATATGTGCCTTGACCAGGCCAGTGTAGGGTTTTGAACCGGCGACCTCTGCGTTCTAGGTTGACACTTTATCCACTCCACCACCACAGGTCAGGCAGTACTTTTTATTTTCTAATTGTAACATGAAAACACGAGTTAGAAGTCAGTTCTTCCTGCAAGTGGCAAACTCCAAGAGGCATTAACTTTATGCAAAAAGGCTTAAGGGTTTGCAAGATACAGCCAGGAGGAAAGCAAGCTCCCTTTTCATCCTACCACCCTAACAGCTGCTGAGAGGCTCCTCAGATCTCTCTTGACCTCTTGCTTTTGTTTATGTTTTCTTTAAATATCAGATCACGGTGTGAAAGCTGTTTTCTAAACATGTTCTGTAGGTGTAGTATGAATATTTTCCCAAGTAAATATTTACACCTCTCGTCTACAGCGGCATCGTTGTATCCATATTCGTTGAACTGATGATTCCCTGTTGGGAGACTGTTAGGTTGAATTCAACCTTGACTCTTGGGAGCAACGTGGCCACAAACATCTGTGTACTTAGACCTTTGTGCACACTCGCTTTTGTTTCCTTGGGGCAAATGCCTGAAGTGGAATTGTTGAGTGAATGTATAGAAAAACTTAAGACTTTGGGAATGTACTTCACTGTGCTCCCAAGCAAAGAATACCAGCTGACACTTTTCCTGTGATACTCTTTTCTCCCTTCTGGTCATTGCCTAGAATCCCTGGTTGGCAAACCATGGCTTGCGAGCCACATGCGGCTCTCTGGCCCCTTGAGTGTGGCTCTTCCCCAAAATACCACATGCGGGCGCTACCTCGATAAGGAATGTACCTACCTGTATAGTTTAAGTTTTAAAAATTTGGCTCTCAAAAAGAAATTTCAATCGTTGTGCTGTTGATATTTGGCTCTGCTGACTAATGAGTTTGCCGACCACTGGAATCTATCAGTTCATTATTATCGTAAGTGACAGTATACTGCCATTTCTTCTCGGGGATGTGAAATACTTCTATAAATAGAAATCGCCCACAAACGCACAAGGCTGCCCTGAGATGTGGAGGGTAGAAGAGAGGCAATATGAATACTTGTTTGTTAGTTTTTTTCATGCACCCCTTTCTAAAACCATAAGGACTTTTCTTTCCTGGGGAGACTTGGTTGGTGCTCTTCCTCCCTAGAGCCCATCTTCTGCTTCTCGACCCCATCTTCTCTGTAACACCTTTCCCACCTTAGTTCTGTTGGTTTGGGATGGAAGTTTGTAGTGTTCTCTGTGTCTTATTGCTATGCACTGAGGTACGTTCTCCCTAAATTCTTATGGTGAAGCCCTACACCCATATGGCTATATGGAGAGACAGACCTTGAAGAGATAATCAAGGTTAAATGAGGTCATAGGTAGGAGGGTGGGGCGCTGATATCATAGAATTAGTGTCCTCGTTAGAGGAGATACTCAAGAGCTGACTCAAATGCTTTCTCTCTGTGCGCATGCCAAAAAGAAGTCACCTAAGCATACAGCAAGATGACACACCGGCAAGCCACGGGGGGAGGCCTTAGAAGGTAATCTACCTTGCCACCTTGCCAGCCTTGACCTTGGACGCCCAGTCTCCAGGACTGTGAGAAAGAAACTTCAGTTGTCTAAGCTGTGCTGTCGGTGGTATGTTGTCATGGCCACCTGAGCAAGCTAAGACACTTATTCGTGCGACAGATGTCTTTTGTGGATTGTGTTTGCTCTTCCTGTCGGTTAGGATCTTGGAGGGTATGTGGAGTAATCTGGATCAGGCAGTTGTTCCTCTCTAACCACACCTAGAAATCCAGGTGACATATTGGGCTTGATTTAAGGCTATTAACAATGTTGCAGATGACAAGGATGTATTTCATCCCAACCAGTGGCAATCTCCCCTTTCTTGACTGTGGCGTGTAATTAATCAGAGGACGGCAAAACCCCTTCCCATCAATGGCTGGGGGTAATTCACGTCTACGCTTTTCCAGCAAAGCTGCCAGAAGAACTTCTTAGCTACTGGCGACTGAGGAGCAGGCAGTACCTTAGTGACACCCCTTGAGAAAAGCAAGTGCTGTGGTTAGGAGTGTGGTTTTCCTGAGTCAGACTCAAGAAGAAAAGTGGACTCACATCACACTCTTTAGGTAAGTTATTTAATCTCTCTAAAACCTTCATCCTTGTCATCTTCCTGGGGTAGATAATATGAGTCGAGCGGGTGAAATGACATAATACAGAGAGAGAGAGAGAGAGAGAGAGAGAGAGAGAGAGAGTCCCTGATACACAGTAAGCCGGCAGTCATCGTCGATGGCGTTTAAAGCAGTCAACTGAGGTTAGGGTATAGAAAGTGGCTTGCTTGGAAAATGTTTTAAATTTCACTGATTTCCTCTTCACTTACAGTCAGGTACAATGAGGTGTGGTTCTACACAGTCAGGTACAATGAGGTGTGGTTCTACACAGTGCCTGCACCTACGTCACTGATGGCTTTCCTCTCATAAGAGAGGAGAAGCATCTCAGATAGCTCTTGGCCCATCGCAGATGTCCACAAACATTTGTTAAGTGTGTGAACGCAAGCCACCTACCCAAGCGATGTAACCGATCTTACCGCACCCCACTGGGGGTCGCAGGATAGAGGGTCCCGACTCTTCGGCTCCAGATGGGTACCGCGGGTCCTCGGGTAATGACTACTCCCTTCAACATCATGTTGTTACAATGGTGCAGGGTCAGAGTAGGGACGGGGCTCTTGTTTATGTCAGTTAGCCCAGGGAAAACTGGGGACCGTATGCCTAGTTCTGCTTTCGTTCGCAGAACCTGTCGAGGACCTGGAGTGAGGACTTAACTATGGGTGTGCGACCTGCTATCATCATGTTGATCTGAACCTACCAGGGTACCCAGGAGCCTGTTTCTGCTGTGGGCTCACCACTCCTTCTGAGTCCCGATGCTGCAGGGCTCACGGAACCATCGCTTATACCAGTGACAGGCAATCTTTTGAGCTTGGTGTGTCAAAATTTGCCAAAAAACCGAGCATCGCTCAGGTGGTGTATCATTTGGAGAAAAATGGCCTAACCGGAAGTCCCAGAACTAGACGCTCTGTGCTGGAGTTCTGTTGTTTTGGCCTCCAGACCTCTGGCACAGAGTGTCTACACTACAGCAAATGTTTTATCCTCGGCTACTGCGCTTGGCCGTGTAGGAGCCCAAGATGAAACGTCCTTCTCGGCATGCGGCCCCATACTTCTCTGGTATGCAGCCGTGTGTCGTCAAAAATGGCTACGTGTGTCAGTGCTGACACGTGTGTCATAGGTTTGCCATCACAGGCTTATACCCATGGTGACACCTCTTCCTGGTACCAAATGAGTGACTTTTCCACACCAATCCTCCAACACTAGCCGGGTGCCCCACAATCCCATTCAATGTTGACACTAAGGCCCTCAGATGGAGGCCTCAGTCCTACAAGACCTCCCCCAAGTCGCAGGGACCACCTATACTTCTGACTGACTGGCTACACATGTGAGGGTCTCCTGGACCCTCCTCAGGTTCAATAACTCACAAGAATGACTCACAGAACCTGAGAAAACGAGTTACTTACAATTTGCGAGTTTATTATAAACAGTAATGAGCTCGGGAACAGCAGAATAGAAGCCATGCATAGGGTAAGGTGTGGGGTGGAGGAGAGCTGGTGCCCAGCTTCTTTGACCTCTCTGGGCACACTAGGCTGAGCCACCTCATGAGCACAAACAAAGGTGTGGTCAAAAGGTGCTCCTTAGGAAGAGCCCAACGCTCAGAGCCCTCAGGAAATTCTGAGGGTTTCCGGCACTCTGCCAAGAATGCAGGACCAAGGCAAAGAGTGTATTTTCCATTTTTTCCACACCCAATATTTGGCCCCCGGGTCCACACTTGCTTTACTCCTCCGTGTGGGCAACTCGGGCCCAAATCTGCAGGTTTGCTGTGGGTATTTTTTCTTTCGTTCACTAATACCTTCCCTGGGTGGGCGCTAAAGCCATTATACAGAGCCCAGATGAATCGCCAAGCTGAGGAAACAGTGCAGAGTGCGCTGTAAAGAAATGTCCCATCTGTGCGGAATTAGTTTCTCCATTCATTGACTTTGAACTGTTGGATGTCACGTGCGGGTGCGTCCTGGTTCCTACCACACTGGGATCCATTTGACCTTTATGGAGTGTCCTTGGATTTTCCCAAGACTCAGCTAGTTTCTCTTTCTGATTTAAAGGCATCCCACGTGACAGCCGTCAAAGCTTCCTGTCACATTCTGCATTCACATACATCATTGATCGGTGGGTTTTTTTTTTTTTTTACTGCTCCTGAGGTTACTTTTCTCCGCCCTGGGGAACAGTTTTCTGGACATCCGGGGTCCCTTCGTTTTTCCTCTTTAAGGGTTAGTAGTCAGCCACAGGACAAAAGAGGCGCAGAGGGTGAAACAGAGCCGGCAGCCCTATCTACTCCCTGCAGTGTCATCTGGTGACCTGGGCCCTCCGTGACTGCTCTTTTCCAGTGAGCGGGCATTCCTCCACACAACCACCTCTTTTCAGTCTGAGCACTTTGCCCTTTGGAGTCAATACTTAAATTTCTTTCTATTTTGGGGTCAAAATATCATGGGGCAACCCCCACAAATACAACCATAGATAACTCAGTCCTCTCAGGGGCTCAGTACAAGAAACAGCCCAGGATTAAGTCAAGTCCAACATCTCAGCGTCTTTCAGGAAACCTGTATTGTGCAGGTCAGGTCAGGAAGGATGTGCCTGTGGGAAATGCCTCTGACATTCATGAATCATGTGTAGATTCGTTTCTGAGAAAAGTGGTCCATCCTTCTATTTAACTTGCTGAGAATCAGGCAATAGGCACAGCTTCCTCGTGGAAGGTGAGGATTAGACGGGTAAGGTGCGGAGTGCTGAGCCAAAGACCCAGGGACCCAGGCCCGTGCTCCTGAGCCCACTTACCTTGCTTCGTGTTTTTGCTGTAATGTCTACACCTGTTCAAATACTGGCCAGCCAAAGAACTCATGCAAAGGGGGAAGGGGACAGACACCCATCAGGAAGAGTCCGTTCAAACCAGAACTAACAGTTAAAGAAGAGCACAAGGAAAGGCACAGCAAACACGGACGTGTGATCAATATCTTTGGTGATTAGGAAAACACCAGTTCAAACCACAGTGCCATCCTCATTGTGAGCGGTGATGTTATTAATACGTCCAGAGCTGACTTCGGCTATAGGAGAAAGGCATTCTTACACATAGAAATGAGAGTCGCTACCACCAACGTGGAAAGTGATCTAGAAGCATTATTAAAAGTTCCAACATTCACCCTTCTGACTTGACCACCTAATTTTGGTAAATCCATTCTATGTAAATAAAGTGCCAGTATGTGAGACTATATCTAGACAAATATTGCTATGACAGCATTGATTATAGTGACCTTAAAAAGGAAAAAATATGATTAGAAAAAACTTGATATTCAATCATAGGGGAATGATGACCTAAGTTTGGTCCATTCATAACTTTCAAATACTGTATTATTTGGCTATTAAAAATCGTTGGTTAGAACTATATGTCTGAACCCGGTTAGAAAAATGTAAAATAAACAATTAGCAGAGTAATATATACTGAGACTATATTTTTATTTTTTTTTTATTTTATTCATTTTAGAGAGGAGACACAGAGAGAGAGAGAGAGAGAGAGAGAGAGAGAGAGAGAAAGGGGGGAGGAGCTAGAAGCATCAACTCCCATATGTGCCTTGACCAGACCAGTGCAGGGTTTTGAACTGGCGACCTAAGTGTTCCCAGGTCGACGCTTTATCCACTGCACCACCACAGGTCAGGCTATATTTTTATTTTTAAAGAAGAAAAGAAATATATGTACCATATATACTTATATTTGAATGGGCATAGAGAAAAATATGGAATACCAGTGTTAATACTGATGATCTCAATAAGGTAGAACGAAGGGAAGAATAAGAGTACCATTAACTTTTTCTTTTTGCCTTAGCTGATGTATGCTTGTGAAAATGAGTGTACTTTGATGGTATAAAATACGGTATATTTTATGGTATAAAAATACCCAAGAAAGAAAACAATAATCCGGGCTACTAATTTGAAAACACACAGCTTCATTATTTGATAAATGCATAGTAAGTTTATGTGTTATATCTGTGGACCTAGGTGTTTTTTTTTTTTTTTTAATCTCAATTCTCAAAAAATACTCTATGGGGCATTCAGAACATTGAGTTGATGTAGGGGAGTTACTTTAACTTATGTATGAGTAAAAGGAGATTCTCATGCACATAGCAGGGTCTCAGTGCACAGCCGTTGAATAAATGAATGAATGCATTAGTTATTGGACAGAGAACAAGCAGAGCACTGGTCCAAATCACAGCTTGTTCACAGCAGAGGCACGTGGAGACTCCAGACCTCCCGGGTCCGGGTCCAGGGCTGTTTCCAGGAGGACGCAGGGTTGGGAAAGCAGCAGAGACAGATGGGCGTATTGCCTGAAGCATCTGGAAAAGTCTGTCCCACAGGCCAGCTCTAAACTTTCCTAAGGCAAAAACCATGCCCTCACAGGGAAAAAACAGAATTGTCTCCTCTTAGAAAGCCTATGATTTTCTGTTGATGTGTGTGTGTGTGTGCTTAAGCATACTAAGTAATGCTTTAGAAACTAATTTTAAACACATGCAACACCAAACAATGCCCAATCACCAGATGTCCTACTCTGCAGCCGGCCGCTGACAGGGCCAGGCCAGGACCACATGCCATCTTGTGTGGACTGGCCCTCGTAGCCCCTCCCAGCGCTGTAGTATGGCTACAGCCCTTGTAGCCCCTCCCAGCATCAGTATGGCTACCCGGCTGTTCCTTCTTGTGGAACATTTGATTAGCACATTTTTCTGGACTGTCCTCACGCCCCTGGCTTCTCCTGCCCCCACTCCTCTGGGCCCATCAGAAACATCCACTGACGTGGCGTGAAGTCCATTCACAAACTAACTGGGGTTATTGCAGCCAGAAAATTTCCCTCTTGACCTTCAACTCCTACACCCCTCCCCAATGCACATTTCCACTGTTACTGATGTTCAGGGGCTCTTACCAACAAGTGACCTTTACTTTCACTCTCACCGAGCAGATCCAAAGAACTAGTTTCACTTTGTGACACTTTCCTCGGGGGTTAATTCCACCTGAGACATCCTATTTTCCAGTCTAGCTGTGTGTGTGTGTGTGTGTGTGTGTGTGTGTTGTCCTTAGTAGAGGACTTGACAGAGGACATGTGTGTGTGTGTGTGTGTGTGTGTGTGTGTTCCTTAATAGAGGACCTGACAGAGGACTTGAAGTGGCCAGCTAGGCTGGGGTTCCAGAAACGTGCTGGAAACAGACTGCTGAGGACAGGATAGCCACCCTGCCTGTCCCCTGTCTCTGCATCATGGGCAGTGCCAGCCACAACCCCTCTCTGAAGGAGGTTGGGCCGTGCCAGGAAAGGAGTGCTCCCTAGGCGGCCATGGGTGGGGCACCCACCAGGCGGGGCACATGTGCTCAGGGAGCCCTGTGTCCAGGGACTGCCTCTGCCCGCAGCTGCCAACGGCTGACCTCGGGGGAAAGACAATAAAGGCTGCTCAGAAGTGTGGAAAACCCCTCGGCCTGACAAGTTCTACCCAAGTACAGTTTTGACAAACTGGGTCTAAATAAAGCTGCTGAGGGCCCGGCACTGGGTTTTTGAGAAATGGTGGACTTAGGTAGAGAGTTCTCTGCTCCATTTCAGCCCATGCAGGGAGACGCTGGTTCCCGCAGTCTTCCCTGTACAGACCCTCCTGTGGTTGTCATGGTAAAGCTATCATTCAGCCCTCTCAGGTGTGGCTGGTGTGTCCTCTTTGAGTGAGAACAAGGCCAGAGGAAGTCCTTGTGGCACGTCTGTGTCCATTTGGGGGCAGCAAAGGAACCTTTTCAAAGTGGTCGCAATGTCTCAGTAGACTAACAGGAATGCCAAGGGCCACCCCAGTGTTGGCAGAAAAGGGCTGGGCCCCTGACGGTGGTTTCTGAGGGGACATGGCTCCCTGAGGTGCTGACCTGCGAGGTGCCTCTGGGGACCTGAGAAACAGGTGCTCCTGCCAGGTGTGCACAGTCACAGGGCAGCTCCTGGTTTGGCAGGTGGGAGAGCTGGTGACACCCGGCCTTCCCTGTGTCCTGATCAGGCCACACGCTCTGATGTCACCTTAAAAAGATTAGGCATCCTCTGTTTCCCT
Source organism: Rhynchonycteris naso (assembly GCA_037038555.1). Lineage (NCBI taxonomy): Eukaryota > Metazoa > Chordata > Mammalia > Chiroptera > Emballonuridae > Rhynchonycteris > Rhynchonycteris naso. The sequence continues at coordinate 6,890,961 of CM073003.1, forward strand.
CCTCATCGGAGGGTGTCACAGGGCTCCGGACCTTGTCTTTGAACCTACCTCAATTTTCCAGACACACTAAATGTTTAATTACCTTAAGGCAATGAAACTTCTTGATCAGGGTAGCTGGCTCTCACTCGATCTTCTGAGCCCTGTTTGTTCGTGAACTTGACAGCAGATTCCCAGGTTTGTTCAGAGTTGGGATGACATTGCTGTCATTTCTAAGAAACCCTGGGATGTCAGCTCCCCAAGAGCGAGGACTTCTTTTCTCTCCTTTGTCCACTGATATAACATACCCTCCACCAAGAACATCTGAGCATAGGAGGTGTTCAGTATTTGCTGAATGGTAAAATCCAGTCCTCTTGTTGTTACTGTTTGGCTTTTTCATCTCCCGTCGTGCCAGGGGGAGGGTTCAGCCACTGCAATGCCTGGCGAGCCTCCTCGGAACTGAACGTCGAGGTCGTGGTACCAGGCAGGTACGTTTCAGGTTCTGTTTCCCGTTAACACCGTTCTCTACAATGAGGATCACGTACTCCTTCTCAGCCCATTCCTCTGAGCTTGCGTCTCTTCCCTCTAACTCATTCCTTTTGACTTGGCATTTTGGTTTTTGAAAAGGCTTTTAAAATGTTACGGTTGCACACTTTTTCTTTCCGGCAATTCCTAAGAAAATAAACAAAACCGAAATGAAATCTTTCCTAGACCCGACCTCCAAGAGAGACCCCCTATTGATACTCACCTGAGAAGTCGATCTTGTATTCCCACCCTGTAGCTCCTTCCTGCCATCTATTTGTTTAAACACAACAAAGCATTCTCATATTTACTCATGGCTTAAAATGGCCTTTGCCTAGGATTTCAGTAACGTTTTCACCTGGGCATTTATTCAGTCAAGCAAGATGCGTCCTTGCTGGAACTTTCCCTTCTGCGGCTTAAGTTCCTTCCTCAGCAATGAATCCACGTCGTGAAATTCCACCGTCCACCAGGAAGGTCTCCAGGGCTTTCTTCTATGGCTCTTCCTGGTCATTAAAATAATGCGAACGATCCCTCCTTTCTCTTTCATGGGGGCTAGCTAGCTCACTTCGAGGACAATTCCTAAAATTTCTCTCCGATTCCTGCGGCATTCTTCGGGTAAATCCGATTTTTTGTTTCTTTGTTTGTTACTCTTCCTAGCTAGGTTTAGAATCGACCCAGTGTGTACTTGAGCTTGGAAGTAGGTGTTAAGGAACACCCGTAATCTATAACAGTAAAGTCAAACATCAAGCGTCTCTTCACCGTGAATGGCCCCTGGTGGTCCAGGGTGAGTCCGACTCTCACGTCACACGAATTCCCACGGCTTCCCGGCTGGGTTTTGGCCTGTCTGTGGTGGACTTCAATCCCTAGTATTTCATGAAAGTTCATAAAGCCTCCTCCTTGGAGAAGCAAGTCTGTTCACATTTGCTCTCAAATGGTTGCAGCTGGATTCCTTCCCTGCCCACGCCTCTCTTTACCAAAGGGAAGGTTTTCTAATGTTCGGACAATACATTAATCAGTAAAAGCAAACAATATGGCTTTACACACACACCCCTAATTCCAACTTGCAAAAATACCTATGTGCATAGATTAAAAAAACGGGACATCCGCTATGATTTTATCCTACATTTTCTCCATTGAAGTTGTATTATTATCAAGTTACTATGAAACTCTTTATTGCAAAAGATTAAAATGCTTACTAATCCGATGAATTAATTTAACATTTGATGAGACTTGACTTTGCTAGGTATGCATACTTAGATTTGGCAGGAATGTCTGTCTTTTTAAGCAATCATTAACTTCTGTTTTGTTTTGTTTTTCTCACCTGGGTATTTTATAACTTTATCTTTCTAAAAATAAGCCTGAGCGATTCTTTGATTTTTCCAACCTCACTGGGGTGCTAAATTTAATCGCGTTACGATCTCTATTACAGCCGACCACCCGCAGTTGCTTTCTGTACCGATCCTAATGGTTTGGTGCTCAGGACCAAATAGCGTGCTTTTTCTTATTGTCTTTTTTGAATTGTCCTTGTTGTGGAATAAAGAATGACCAGTCTATTAATCACCATAACCTCCACCCTGTATCATTGGCAGATCAGTTCTAACTCCTTACCTTTGGCAATCTACATGTAACCCCTGCTCCGTGAACGGCCGTGGCTTGGGACTCCCCTGGGGCAAGTGACTTCATCTCTGTGAACCTCAGTGTCCTTGCTCAGACCCGGGAAGCAGCTCCTGACTCAAGAGCCCTCTGGGAACCCAAGGAGGCAGAGCATACGCAGCATTTAATGAGCTGCCGGGCTCAGTCACAGTCAATGTGTCTGTGATCAGGGGTATGGGTGTTTGCACACGTTCCAACAGCACCAGCTGACAGCGGGCAAGTGTCATTTCTTCAGCGGTACTCCTGAAAAACCATGTCACCTCGCCCACCTGCCAGTCCTCGTTTTCCCAACAGAAAGCTGCTGCCCACTTCATAGAGTTTTCTCTTTCCCTTTTGGTCTCTGGCCCGCCAGTTCCAGGGCAGATTGGCCTCAGGTGCTAAGTCCCTCACTCACCCGGCTGTCGGGATTCCTCTTGCAGCCTTGGGATAGTTGTGTTTCTCCACAGTCCAGCATTGCTTTTAGGTCCACCCCGGTGAAGAACAAAAACAATCTCAGAGCCACTCTCACCTTTCTGGGTTCGCACATAATCGTAACCCTTGACCGTTCGTTCCCATCTGCATTCAATGGCTTGGCATTTTAAAGCGAAGAAAAAGGACCTTTTATTATTTCCACCTGGAAATAAATAAGTGAGCCATCCTGTGCAGCCAGGAATAAATGGGCAAGGTCCGTCCTAGTTTTCTTTCATAACTGCGACAAAACTCCATTTTAAATCGCTCTGATGTTTTCTGATGTCAAAGTTCATACATACCCTTGTGTGAAAGAAAATGAATGAATAAGTGAATGAAAGGGGAAAAATCCCCTTTTATGCACATTTCTTCCTTTTGGTATCTCATCCAATAGCGTGGGGACACCGGCTGGGCTGATTTCGAAGGTCTGTGGGCTTTACGCAAAGATGTTTTAAAGAAATATTTATGGAATTAAACGAGAAAGAGAAGTCTTACTGGTTTTTTTATTGTTGATTTCTACTGTGCATGACTCTCGGTAGGAAGCCCCTTCCCCACAGACAGGCTTCCATAATCTGAAATTTTCAACAGAGTTTATGTGTTTATTATAAGTCCACAGGGAGGTGAACTGCCAGTCACTACAGAGCAGAATAGAGGACATTCAAGGTGTAGAGGTTGTGTGTGTGTGTGTATTTTTCTATTTGGGTTTTAAATCTTATATCTGCAATAGCTCATTTTATTTTCTGGAATCTTTGGGCTAGGACGGACCATCACAGTAATTTGATTCACCAAATGCTCTTCCACATTCTTTTGGAAAAGCAAAACAAAACACTAAACCCTCTGTGCTTCATTCTGACATGCGCTAATGTCACACATCTCAAAGGAGATTTATTGTCTTGTGGCCTTCGTTTCTGCTCCCCAATGAAATGCTAACTTCATCTTTATAAGACAAGTGCTACATGGAGCCTAAGATATTTGAAGTGTCCAATCAGGTTTTATTTTCAAGATTTTATATTTAAGTACTTTTTAAGTTTTAACAATCATTTCAAACTTACCCCAAATTTCTCAGACATTTACAAAGATCTTTTCTTTTTTCTTCCCTGAGCCATTCAGAAATAAGTCACCAGCGGCTGAGTTAGTGGGCACGTCTTAAGGACTAAGAACATCCCCCCCCCCCCCCCCAGTCACCACAAGATAATCACCTCTCCAGGAGGGAAAACCTTCCCTTCACTCTCTTGGGTTCCGCATCACCGGGAGGGCTTGCTAATTGAACTGGCCAAGACTAATTAATAGGAGGAAAGGAATGCACCTTTATTACGACTTTTCTTTTGCACGGGAGTTCACAGAGAGGAAACAGAACACAAAGGAGAAGTCAGACTTGGGGGCTTGTGTTCCTTTCCTCACAAAAGAGAGAGGGTATGGGCTTCAAGCGATAGCAGGCTGCAGGGAGGTGGCCAGGCAGTGTTGGGGGTGGGGCGCTGATGGGACCCAAAGCTGTGCCAGGAAGGTTCATTTATGCAGACTCATCACCGTGGGGAGTCACTCTGCTCAGCCTGGCGGGGGAGAGGGGCAGAGTCGCTGCCACTTCCTCAAAGGGACAGTTCTTCTGTGCTTTTAGGGAGGTCGGGCGAGGGCAGAGAACTCTTCCTGTCTTTGTTGTTGGTTCTTGATTGCCTTCAGCTCAAAATAACCCTTATGCCAAAGGGATGAATGTATTTGGGGGCAGGGTGGGGGCATAGCTGATTCCCTCCGCATCCGAGTCAGAAAATGAACACGGACACAGGATTACCAGCTCATCCTCAAGCCCCTTCAATTCTGACCCAAGTACCCTGTTCATGTCCTTCATGGAAAAAAAGGATCCCATGAGGATCTTAGGTTGCCTTAGTTTTCACGGTTTTTAGCCTCTTGAAATCTGAGACAGCTCCCAGCTCTTTGCTGGAGTCCCAGTGACCCGACCTTTCGGAAAATGATAGGCCTGCTAGTCAGTAGCATGTCTCTCTATTTGCTTTTGTCTAATGTTCCCTCAGTATTTAGATTCAGTCTGTGCCTTTTTTTTTTTTTTTGGCGGGAATACCACAGATGTGACGCTATGTTATTTTTAATGCATCCTATCAGATGGTTAGTTTGGATTTTTCTTATTACAGGTCATTTTAATTTTATTATTTGGTTAAGGTCGTGTCTGCCAAGAATCTCCAGCATAAAGTTATCCTTTAGTAATTCCTTCAGTATTCAGTTAAGTATTGGGGGAGGGAGATCTTTGAAATTATGTAACCATCTCATTCCTCATCAAAACTTCAGCCACCCACAGGGATGGTTTCCAAACAGCGAGACCTAATCCCATAATTCCTTCTTGACTTATCGGGCTCGCCGATGTCAAGAGAAGATAGCGCCTGACCCCATCTGTGTTGACTTAAAAACATTTCATAAGTTCAGTGTAATGAATTCTTATTTTATTTAATGAGCTGTCAGACATTTTTTTTATCATTATTCATTTTGATGCTGACATTGTCCCAATTTAATACGTTCCTTGAGTACTTCCTCATTTCTGGCACTAAAAGATTTTCCAGGCTAATTAATCCCTGCCCCCCCAACAACAACACCCCACACACAGAAAAATAATGAATATGGACTGTTGTCATCTTTAACAAAATCCGGTCACCACTACAGAAGGAAAGCCACGTGGCTTAAGTCTACTACATAAATGTTTAACAGTCACAACAAGGTTAAAAAGAAAGACAACTATTAAAAAATATATAATTTTCATTAGAAGTTTTACAGTAAATAAAATGAAACGAGCGACAATTGATACACCTGTGTTTACCACCCGTTTGTCTCTTTCTCCTGAACTCAAAATTCAAAATGAAAAAAAAAAACACCTCTCAGTCCAGAAATGGGAGCTTTGGAAACGGGTCTGTTTCTAGCTGAACTGAATGCAGAGCGCCCTCTAGAGGCGTCAGGCAATAACGCAGCATTTCCGGCCGCCCAGGGACCTGGTTACCTCTCCGGTGGTTTTCAGAAGCGGCTCTCCTGAAACACGTAGGATTTGCTTAATTAACTACAATTCGGTAAATTAAAGAAAGCCATGGCCCCCACAAGACGGCGGCTCTATCACGCGCGCCTACAAGACCTAACTAAGCTGATCTCCTTGCTTCTTGGCTAGAGACACAACTGCCAAGCCCATTAAAATTCATGTTTTCTGTTTGAAATGCTGCTTCTTTTCAAGAACATTCTAGGGGAAGAAAATCCCTTTTTCGGTGCATGTCTACCTGCACCAGACTGCAATCCTGTCTTCTTAAGGCATAAATCCTTTTTAGTGACAGGGGGAAAAATGTCCTTTTCTCTATCCATGTCGGGTCTTGGCTGGGGCTCTATCATTCCTAAGGAGAAAAACATACAAATGATCAGTTTTCTGTGACAGGGAAACCATCCTAGGGAAATGAAGACTCCCCCCCCCCCCGACACCTTAAATGCCTTTTTAAAAAGTAGGTTGAACAAGAGAAGCTTTTGTGGGAAAGTAAACTATCTGGTGAGGCTAAAGGAAGAGATGAGGGGCCTGTCACAGGGGCTGTGTGTGCAGAACTGTCACACACACACTTGACTCCCAGTCTCTGGCGAGGAGAGCGTTCCCTCCCTCCCGGAGGAGGCTCTGTCCAGGTGGGAGTTCTTTATCTCCTGCTCTCAGGAAGAGAAAGGGGGAGAGCAGAGCACTTGTCTAGTCTCTGCTGGTTTTCAAGTGCCTTTAGCTCAAGATCGTGCTTGCGCGGCTGCGGCACCCTCGGGGGAGGTGGAGGCAGCCGCCCTCCCGCAGTCGTGGGAAAATATGTGATCTGTGCTCACACAGCTAGTTTGATTTTCTCCTCCTCCAGACTGACGCCCCTCCATAAATCAATACGGGGATGCCTACGCCGCCGCAGTATGGATCGGGTGATAGGCATGTTAGAGTGCAGAGGTTTTCTTAAATGAAGAATGAAGGTGCCTGATCAGGCAGTGGCGCAGTAAATAGAGCGTCAGACTGGGATGTGGAAGGGTCTAGGTTCGAGACCCGGAGCTCGCCAGCTTGAGCGTGGGCCCATCTGGCTTGAGCAAAAAGCTTGCCAGCTTGGACCCAAGGTCGCTGGCTCCAGCAAGGGGTGGCTCGGTCTGCTGAAGGCCCGCAGTCAAGGCACATGTGAGAAAGCAATCAATGAACAACTAAGGTGTTGCGACGGCAACGAAAAACTAATGATTGATGCTTCTCACCTCTCTCCATTCCTGTCTGTCTATCTCTCTCTCTGTCTCTGTAAAAAATAATAATAAATAATAATAATAAAAAATAAAAGAATAAAGGCTTCAGTCATTCACAGTGCCGGTTACGATCCATGTGTCCTGCCTCAGGCCTTTAAGAGTATTCACTTTGTAGTCTTCTTCAAGAGGATGACATTTTAAGTAAATAAAAAAAGAACCTTGACTGGCATATGGAAACAACAATACTAACAACCCAAAATACCCAACTGGCCCATAAAGTGACCAAGCTGCATTCTTCCTGCGTCTCCTCAGAGGTGCGTTTGGGGCCACTCCTCTCTTTGTCAGGAATAGGAGGGAGGGTAGCCATGTTTGCCTGACTTCTCCATCTCTCTCCACCGGCTCCCCTGCTCCCTGAAGGAGAGAAACCCACCTCCTGTCTCCCAGGACCTGCCTGTCCCTGAGCTCTGACAGGGTGTCACTGTTCTCTCAGGTCACCGTGAGCCGGTTAGGAGGGGATGGCGGTTGAGACTTGCCCTGGCTGAGGTTTTAGCCTTATTCTATTTCTTGTTGCGTGTTGTTGCCCTGGCTACGGGTGTAATTCCAGGAGGTTGGACAGGACTCGACTCCAAAATACCCACAGACCACTGCTTGCCGCTGCCTGAAACTCCAAAGATGTGTAGCAGAACGGTGCACCCCTCATTACAGTGCCCATGGCTGTGAGATCTCCGCCAGCCACCTTTCCCGGGGGCAGATAGATGCATTAAGACGAAGAGGAAACGGAATTAGATGGGGCAGGGAGACTCCTGTAGTGGGGACAGCACAGCCTATGCATGACTTCTTCTTCTTCCTCCTCTTCCTCCTCCTCCTCCTCCTCCTCCTCCTCCTCCTCCTCCTCCTCTTCTTCTTCTTCTTACAGAGACAGAGGCAGAGAGAGAGAAAGTCAGAGAGAGGGATAGATAGGGACAGACAGACAGGAACGGGAGAGAGATGAGAAGCATCAATCATTAGTTTTTCATTGCCGTTGCAACACCTTATTTGTTCATTGATTGCTTTCTCACATGTGCCTTGTCCATGGGCCTTCAGCAGACCGAGCCACCCCTTGCTGGAGCCAGCGACCTTGGGTCCAAGCGACGAGTTTTCGCTCAAGCCAGATGGGCCCGCACTCAAGCTGGTGAGCTCAGGGACTCGAACCTGGGTCTTCCGCATCCCAGTCTGATGCTCTATCCACTGTGCCACCGCCCAGTCAGGCTACGCACGGCTTCTTAACACAAGCCTCTCCTGCTCCAAGGCTGCCTTCTGTCCTTGCTGACCCGAGATCTAGTTGTTCTTGACTAACTGTCCTCTTGGCAAACATTTCATCAACGCTGCGAGGCTCCGGAAAGGCTGGATAAGTGCCTGCACCTGTCCCTGCCTCCGGGGCTCTATCATCTAATGCAGATGAGCACGCAGCCACCAACAAGTGTCACAAGCTGTGATTTGGGGGAATGCAGGTTGCCATGGAGATATATAGTGGGAACATCAATGCCAGTGGCTCTCAAACGTTTTGAAGTTGGGGCGCACTTAAAATCCTACGAATAATTGTAGGTGCACTGTGTACAAATTTTTGAGAAATATGTTATAATCATTAAGTCAAATATGAGAGAAAAAAATATAAAGTCCAAGTGTGCTTTTATGGTAATTAAACAAAATAAATATGACAAAATTAAATTTGTTCTGACATTAAAAAACATTTTATGTTACATTTTTTGAGTTATGCTTTTTAGATTTCATAAATAAAAGAGGGGTTAAAAATTTTTTTATTGACAAAAAGTTATTTTTTTATATATGTAGATACATTCTTAGTAAGATTTAGTAAATTCAGCAGGTCCCAGTGTGAATGTGTTCAGTTTTTTCATTCGTGTTTTTATGAAAAACATGAGCTTGATGTATCCTACTGATTTCTTCAATGTTTGGGCAGATATTTGAAAGGCAAACTCTCATTTCCTCGTCAATACATTAACGAATTCTTCTCCTTTTACTCTTAATTGTGTTGAGTGCAGAAAACCCCCACCATACATATATCATCTTAACTTTACACCAAACAAAGGATAGAAGAAACTTGCCTCCAGTCTTTCCAGGGAACATGGGGGGTAGTGTAAACAATCCAGCAACCCAGCTTAACAGCCTTTTGCAACCTAATCAGGCAAGTGAGGTGGGGGGTTGGGCAGACTGTCAGCTTACAGCCAATTCCCCACACCTCTGTCCCCCAAAAATCTAAACTCCAAAAACCCTGTTGGTTCTTTGGTCCCCAACAGGCACATATGTCTCTGGAATACCACAGGGCGCACCTGGAAATCTCCTAGGATACACCAGTGTGCCCTGGCGCACACTTTGAGACCACTGATCTGTGCACTCCGGGGTTCAGTTTTCCTCACACTGTGTAGGTGAGACCCGTAGGAAGGCCACCATTTCAGCGGGGCTAGAGCCTATGGAGGCACGTCTCAGAATAGCTTCTGTCAAAACAATGTGTGTTCTTCGATGTGCCACCTTGTCTTCCCCTGTCACTCTGCCCTTGGGGACAAGAAGGCTGCCCCCACCCATGCAGAGCGGTTCCGATAGGAGGCCAACCCTGTCTTCTCGGGCAGCGGTCGAGGAAGGGGTTGCTGTAGAATTTGGCTCCATCTTCGCCGCCCGACAGGCACCTGCAGGCCCTCCGTGTCTCGGCTCCAACGGGACTTCTCGGCAGCGTGGTCCTCCTGGGTGCAGCCACACAGCTTTGCCGCAGCTTGTGGCGTCAGTTCAGTGACCCAGCACGTCACAAAGGCAAAGGGTCAATAGACTGGAATGCAGACTGAGAGCGGTTACAAGGTCCATGTTGCTAAGAAGCGTCCCCCTTCCTCTGGGCTCCTGTTTCAGACATGCGAAGACCAGCTTAGACACTGGTTTCAATTACTAAACTGCATTGCTTTGGGTTAAATTCTAGAAACATGTGTTCTTGCCCCAGGCCCACAAATTCTCTGAGCCAACCTTCTCTCTCCAGTTACATGCTAAAGCCATGACCATAAAGTTCCTATGAACTAAAATAATTAAGACACCATGAATTGCTCATCTAGATCACATAGAGGTACATAGAGCAATTTCTCTGTTGAGCAATTTATTTCTACCCAGAATAGCCAGGGGCATGCTCAGAGCACTAAGCATCGTAACAGAGGTAAGAACTAAAAATTGCTGCTTGGTTGTGGCCTTTGAGACAACACTCTCATTCAGAGCCGCCAAATGTTACAATTCCCGGTCTTCGGACATCTGGGAAACATTGCCGTTCTAGAGGGACCAGCTAGCGATTTTTCTTTGTCGTCTATTTGAAAATGTGCTTTGTTCTCCAGACTCTTCCCTAAAAAAAGACGTGGCTTATGACAGAAGATCTAAGCCTACAGTGTGACCTTGGCAGCAGGTGGGGAGGAAATGTGGACATCCAAGGCGGATGAGGGTGGGGAGGAGCAGGGACACTGGCATCCCTAATTCTTGCCCTGGCTTTGCTCTCCCCTAGAACCCCACCCCCACTCCCAAGCCTCAGTGCTCTGTCTTCTAAATGCAGGAGACAGATTAAATCATCTCAGTTATTTCCAAGATTGTAGTTACCTGTTTTGTCTTCTGAGTGTGATTATTTCTTCAGGAATAAACTCAACTTGCCAATCCTTATGAGGCAACCATATCATGGGACCATGAAAACCGAGTCCAGTGGGTTTGGGTTGCTGTCTCATCACGGGTCATTCCTAGCCTCGGGGAAGTCAAGGGTCTTCCAGTCTAGACATCCAGCAGGGCTCATGTGTGATGCACAAGAAGTTATAAACATGATATTCCTACAACTATAAAATGAACGTACGCCCATGGATTTAATTCCACTCATTATTCAGTGAGGGACCCAGAAGATTAGATGGCTCATTGGAAGAGCTGGGTATTTGCAGGCAATTTAATAGAGGGATGGTTAGATTAGACAGAGAAGATACAAAGTTTGGTGATGCCCCGTAAGGCAGTAAAGAATAACCTTTAATATATATATTTACCAGTGAGGTGTCTACAAATTAACAATGTCTAGGCTCTCATCAAATACTCAAATTTAAATAATCCCTGGGTGAGCCTGTTGGACTACGACACTCAAGGACATGACACATCCTCTGCTTCTCTGGGTAAGATTTCGGAGGTTTCCGTTGCTGGAGTCTCCCGACTTTGTAGTAGAAGTCCGAGGGCCTCGGATGATCCTGCAACCCTCCACCTTCTCCTGTTCCCCCTGGTCCCTCCCTGGGCTCCTGGGCACATGGCGATTTCCCCATGGGAGTCTAGGGAGAAAAGGTGTACCCATCAGATACAATGGAGGGAGGACTTTCTTTTTTTTTACAGGGACAGAGAGAGAGTCAGAGAGAGGGATAGATAGGGACAGACAGACAGGAATGGAGAGAGATGAAAAGCATCAATCATTAGTTTCTTGTTGCCATTGCGACACCTTAGTTGTTCATTGATTGCTCTCTCACATGTGCCTTGACTGCTGGCCTTCAGCAGACCGAGCCACCCCTTGCTAGAGCCAGCGACCTTGGGTCCAAGCTGGTGAGCTCTTGCTCAAGCCAGATGGGCCCGCGCTCAAGCTGGTGACCTCGGGGTCTCGAACCTGGGTCTTCCGCATCCCAGTCCTATGCTCTATCCACTGCGCCACTGCCTGGTCAGGCAAGGGGGGATGTTTTTTAAAAGTTTGTCTCATTGGCCTAACCTACTCCTCTAGCCATAAAAGCGAATGCGTAGGAACTTCATTTCTACACTTTCCATGTTGATTTGTTCTTGAGAGTGAAGGGTAGCAAAGGGGGCTGGTGATAATGGAGAGTTAAAGCCACGGGAGTGAGAGTGAGCCATGAATCAGCCAGGGGTCCAGCAGGGGTTGACTGGACGTCCCTTGATTCAGTCACCCTCGTCTTGGAGAACTCTCAGCCTAACAACATTGCCTCTGTCAGTCTCTGTTCACTTGCAGTTTAGTGAGGAGGCCATCAAAACATACGATTCTGGTCACGGTGTTTGATTCAAGGGGTCATTTCTGGACTATTATAGTCCATGTTAAATAAAAATGATAATAATAATAATGTGTGCTCTTAGGACAAAGAAAGCCACAATGAGATGTGATTTTTAAAATGGTCACTTATGACAACTGAAGTTGGGTTAGTGAGCTTTTAGCTCCTTGGAGCAGTCAAGAACTTGATAAAAACTAAAGACCTTTTCTTTAGACAGAGTCAGGGAGCATTCAACACTCATTATTTTGTACTTAGTTTGATTTGGGGTGATTAATGGACCCCTGATCCCATCCACAGATCCTGGTAAAGAACTCACAGCTTAGAAAAACAAGAAGCCCCACAAATCCAGGCCGTGGGGAGACAGACACCTGACCCTCCCAGCTGGTCTCCAGAGCCTGTCCTAACCTCTGACATGAGACGCCGGCTACCTTTCAGATGTGGGCGCCACCAGGTTATTTGCGCTGGGACTAAAGCAGAAATGTCCATCACAATGGAAAACCCTAAGCCCCGTTATTTGGGGGGCATGGCCCTCCATGGGCCCAGTTTCTAAAATCACTAAGGGTCCAGCGGCCGAGGGCCAGGTTGCGGGGTTTGGAGTACATCCTCACCCTGCCCCTTACAAGCTGAGCAACCCCAAGTAAAGGGACTTAACCTCACTGGGGCTCGAGGTTCTTATCTACAAGCTAAGGCTGACTAAGGACCAGGGCCCAGAGCACAGAGCACAGCCCCCTGGAACTGGAACCCTGAGCCATAACCTTCAGCATGTCCACTGAGTAGAATCAGGGAGCAGACCACAAGGTGAGGATCACACGGACACAGGCAAACAAACACAAGGTTGCGTAGGGTCTGTTCTGCTTGTGTTTACAAGGTTTGAAGAGTGTGTTTCTTTTTTTCTCCCTTCTACTCCAAAACTTGGGTCATAATGCTATGTGAAGAATATTTACCTCCCGCAATTATTGGGTCACCTAAAAGCATGTGTACCAAGGCTCATTCTGCCTCTTGACGGTCAGGATTTTGAGCCTCATAGGAGAGAAATAAACCTTGATAAATGTTCTCTTCTGCAAAATAAGTGGAAGACCAGTTGGCGTTCAGGAACTATAGCCAGTTTCCCCCCGTTTGAAAAAGAACGTAAAGATGTTTTCGTCCACTGAATTCTTATACTAAAGACTCATTTAGAAGATTTGCTAAGAATGTTATGAACCCCAGTTAGATGGCCTGGCTGTCTTCTGCCCAAGATGTGACTACACTTCTTGATTGTCCTTTGACCAAAACTGACATGTTTTTTTTTTTTTTTTTTTTGTGTGTGTGTGTGTGTGTGTGTGTGTGTGGTTTTCAAAAATTATTTTTGTTTCCAGCGATATACTTAAGTAAGGGTTCCTATTTTCCAAATTCAGTTGGTAGAATGTTCGGTAACCATGCCAGCCCCTCAGAATAATAGCAGTGGTGTTGACTGGCAAGACCAGCATGCCTGTCCCTGTCCCACCCTCCTCCCTGACACCTCTCAATAGAACGTTATTTTCTGCTTTTTATAAGCCAGGCCGACCGGGTTCATAGCAGTGAAGGGCCTTACCCTCGGTCCCACCATTGTGCTCAACTCTAAAGCCTCCCATTAATGAATAGGTGGGTGAACAACGTGAGCCCAGGTATGCTCATCTATAGGAAGCAGGAAATACTGTACGTAAAGCGCCCAGTCGCTGTGCGACGGAGAATCCATGGGCTTTGCCTATTGCTTACTTCACCACTTCGTGTAGGTGTATGCGCAAATAAGTGCAGATTAAACACCGGTATTCTTCAAAGTACTCCTAGGGTCCTGGACTCCTGAATACAAATGAGCTTGGAGATCAGGGGGTATTTTAGAGGGGTGCTGAACCCACACAACACCTCTATGTCATTTGCACACTCATTGAACCCGTGGAAAGTCTCTCATGCCTGCTGTCACGGTTGACGTTGCTATGTCCCCCTGGGCAGGTGTGAAAGCATGGAGCTGGACCATGAAATCCGCTTTCTGATAGAGAGGAATGCTTCTCCTGGTCCCAGTGGGGCCACCGCAGGGGCCACGCCGAGTCACAGGAGCCCGTGCCCTTGGAAGGTAAGGACACATCTTCTTTGTACTTTGTCTCGATACAACTGTCAGCCGTGTGTTCACCAAGAAAAAAAAAATGGATGGGGACAGTCCCCCAAATCACTTCCAGGAACATACTTCCTTGATGGCTCAGAGGATAAGGGGGTGTGACAGTCACTTCCTGTTGCTAAGGAAACCCTTCATCAGAAGCACTTTCCCCATCAAGGGTGACACAGGAAAGCTCGGAGGATCACCTGCGGTTAGAAATAAGGTCGGATAGGGCCACAGCTCCTTTTCGGGGAGGAAGCAGCCCAGTTCACGTAAACCCGCATCCCTGGGCTACTGGGCTCAGCACAACTCATGTCCAGTTTTCTTTTCTTTATTTCAAGAAGCAGTCCAGCTTTCCTGATTAAAAGCATTGTTGGGCTTTGGATCTCCCCTTGTTTCGGGATATTTGTCTTTGGTGCTTTATGTGAGCCAATAAAATTTAGGGGCCAGCTTGAGCTAGGAGTTCTGTGGGTGGCTTTCTTTCTAGGACCACACCCTAAAACGATATCATAAATTCTTAAGCTCTGTCGCCCTCCCGACAGGAAGCTGTCTCTAATCATCGTTTTTTGTTGTTGTTGTTGTTGTTTTTAAATCTAATGTAAGTAACTTTGAGAGCATGGCTGATATTAAAATATGTTGCCTAACTTTTATTTTAGTTTCTCCTTCTAAGAGACTTCATGCCCTTTGGGAAAAGTTAGACTAAGCACAGAGAAAACTATAAAAAAACATGTAGAGACAGATTTACTGAGGAGCTGGGGCAGCCTGGCTGCCCTTAAGCAGGGATTTACCTCTGTACCTAATTTGCATTTCACAATTTTTTATCTTTTTTTTTTTTTTTTTTTAAAAGGAGGCCCTGGCATTGTGCCAGTATCAGGCCTCACAAACCTAGATGTGCTTCTGAAATCTCTGGGCCACGGTTCTCAGAGCAGCACCCAAGGCTTAGCACTCTGGTCTCTCTGTGGCTAGCCCGGTGCCCCTTCCTCTCACTTATTTAATGAACACATAGAACTGTGTGTGTCCTGCACCTGGGCACTTTTTCCTGTTCAGAAACTCACTTCCTCCTCACCCCTGAAAAAAAGTCATCTTTTTTTTTTTCCAAAGTTAGAAATGACATTCTGCTTGAAGTTGTCAGTTCGATCCCTGGTCAGGACACGTACAGGAACAGACCTGTATTTCTGTCTGTCTGTCTCTCTCTCTAAAAAGTGAATAAATAATTAATATTTTATTTAAAAGAAAGAAAGAAATGACTCTCTGCTAATACTTGGAGCAAGGGAAGGCGTCCCTCTCCCCTCCCATTCCGTGCTCCGCCCGCCATTCCTGACGCCCCTGTATATAGACCACTAACTCCCAGGAGGGACGTCCTCCATCATGGAAATGTATGCTTTTCTCTCGGGTGTCTTGTCTGGTTCTGGACGAACATGTAAAGGTGACATCTGCATCCCCTCAGGCAGCCTGGTCCTCCCCTTCGCTGGCGGTCAGCCGCTAAGACTCCTTTGCTCAGGACTGCCCTCCCCACCAGCCTGTTCCCTCTGTCCCTGGGTCCCCTTTTCTGTGCTAGCAACCTCGTCTCCTTCCTCATGACCAGCCTCTTGGCAATTAGTTCCCTCTGTTTGGGGGACTTCACTGCGACTTGAACTCCCCTTAGGTTCCTGTTTTCCTGTCATTTCCTGGGGGAGATTTGCTCATTGTCCCTGTACTCCACTCCCCCAGGGAAGAGAGAGGGAGTTCCTTGCCCCTCTTTCTCATATTTCTTGTGAGGCATGCAGCAAAGACATCTACAAAGAGCGAAGGGTGAAAGGTGACGTCTAGCATGTGCCGGAATTGGGGTCGATGTGAAATGGCTATCGGGAGACAGTGACGTGAGCGAGTGGATGTAGGAGGAGTTGCTGAGGTGTTGAGTCCGACGGGCCGGCTGCTGAGCTGTGCTTGGACTCCGGTCTCCTCCGCATCTTCATCCACTCACCAGCGTAGCACGCGCTCTACGCCCCTTCACTTTTAAACAGATGTGAAGCCCACCTGATGTTATTATGAGAAGTGAGGTCCCTTCCATACATGTCACAGCTGAGCTTGGTGATCACAGCATCCGTCCGAGGCTTCCCGGCCGTTCGTCCACCACAAACAAGCTCCACCTGGATGCATCTCGTGGTCATTGCCCATCTGACTGTTCACCTGGCTTGTCGCTTGGATTGGATACAACTCGTGTATTTAAATGTCCTACTCCATTGCAGTATTCATTTCTCAATGCCCCCCTGTCCCCCTTCTCCAATCTTTCCTTCTCACTCACTGTCCCTGGCTGCTCCTACCCAGCCTGCCCACGCTGTCTCAGTGTCACCCAGGGATTGGTGCAAAGTCCTTGGTCCCTCACACGACAGGAGATAACGCTGATGGCTCCAGGCACATGCACCCATGGACCACGGGGTTCTTCTTCCACATGCGTGTCCATTTCACTCAGCGTTCTCTAAAGTGAATTCGGTGTCTTTCCTGCTAAAACAGCGTGTCTTCTCCCTCTCCCTTCCCTACACTGGTCAGTGGGTTGTTATCCACCAAGCCACCCACAGCTGGGCCCCATCCTGGGTTCCTCCAGCGACACAACTTTGGGGGCACCATTCACAGACAAGCACTCTCTCTCCTTCACCCTGAATACCATCTCGACTTCCTGTGATCTTTGGGCTTTGCTCTTCTTCTTGCATTCTTACTACTGGGCCAAAGCTTTGATATTCAGGACTCCTCATCTAGATGGCCCCCAGGAGCTCCCCCCCCCCACCATTTTTGCTTCACACTAATGCATATTTATCAATGTAGATCTTGTTGATCAGCAAGCGCCTGGATCTTCCCAGTGGGATTCTGTCCCCGCATCACAGAGCCCATCCGAATGCTTCTGCTTGATCTACAATGTGCTCTGTGATCTAGCCTCTGCCCCTCTTTAAAACAAAACGTTAGAAAGGGGATTAACAGGTGTTCTGCACCTACCATAACAGGTAGAAGGGAATCAATATTATTTATATTTTGTTCGACATCAGTAACAACACAAACGTGGCCATTTTTATCCTCGTTTTCCAGCCTCAGAAACCCAGATTCACAGAAGTTTGAAGATGGCGCCTGCATTCACAAAGTTGTCAAGTTCTAGTCTCGGGGTATGAAGCAAAGCTTTGTGTGTATTTTTTCCTTACAATGTCGTGCCGTCTCCAAAATATCCATCCCCCTCCTGCAGGGCATCCGTGTCCTGGCCACCTCGTCACCCTACAGACAGTGCACTCCTGTGTTCTGTGCCTTTGCATGTGTGGTTTGTTCTCTGTGGAAACACTTGCTGCTTGGGTCACGAGATGCCTGGACCAGCACTTGCCGTTGTCGAAGCAGCCGCTCCATTCTGGGCTTAAGGCATCAGCCGTGGCTCAAGCCATGGTGCTTTTCTTCACTTCTCTTGAGAGCAAGGGCTCCCAAGAAAAACCCCTGGAAGTCCCCCCTGCCCAGTGGACTGTGGCTAGCCTCCTCCCCGGCACCGGAAGGTACTTTCACATATGCAACTCCTCATGTAGTCCGGAGTCTTGGCCGGACTCCCATTTGTACTACAGCCCTCTGCAAAAGGACATCCTGCCCCCAGAACAAGGCGAAAACTTCTGCATTCTCTGACAGAGCTGGAAACTCTGGAGGAAACTTCTCTGTGGGCCAACGACAGGGGGACGGAGGGGTTGTCCCTGCTTTCCCACTGAGCGAAGGAAGCGGAACAGCGGGTGACTCCCTTTCCAGGGGCAGGAGATGAAGTTCTTTATGACTTGATGAGATGGGAGGCCTGTGGGTGAATACCAGAGACATGATGTGATGCAAGAGCCTGGGGCATTCGTCAAGTTCCCTTTTTGCTCAACAACGACCTTGGCCAAGAAGACTAAGCGAGGAGGGACAATCACTTCAAGAGGAAATGGACAGATATTTTTCTTTCTCTGCCTGGCTTATTTCACTTAACATAATAGTTTCCAGGTTCATCCATGTTGTTGCAAAAGGTAATATTTCCTTCTTTTTCATGGCCCCATAGTATTCCATAGTATATATGTACCACTGCTTTTTAATCCACTTGTCCACTGACGGACACTTGGGCTGTTTCCAGATCTTCGCTATTGTGAACAATGCTGCCATAAACATGGGGGCGCATTTCTTTTTTTTCAGTTGGTGATATGGTATCCTTGGAAAAATATCATATGACCTCACTCATTTGAGGAATCCAAGGAACAATGAGAACCGAGGAACGGAATTAAGACAGAGGAGGGATCAAAGGGACCAGAGGAAAAGAGAACAGAGGGAAAGGAGAGGATAGGATGGGATAAGCCTGAGGGAAAGGGGGGAGGGTGCTGTAAGGAGGGGAAAAGGGAGAGGTTGAGGGGAATATGGGGGAGGGGGGATGCACTTGGGGTGACCCTAGAATCTATGTAAACACAATTAATTAAATAAAATATATATACATACACAATGAAGAGAGAACGAACAGACTGGCTCACTGCTCAGAGTGAACAGGGGAGCGCTGTCGACGAGCACGAGGAGCCCCACCGGAATGAGAAAATGTCCCCCTGTTATGAGGGGTGCCACCACATGCTGGCCTATGGGGGGTGCTGATGGTTTTGCAGGTAAAGGAAAAGCAATCGTCTAGGTGAGAATACGACCCACACTCCAAAATGAGTGTTAAGCGGAAGTTGCACGGAACTAAGATGTGGATCTATGAAGATGGATTTATGAGCCCGCAATTTATGTCTTCAGATACAAAAGGAAGTGATAGGAGGCCTGGAGGTATTTTACAGACAAACTGCTTCCGGGAATGCTTGGAACTGAGGACATGGTGAAGGAGCAGGAGGGAGAAGTGTCCCCACTTGAAGACGTCCCCCAGAATTGAGCCGCTTAAGGACCTCGTCTTGTCTTGAGAGTCTAATTTTCTTTTCATTTTAGCTAAGAAACAGCCCCCCCCCCAAAAAAAAGAAAAGAATAACGTTTTTGGTCCAAGTTGAAGTAGGATTTCTCAGTAACTGGAGACAAATTCTAGATCTGAACATTCTTCTCAAGGGGAGAAAGCCCGGGGTGAAAGCTTGGGGGGTGCAGAACATGACATGAACTGACGACACTCTCATGGGGTGCGAGGGAGGGACTTGCAAACTACGGTAAGTTGACACACGCTTTCTGGAACCAGAAAAGAAGGCCCAGTTTCCATTTTCTTATTTCCCTTTTTCAAAAGTTCAGCTTGCTACTCTTTATCAACATGAAATTTTGATGACCACAATCTTGTAAAATCTTTTCTAGTTATTTTGGGTTTTTTAGCATGCACGAGAGAGAGAAGGACAGACAGGCTGGAATGGGGGGGGGGATGAGAAACATCAATTCTTCACTGTGGCATCTTAGTTGTTCATTCATTGCTTTCTTATATGTGCCTTGACCTGGGGGCTCCAACAGACTGAATGACCCTTTGCTCAAGCTAGTGACCTTGGACTCAAGCCAGTGACCTTGGACTTCAAGCCAGTGACCTTTGGGCTTAAGCCAGTGACCATGGGGTCATATCTATGATCCCACACTCAAGCCGGATGAGCCCACGCTCAAACCGGCAAGCTTGAGGTTTCAAACCTGGGTCCTCCGCGTCCCAGTCCTACACTTTATCCACTGGACTGCCGCCTGTCAGACTGTAAAATGGGTTTTGACAAGAACACAAAGTGAGTGAGAACGTGAAAGCACTTTGTAAGTATAAGGGCTAAAGAAGCACAACATCATCATTTATTATTATGATTTTATTGTAGGGTTAGCCTGAGCCGCGAAATATTCTTTTTTTAATACAATCACTGGCTTCCTCTTTGAATCCCATGATCTAATGCCATGGGCCGGGGCTGTGGAGTACTTGCATCTGTGCTGCACTGTTGAGGGAGGATCTGTGCGCCTGTCGTGGCAGTGTTTGAACAGGTTGCACATTTGGGAAAAGAGAAGGCCTGTCTCCCTCAGCTCGGCTGCTGCACTGCCTGGTGTGTGAAGCCCACGGTCTGCAGCTTGCATGAAGTCCTTTAAATGAGCTGTGTATCTGTCTCCTATCCACAAGTACAGCTCCCAGTTTTTAGTCTGCTCCTTGTAAAAGTATATTCAAACCTCAGAACTAAGTGGATTGATGCAGAGAGAGGCCAGGTTGTATTTCCCAAAACATCCCCAGAGAGTTAGGTTGAGCCTGTGGCTTATCTGTAGCTTATTCCTTCTTCCATTCATCATGGAGATGTCAAAGGCTTCCACTGTGCACGACCATTGGGTAGACGCCCAGATAAGGAGATCTCACTGTGTACGCCCACCTCAAATTCCATTCCATTAGGTGTATCTCCGGGCACCACAGGGACAGGGGCTCGTAAGCTGAAACCGGACGCAAGGACACAAGAATTAAAATTCTTATAAAGAAGAAAGACAAGCCTGACTAGGTGGTGGCGCAGTGGATAGAGCATCAGACTGGGATGTAGAGGACCCAGGTTCAAAACCCTGAGGTCGCCGGCTTGAGCGCGGGCTCGCCAGTTTGAGCATGGGTTGCTGGCTTGAGCGTGGGATTATAGACATGATCCCATGTTCACTGGCTTGAGCCCAAAGTCACTGGCTTGAAGCCCAAAGTCACTGGCTTGAGCTCAGGGTCGCTGGCTTGAGCCCAAGGTCACTGGCTTGAGCCCAGGGTCGCTGGCTTGAGCCCAAAAGTCACTGGCTTGAGCCCAAAAGTGACTGGCTTGAAGCCCAAAGTCACTGGCTTGAAGCCCAAAGTTGCTGGCTTGAGCCCAGGGTCGCTGGCTTGAGCCCAGGGTCGCTGGCTTGAGCCCAAGGTCCCTGGCTTGAGCCAGGGGTCACTTGCTCTGCTGTAGCCGCCTGGTCAAGGCACATATGAGAAAGCAATCAGTGAACAACTAAGGAGACAGAAAAGCCATAACAAGAATTGATGCTTTTCATCTATCTCCCTTCCTGTCTATCTGCCTCTGTCTGTCCCTCTCTCTGTCTCTCTCTCACCAAAAAAAAAAAAAAAAAAAAGTAGAAGACGAAGAAGAAAGACAAAAGCTGTTTCTAGATTTTGAGAGACATCCTCGTGATGGATAGAAGGCTTCTCAGGGTAGAAGGGAGGCCATAAACTGAGGCTCCCTCTGGGTGGAGGAGGGACACTTTTGAGCAGGCTACTTTCTTACTCAAAGGTTTTCTGTCCATCATTGGGTTTCCCCCCAGTTCCACAAGAGACAAAAGGCACAGGCTGTCCTTGGAAGGGGCAATCAGTAGGGAACAGGGGACACCTTCTGCCTCTATGGAAACCAAAGCCCTGGGAGCTCCAGATTAGGCCACTTGGGTGACCAGAGGAACAGCATGACAACACTGAGGGGTTGGTGGAGGAAGCCACCACGCCTGGAAGTGAAGGAGGGCACCTGGGTGGGAATTCTAACAGATGTCACAACTAACCTATTAGAAGATCCCAAGGCACCCAGGAGCCTGCAAAGAGAGGGAAGGGAATTCGGAGTCCAGGGTTTTCTACAGAACGGGCGCTTGGAGCCAAGGTGTCCTCCTCACTTTTGGAATTCTGCCTCCACCTCCGATTATCTTGCCCAGACGTGTACAAATTCAGCAGGTGCATTTGAAAAATAAAACGTCAGACGTGCCTTCCTCATTAGGCAGAAAAGAATAACAAGCTTTTGGGTTAAGATATTCTGTAAATTCATGACCATATTAAGGAAGAAAAATACATTTGCTCGGGAGAGACTGGGAAGAACGTTCGTAGGAGACGTTGAGCGACTGTGTTCTTGATGTTCAGCTCTGCTTTGTGACAGGATGCGGACCTCTCCCAGGGACTTCCAACCCCACATCAGGGCTTGGAATCCAGTGCCTTTATAAGCCTTCTTTGTCAAGCCAGCCTTCCCATTTCTAGACCTCAGCCGCGTCCGGGCTGTCTCTGGTGAGCTGTCTTCAGGGCAGGCACGTGCAGGATCCTCCTCCTCTCCCCACGTGGCACCTACAATCTGGGTGGCAGGTTTCCTGGCAACAGAGATGCGGGTGGAGCAGGGTTGCCAGTGGCGGCAAATCAAAATACTGGATGCCAAGTTCCATTTGACCTGCAGATAAACAATAGAACATTGCATAGGGGGCGGGGGACATGCTTATACCAAAAACTAATAAAAAAATTCATCGTGTATCTAAAATTCAAATTCATCAGGTTGTTCTGCATTTTTCTGGTATCTTTAGGGTGGTGGCGTTCGTGCTGCAGTCCTGCGCCATCTTTCACAGCCTTTAGCGCTGATGTCACCTGCTTCTGTGGCCTTGCATTGGCCTGAGTCTCCACTGCCAATCACTGAGGCTCCCAGGTCCCTCACGTCATCCCCTGCCCTCAGGTCTCTGTTGTAACTACTACCTCCTCCTCAGCTTGATGGTGAAGCCTCCTGAATGCCGTGAATCCTTACTTGGCCACGTCTGCATCCTTCTTGAGGGCACAGGAAAGGTCTGGCTCTGCTTCCCTACCAGTCTGGGTGCGCTGTCTGTCTCATCAGTCCCCGCTGTGGACTGGGGCAGTACGGAGAAACTCTCTCCAGACTTGTCCCCTCCCCAGCCCAACCCAGGGGTCAGGCTACAGCTCTCTGCTCTGGGATGTCCAATCCGGGTGGTTCAGTAGATGAGGGAGGAGTCCCTAGACCTTGGGGAGCAGGCTCAGGTGGAAGAGTAAAGAATAGGTCATATCGTCCATCACTTCACCTGCCCTCTTTTCTATCCGTTGATTATGGTGTAAGATTTTATGCCTTGATTCTGAGTTTCTTTCAAACATTTTGTTATAAAAACATCAAACACGCCCTGGCTGGTTGGCTCAGTGGTAGAGCATCAGCCCAGTGTGTGGATGTCCCAGGTTTGATTCCCGGTCAGGGAACACAGGAGAAGTGACCACCTGCTTCTCCACCCCTCCCCCTCTCTCTTCTCTCTCTCTCTCTGTCTTCCCCTCCTGCAGCCATGGCACAATTGGTTTGAGCACGTTGGCCCCAGGCACTAAGGATGGCTCTGTGGCCACTGCCTCAGGTGCTAAGAATAGCTCAGTTGCTCAGCAACAGAGCAACACCCAAATGGGCAGAGCATCTATATTATATGTAGATAAAAATTTCACTGGAAGCAGGAACCTTTGCTTATTTTCACTTGGATCCCACTCATTGCCAAATGAATAGTAAATGACATCTAAAAAGATGATGGCCCCTGCCTAACCAGGCGGTGGTGCAGTGAATAGAGCATCAGCCTGGGATGCTGAGGACCCAAGTTCAAAGCCTCGAGGTCACCAGATTGAAAGTGGTCTCATCTGGCTTGAGCGTGGGGTCACCAGCTTTAGTGTGGGATCATAGACATGACCCCATGGTCACTGGCTTGATCACAAAGGTCACTGACTTGAAGTCCAAGGTCACTGGCTTGAGCAAGGGGTCATTCACTCTGCTGCAGCCCCCTGTTCAAGGCACATATGAGAAAGCAATCAATGAACAACTAAAGTGCTGCAAATAGAGTTGATGCTTCTCATCTCTCTTCCTTCCTGTTTGTCCCTGTCTGTCTCTCTTGTGCTCACGCAGAAAAAGAAAAAATAAATAAATAAGAGAGAGATGATACCCCTTTCCGTCTGTCATACGACTTGTTACGTAAATGATTTGATTGATGGTCCTGCCTTTAAGGTCCTGTAATTATTAGTATCTAAGCTCTTCCATGTGTAGCCACAGATAGAAATCCTAGGAAGAGGGCAGTGTTACTCTCCCCATTTTCATAGGATGGAAGCTGAGCCTCAGGGGCCATGAACATCTCTCCCAAAGGCGTGAGCAGTGAGTGGTGGCGCTGAGACCTGAATCCCCATGACCGGCTTCTGCAGTCAGCTCTTCAGTCAGCAGTAGACAAACTCTGTCTGCCATCTAGATAGCACATTCGCTTAAAAAATCACGCAAAGAGATTCAGGAAGCAAAGGAGGTTTTTCAACACCCCTCCCCCATTCTACAAGGATATTAAAGATCCTGTTTATTTTATATGCCAAAAATAAAGCAAAAATGGCTCTAAGCTTTGTAGGAATGTGATGCTTTTTCTTGGACTACATTTGAGAACATTATCTCAGATGATAGTCACAGACTAGTGACTAGTCATTGCTTGGTCCTTCCCTTCACCATATTTCTCCTTATCAGTTATTTGATAAAATATGTATCAATAGTAGTCACTTGAGAGATGAGGACTCTTCACCATTGCCTTGGAAACATGGAGTGGCATGTCTGTTTCTCTGCGAGTTACAGCAGCCAGTAAGACATCGCATGGAAAAAAAGGCTTGCCTAGAAGCCAGACGCAGAGCGTACAGCCTGTGTGAGAGGGGGGAGGGGTGGGGCGGGCACACGTCGTGGGGAATGTCCGGGACTGGCCTGGTGCAAGTTCCTTTGGTCTCAAGCCGAACTGGAGCTCTCCAGGAGTTACTCTTCACTGATCAGTTACCCCGCGGCTCTCTGGAGTAGCAGCAAATCCGTCTGCTGTTCAGCTGCCAAGAGAAGAGGGAAAGGGATTATCATGAGGATTTTTGTTCATAGAAGCAACCATGGTGCAACAGCAAGTGCCCGGGGCACCTGGACAGAGAGCACCCATGGGCAACAGTGCCCAGGATGTGCCTCCTGGCGAGAAAACAAGGTCAATGTTACGACATCTACTGGCTGGTGATAACCAAATACACAGATAAGACTGATGGAAACTTTGAACTATCTATACAACTATGGTGTGTGTGTGTGTGTGTGTGCATGGACATGTACATGCATTGGAAGAAAAATATTTTACATTATTGTCTCTGTTTGTTTTCCTGGCCAGCAGATTTTACTGTTAATGAAGTGTCCATTTCCAGGAATTCTCTGCTTCTATCTCCTAAATCAGAGTCATACATGAGTCATACCTTTTCCCACTTAGATCTTTGAACAATTTGATCCTCATTTGTATGTTTGGATATTGCCTTAAGGAAATGTCAGTGCATTTGACTCAAGTGTACCCCCCGGACAGACCAAGAAACCAGCAAAAAGTAAACACACACACACAAAATGTCTGTAAATCTGGTATGTAGCTAATCATCCGTGTGTTTATTCAGCAAAATGTGTTGAACGCCTGCTCTGAGCCTGGTGACCGTGGACGCAGAGGTGAACACGCCAGCGTATACACTATTACCACTTCTGTATTGCCAACGTGAAGGGCTCTGCCTGGGCCGGCGGGGGAAGGTCAGACAAGGTCAGCAGTCACCAGATTGGAGGACACCCAGGGAGAAGGTGCCAGGTAGAGGGGGCAGTGTGCCTGATGGCCTGGGACACATTTCAGGAACCAGAGGGAATTCAGTGTGGCTGGGGCCCACGAAGGGTCAGAGAGTGAGACGACAGGAAGGAGAAACCAGGAGGCTAACTCCAGGATACCAACTTATTCTCTTTTACTTGTTTTATTTTTTAGAAAACTTTTTAAATTTTTATTTATTGATTTCAGTGTAAGAGGAAGGGAGAGAAAGAAAGAGAAAGAGAGACAGGAACATCGAGCCGCTCCTGTATGTGCCCTGACCGGGGATTGAGCCAGTAACCTCTGCGCTTCAGGATGATGCTGTAACCAGCTGAGGTCTCCGTCCAGGACATTCCCTTTTAAAGAGTCTTAAATTTCAGGAGCTTTAGGGTTTATGCTACACATACCTGGATATCTCCCGGAGAGGTAGAAATAACAGTGCAAATGATGCGATCGACGGCAAAGGCTTTTCCTTCTCTTTGGGCAGCACGTTCTTTGCCCGTGTAGCCTTCTTGCCTTATCTTTTGCTCTGTTTCCTCCGAGTCTGGAATGAGGTCTCGTGCTTCCTCATGCACCCTGT
The DNA here is from genome assembly GCA_037038555.1 of Rhynchonycteris naso. NCBI lineage: Eukaryota > Metazoa > Chordata > Mammalia > Chiroptera > Emballonuridae > Rhynchonycteris > Rhynchonycteris naso. The sequence continues at coordinate 6,916,762 of CM073003.1, forward strand.
ATAGGACAAGAGTTCACTAATAAGGCTACAAAGGTAGTACAGGGAAGATTTTAGTCCCAGTGAGTCCTGGAGAGAAAGCTGGGCTTCACCCATGGAAAAGACAGCCTTAAACTTGAGAGCCAAGTTTCCAACGTTCTGCCAAGAGAGGAGATGAGCTTGACCAACAAGTGCCCATTTCCCCCACCATGCATTACTGTTTTCTCTTTTTGTCCTATAAAATGCCCAGCCCTTAGGAATGGGGAGATGACTCACCCACAAAGTTGCACACAGCTAAGCTCACATCTGTGGGGCATTGCCAGGAACCCCTGCCTTTAGGGAAGCAAGTAGCTGAGCTGTCAGAAAGCCAACAGTTACCTAACTGCCACGGGAAAGTACAAGGAAGGGATGGCCACTGGCTACCGAGCCGGGAGCCGGTCCGCCCAGGCTTTCTGCGGCGACTTCCTCCACCACTGGGAGACGCTGCCGGGAAAGGCAGAGTGGCGATTTACATACCACAGCCAGGCTGATCCGTCTGCCTATGGGCTTAGTCATGGACCTGCCTACTTGAGACATCCCGGGAAATCCCTCTTTGGAAGAGGAGAGATGTTAAAATCACAGTTGCTGGTCTGATAACCTTATTCCACATCTGAGCAGACAGAGGCACTTGTGTTCTCTGTAACGCAAAAATAAAACAAAAGAAAACCCCCCAAAACAACAACAACAACCAAACAACAAAAAATGAAGGCCGTTATCTCTTTTGAGCTGATGTGTCTGCAGTCTTTTTGAAAATTTTTTGTACTTGGTCTCTCTTGAAAAAACACACCTTAAGGGACATTTTCATTCTTTCTTTTTCTTTTTCTTTTTTTTTTCCTTCTGCTTTCCAAGACGCCGGGAGAAACCGCTTCCATGGCACACCTTGTGCCGGGCGTGGCTGCAGCAGGTGCCGCCGGAAGTGCTGTGGAGCACACCAAGGTAAGGGCACACTCCCCCGAGCCGGGCTGGCAGAGTAGTGTTTGCAACGGCTGCTGAGGCCGAGATGCCCGAGCGCCGACAGGGCTGGTTGGCTTTCCTCAGCTAAGATCTGCTCTGTAATTTCCAACAACATTCGTCACCCGGAAACAATGTCCGGGTGATTGTGGCAATGCCTTCGACGGAGCTGAACCTCATTTTTCTTGCACAAAGTGAGAGATTGAATCCCACCCTTCCCGCTTCCCCATGCTATGTGTTTCATGCTTTGCTCTTGGCTTAGAAGAATTCAGTTCGATGTAAATTTTAAAAGGGTATTGATGAATGTGGTGAGATACCATAAGGATGGACACGTGACCCTATCTATACATGCGTCTAAAACCCAAGAGGGGTTTGACGAGTAAAATGTAATCAAACCCTAAAATCTTGAATGAAACAGAGGCAAAGAGATAAGAGATAGGAAAACGGTTTTATAAATCATTTCTAATAATAATAATAATGTACACCATGGATTGGGTGATAATGATGAATTATTATGGGTTCAGCTGCTGTAATAAATGTACCCCTCCAGTAGGGGAGGTTAATAGTGGGGAGAGCTACTTAGGTGTTGGGGAGGCAGCAGGAATGTGGGAAATCTCTGTACTTTCTACTCAATTTTGTGATAAACCTATTTTGTTCTAAAAGAAAAAAAATGAAGTCTATGAAAAAGAAAATCAAGATGCTCTGGCTCCTTTATCCAAAATTCCGGGTCAGGGTCCAGGGTGCCCTGTGGCCAGCCAGCGTCCACGGCAACTCGGATGCCTTCTGGTGCTGAGAACCTCTGGTTTGCAGTCCAGGCTCCCCGCACCCGGGCTCAGCTGAGCTCAGGACCCGCTGAGCAGCGATGGATCGCAGCATTGTCCAGAGCAAAGCTGCCCGATGTTTAGTCTGTTCTGATCCAGAACGCATCCAGTCTCTTGGAAGCCTCCCTAAAAAGGGAAAGCCCGATTACAGGACCCAACATACTTGTCACCTGGATTTTGATGTCACTCTGGCACTCAGCCAAGGCAGCTTGAAGTAAAAAACAAACACCAAGTTCATTCTGAATTTGTTGACCCATGGAAGAGTGTCATGGTCCCTGTTAACAAGTGGTTTTCATTGTACACGTATCCGAATAGGAGGAAGCTAAGAAAATTCAGCAGAGCATCTACAGAGAGGTAAGATATCACCAAACCCTAAAACCTTGAGTGAAACTGAGGTAAAGAGAGAAGAGATAGGAAAAACAGTTTTATAAACCATTTCTAATAATAACAATAAAAAAGAAATCCTCGCACCCCACAATGATTGCTAAAGAGCATTTCCTGTAACTGTTTTTGGCAAAGGCCACCGTGTTCTGAATATATTTCTTAATTGTTTGTGGATATCTTTGAAGCACTTGCGTGGTCCATAACTACGGTGCCCAAAACCAAGCTGGGGATTTAGGTAGAGACTACCTTTATCACCCAACTCATTGTAATGCTACGTGACTCAGAGGTGAGCCAGTAACAGGACTGTTGGGTTGGAGAGAACAGTACTCAAATGAGCTTTGTTGGTGGTCGATGTAGGCAGATGGCAGTCAGTTTCCAGAGCTTTTGTGTTTTCTTTAAAGGAAAGTCCCACCTCTAACCAAAAAAAATTTAAAAATTGAAAAAAAAAAGGTGTTTAACTTTTTCACTGTGCCAATGATTTATAACTAATCTAAATTGGTAAGCTAGCGGCTTTTTTCAGAGGTCTGGTTAAAGTTACGCAATTGACGCCCACGCCACCTCTATAAATTAACTGTATGAAGGTCGCTGAGGTAGCCGGTGGATCAGTTTTCTGCCTTTTAACTCTATGTGTTGGTCTGTTTTCCTGGCTGGTTCTATTCCCTCCTCAGACTTTCACTAGGGCTGCTCCCCAGGTCATAAACACACCTACAAAAATGATTTTTAAAAGACATTTACTATGTAAATACCTAACATGTATCCCTGAAACTTACCAGACTTCTATATGCATTAGACTCTGAACCTTAATTTTTTTAAAAAAAAACTGAAGTCCTGATTTATAAAATTCTAATTCATTGCTTGCCTGTTACACAGATACATTTGGAACTTATTAGAGAAATGATTTTGGTAATGGGTTTATCTACAAGAGTCTAAAATGTCATATAAAGCTTATTCATCTACAGGTCTTGATGAAGGACTATGGTGTGAGCATTGTTACTGCTAGAATAAGATGTTACCTTATAAATCACAATATGACTTTGCCAAAACCATTGCTTGTAAAGGACAGTATTTTTCCCATTTATGTTATAGTTCATTTTGTTTCCTCTCCTCCTCCCCCCACCCCACCCAAGGTTGCTAAACCATCAAGAGGAAAGCACTCGACAGACTCTCTTGAACAGAAGATCAGATGCTTGGAAAAACAGAGACAAGAGGTAAGTGTGAAATATTCATTGAATCAACATGTACCATGAGCTAAGGCTGAGGATCGAACAGAGAGAATACCACCCAGAGCCTGTCATTTCTGCTTCTGGGTCATAGTAATTATCTCTAGGTCTGGACTTTGTAGTTTTGACACCAAAGCCTCTTCTCAGTCACCTACCTACTTTTATCCCCTACTGGGTCTCTCAGAGTTTGCACAACTGAACGACAGTCATAAATCCCAGCACGAGCACCTTAATCTCCTCAAAGCTTGGACGTTTCCTCCACACGGGCCAGGTGAGCTTATCACCTGTGCCCTGTATGCCTGGCAGCCGGACACACCTCGAAACTCAAACCGTCGGAGGCTTGAAGTAGAGTTGACTTAGGTGCTATGACTTCATGAGTCGGGCATCCAACTGCTGGGGGTTCAGGGTTAACACCAGAAAAACAAAAGATTTGTTTCCAAGATGACATTGGGAATGGGATGGGTCCTATTTTTTTTTAGTTCCTCTTTCCTGAGTTCCATGAATGTTAGAACCTCTTGTCTCTTCCTGACAGAGAAAGAGGTGAAAGGCATAGTGAGTTGAGCCCTGTGCCTGCTGGCAATTTTGTCATGGCCCTTCCAACCGTGCCGGGCATTACCACCTTCCTATTGTCAACTCTCTGTGACACCGCATACAGTACTGCGCCCTTCTGGAAAACTACTGAGCAATCGCAGAGTAATGTTAATCCCCAAATGCCAACAGCTCAGGTACACGGCCATAATATGAGACAGTTTGTAAGTAAGCACCCATATCTATTTCCAGCGTTGAGAATTACCTAGTAACTGCCACTCCAGATTAGACATTTTGTTTGGTAATTAGGGGAAAGTCTGGCCACTTCTTAGTCATTGTGAACTATCTTCTCAATGTATGTGTGTTGCTAAGTGTTGGGATTTCTCTTAATGTAGGAAATTGCAGTCTCCCTTTACAAGAAAACTAAAGACACGGGACATAGTGTTGTTATATTCTTCTTCCTTCTATTTAGCACATAGTTAAAACCTCCAAACTGCTTACAGCCTAAATTATTTCTAAATATTGTCTTATGACCAAACTATTATTTCTTAAAACGTCTATACTTTCAAAAAGTTACCCATTTATTGATACATATTTCAAACTTGCATGCACTTTAAACAGCTATTATTGCAACCAAATGCTACCCAGTGAGTGGACGTTTGGAACTCATTAAAATAAATTCTGCTTTTAAAAAGCTGGAAAAAAGATTTTATTAAAATAATCAACATAAGCACATAGAAAAATATGGAAAGATATTTTTGGGAAAAAGACCTATTATATTTTCATGAGTCTTACAGAAAACCAGCAATACTTAACACGTTTTTATCAGATTCTGGTTGGATTAAACAAAGAAGATTAAAATTCACATAACTAAGCAAAGGTACAAGCTGCTAATAAACCATTCGGTGGACTAGACTTGATGAGGCCCAAGACAATTGTTTATTGCACTTCCCAGCCCTACAAGAACATGGTGGAAGGATCCTGTCTTCACTCAGGGGCTCCCCAAATATTAGTAACCTCAAGAACAGATTTCATTTCGGTCAAATTTCCAAGCGGGCAGAACCCCTTTGTTGATTTGCCGCATGTTAATCATTCCAGCTCCTGGACGTGAACCAGCAGTGGGATCAGCAATTTAGAAGTATGAAGGAGTTGTATGAAAGAAAGGTAAACACCCATCTTTGTCCGGTATCTGCTTTAAATGAATCACATGGGGCGTTTTTTTTGGGGGGAGCATCCAATCCCATGCAGGTTCTTGGTGGTTTCAGTGGGCGGGACTTGGGGAGCTCCGATGGCTGGAAAGTAGGGTAGGGTACAGAGTGTGTTCTTGGCCTCTTGTTGGGGAAGATGAATGCCCAGTATTAGTGAATGAGCATGGCCACAAACCCCACAAATGTTTACTTCACACCACCCCTCCTAGAGCTGTCTCTAGACTTTCTTGCACACTTATCAGCGTTCCCAGGGTCCCCTGGCCTCGGCTGTGTGACGAGCACCCATAAGCCCACGAGATTCCACCTGACGTGAGGGCCGGTCTCAGGTGCACTCTGTGTCGTGCAAGGCGAGCGCTCCAATTCTTTACCTAGAGAGCGCGAGTGATTCTGCACCTGGAGAGACACCACCATGGCCGCGGGGGACCTGGGGTGGGACATGGGATGGCCCCTCTTCTCTCCGTCAGCAGCTCTGGCTTTGGGGAGAAAACCTGTCCTTTTTTCTTGGAAAAAATAAATCTCTTTTAATAGGTCAAAGCCAATTTTAGAATGGAAGAATCATTCCACATTTTTAAAAAAAGAGAAAAGAGAAAGTAGCCCCCCCCCCATCAAAGAATTCAGAATTAAGAAACTTGCCCACAAGGGAGGATCCTGCACTGCCTCTCCCTCTTGTCCCCATTTTGACACCGGGAAGTACCGGCTTGAGAAAGAGGAGGGCGACGTCCCATCACACTGGGTCGTGGGCAGGTCACCGTGTAGCACGGAGCACTGGGACGCTTTGGAGCCTCCAGCTTGTAAAGAGCAAGATCCCTGGGATGCTGTTCAAGCTGTGTTCCTGCACAGCTCGCAGGTGTGGGAGACCCTGGGGTGGAGAGTGGGTGTGTCACACCAGTCCTTGGGGAAGCACTGTCCTTGAGGCTTCTTCCCCTGGATGGTCCTCAAGCTGAGGACTCATGTGGCCTCTCGAGGCAGGTCGAGCTGCAGGTTAGATGAGCTGTGTCTGCTTTCCTCAGCTGGGGGTGTACACACCGACTCCTGGGCCCCTCACTGCCGCCCCGTGAGAGCTGAGGTAGAATGCTGGCCCCGCAGGGTCCCTGTTGGAGCTCTAACTCCTGACTCCCCTGGAGGTGATGTGGTTCCAAGAAAGGAGAGAGAGGCTGGAGGTAGAGTGAAGTTTGTTTTTCCAGTAGAGGACACTCCTTTTTAAATGCAGATGGCCCAACCTTTATTAGGGCACTGGGGAGTGAACCCTGCCCAGGGCAACTTGCCCAGGAGGAGGGCCTGGCTGTTCCATGTTTGAAGGCTGGGAACTGACCCCAGGTGTGACCTCCAGAGGAGAGGTCTTCACCGTGTCTGCCGATTTCCTCAGGTTGCTGAGCTGAAAATGAAACTGGAGACCACAGAAAGGTTCCTGGGCACCCTGGAGATGGAGCGGCCACCCAACCTGAGGGACAGTGACAGGCCCCAGGACCTGGCCCAGGAGCAGTCGCAGAGAGAGGAGGTGAGCCGTGTTTGAGGGTGGACAGTCAAGCACATCCCTGGGGTCACAGACAGGGGCTACTTCTTGGGCCTCAGCAGGAAGGGGATGCCCATACTTTCTCCTCTTTCGCACCAACAGGCTGGCAGGGATGCACCATCTGGACACTGAGCCACGGTTGGGTGACATTTTTCTAGGGTGTTTCAGCCACAGAGATAATTCAGTTTCTTCTTCTTTCTTCTTTCCTCTCCTCCTCCTCCTCTTCCTCCTTTTTCTTCTTCATCCTCCTCCTCTTCCTCCTTTTTCTTCCTCCTCCTCCTCCTTCTTCTTCTTCTTCTTCCTCCTCCTCCTCCTCCTCCTCCTCTTCTTCTTTCTCCTCCTCCTCCTTTCTCTCCTCCTCTTCCTCCTCTTTCTCTTTTTCTCCTCCTCTTCCTTCTCTTTCTTCTTCTCCTTCTTCCTTTTTCACTCACACTGAACAATGATATGACAATACCTTGTGTTGGTGCAGCTGTTTTTCAGCTTACAGAGAACTTTACAAATAGGTCATATTTTCATAATCAGAAATATAGAGCATTTAAAAAGTACCTCCCCCTCTTTATATGGCATTTAATAGTCTCAGCCCGCCTGTGAAGAGAGTGTTGTTGCTGCCACATTAAGGACAAGGAAGCCGAGAGGGAAAGGGGTTGGGGGACATGCCAGCGCTGGCACCTTAGTGCATGGGGAGAGGGGACGTGAACCTATGTTCCCCGGACCCTTGGGGCTCCTCTGTCCCTGCCCAGAGCCAGGAGGTGCCGTCGGGGTGACAGTCACTAGCCTGCATAGATGTTGTAGAAAAAATACGGATGGAGAACCTTCGGCTCTGACAGCTCTCTTTTCTAAGGTGTGTGAGGAAAAACTAGACAAGCAAATACCGCCAGGTGACGCCTCCCGACTGGAGGTTCCAGGCACCGGCTGCGCTCTGACGGTGTATCTCAGAGCAGCACCGACAGCAGCAGGCCGGGGCCCCCAGGCCAGGGTCCCCGACATGCTCGGGGCACCTCGGTCACAGCGAGGCAGTGGACACAGGCTCAGTCTCCCTCTCGGCCAGGTGACCCTCACCCTTTCCCAGCTCCGCCCTGACCAGGAAGCAGGACAGCCTTGTCCTCACGCAGCTGGGACCGTTTTCTAGTTGAAATCGTTCTTAGATGGGGCCATGTCAGGAAGTGACCACGGGCTCACTTGCTGAGCTCATGGGCGTGCTCTGCTCATATAACCGCGAGCAAAAAAGTTTGCGCTTGGAGGGAAAGGACTCACAGACAGCACGTCTCGCATCTAATCACCATATTGGGGGATATTAATTCCTAAAATAATATACTTCAGCGCACAGACAAGCTGTTCTCTCATCTTGATTTGTCTATGATATTCAGGCATATTTGTTTTCCTGGGTTAATAAAATCCCAGGCCCATTAAGAATCCAGCTCACTCCATGCCAAGTCTGCTATCTGGAATATAAAACAGAGATTCAGAGGTGGTCTAAATCCAGAGCCTGCTGGTGTCCCAGCAACGAAGCCTGCCCCACTCACCACACAGCCTGGACACCTGGACGGTGACCTGTAACTGGCGGGAGGTGTGATGGCAGTAGGACCAGACCAGCTGCTCTCACCCTCTGGAAGGCAGTAACCATAGCAGCGCAGAGCTCAGGATAACCCTATCCCCTGATCCTGGACTCTGGTCCAGGCTGGGGCCCGGCTGGACCTGGGGATCATCACTTTGTTGTTGTTGCAATGGCATGTTTGTCCTTTTAGGGTTTTTGATGACATTGATTGAGTCAGTGATCCATCACGTTGGAACAGGGCATGGGAACTAGCTTATTCTGCAGACCCGTTTGAACAGGAGGAGATGGGGGCTTCCGACAGCCTTTTCTGTGAGGTCGTCAAACGTCATAGCGTGAGGGATAAAAGGAAGGTTTCCGCCATGCCCGTCCCGCCCTCCACCAGAGAACTCTGCCCAGCTGCGATGCCGGTGGGAGCCCAGCAGGGCCGGGCTGTCGCAGTTCCGAAGCCGGCCTGCCTTTCTGGGTCACTTGAGAGGTATCTCTTTTGTTTTCTTGCTCTTTGCTTCAGAAGGAACAGAAGAAACTGCACGAAGAACTCCATGAGTTGAGGAAAGAAAATAAGCTGTTGAAGGAGAAAAATGCTTTTGTGAACAGAAAGAGGGAACACTACGAATGTGAAATAAGGCGCCTCAATAAGGTTCGTACGAGGCAGGGGAGCTGGGGGCCGCCCATGGGAGCCCCTACATCGGGAGCACCTCCCTGACCCTGCCAGGGACACTGGGGACCCACGTAACCGTGGGATCCTGGCCGATTTGCACAGGAGTGGCTCTGTCATTTTTTTTTTAACTTTTTTTTAAAATTTCTTTTTATTTATTCATTTTAGAGAGGAGACACAGAGAGAGAGAGAGAGAGAGAGAGAGGGAGAGAGAGAAAGAGAGAGAGAAAGGGGGGAGGAGCTGGAAGCATCAACTCCCATATGTGCCTTGACCAGACCAGTGCAGGGTTTTGAACTGGCGACCTCAGTGTTCCCAGGTCGACGCTTTATCCACTGCGCCACCACAGGTCAGGCAACTCTGTCATTTTATAAACCCCTCCCACCAGTGGGGTTCAACCTGACTCGGCTCAGAGAGGCTTTGGGGAATCCATGTCCCTGCAAAGAATCATCCTGAGAAGGAAGTGAGGAGGCATTAGAGAAGACAGTCAGCATGGTTCTTTGAGCTCAAAGAACCACAGAGAGCAGGCAGGTGCGTGTGACCAATAGCGCAGTTCTCGGTCAACCACAGAAGCTTCCTGCGGAAACAGGCTGCTCTTTAAAGTCATCTTAAGGCCACGGGGAGTGAACACCGACCCAGTGGGACATGTGCACGTGTGTGTGTGTGTGTGTGTGTGTGTGTGTGTGTGTGTGTGTGTGTGTGTGTGTGTTGTGTGTGTTGTGTGGAGTAATAGCTTAATTTTCTGAAGGAAAGGATCAAGGGGAAAATTAAATCCTCTGCTGCTGACCCCTCCAAGGGTCACGTCACACATGGACCGTAAGAGCCCTATCATACATGGTAGAAGCTTGCATCTCTCAAGCTAGATATTTCCTTTCTTTTTTAAGTGAGAGGCAGGGAGACAGATTCCTGCATGTGCCACGACCTGGATCCACCCAACAAGCTTCCTATGGGGCCATCCTCTGCTCATTCTCTGCCAATCTTCTGTCCATCATCTGGGGCCACTGCTCCATTGTTCAGCAACTGAGCTATTTCAGCACCTGAGAGGAGGCCATGAAGCTATCCTCAGTACCCGGGGCCAACTTGCTTGAACTATTTGAGCCATGGCTGTGGGAGGAGAGAGAGAAAGAGAGAGAAAAGGGGAAGGGATGGAGAAGCAGATGGTCACTTCTTTTGTGTGGCCTGACTGGGAATCAAACCTGGGACCCCCGCACACCTGGTCAACACTCTACCACTGAGCAAACCGGCCAGGGCCTTTGGAAATTTCTCAACAAAAACCACAGATACGGTTTTCCACAACCAGAGTAGGCGATGGGCTGGCCTTGTAAATGCGTGGGTGTTGTAGTTTACTAGCATCCAGAGGTGTCATTTAAAGTGCCAAGCCCGTGCCTGTCTACTTGGCCAGATTTTTCCTCTTTTGTCTACCGCCGTGTCCCTGGGGGCTTAGAACATGGGCCCTGCTTATGGGAGGCTCTTATATATTTGCTGAATGGATAACTTAGTGGCTGAATGGATTTGGTTAGCTAGTACACGAGAGGTCCGATAGCTCACTCTGGACCTGTGAAAGCAAGGGATTCGCGTGCTAATGGGCATTAACACCTTACCTCTGAGTAGTGAGGAAGAATAATAGGGACCTTCAGGCCAGAAACGTTTCATCCCACGTGTCCCTCTGTAACTAAAACTGTCATTTAAAGCAAAAGAAATGTAAAACCATGCGTTCTGCATTATGAAACAGCTCTTTTCTCATTGAGCGCATGAGCCAGTGTCGAATGGAAGGTAAGGGGTTATTATTCTAATTCGCACGGTAAATTTTTTTTTCATATTTTTTTTTATTAACCATTGTAATAAATAGAAGTTAGTGAAAATGCTGATTTGGGTGGCCGATCACACACATCGCCCATCACAACACAGAACTCGGGGCCCGCCCTCCTTGGACAGCAGAAATTTGGGGTGTGCCAGCTTGGTCATTAACATATGGCTTTTAGAAGCTCACACCACTGTGTATACTCAATTCAACTTATTTTCTTTGAAGGAAATACCCAAATGCATGGTTTTGTCAAATTCTTTTCTTTCTTTTTTTTTTTTTTGTGTGTGACAGAGAGAGAGAGAGACAGAGAAAGGGATAGTTAGGGACAGACAGATAGGAAGGGAGAAAGATGAGAAGCATCAATTCTTTGTTATGGCACCCTAGATGTTCATTGATTGCTTTCTCATATGTGCCTTGATTGGGGGGACTACAGCAGAGTGAGTTACCCCTTGCTCAAGCCAACGACCTTAGGCTGCAAGCCAGTGACCTTTAGGCTCAAGCCAGCAGCCATGGGGTCATGTCTATGATCCCACACTCACGCCCAGAGACCTCATACTCAAGCTGGTGAGCCCACACTCAAGCCAGATGAGCCGGCCCTCAAACCGGCGACCTCGGGGTTTCAAACCTGGGTCCTCTGCATCCCAGTCTGACGTTCTATCTACTGTGCCACCGCCTGGTCAGGCTTTGTCAAGTTCTTGAAGAGAAGCAGAGATGTTTAACCAAAGTGGGAGAGATTGCCTAAGGCTGTCAACTGGTGCCATTGTGGACAAACTGTTTGTCTGGGGTCTCCTCGCTGTGAGATGGGGGACCTGTTTAGTATATTTGCATTGATACTCAATAACTCTCCTGTTCTTCTACAACAGGGGACAGGCGTTGGTTCATGTAAGTAAAAAAAAAAAAAAAAAACCAAGATGGAATGAATGTCTTTAGACTCACCTTGCATTCGTGACTCATTTGCAAAATTACTAGAAGCCTGAGGAACATGAAAGGTAGACCACGAAATTCAAACCCACAAGAATAGTCTAGCCTGACCAGGCAGTGGCGCAATGGATAGAGCATTGGACTGGGATGCCGAGGACCCAGGTTTGAGACCCCGAGGTCGCCAGCTTGAGCGTGGGCTCATCTGGTTTGAGCAAGGCTCACCAGCTTGGACCCAAGGTCACTGGCTTGATCAAGGGGTTACTCAGTCTGCTGAAGTCCCACAGTCAAGGCACATATGAGAAAGCAATCAGTGAACAACTAAGGTGTTGCAACAAAAAACTGATGATTGATGCTTCTCACCTCTCTCCGTTCCTGTCTGTCTGTCCCTATCTATCCCTCTCTCTGACTCTCTCTGTCTCTGTAAAAAGAAAAAAAGAATAGTCTATGCCTGTGTGCAGGGCACGGAGCCAGCATGTCTGAGAGGGCTGACTCTCTTGGCTTGCCATCCCATAGATTCTGTAATACTCACTAACATGTTGCAAAATATTGAAACTATCATGGTATTTCCTAGAACTACTTAGCTTAGCAAAAACATTTTAAAAGAGACCATGAATTAGAAAACAGCTTTTGTTGTTTCTTTCAGATCTTCCTGGAGGAAAAAAAAGTTCTATTTCTCTTACAACTTCTTGAAAATTGATATTTATGTCAGGCTGAATGAACAGCATTCACAGGCGCAAAGATATTCCATTACGGATGCCTAGACTGGGCACACCTATTCAACACCATACATTTGTTTTTCTTTTCTTACCTTTATGATCACCACATATGGTAATACAGGGAAGTACGTTACTAATAGCCTCATCAAAATGACACCGTTGAAAGCTGCTCAAGAAACACAGAGGAAGTGAATTCTTGCAGCTCTAAAAGTGAACCTTACTCTTTGTTATCAAGGACTCATCTGATAATAAGCATGTGGACATGTATGTAGTGTGTGTGCTTAGACACCGCGCCAGGATGACGACGTGTGTTCTGTCACATGGTTTGGCATCCATTATATTAAACTCTTCTCATGAACCAAAGGCCCTGGGAATAGAGGTGGTGTCATTTACCACTTACATGACCTGGCCAAGTACCGTGGATGCACGAGTATCACGGGCTAATGAGTAAGGATGATAACTCTGTTGGCAAATGTAAATGTCTCTTATTCCCTTCACCTCCTCACCCCAGAGAGAAAAACACCAAGTTGTGCTGAATGTCAAGAGAGTGGGGCACTTTCTCCACCCTGAATGAGTTACTGGGTGTTTTCTCTGGGGAACCCTGTGAGTGCGGCTGGGCCCGGCGGGCCCTGTGAGGAGGACAGGGCAGAGCGGGACCACAGATGGAGCAGACGGTGAATCTACATGGGCTCGTCCCTGCGTGTCTGCCTTCTCTCCCGTGGAGGGCATGGTTAGACAGCAGAACACCGCTCAAAATGTCATCTGGTTAAAAAACAATGTCACTGGAAGAAAGCGGACTCTCAGACCCTAGGCTGTGCCCTGCGAAGGGCGTGTGTGCTCTCTCCCCGGGGTGGGAGGGTTCTGACGCGCCCTACGTTGTGATCATTACTGGCAGAGTGTGCATTTGACTAGAGCAGGGGACTCAGAGGAAGACAGAACCTTAGAGAGAGGGTATAGCTAGGCCATCCTTTCGTGGTGGGCTAGGCGGAGGGGGCCCCACGGAATAACAGTGAGGGCCAAACAACATGAGCATTGTGGAGAACAGACCGATTCTGAAAGAAAATCTATATACAAATGCTAGGAGATCAGAAGGAAGAAAGTCACTCAGCCAGGAAGGCAGCACGGAGTGGGGAATCCTACCGCATGGGTGCGTGTGAGCTGACTGTGACAATTGTCATACCACGTAACTGTAGACCGACAGTGTGCTTATCCTATAACGTAGGCTCTTCAGGATGCCTTGAACATCGAGTGCTCTTCATTCCCTGAGGACTGTTTGGGGGAGCCCGAACGGGGGTGCAGCCGTGAGGAGCTGAGAGTGGAAATGGAAGTCCTCAGGCAGCAGGTGAGACATTGGACGGAGGGCGTGATCGCGGTCAGGGAGAGAGCATGGGGCCCGTCGACTGGGCGCCTTTGGACATTTCGGGGAGTTTGCTCTTTCAAAACGCGTAGAAGGCTTTTGCGTTTGCTTTCATTAGAATTATCTAATGTTAAAGCTTCTTAGGAGGACACAGATCAGCTAGTCTAGCTCACACTTTTTACAAGAAGGTATTGAGGGTCCGATGGGTTCAATGTCTTGCCCAAGGTCACACCGATGACCCTTCCAGGATGATTCTGCGAGCTCTGGGTCCAGAGAGTTTCAGACAGGGGTGACTTATTTTGCAAACACTATTAACTAACCCAACTCTGCTCCGTCTCAGAAAATGGTGGCTGCTGAGCTGTTAGGTTGCAGCTTCTGGCCTCCGGGCCTGTATGGTTAGTGGCCACTACCGTCATGGCCATGTAGGTTCCCATTGAATTCGGACAGATGGTAAAGAAATAATGGAGCCAAAAAATGGTGGGCCATTCCTTTATTAAAGTCTCACATTGGCCGACGAGCAAACACACAGGGCTCCCAAAAAACCCTGACACATTCTCCGGTTCCACAACCAGGAGAATCCTGTCCGATTCCTCCTAGAATCAAAGGCCCCACCAATCTCAGTGGAGCTCGCAAAGCCCCTCAGCTCTGGTTCCCCATCTGCACACCTTCTCTTTCCCTGCCAACATGGCTTCTTCAGCACTCTGCATTCTCTCTGCTCTCACTCTGCAAACATGGCTTCTTTCTGCCTCTTTTCCTCCTTCTCTCTCTTTTCAAAACTTTATGGTTTGAAAACCTCTCCTCCAGCAAACATTAGCAAGACAATGGCCCTTCCCAAGCAGAAGGGTAATTTTCAATTTCACAAACCACTTATACCTGGCACTGCCCAGCCCCTAATGCAAACTGTAAGCGAGCAAACATGAAAATCATATTTTACAAACTTATTTGACCAACAGGGCCTTTGAACCACGAGGGCAGTTTGAGAGGCAACACTCCACGTGGCTCATAATCGTTGAAGAGCCAAACCCGCTCTTCTGCCCCCACCGAGGTGCCCCCCCCCGCCTGCCATTCTCTGATGCCCAATGGACTGCTTCACCAGCCTCACTCACTAGTGCAGGCAAGTGGCCAGCGAGAGGAAGGGAGCGTTTTCTCCTGGCTTCTGCACTTAGGGCCGTAGGGACACAGCAGGGCCTGGCAACCTGGGTCTCAGCGTAGTCCTGCCCGCTGGAGCTGGACTGGCTAAGGGGCCACCCATACACATCCCACCTCCCTTCCCGCGAGAGGTTAAGTCAGCCAGTGTGTACCTGCAGGGCTGCAAAGTTCATGGCGACAGGGGCGTCAAGGGACCCTCCAGCCCCGGAAGCACACGCTATCAATAATGCATTAGCCGCTGGGGAGAGGGAGTCATAGAAGGAAGGGCTGGGAAGTATTATTTTTTTCTGATGTCCCTGGGGATAGCTGTGTTGGCTGTTTGTCTCCGAGCAAGTGCCAATTACAAGGATTCTTGATGGAAAACACAAAAGAACTGAGCGATCATTTTGTTGTGGTTGTGGTTGACTTCAGTTGTTACTCCTTCATAAGAAGTAGCCGGTTTGTAAGTCAAAAAATATTCAGAGCTCTTGATGGTCAAGTTGGATTTTCTTGTCTGTGAACCCCATTTAAATAATCTTCTTATTTATAGTTTAAAAAATAACTCTGTGCAGAGAGTAAGGGTGGTATTCCTTGTCGGAGGTCGGCCTGATCCTCAACCCCTAAAGCAGCATGGGCGCTTGCCAGGCTTCCTCTGGAAACGGTGCTGCTTCTGGTCAGACATCAGGGTCATGCGATGCTCTCGTATGCACCACAGGTGGGAGCCGCTGTCCCACGTGGAGTCACCTGTGTCGCTCCCGTGTGACGTAGACAGTGACCGCCGTTCTTTTCCCTTCCCATGATCCCCAAGAGCAGACCGGGATGCATGTCCTCCCTTGTGACGTTTTGCTAACCTTCGGCACACTCATTTCGAACCGTGCATATTTTCAATTGGACACCCACCACCATCGCATCTCCCAGCGGCACATGAAACACACAAGGGTTTAAACTCACTGAGAAGCTGTGCTAGAGTCTGGGTCACCTGAGTAAAGAGATGCCATCCCTCTCAGTGCCCTGCTCGACTGTGATCGGAGGGGCTTCCCCCACTTCGAGTGCCTCTAGTAATTGTGTACGGGGCATTTGTTTAGCTGTGTCTGAAAGTGACCATTGGGTCTCTACCAAAACAGCATCAGCACAGATATCAGCGTGGCTGGGGCTAGTTTCCTTTCAGTGGTGGTAAAGAAAGCCTTGAAAACTAAATGTGCGTATCTGCCTCCAAGTCGACATAAAATGTGTCATTTCTTCCTCCCTTGTCTACAGTGTGTCTGTATCTGCCTCCAAGTCGACATAAAATGTTTCATTTCTTCCTCCCTTGTCTACAGTGTGTCCGTAAAGTCATGGTGCACTTTTGACCAGGTGGAAAGTGCACCATGACTTTACAGATACACTGTATTCTAATTTTGATGTATTAGTGTTGACTTAAAATGGATAACCCTCTGGTGAAAGCTTGCTGCACTCTTGGCGATGAAGGCGTACTGTGCATTAGTATTACCGGACAGAATTCTAACTCCTAGTTCCAACAGAAGCCGTCCTTTAAATCATGGCCTTGGGGGAGGGGTTCTCCTCTGCTTCCTTCCCGAATTAATTTATTTTCACAGCTCTGAGTCCTCATCCTCCAGCCATTAGTCAACACTATGCCGATTAAAAACGACGGTAGTTAAATCTGGTTTTCTTTTTGGTGTGCTGACTTTTCTGGAATATTCAGAGTAGCTCAGGAGAGGTGTTCCACCGAAATATAACTAGGTTTCTTTTCTATTCTTTTGTTATAATTTACCTCCAAAATTCCGGAAGCCACACCTGTGAAAACCTTTGAACGAGCCCACCTTGCTTTTCCTCCTATGTGAGCCTTTTGTTTCAAGTTCAACTTATAATTTATGTTTGAAAAGGGCATGTCAGTATGGTGCAGCTCGACTTTCCAGGTATGGTTAGCGTGCTGTCTCTCAGGACGCCATGCGGTATTCCTATATCTGAGCTTTGTGCTGGCCATGGGTGGCTTGCTCGAACACAGTGACATTTAAACACTGGAAGAGGTCATTGTGATGATAATGGGACATGCAGCCAAATAGTGGAGGAGGACCATTTTTTTTCCCGGAGTGTCTATGTTAATACTCGACGTCTGAATTCATGGGTCACACTCAAGAAGGAAAAACATTGAGAATTGCCATTCTAAACAAAGAGAGAGATACAGTGATAGCCCTGTGGGTTAGGATGGCGCCCCATCATGAAAGAAAGAGTCACAAAAAGGGGATAGGAATGCTGCAGGTCGGACAAGCCCAGGGAACTCCACTTCTGAACTTACACAGACAGCTTCCGAGCAAAGGAAGCTGAGGGCAACAGCACGTTCTTGTTTCCTAGGTGCAGATATACAAAGAGGACTTCCAAAGGGAGCGCTCGGACCGAGAAAGACTCAATCAAGAGAAAGAGGAGCTACAGAAAAGTAATCAAATCTCTCAATCTCAGTTGAACAGGCTGAAGTCTAAGGTACACGTCAAAACCAAGTAATCTTTGCTGGCACGTTCGAATCATTCTTTTATTCTCTCAAGACTCAAGAAAAAAATCTCAGTCTTTGGGTTCCGTTCATTGATATAGGATTTTTCTCTTTTTTTCTTTTCTTTTCTTTTCTTTTTTTTTTTTTTGAGAGGTTAGCACCTGGGATGAAACCACTCTTAAACAATCTTGAAAGGAATTGTAAGGAATTGGAAACACCTGGCTATTTATTTCAACTGAAGTACCCAGCAGTAGGACTCCAAAGTCTTTATTATAAAGTCTAATTCTTTTTATCTTTTTCTCAAAATATTTATTTTGGTAGAATGAGAGTTGACCTATCTAGTACTCCAATTCAAATCCCCAGCTTAGGGAAGTTGTTTCTAAATTCTTGTCCTTTTCTTTGAAGGGCTATGTTGGAATGTCCCTGCCTTCCAAAAGCACACATATTTCCAAACGTCATTTATATATCTAGTGAAACTAAGAATTTTCTTCAGCAGGTTCCCAGATTAAATGTAACTGGAGCACTCTCAAGAAAGCCAGATAATGTTAGCCGGCTTACTGGAATAGAATATATTAAATGCACACTACAATTAAGTGTGATAGACTATAGTCAGAGTAGACGCAGGAAGTTACCACGATGGGTGAGTATTGTTGTTAATGAGAAAAGTGTAGCTAACACCATGTTGGCTTGAGAAAAGAAAATGAACTGCAAAATATTTGATTTGCTAGGTCGTACAGTGCCTTTCAACAAATAGGAAGTTGTCGTCACATGCAGTGACGTTTGTGGAATGCGACAATGTGTAAGCCTCTGAATGTGTAGCTAATTCCAGTTACAGTCAGTAAGCAGTAGAAGCTGTTTCTGTATCCATATCCATATCTATGTCTACATTTATCTATCTATACTATATATCTATAGCTAAATATATCAACCTAAAACTATGAAGTAGAATGGCCCCAAACAAATATAGAATAACAACTGAAGAGGACCCAACTCTCCAAACTTAACTTGGAAATTTCAAGATTGAGCCAGCGCATGTCTAGAAAACCCAAACTCGGCTGTTTTCCTGGCGTTACTGTCATCCGTGGTCCACCTGCCTCAGCGTCTGCGCACACGACTGACAGCTGGATCGAGGGGAGGCTTGGAACTAGCCACTGAGACTCCCTCGGATACACAAGCACCTTTGTTTTGCCCGCAGATAAAAGCGTGTCGGATGGAGAACGAAAAACTAGAAAAGCAACTAAAACTGGTATGTGGACCCTTACCTAAATTCACCAAGCCTCTTTCTTACCAGAGCTTCAACTCGCACATCTGTCCCCAGGGGCAGATGCTCCTCAAAGTCCCAATGAAAGGCACAAGCATGCTTTTCAATCCCGGCTAACACGGCGGTGGCTAGAGAGTTCTTCCCCCTAACGCTCATGGACTCGGGCAGAGCACGTGACCGAGTGTGTGTTCACACGCAGGGAGGTCCCTTTGCACACCCACACACATCTGGGAAATACATTTCCTTGGTATTCCTTGCAGCGGCTCACACAGTTCCCAGTGGAAAAACTGCAGCAAAGACCTATCTGCATCTTCTGAGAGAAGAGCCTATCCTGTTGGGCACTGACTCATTCTGTACTCTTACCCCATCGCTTCTCTAGTTGCCCTAACACTGGTCACCTAATTTCTACTCGTTCTCTGGGCTTCAGTCATGCCGTGAGGGTCCCCGGTTGCGAGGGAGGAAAACTTGCTGCAGCTCAAAGGCTGGTTCTTCTTAAGTGAGGACCCGCTCTGAAGATGACTCAGAAACACAAACATGGCAGCTCTCTAAACCTCTCAGGTATTTCCAGTTCCTCCGGAATTGGAAGGTAATGATAGTTTCACCTGACGTAAACTTGGCCCTGGGACCACACTGACCTGCCTGCTATTCTGAGTTAGGTTCACGCCAGAGTTGGGCTTAAACCTTCAGACTGAAAGTAAAACCCTGTGGTTGTATAAAGCAAATGCCAGTGTGAGTCCCCACTTGCACCCACTCCCGGTGACCCGCGGCCTTCTTCTCAGGTATATCTCCCAACCTGTCGCTGTGGCTCAGGTTGCCAGCCGCGGGACCCCTCCTGCCCTACCGGCCCCGTGGACACACAGGGTCTACAGAAGCAGCCAGTAAGTAAGAACTCTCCCTTACCCCTTAAGTACATACTTAGTACTTTGTTTTGATTACGTCTCTCTGGAATTTTGGCACAAAAAGAGTCTCTGCGTTATCTCAGCCCTTAACTTGCAGAGGGACAGGGTTCACGTCCGCTGCCGTGAACTTGGCAGTCCTGTGCTCACAGGACACGCAGATATGAACACGAGCTGCAAGGTGTGAAGCTGAGCTCTAATTCCTTAAACAGTAAACCACGTGTTAGGTGGGTCGTTGTGAATGACAAACCGGACCCTCCCGAGAGGACGTGTGTGTATAAAGAAAAGCAAAGTGAATAAGGGCGAAGACAGTCTGAGAGAGGTCTTTCTTTTTTTCCCGTGGTAAACTTATATTTAACTACTGCGGGTGTCCCTGCCTCTGGGCAAAATAGTTTCTAACATTGTCCCGTTGAAAGGATAGTCTTAAAAGGATCCCAAGAACAAGTGGCCCATTTCCGTGGCTCCCCACGGTGGCATGTAACCCAGGTGAACGAACGGTGGAACAATTCCCTGTGAGTGGGACGGGTTTGGACAGTCCGCTGGAGGGAGGCAGCTGCCCCGCCTCCTGCCTCCCCTTCTGGGGAGCGCTGCTCCCTCCGCCTCCCCTACCACCCCGACCCCACGACCTCGATGCATCAGCCTCCATAAGACAGAACCTTTCTACAGGGGGAAAAGAAAAGAATATGCATTTTTCTATGTTTTGCCTGTGGTCAGACAACTCCCTGTCCCTTTGTTTTCGTTGGCCGTGTTTCTAACCTGGCAAAGAATTTAAGACTTTTTTTAAAACTGGGTTTTCCTAGCAAAGCACCTCGGGAGAGCGTGATCCTCCTAATCCCGTACTTTTTGTATTTGAATGTGACTTCCAGCCCCCTCCCCTATCCCTGGGTGGTCCAGGGAGGTCAGGGTTTCCTGAGCCTCTTCCCTGAGCCTGGCGTGGGACACAGCACACTGCTGAGAATGGAGATCTGCTGCTACAGAAGCAACCTTCCCTCCGCTCCCCGCCCCCGTCGACTCAGTTTTCTTCACGTGTCTGCTTACATTTCAGTCTCGACAGAAACGTTCCCGGGAATCTCCCAATGCAGCAATGATTCCATATATATATATATATATATATATATATATATATATATATATATGTCATCGTTTTATATATATATACATATATATTTATATTTACATTTACAATTATATTTATAGTTATATTTACATTTACATTTATTTATATTTATATAACAGGGAAGTAACTTAATACTGTGGGAACTATAAAAGATGGAAATTGACTTAGAAGCGAGCTCCGACAGGTTGGAGAACTGGAAAGAATAGTCTTGTGATGGATGGGTTAGCTAGAAAACCAACGAGTCATTCAAGTTGATGTAGAAGTAAAAATGACCGTTTCCTTCAAATATTCTGTCACGGGAAGACAGTAGGAATTCGCCTATCATAAAAGCTCATCAAACGTTCCCCATCAATCACAGGAGGTAAGGCGGTCAGATCGCGTCCACTGACCACTGCCTTAAGGTCTGTGTTTGAAAATAAAAGATGCCAAGCTGTGCCTGACGGCCTCCATGGGCAAGCAGGAGTTCAGTAAACCCAGTCTCGTGAGTGTAGCAGTGGGATTTACAGAAATGCCCAGAATGAGTTTTACATCACTAGGTCACGCTCATCTCTCAGCCCGAGTTAAAGTCCCTGCGGAAACGTTTGTAAAGTTGCGGCACGTCCAATTCTTCTCTCGGCCACTCTCCTGGGACGGAATGTCAGACCGAGGCCCACGTCCCTCATCCTACGCGTTGTTATTTGAGACGTCTAAAAATAAATGAGGAGATAAAAAAAAAACCAGAGGTGATCTGACTTCCTCTTTCAGCTCTTTATGTACCTAAAGGAGCCAAGAGCAGAGGGGCCTGAGAGGCGGTCGAGTGAGGGTCAGGCCATACTAAGTGCTGCTTTCTAGGGTCTGGCCAGAGACGTGAACTCTCGGGCCACCCTGTGGCTGCTCCCTCTGACACACTGTTAGAGACAGTCCCCTCTCTCCCCCGCGCCCCCCACCACTCCTTTCGGAGAGGTCACTGAGTATACCTGTATACTGGGTGCCTGGGGAGACGGAGGAGACAGGGCTGAGCGCTTGGAGCAGAAAGACGGAACGACTTCGCAGGCAGGTCAAGCCGAGGATGCCCTGTACCCAGAGATTCAGTGCAGGGAGACAGGCCTTGGAACGGTATCTTGAAATCGCGGCCCATCCCTTCTGACGTACACCATGCAACTTATGTGATGTGTCCCCTGGTGCTCTGAGCGGGTGTGAACCCAGGAGAGAGTCCCCGGAGGAAAAGCCAGTTCTGTCCTCTTGTCTCACGGCCTCTCTAGTCTGAGCCACTGGAGCCAGAGACGGCGCCGGGCAAGGCAGATGGGTCCCGCGTCTCCACGCTGAGCCTCTGCAGGCCCAGAAAACACTAGACTTGTCATTTTCCCCCCATGGTCTTCCCATTGCCTCCTATGTGACGGTTTTTTGTTTTTAAGTGGATATTCGTTGATAGCCAATGGCTCTGTTTTCTTTATGGGCTCTAGTACGTTTTACAGAAGTGTTTATACTTCTGCAGACATCTAAGACTCATCTGTTTGGAAAAAAGCAAATACTGCCACCACCCCAAAGCAGTCAGTTCTGACCTTACAGAGAGTGGGTATGGGGGTGTGTGTCAGGAGATGGTCACAGGGGTGGGGGTGGGGCTGAGGGAGGCAGCAGAGAGGAGCACGTCAGCCAGCCGGTCGGGGTGGAAACGACACTGCGTGGTCCGTGCAAGGAAAGCCACGGAGCCTAATTATAGCCCTCACGTGCCACGATGCTGCGTTTGAAGTCCATATTGTTACAATCACGCTTCTTGTTCCGCACAGCCAGACTATCAGTGGTGTGCTCCCGACCCGTTTCCACCAGATGTGCAGCACAAGGCCAACGGTAAGACACAGCTGGACCGAGCGTCCTTTCATGTTTACCCTCTAATGGGACGTTTCGGGGGTGGGGCGGGGGGCTTCCTCAGCACACGCTCCCACGTACTCGGGGACAACCCGCTCTCAACTTGCACATCACGCACGGCTCTGACCAGACATACCCGGGGTTAACGTCATCGCCCTGAGAGGAAGAGAAGGTTCTCGGGCGGCGATGCCCGGGTTCTCGGGTCTCAGTTCTGGCTCCCGTTCCCATCCCAGCCTCGGAGTCCACATTCCATCTGGAGGCCTGGAGTGAAAGCTCTGGGCAGAGTCCTGTTGTAACAACAACAAGGCTCTGTGATTCCATCCAGAGGCCAGATGCACACCCAGCCTTCCAGGCTGCATTGGCTCTACAGATGGTTTAAATGTCCCTGGCAGACAGACAGAGGAAACCGAAGGCTCAGAACTGGCTCCCTAAGGGCCAGACGTCAGGCTCCAGGTCAGGCCAGGGTTGCCCATGCACACCCACCACCGAGGATGCTGGAAAAACTAAAAAGTCACCGAGGAGGAAAAGACTCTTTCAACGTATTTTTCTTTGGTTCACTCTGCTCCTTCTTGGCTGAACCTGCTGTCCTTCCTTCTGAGTGTCCCTCTGGTCTCGTGGGGCCTTCCAGGAGTGGGCTGTGATGACCGAGCTATAATCATAACCCCACTTCCCTCCTCACACGTTGTCCACAGTCAGCGATGCACATAAGGAAAGTCTCAGAGGGCAAACACCTCTGTCCCTAAGTTACCCGTGTCCAGAGATCAGACTCGATCAGCAAAAGCTGAAGAGGCGCCATCTTCCAACATCAGGCCTTCCTCGACCTGTGATCGCACTCGGTCTAGAGCTGAGATAATAGAACTCGAGTTTCCAGTGCAAGAATTCCAGGCTGGAGGTGGAAAGAAGGAATCAGGGATTCCCCGTAGAGTCTGACAGGTGGGGAAGTCCCCAGGTCCGAGGGCTGCTTGCAGTAGCCTGTGTCCACATAGCTGTGTGAATACTCCTGGGGACAGCCCGGATGGCAGGGCGCGGCGGCATTGGGAGAGGCCAGCGCCTTGGCTTCTCGTAGAGATGTAGGGAGGTGAGATAAAAAAAGAAAACTATAATAAAGTGTCTGGCTGGGTACTTATCAAGAAACAGCAGGCTCTCTCTTTTCTCTGTTTTCTACCATCGGGTTGAATGCCATCCATAGGTGAGATCTTTTATTAGAAAGGCACACTGTTCACCAAGGGGCTGTGGTATCATCTCCGTGGTTTCAAAACAGTCTCATAGCTGAGTTGTCTCCTGATTACAATTTCCCATTCTGTATCAGTCTGGGATAAATAGTCAAGAGATTTTCTTCCTGAATAGAAGTTTGATCACGAGAAAAGGCAATTGCTCAGGAAAAGAATTCAGTAACATCATACGTCCAGGTCTGTATCACTGCTGGATTCTTCATGGAGCAATGTTAGAGAAGCTAATAATTACACAAAATAGAAATGAACTGAGATGAGTACCAGAAACTAAATAAACCATGTAAAAAATAAGATTTTATAGTTAGCATATGAGACCTACTGCCTTCTGTCTCCTTAGGAAGAAATATAATGAGTTTGGTGATGTGTAAACATGCTGTGTGTGGGGCTACGGATGTGAAATTAACATAAAAGACAAGCCTGTATTATGGACTTACCTAAGTGTTAAGACATTGCTTTACTCTTTACAACAGGACTCTGAAGTAGGTTTTATTATTTTACAATCATACAAACAAGGGAGCTGGGGCTTGGAGACTTGAATTAGTGTGCCTACCTCACCTTTAGTTAAGATTCAGCCCTAGGGCCCTGGGTGGTTGGCTCAGTGGTAGAGTTTCAGCCCAGCGTGTGTAAGTCCCGGGTTCGATCCCCAGTCAGGGCACACAGAAGAAATGCCCATCTGCTTCTCCACCCTTCCCCCTCTCCTTTCTCTCTGTTTCTCTCTTCCCCTCCTGCAGCCAAGGCTCCATTTGGAGCAAAGTTGGTGCTGAGGATGGCTCCTTGGCCTCCACCTCAGGTGCTAGAATGGCTCTGGTTGCAATGGAGCAACACCCCAGAAGGGCAGAGCATCACCCCCTGGTGGGCATGCCGGGTGGATCCTGGTCGGACACATCTGGGAGTCTGACTGCCTCCCTGCCTCTAACTTCAGAAATATAAAAAATATAAAAAATAAATAAATAAAAAAGATTCAGCCCTGGGATTAAACCCCAAGTGTGCTTCGAATCGCATTTGATGGGTCCCTGGAAAACTTAACCCAGTGGCTATATTAAACTTTTCTAAGACGAGAATGGGACTCACACTCGGCTAACTGTGTGACTGGGACCCCACGCCCAGCCCCCTCTTCTTCCTAAGCACTCGCGCACGTGCCGCCCACGCTGCTCACCTGACGTTGAGATCATCACAGGGAACGGCCCAGCTCCAAGTAACATGAAGTGTGAGGTCAACGCATCACCAACTGCGCTGTGCCGGGGTGGCCCTGGTGGAACCCGACCGGGTGGCTCTGAAACTTCTTTCCCTCCCAGCACAGCTCTGCAGCAGACGGCTGAGTCCCCACAGCAGGACAGGGCGGGCGGTGGGGAGGGGAACACCAGAGAAAGGAATGACTTACTCAGAGACCTACCTGTTTGGGGCTCCCGGGGCCCCTCTTCTGGCTTCCAAAGCTGATGCTATTTCAAAGCACAAGCCGGGTCATGAGAACTGGCAGACGCTCTGAGATCAGCCTCGTCACAGAAGTCTTATGTGCTGTCATCTCATTCCAGTCGTGACTGTTGGCTTTGAGGGTTCTTTTTTGTTTTGGGGGGGTTCATTTCATTGGAAAACTCCTTTTGATTGGTAGGTCCAACCCAATTGCTCAGATTCTTAAAAATAATTTTGTGGTACGGATGGTTAAGCAAATAGGGGTTTAGAAATCTTTTATGATACAGATCATGTTGTTCAAATAGTACTCATTGTTTTCTTATATGACCATTATATTTAGACCTCACTCTTCAACAATATACTACTGGTCAAGACACTTTGTATTTTGGGGTAAAATAAGAATTCAAGCAATGGAAGGAAAAAATGAGCGGAAAAATTAGACTCTGTCTCTGATAAACTGTAAACAAAAGTTATTTTGTAAAAGTCCTCTAGTTTCATTCATATTAGCACCTAAAATACATTATGTTGATGCAACCACGATCCTTTCAGGAATGTGAATATTTCAATGAACATAATTAGTGTGTGTGCTTTCTAAGTTGTCCTGGTTCTCAGTTCTTATTCACGTCCTATGGCTGCCGACAGATTTGCTTTTCTGACCCCAATCTCGGAAGCATGTTGTATTCTTATCCTACTGTCTTCCCCTTGTAACTAGTCCTCTTCAACCTAGTTTCACCCCAGATAGTGTCTCTGACAGCCCCTACATCGAGTGTTTGCGAAACAGTACGAAGCCTTGTGATTTCTG
Source organism: Rhynchonycteris naso (assembly GCA_037038555.1). NCBI lineage: Eukaryota > Metazoa > Chordata > Mammalia > Chiroptera > Emballonuridae > Rhynchonycteris > Rhynchonycteris naso. Next base: position 6,942,584 of record CM073003.1, read on the forward strand.
ACAGGCACAGAGGGGAAAAGGTGACTGAATGTCTATGACGCCCCCAGAACCCTCCTCGAACACTCCTGTGCCCAGGGATGCTTACCCTGTGTCAGGGGTCAACGGCCAGGAATCCGGCTGAGAAACGAGTAGCATCTGTCCTCCTACTGACAAGTCCAGCTGGAAGGGCAGAGGAGAATTTAGACTGCTCAGGCCACCACGACACAGCAGCGCAGGCCGACCAAGCTGTGGCCGGCTCCGTCCCTTCCCACTTTGCTCCGGGAGGGGTCTGACTGTGAGTTTGAGGACAGCCCAGCAGGTACAACCCAACTTTCTCCATATGCCACTCCCCACTCCACAAGCAGTGTTCCGTGGCCAGGCCTGGGGAGACGTGGACAGGAGGACATGAGGCTGCAAGCAGGCCACACGTCAGGGGGGTCAGAGAATTCTGGTGTCCGCGTGTGAGTACGTGGGTCTTATTCTGGAGGAAGGCAGGCTCGCACTGTGAGGGGAGGGATAGCGGAAGGACAGCCGGAACAGACTTCTAGAAGTCTCTGAAAGGCTCCCTGGCCAGGTGCTCTTCCCGTGGGTACGGAGTGCCTCCCATCAAACAGTCTTAGTTAGGGTCAGTCATCCCGGCTCCTGCTCTCAGTCATGGTCTACGGTTATTTTAGAGTGCTTTGGGGACACCCTGAAAATAGACTCCTCTTTCAAAACTTAAAGATTTAAATACAGGTTTTCAAGGCTTTTAGGACTGATTTGGCTCTCTCTCTGCGTCGTGTTGAATAACGGTATTTTTGCACACTGAGGTCCACAGATTTTGACGGATTACAGTGTCCATTTAGAAGCACGTGACTTTAGGAAGAACCTTTTCATCTTGCGTCATCTGCTGTCAGGATGGAGTGAGAAATGAACCCCGTGTTTCTAGGGAGGAGTGGCCGTACCCTTGAACACATGTCTGTGTCCCCCCACCCCCACGTTGTGACGTGGCAGAAAGGTATGCTTCCTGACCATGCTGCTTGCCAGTCACTTCGAAACCTTCCAAATTTCTCATATGGTGCAGAGCTAAACTTCGCCTAATGAGCTGGGCTCCCTTCTCAGATACGGTATTTGGAAAGGCATGGCAACAGGCGGGTGAGGCTGTGTCGTGAGCCAACGGAACTATTTCGTTATATTGTAAAAGATCAAAGCCCCACTATTATCATGGGCTTTGGCTGATGTCTAATAATAACCAGTGAACAAAAAACGGACTGAACTCACTTCCCAGGGTTTTCATACAAGGGACCACCAGGGGGCTTACATAGCCGGTCTTACTCTCTCTTGGCTCTAGAGGCCAGAAGTCTGAAGCCAAGGTGCTGGCATGGCCACACCTTCTCCAGAGTCTACAGTGAGGGTCCTTCCCCACTTTTCTTCCAGCCTCTGGTAGCCCCAGGAGTTCTGGGCTGGTGGCCATGTGCCTCCCTCTGCTTCCACCATGACATGGCTGTCTTCTTGCTGTGTCTGTGTCCGAATTTGCTTGTCCTCATAAGGGACACCTGTTATATTGGATTAGGCTAATCCACTATAACCTCATATTAACCAGATTATGTCTAAAAAGTCTCTATTCCCAAATAAAGTCACATTCACAGTTACCAGGGGTTCGGACTTAAGAACACCTTGTCCTAAGAGCTCAACCCATAAGACTCACAATGGGCCAGAAACTAGTTTGTATATATTATCTCATCAAAGCCTTATAGCAACCCTATGGAGTGAGTATTGCTATGCATGCCCTGTTTTATAAATGTGGAAACTGAGGCACAGAGAAGTAATTTAACTGGGCCATATAGCTCCTTATTTGCTAGGACATAAATAAAGCTATCCCATCTTAACTCCAAATCCACATTGGACCCCTAAGCAATATGGGCAGTCTTTAGTCTATGCTGTACACTAAGTAAAATATAACCATATCATAATTTGTATTTTATTCAAATAAATTCTAATAGCCCTGTCCTGAAAGTCAGAATCTTTATTACGCAGTTTGTGTCTGTTTATGACTGTATATTTAAACATTACATATAATTTTATGTTGTTAAATAGCTGGATTTTTTTTTTTTTTTTTTAGTTCCTGGCAGTGTGAAGCAATAAAAGAGACCACGATAAGTAGTAAAAACTACTTAAAAGGAATTAGAAACAAAAAGTTTAAAGACCATGTTTAGTATGGTTTTCAATACAGATGAATAAAATAATAAGTGTATTTTTCCTTCTTAACATACACTACTTTCTTAATAATCTTATCAGTGGTTATTGTAGAAGCTTGAGGAAAAATTTAGAGACAGATAATTTCATGCCTGTTTCTAGATTTTTAGAAAAAAATATTCAGGAGACATGCCTCTTCACTTTATCATGTTATGGAGCTCAGCTTATCAGTAAACTCACTGATTTTTCTAAGGGAGCATTAAATAAAGTATAAAGGTATATTTTAAGTGTACTATGAATATATAAAAATATAGGTGGTAAATGTATTCCCATTCTAAGATAGATTTTATACACAAATACTAAACATCCCAATGAAACACGAAAGCAAATGCTAAGCATCCTAATTAATGAGCAACTAGATTTATGTAGGTACACGTCTGCATGCTACCCGTGACTGGTCTAGACTAGTTTCGTGAGAAAAATGCATACAGTAAGTCTCGGCAAGTCCCAAGTCCACCAGATGAATAAAATGTCGGTAACTCCCTCAGGTGGAGGTTAAAACCCTGTAGGAAGGAAGGCAGGTGTGTATCACATACCACATCCCACCTGGGGAGAATGTGTACTTGCCTTGGTCTCCTTCCTGTTTATACCAAAGCATCCAATCCTAAGAGGTGATAGTGGGCACAGATAGAGGGCACAGTCCCCTCAGTCCTTTGTCACCAGTCTGGTGACCTTTCCCTGCTCCTCTTACTTTTCAGGTAGCCAGGAGTAGGTATCACTGACCGAGTCTAACCATCAGGCTGCTTAGATCAGTGGATTATGCTTCTGGGTCCAAATTTACATCTTCAACGTAAGAGACAGCTTTTCAGTGAAATGGCCATAGTTCTCAGAAGTGTGTATTTTAAGTGTGGTAAACTAGTGACTTCTTCCATTCCTGTTACCAAAACGTTTGTTTCGTACATCTTTGAGATACCAGATGCGGGGCAGCGAGGATGAGACATCAGCGCATTCTAAGTTGTTACCATGAATAAGAAAACACCTTCTTTCTCAAAATTTAAGTGATTTTTCCCCCATCCCCGTTGCCAGAAGGAGACCTCTCTGAATCTGTCTTCTGGGGATACCCATTTGTGGCATCTTATCTTGGTCCTACAAATATTTACCAAATTTTTGAATGTGCTCTTCCGTGGTGCCCGATAGGTACTTCAGTGTAAGCACAGCGTAGGAGCCGAGCTCTCCCCTGTGGCTTTGACCATCGTGGACCCACTGCCATGTTTGAAAAGTCGTTTATCTGGCAAGTTATCTTTCTGTGGATCATGCACCCACCCTAACAGCAACACGTATGACTTACCTGCCATAAGCAAATGCCCGAGTTGCCAAAACATCAGCCGGAATGAGAAGTAGCCTGGAATGTTCCTCTTCGGCAGGGTTGGCACTGGGCCATGCCCAACCTCGCAATACTCCAAGCGCTTGGTGATGCCCACAGCAAGGACTCCCAGCGTCCTGCCTCGTGGCTTCTTGGTGGACACCCGAGGCCAGCGCGCGGATCCAGTGCTTCTGTTTCACCAGCCCAGAGGTTGACGGCAGCCCTGAGCCAGAAGATGACAGGTGAACTTGTCTTCATTTTTAATCTGAAACATTCACCTGCTGTCTTCCACAGGTCTCTCCTCAGAAAGGAAAGTTCTCCAGTAGCCGCATGATATGAACAGAGGGAGCCTGTGGGCCCAGGGAAAGGCAGGCCAGGGCCCTCACTTCTCTGTGGCCTGGGGCTCGTGTCTGTCCCCCACGCCCGAGCCACGCCATCTGCTCCAGCGTTGTGTGATACTCCCTTTGACATGGACAGAGGAAGGGACTGGTGGCAGCTGCGGTCCCCAGCGAGTGTGAGGGGCCAGGGGCCGTGAGACGAGACCAGCAGGTGATGGTTTGCCACTCCTGGAGACCCTGAGCACGTCACTGCCGGTTTTCCGGGCGGCTCTGTGGTTCCAGCAGCTGCCCGGCACATGTAGCAATGTTGTGTGTTGGTTTAACTGTATATTCCTATGGGGGGTGGGGGGTGGGAGGGAGGGAATTTTTCAGCAGTTGTACATTTGTAACCTTGCCCCCAAGGTTTTTATAGGGGCTTCAGCCCTTTTAACTGTACCCTGTGCGTCACGGTTGGCCTCAGTCGCCTTGTAAATAGGATCGGACAGGTGTGGATACGTCCGTAAACCACTTGAGTGGTTCAGCCTGAATAAAATGGTAAACTTGAAACTGCTCCTTGATCAGCACCCTTCCTGACGGCAATGAGAAATTGTGAGCCGCCTTCCTTTGTAGGCGGACCGGATTAGGAAACACAAAGTCCTGGTGTGATGGTCACGACGTGGCCGTGTCGGTCCGTCCCCAGAAAAGAGGTTCAGAGACCCCAGGAATTGCAGCTAGATCTGTGTTTCTCGTTCCTGTGGCTCTGTGCAGCTGTTAATGAAGAGCACAACCCTGACTTCTCAAACGAAGGAAAATGCAAAACGTGTCCCCATCTCATTACAACTAAATTACACAGTGGCATCACAGATGTCCAAAGATTAGATGGACATGAGAGTATTGAGTTCATCCAGTTCGTAAGGATTCTGTGAAGACCAACTGGAGATCCTCTGGATGAGGAGGTGAGACCCATGGATAGCAGGACAACCAGAAGCACCTAAAAAAAAAAATACAATAAAAAAAAATCCAGGACCGCCTGGCCTGGGGTGTTGCACGGGACAAAGTGTGAACCTGGAACACTGAGGTCGCCAGTTCAAAACCCCACGCTCACCCGGTCAAGGCACATGCGAGAAGCAACGACAAGGTCCTTCCTCCTCCTCCTTTCTCCTTTCCTTCCTCTAAATAAAATCTTATTAAAAATTAAAATAAATACCAGGACCGTCAGCCAAAGCTGCAGTCACATGAAACAGTCCTGACTCGGTGCTGAGAGGACCTAGCTTCAGCATTCAGAAATTATTAGTCTGCTTAATTCCAACTCACACTCCTCTTTTTCCGATTTCTGGAAATACTGGAAGTGTGTGTCAAGGAAAGCGGGAGAGCCTCAGAAAGCTGAAAACTTTCGGCCTCGGTCTTAAGCTACCGGAACGCCGCCGGTCTTGAGAAAGGATGACCGTTCTCTTCTGGGAATTCTCCTGACGCTCTGTGGACTTGACTTTGCTACTCCTCACGCGAGCGAGCGACAGAGCCCTCCTGGACAACACATCCGCCAGTATCAGCAGATGGGAACGCGGTGTGAACAAGTCAGCACTGAAACAGGGCAGCCTTTTCTTTTCTTTCTTTCTTTTTTAATTCCCATTTTCTTAAACTAGTAAAAAAGAATAAAAGATTTATTGTAATATCGGCTTCTCGTGGTGGGTTACGTTTCCAGCTGAGGTGCGCCCTCCAGAAATAAGATCCGAGCGCACACCCACAAGAAGTGGCTGCGGTAGGCTCGCTGTAGAGAATGCGACCCAGGACTGTGGTTCCATCGTCCTGTTACTGTGACTGAAGTCGTCCTCTAACTCGTTAGCAGGTGGGCCAACATGAGCCAATGCTGAGGCAGTGGGGAGAAAATCCAATTTAGGCGGAAGCTGATTTAATCCGAATAGTACCTCAGATTACTGCGTGGTCCATTCTAATATGCTTTAAAGTGGAAAACACCGTCAGAAAACAATAAAATATCATTCTTCACCTGAATTTTCTCGTCCGTTTGACAAAGCCGCTCCAGAAGGTATTTGAAGGAAGTAACGTGGGAAAAGCTCCAGTGAAAGGAAGCACCAAAGCCCGTATCTCATTCCCTTCTTCCTTTTTCCTGAAGGGTCAACCGGACTGTAACTGATCGTTTACAGTTTAATAGGTTGTTAATAAATAAATTATGGGAATCTGAATCCCTCTGGGTAAGAATGCTACCAAACGGATTCTGTGAGGATCGGGGTGGCGTCGCTCTTTCCGGCAACGTGAAGCTCCAGGGTTGTAAACTTCAGGTGACTCTGTAGCAAAAACGTCGATTCAAGAGACACAGGACCTCCTCAGTGAGAAATTATGATGAAATTCCCGGCAGCTGCACCACTGCTGTGAATCAGTATTGTTTCGGACCATCGGTCGGTTAGCAGCTCGGGATGTGACGATCTGTCGGTGTCACGTATTAGAAATCACTTCTGCTTGATACAAACACACTGTATGTGCAGTGATGGGGGACACAAATGGAACTGAGGCACATCTGTCCTGTTCTTTCTGTTGTCTAAGGAGATGGCTAACAGCCACAGGGGGACATGCAGAAACCCCGGGACAGATGGGCGCTACTTTCACTTCCAGCATCGTCCTTGGTCTTTCCATGTCTCTACAAGTCTCACCACCCTGATATCAATCATGGGAACCAATCAGACAAAAGCTGGCAGTTTACATTGAGCAAAATGTCACCATATTCAAGAGTTCTTTACAAAAATGCATCCTTTCAGTAGTCAGCAAAATCTGGAACCATTTTCCCCCAAAGGACAACAACCTACCTATAATTTTTATATTATCCCTAGTTTGATAAGGTTCTAACAATGGGACAGAAATCCACCCTTCTCATAAAACATTAAAGGTTCTTCCTAGCCCACAGAGTATTTTAAAACTTTTTACAGTCTGACCAGGCAGTGGTGCAATAGATAGAGCGTTGGACTGGGACACGGAGGACCCAGGTTCAAAACCCCGAGGTCGCTGGCTTGAGTGTGGGCCCATCTGGTTTGAGCAAGGCTCACTGGCTTGAGCCCAAGGCCACTGGCTCGAGCAAGGGGTCACTCAGTCTGCTATAGTGCCCCCCACATCCCGTCAAGGCACGTATGAGAAATCAATTAATGAACAGCTAAGGTGCTGCAATGAAAAATTGATGCTTCTCATCTCTCTCCCTTCCTGTCTGTTCCTATCTGTCTCAAAAAAAAAAAAAAAAAAAAAAAAAAAAAAGAAATTTTACCGAGTCAACATGGCTTTTCCTTTAAAAGATGAGGAAGTGGAGAGTTCAGGTTATATTAGGTCTCACCGACATTGATGTTTCTCCTGTGACATTAGCGAGTGCCCAGTCCCGCTAAGGTCTGGCCTTGGTGTATGCCTGGCCTCTCTGCACACGGGGACGTGAGTGAGCATTGAGTCGCTCAGCAAACAGGAAGGGGCCGCCGTGAGAGGGCAAGGCTAGAACAGGAGCAAGGACGCTGGTCCGTGAACGGCAACCCTGGAGCCTCCCTACGTCCGAGACACTGGTGACCGGCCGCCGTCCAGTCTGCACACGAGCCACGCCACTGAGTCAGGGCAGGGCCGGGACGCCCCTTCCGCGGTGTGGCCAGCAGCGGGCCGCAGCTCCCCCACGTCCTGCTCTCAGCTTTCATACAAGGGAACTCGGTGAGCTAGACCCGTGTTAGACCGTGTTCCTGAACACTTCCTACTGAAGAACCTTTTTAAATTTTTTAACAGGGACAGAGAGAGAGTCAGAGAGAGGGATAGACAGGGACGGAGGGAGATGAGAAGCATCAATCATTAGGTTTTCGTTGTCGTCGCAACACCTTAGTCGTTCATTGATTGCTTTCTCACATGTGCCTTGACCGCGGGCCTTCAGCAGACCGAGCACCCAGTGAGCTTTTGCTCAAGCCAGATGGGCCCGCATCGGGCCACGCTCAAGCTGGCGAGCTCCGGGTCGGCAAGCTCTGGGTCTTCCGCATCCCAGTCCGACGCTCTATCCACTGCCCCACCGCCTGGTCAGGCCCTACTGAAGAACCTTTAAGGCAAGACAAAGAAAAAAAGAAGAAGAATGTGTTTGGAGCATAGATACTTTTGGAAGATTTCCAGCATAGATTAAAAACAAAAATCCTGACCCATTTTGCAAATATTAGCTTTGTTTTATATCCATATATATATATTTTAAGGAAAATCGGGATGTCGGAAAGGTGGGCCACGCGTACTCTGTGACCACGTACGCTCCAGACGTACCGTTTTCTCCGAGGTAGGGCTGCTCTTCTATAGATTGACGACATGACAACTCAGCCTCTTCGTTTCTAACAGCGGAGGAATTTCTGATACGAGGCTGCAATATCACACATCACCGGTAGGTGCCGCCACGTCACATACTTTACTAGGATGTGAAAATTCCTTCGTGCCAACACCCGTAAACTAATTAGTACTCTTTTAACGTTAGCGTCATGAATGTGGAAAATGCATTAAAAGGTAGATTTATTCAAGTGAGGGATATCTTCCACTAGGGATTTAGAAAATAGTTAAATTGTATAGATGAATGCTATATAAAAAACTCTACTGAACATCCGGCGCAGTCAGTGGGTAATGGATACATTCTTTAGAGGAACATCCTTTTTTTTTTTTTTTTTTCCTGGAGTCTGGGATACCATACTTGCTATTATGACACATGGTGCCCTATTTAGCCTTGCAAGATGTTTAAAATAAAAAGGTACTATTGTTCCCAAATATTTTAAAACAATTCTCTCAAAGAAAGAGAGAGAGAGAGAAACAATAACGCACAGCTTCTGGAGTCAGACAGTCCTGAGTGTGAGCCTTCCCCTTATGACGCAGGCTATCTTAAGCATCTGCTTAAGACCTTTTCTTGTTTGTTAGTTTGCTGGTTTTGAGACACAGAGCCCATAGACCCAAATTTCAACACGGGACACTTCTGACAGAGGTTTTGGGGAGATGAATGTTGTATGCAAACTGCCTGGCACAGAGTAGGGATTCAAAAAGACAGTCGTTATCAATAGTCATCAAGTGTCAGCAAAACCTCAGAAGCTGCGTCATCACCATCGGCATGAATATGGCATCGGGGAATGTTATTGTCCAGAGTTGTCACAGTAAAGGGAATTTTAGTTTATTCTAATGCACGATGAATCTGATATTTTAAGAGGTAATATATTTCTATATCAAGTCAAACTTTGCCCTAACTTTTCTGTCCTCTCATTGGAAAACAAACACATGCTTAGATGAGCTAATCTGGGGGTAAAACTTGAGGGCAGGAAAATGACGAATTCAAAGCACGTGAAGCCATGGTCCTCAAGCCAGGGGGTCCCCTCAGCTCTGGGCAGGTGTTCCCCTATGCCCAGGACCTCCACGCCAGGCCAGCAGCACCACCGTGGGTCAACGTTCAGAGGGTGAGGGAGTGAAGAAGAAGAACGCCCCCTCCTAACCCCGCCCTGGCCTGAGTACCCCTCCCCCCCCTATCTCTCCCAGGCCTGGAGGCACTGGGAAGCCCAGCCCTACAGAGGGAACGTCCTCCTATTAACCTTGCCTCTTGGGAGGTCATCTGCAGGTGCGGGCCTGAGCAAGGTGCAGAGGAAGAACCTGACCCTGTCATGGAGGCACCATTCCTAACACACAACAAGTCACAGCCACGCCAGCAGAGCCAGTCCAGACAAGTGGCTGTCTGTCCCAAGTGTGGCATCAGCAGGAATGCAGGATTGTGGTGAGGGACCAGCCCTGGTGTCGCCCTGGGCCTGGGCAGCGAGGACAAGGGACCATGGGGCGGCGGGCGCGAGCCACAGCAATGGACGGCCTCTCTGTCCTGGGGGCTGGGAAGTCCGAGACCAGGGTGTGGACAGGGTTACTCCTCCTGAGGCTGGACAGGGGTAGTCTGTTCCACCTTCTCCCCAGCTTTGAGGTTAGGGGGCGTCACAGCTGTCCCCGTGTTGTGGAAACATCACATCCTCTCTGCCCTTCTCCTCACCCTGACGTCTCCCGAGGGGCGAGTCTGTGTTCAAATTTCCCCTTTTTACAAGGACACTGGTCATATGGGATGAAGAGTTCATTCACTTCCAGTACGAGCTTGTCCTGACTAATTATGTCTGCCATGAAACTGTTTCCAGATGAGGTCATGCTATGAGGTACTTACTGGTGTTAGGACTTCAGCAAATAAACTTTGGAAGGAGACACAATTCAGTCTATCACGGTGTCCCTTTCTGGCTTAGAGATACCACAGCCTGAATGTGTATCCTCAAAATTAATATGCTGAAAACTGAATGCCCAAGTTGATAGAGGCTTTGGAGGTGACTCGGTCATGAGGTGGAGAGTTTATAAATGGGATAAGTACCCAGATGCAAGAGGCCCAGAGGGCTGGCCAGTCCTTCCCCCATGTGAAGACACAGGGAGAGGCAGGCAGAGGACTTCTGTCACTCCCGCAGAAGTGGGCCGTCACCAGAACCCAACCGTTTTGGAACTCTGATCTTGGATTTCCAGCCTCCGAAATGATGAGAACGAAAACTCTGTTGTTCCCAAGCCACCCAGCCTGGGGTGTTTTCTCATAACAGTCCAGACAGAGCCTCGCACCTGCTAAAGGCTCCAGGGAACAGGGCTTCGGGGCAGGCCTCCTGCTGGAGCTGTTTTCCTCCGTCGGATGTCCCGTCGCTGGGAAAGGTCCATCAGACAAGTGGTCGCAGAGGGTTCGGGGCAGAGTGTGCTCGTAAGGGGACGGCGGAAGGGGCTCACCAGCCCTGCCCGTGCTGGACCAAATCCATGCTGAGAAAATCTGTGGAGGACCCACTGGCAAGACCATTGGATCCCGACATTTTGACTTTTGTAAGCTCAGTTTGTAGGGATTCTATCCAGTGTCTTTTCAGATGTCCTCATAACCAATAGCCCAGCTCTCTAGGCTTTCAGTGAGATTCTAACGTCTGAAAACAAAAGCCGTAAGCACGCCTCCACTGGAGTATGGCTGCGGCGGTTTCGTAAGAGAACGTTTTTCTGTTAATACCTTGATCAGGCAAGCCCTGGGTTTTGAACTGGCGACCTCAGCATTCCAGGATGATGCTTTATCCACTGCTCCACCACAGGTCAGGCAAGATACCTTGCTTATTTTAAATTCATTCTCTTGAAACCTCCTCATCTGCTAACTAGTATTTTGTTGTTGGTGGTGGTGGTAGTGGTGGTCTCAGATGCTTAGGTAGGTCCAGAGTGAGGTGAACAATGATGCCAGGGTCTTGGGGAGTAAACAACGTGTGACTCAGTGTTCTCCTTTCACAAAACAGAATCATAAAATTCCTGACACTGACCACCCCTCCCCTCACCAACAAGTCGAGAATTGTTTAGCAATTTGAATAAGCGACAGTATGTATTTTCATCGAAATGGCGTTTGAAATGAAAAAAGAGGAGACACACATTGGATGGTTGGTCACGACAGGACCCAACAAGAGCACAGCCAGCAGGACCACTTAGGGTCCTTGAAGGAACATGCAGCAGATCCGTGCATGTCTGACACTGATGGACAATAAGGAGAAAAGCTACTTTGCAGGAGCAGCACAGAGGATGCCAGCATCACCGTTGGGCAAAGAGAAGAGCCAGTGTTCGCGCTGACCATAGCTATTCTGAGAAGTCAGCTTGTCTTTCTCTGAGGTGATCAACACACCTTTCAGGGCTCCTTTCAAAGACACTGAAGTCGCAGGGCTGCACGCGTGGACTCCGCAGACTTCCATCGCTGTCTGTGCTGCTTCTGTCCCCGAGAGCCCTGCAGCTTTCCCCCCAGGTTCTGTCTCATGGGTTCCACCACACATTTCAAAACAGTCTGTGGTCTAAAACCGGAAACAAATATGTAAACGTAATTTTCCTCGGGATGACCGTTCTATAGTTACAACTGTCCAGCTTTGAAGCTGATCTCCTCCTTGGGTTCATTTAAGGAAGAATGTGCTCTGTGAAGGTCAAGTGAGAAGGGATACCCCCCAGGGGCCAGGCCGTCTTCCGGGCGGGGGACTCTCACGTACTCATAAGAGGACACAAGGGGGGTGCTGAGCGCATTGTAAAAGCTTACAAGAATATGAGCTGGCAGACTGCCGTGGGCACCGGTGTGCCTTCCCTGCTCTCCCGTCTGGGAGCACAGTTACCTGGCTCCACCCCATGTGCCGCGTGCGTGTGTGCAGGATGCCAAACACAAAAATGCTCCCATGCTGGGAAGGGTCTCACTGGGTGCCTTTGTGAAGCAGCACTCTACATGGGTCTTGGCATTTTGCATTTATATGGGAACATTCAAGGCGCTCACACCTGGCTGGCGTGGTGTGCGACTCAAAGGGAGCAGGCACCCTTCTCTCTGGTGTGATACAGGCATTGCCACAGGGCACTGTGGGGCTGTGTCTCATGAACCTCAGCTGGTCTTTATCTCTCACCACCTGGCTCCTGTTCTAGGGCTGCCTCAAAAGGGGGATCCCTAACGAACCCCTCAGGCCTCCTCTCCGGGACTGTGGCCCACGCAGAATCAACAAGGAGAGGGAATTGTGCGGTGTGCAGTGTCAGACCCCATGCCAGGCTCGTTAGTGGACGCCTCCTCCTTTGTCTGGCCCGGCTGGCCTCCCCCCACAGTCAGACCCTTCCGTTAAGTCCCTTTTAATGAGGGGAGCTGAGCGCGACTCAGTAGTCCCACCCCGCCCCTGAGGGACACTGGACCCCGCCTTCAGCACAGCAGCCTTCCCTAATCAGACCCAGCAGCAGCGGGGCCGTGACCCCCGTTCCCTGTCCACACGTTCTCATTCTCAGACCCAACGGTGCCATTTTCCAGGACAACGCATTATGCACAGCGGACCCCGTCCAGAAGAGGGCCCCATGGCCGACCGATCTTCCCAATGAGCTTGTCGCTGGGGGGTTCCACGTGCATAGACCTGATCTCGGAAGCCCATGTGAACCCCAAGCGTGACGGCTCACGGGCGAACACTGGAAAACCCTTCCCCGATCTGAGCACAACCCCACGGCCGTCCTGAACCCCCGGGAGACACTGGTCTCGGAAGAGGCAGACGTGTTCAGCTGCAGAGGAAGAAGGACGGTGTGCACAGAGCCATTTTTGTTTCTAATTACTCTAGTGACGTACTGTGGCCAAATGAGCCGCCTAATAGTCTAGGAGTAGCCTGACGAGCGCATGGGCGAGCTGCAGCGAGCTGCACCGCAGTGGTGGTTCTTGGGACTTAAGAGCCGTACAGGTGCCCAGACCCGCCTGTGGACGCCACAGGGAAGCCCGTTCTGTGCTCCCCACTGGGCTGGTGCCGGCTGACTGACTAACGGCACTCCTCACACACAGGGTGGCACGTTCACAGATACACGGAGCAAGAATGTTGCTCTGACTCAGGATGGGAGCTAATCTGTGCCCTCAAACGTCCCCTTACTTAGGGGATCTTTTTCCCCTTTAAGAGGGAATGCAGAAACACAACTGGTCTTTATTTTTCACATCTTCCATCGACTCGTCACAACCTGATCTGCCTTGCCTCATGTTCTAATCACCCCTCTACCACGAACCAGGGAAAGGGTTGCGTGCCACCCCTGTAGGTCGTGTATGAAATCTCAGGGGCGCAGGCTGGGCACCGCTGGCATCGTCGCTTGGCAGCAGAGTGAGAAGGTTACCCATTTGCTCGGCTGTTGTCTTCTCTCGCTGACTTTACCCAACCGTCTGTGAACTGCCCGAAAGCTGTGACTTCCACCGCTGACGGGCTGACTTCCTCCCTGTAAGAAACAACACCGCTGTGTAGGTACAAACGGTGGTTCCCAAAGGTGGTCCCGGACCGCCCGTGGCAGCACCGGCAGGGACTGTGCTGGAGACTCAGACCCTCTTTGTTAACGTCTTAAAGCCCTGGACGGAAGACCTTCACGCCCCTTGGTTTCTGAGCCACTTTGCCTTTCCTGCTGAAACGTGGACATTTCCATATCTTCCTGTCTGTCCCGACCCGTCTTAACACTTAATTGTATTCTCTGAAACGTGAAGGCCTGTTGAAAAGAAGGGGCGGGCAATTCCGGGCTGCAGGAAACACCGTGGATGTGTGGAGCCCGCGCGGTCCCCATGAGATAGCCCCACGGGGTGTCTGCTCCATTTAAATATTAAAAAATATATATATATATGAGAATCTTTATCTGCAGGATTTTCCCTTTCTCCATTACTGGAGCTAAATCTCTTCATCGGAATGTTCTCCTTTTGCCCAAAGAAACTGTAACACAGCCCCGCTCAACACCTGATCTGTTGTTCATTCATCAGACACACCGGTCATGTCCTCTCACTGTTCCACATCAATCCCCGAGGCCACTTCCTGAGCACTCAGTCCCCCCGGGCACCTTCCCCAGGCTTTTTGGCCCTGTGGGGTCTTCTCCAATCCCTCACCATCTCCCACGCAATCCGTTATCTTATGAGTTGTCTTCCTCTGGTCCTTGAGTTCCTTAGCTTTGCCTTTCCAGGTATCTATTTAAGGTAATCAGGCGGCATCACCTGGTGAGTAATCTGAGGAGCTAGCTGTCCACAGTGACAGGACGGAACCAAGACAGGATGAGATGCAGTGGGCAGTGCCCCCGGGGGGTGGAACAGTGTCACACGGAATCCACCCACGCAGGAGGGTGGAGGGTGGGGAGAGCTAGAGACCATAGGCAGAGCTGGCCCGTGTGGGGCTGTATCTTCACCATCATGGCTGTCTTCAGGCTTCTGAGCCATCTCCAGACCCCTGTCACACACCCCAGCTTTGCACACCTCCTCCAGACGGGCATATACCCCATGGATGTGCAACTTTAAAAATACGGGGTCCCTATGGACAGACCAATGTTAAAAAGACACACTGACAGGGTGTCGGTCTTACAAAGGGTCCCTCTGGGGGGACAGGACACAGACTGATGGCCCTTCCTGGGTTGACGTGGCCCGCAGGGCTCACCTGGTGCGGTGCAGGAGGGGCGGGGCTTCAAGGCTCCCAGCACCACCACCAGTACCACCACTCCGGCTGGTGCGCCTTCACTGCGCAGCCAACCTGCGGCCTTGCCTTTCCCCCGTTTCTCACCGCTCCATCCACAGCAGGGCGAGTACCTGGGACCAGCCGCAGCGCCATCATCACCTAGATGCACATGAGAAGCTCGGGCCCTGGGAGACACCCGCAGAGACGCCTCCGCAGAGTTGCGGGACAAGCTGGGTCTCAGCAGGCGCTGAAGTCTGCAAGCCTGAGGGTGCCCAACACAGAAGAGGCTCTTGGTGAATGTTGGTTGGTTGAACGAATAAATGGATGTCTCGCTCCAAGTTAGGTGTGAACGTTCTTCCCTGGAGACCAGCCCCTTCCACCCCCAGTCTCCACCAGAGGTGACCACGTGGTGTCCTCACAAGGCAGTGTCACTGGGGGACAAGTGTCAGTGCTCTGCGAGACACTCGGACCTACTTGGTTGGCTCTTCCCCCGACCTAACTGGCGCTCCTTGAGCGTGGGACCTGTGTTGACCCGACTTCACTCTTGCGTCCTCAGCGCAGTGCTTGGTCCACAGCAGGGACTCGATTCTCATGGACAAAGCAAAGGCTGAAGGTGCCTACCAGCGCCTAGGTGGAAGGAAGCCGTCCCCAGGCTGGGAGCTGCTGCCCCCTCCACAATGCACCTAGCTGAGAAGTCTTCTTTGTAGTTAAAAATAAATAAATAAAAAGAAAGCCAATCGGTTTCCAAGCCCTAGCTTGAAACGGTCTTTCCTTGTGCCTGAAATAAGGGGCTTGAGCCTCTTGAGGGGTGGCTTTGCCGGCTCCTAGGTTAATCATCACATCTGTCCATGAAAACTTAGCCACCTGTGGTTGGTCAAGGGCAGCCTCTGTTCCCATTTCTGGGTCTCCATGGAAACATGGATTATCCTTGTTATTTTTCCTTTAGTGCTGATTTCATTAAAAGAAGAAAGAAAAGGAAAAAAAAAAACTTTCTTGGACTCGCTTCTTAGTAAGTTGTCCACTAGATGGAACTATTGTTTCAGAAGCAAGAGGGGTGGCTCTTGGGGGGGCCCCATTTGTCAAACGTTTCCTGCCGCCAGATCCATCGTTAAAAACTGAAAGATCGTGCTCTTTCTCCCCTTTTAAACAAAATATCATATATATACACACATATGTGTGTATGTGTGTGTATATATATATATATATGAATGACATTTGCATGTAAAGTGCATGCCGTTCGACAGCTCATCTTGGGAAACCTTTGCATCGCTAAGACTCTAGCTAAGCTGTTCATTGTTGAGATCTCTCTTTAGAAAAATTTTCTCTCCCTATAGAGGTGATAGGCGTAAGGACGACAAGTGGAAACATCTTAGTTGTAATAAAATATGCCTTGGAACCCACAATTCATAGCGGTTTAATGAAAAACTTAAAGCTAGAGTGCTTAACAGAAAGATAAAACCTCAAGTTGTGGGAACACTCAGAGATGACATGTGGCGTCTGAGTTCTGTCTGTCCAGTCCTCCAAGAAACTGTATCTTTGTGCGTTCACATATTCTGGCCTGACACACACAACTGTATCTCACGTGCAAATAGGGCAGTCAAGTTGCACTTTCCATCCCAGGCCTGCCGAGGTTTCTGACATGAATATAAAAATGTTCTGTATTAGCTGAAATTTGTCATGGTTTGCCTCTGGGACACTGAAGGCAGCGTCTGAAGCGATTTTGTTTTGTTGTTGTAACTATCCTGTTTATGAGTAATACTTTTAAAGTATTAACTGAACATCTGACAGTGTATTACATGTTATCATTAAACAGGCTTTGGGAGTAATTATTCACTTAAGCAAGTACAGTTCTGAAGAAGCCAAGTTATGACACAGTATAACTTGCAGGCTTCAAACCTCCATTTGATGACGAGCTTGCTCCACCTGTCATCCCGCAAGTGTATGCTTTCAACAATTGATACAGAGAAATCAAGCAGCCCCTTGGAAACCCCTTTGAGGTCCTATCTACTGGAAATATCAAAGAGTATGTATTTCATAAGCAGGTGTGAGTCACCGTGACGTCACTAAAATAGAGTGGTCTTCTTTTTCCCTCTGTGAAAGCGGAGGGGAATTGTTTTAAAAAAATTAATTGGAATAGTTATACTACTTGCATATTTTTTTTCAAAGCTTTCATGCCTGAAAAATATTTTTAAAGCTCCGAGAGTAAATGTTCTTCTTTACGTAATTCACCGAATATTAAAATTTGGCAAATAAGTTAGTTTCTCAAGAACCGAAATTGTGATTTCATATTCTTCTTTTAAATCCCTAGCCAAAGCGAAGCCTCACACACTGGGTTTCGAGGTCACATTCTATTGTAGGCACGAATGCAAAAGCAGTCCCCACACACTGTAAATTTTACCTGTAAAAGTCTTTGTCCCCTGAAGCGTCTCGGCTCATTTTCCAGCCGTACGGTTAGACAACTAACTTAGTTCCACTACGGGATTGGGGGTTGTCAGTGAGAGGAATGACCGTACACTGTCGATGGATGTTTGGCCTGCGCCGTGGAAGTGAGGTCAGACCCCTCACGTGACTCCAGCCGTAAATGGTCCCAGCATTGGAATGAGTGTTCACGTTCCTTGGCTTGTCCATTCATCCAGTTACCCCTGGATAGATTCATCAATAGCCACCAGATTTCTAATATACCTTTTCTAGCACTCAGTGTTTTCCATGTCGTTTGCCACGCTGTCATGCCTTTCTAATTGGATTCCCAAATGTTCTACTATTTATACATTAAAAAAAAAAAGGCATCTGTAACTGCCCACTGCCTATAAAAAAACGGGTCCAGCTGCAGACTCCACGGTCGGATGTGCGTGGCTTCCTTCCGACTGACGTTTCGAGATGTGTCGCTATGATTCCATGTATCTTAGATTCCATTCAGGTCGTATCCGCTCGCCATTTCCTAATCGCCACCTTCACTGTGTTGATAGTTTCCCTTTGCTTACACGATTCTCTTGCTGTATAATGGCCCACACCTCCGAGTTCCTTGCACACCTCCAAATGGACCTCAGACTTTACCTGCTGTCTGAGACGGCCCTCCAGACCAGACCACAAACAACCTTTCTGCCAGCGACCACTCATGGCTTTTTACTCCTAAGCGTCTGATGTCAGGGAGCGCTTTCTACTCAATAACAGAATCCTTTGCATATGTTTGGCCCCCTCTTCTGCTGTGAGAAGACTTGGGGCTCTGGCCTATTCACCTTTGCCTCTTGAAAGCTTTTATCACTCCGTCTCCCAGAACCCAGCCTGTCCCCATCTGCACCACCTTCCCTTCGCCCTGTGACACGGAAGGGATGGCCTCACTGCGGTAGGGACCCAAGCCCTCCCTGTGCCCCACACCCTCCTTCCCACCTCCTGGGGGTCCCCCGCCCCTTTTTCTCCTCTCCTTTCTTATTGCCTTTTTCCCATCGGCATACAAACATGAAGTCTCCCCGAAAGCCTTCCTTTCAGCCTGATGCACTCTTTCAGCTAATCCCTCTGTCTCTCTTCTCCCCTGAACAGCCGAACGGCTCCAGCACTCTGTGATCTGGTTCCCCCCCCGCCCCCCATCACTCACATGAAACCATTTCCACAGGGGATGCCGTTGGCCCTCTGGTGGCTAAATCCAACGGAGACTTCTGAAAGCTTTCCTTACTGGGCCTCCCCACATCACCCAACACTGCTGACCTCTCTCTCCTCTTTCCTCATCCGAGTGCCTCTTCCCTTGACTTCATGTTCCTGGAGTTTCCTCCCCATTCCCTAACTGTGGCCTTTGGTCCGCGTTCGGCCCGTGGCCCTCTTCCACGGCAAGGCCGCACACTTTCCCTGCGTGGTCGTCTGATCCACAGCCGCCGAGGCCGTTAGCCTGGCGACCCTTCTATCTTTGTTTTATGTGCAGCCGAGAGAGCTCTGTTCCAGCTCGCCGCCTCCGTGCTACCGCCTGCTACGCTTCTCCATGGGGGTGCTATCTGTCCGCTCAAACAACAGCAGTCACAGGACTGACGCCTCACCTGTTCCCCCTTCCCTCAGCTCTGCCGCCTCCTTTCCTGCTCCTCATCCCATCGAAGGGCAGTGCCGGCCATTCCTCAAGCTCCCCAAGTCGGAAACCGGGGCTCCTTCCCTGGGTCTCCCCAACCTCTTATTCCAAACACCCAGTCGAACGTGGAGTCCTGCTAACCCCCCCTGACGGAAGCCTTTGACCACGGCCTCTCCAACGCCGTCACCGTGACTGGGAACACCCTCATTTCTCAGCTGGGCTCCCGCCGGGGCCCTCTGACTTCATCGCTCCGCGTCCAGGCTTGGTTTCTGGCAATCCGTTTTCCACACTGCACTCAAGCCTGAGTGAACGCGACCAAGACAAATCCGATTGTCCCCCCGGTTAAACACGTCAGTCCCGTGAACAACTCGTGGGACGACGGCCAACTTGCTCAGGCTGTTCACATAGGGGTGCCTGACCTGAGTGCTGCGCCCTCCTCAGGCCTCTTCTGTGGGCTCAACCCTTCCAACTCGCCATCCCAGGCCCCCTCTGACCGGGTGTCTGTCCCTCCCACGTGCTGTTCCTCACGTCCAGATCAGCCTTCTTCTCAACTCTCGACCTCTGTGAGGTTACCCCCTCATCCACCAAGGCTCTCGGCCGACATCGCTCTCTCCCCCCAGAGAATTGTCTCCAAGCCCATGCTCCTGGGTCAGGCAGGTGTTTGTCCTGTGGACCTCCAGTTGCATCTTCCACACTGTATTCAGGGGTCCCCAAACTTTTCACACAGGGGGCCAGTTCACTGTCCCTCAGACCGTTGGAGGGCCGCCACATACAGTACTCCATACACTGACCACCAATGAAAGAGGTGCTCCTTCTGGAAGTGCGGCGGGGGCCGGATAAATGGCCTCAGGGGGCCGCAATTTGGCCCGTGGGCCGTAGTTTGCTCTAGATCATACTTAATTGGTTCAGCTTGTTTACACACTGTCTGCTCGTGACTGTGTCTAACTGTGGTCCGCCCTACCCACAGTGCCTAGATACAGTGTCCGGCACAGCACAGTGACCGATATGTGTTAAAGAGACCACACATGTTCAAAGCATATATAACATGTGATGAATTTTGAAAAGTAATCAAACCTACCATATTGGGGAGAAACCAAGCCTTCTGTGATTGGTTAAACGGTTTTGTTTGGTCTGTTTTTGCCATGTGACTAACTATACCAAGTAGTGATTTCATCTAGGCAAGTCCATTCCATGGTCCCACATGGATGCTACATCATGGAATGGTAGGGGAAGTCCATCAAACTGTGCTTTCCCGTAGACCCAGGTGGGCACGTAGTCTGCAGAGTCACATCAGAGCGTTCGGGTCATTCTGTGGTAGTCAAGACTGACCTCAAAGAGGGTCAGAATCAGTGAGCTGGACGGGGCAAGGTCTGCGTGCGCATTCCCGGAGTTTAAACTCTGCCTGTGTGTGAATTCACACACTAACGTTCGTCTCAGAGAAGTGTAGATGATACTGAACTACAGGGGAAATCATTCTTCTTTGAGCTGGACAATTCTAGTCACTCACACATGGAAGGGAATCCCTCAGCTACATTGATAGGGTCACATCACAGATAGCATTTGTACCTGTCTAAATGACTAACTACAGAAAATGAACAAACAACAGCATGCCTGAATCCTAGAAGGTGGTTCGTATCTAGTTGGCAACAGCTGGACCAGGAAGGTCATCTTTTTCCAAGTCCTTCATTGCACAGAGGAGGAACCAGGCATCCTGAGAGGCCGGTCTTCATTGCTCAGGTCACTCCACCCGACAGAGGCAAGTCTCCCACCTTGTGAGGAAGATCACAGCAAAAGTCATCGGCCACGTCTTCCTGCCCAGTCTTCTTCCACCACATCGTGCTGTCGCTGGCCACCCTCATGTCCTCTATTCACCGTTGTGTGAACACCTCAGCCTGGCTCAGAGTTCCTAAGTCTTGAAACACTGAGATCATATGTCAGTGATGGAGGTTGTCTAACGAGGACGGTAAAACATTTTTTTTTTTTAAGTGAAATCTTACCTGGAATGACACTATTAAAAAACAAAACAGATAAAATCACTGGATGTGTTTTTGGGGCAATTTACATCTTTATTGTTTGTGAAACCCCGACGCCCATTTGAGGGTCCAAAAGACCCGGTGAGCAGAGCTGGAAAAGTGTTCCAGATGGACAGAGTGGACATTTGGCAGCAGGAGCCCTGGGCCCTGCTGTTCCCCTTGGACAGCTGACGTGCAGCACCTTCCTTTGGCATTCCAATGGCGTTGAGTGTCTCATTTAACCACAACAAGCATGAAACAGTTCCTACAGTATGAACATACCATCACTCAGAGCTTAGCCAAGGCAAAACAATAGAAAACTGGTGGCGAGTGGCTGTCTTGCTTTGTTTCCCCCTTCCTCGTCACCTTGCATGCATTCCAACAAATTTTTAGATTAAGTAAGTAAGTAAGTAAGTAAGTAAATCTTTATCTTTTCCTGAAGGGTTTGGCAACCAGCATGTCAGCTGGTGCTCCGGCCACTTAAGAGACTTGACCCAGGAGAGCCCACAGACAACTTTTTTTTTTTTTTAATTAATATCATTTATGATTCAGACACTGGCCAGTCATGAAAACATTTACACATTTCATCTGTGACACTTTCCTTCCCTTGTTCACGAACCCAAATCGACAACACGTGTCAGGTCCCCGGAAATTCTTCAATGCTTCAATGCCTCGTCCCCATCTCAGCTCTCTTGTGACACCATGTCTAGCTCATCTGCAGGAGGCTGAGAACGCTTCCTTCTTTAAACCTTCATGGCACTTGGCTCAGATATATATATATATATATATATATATATATATATATATATATATATATATATATAATATCTATATATCTATATATCTATATCTATCTATCTATAAAATACTAGGTTCACCAGTCTAACGGTTTTCCCAGTCCTGGTCTTCTCTCTGCCCACCACCCACTCCTCTCCCTTCGCCACAACACACACTTCTCCTTTTGAGATACTTGCTCTGTTATTTCCCTATGCACCCACTGTAGCAAATAGCCCGGTGTCTTAAAAAATAGTAAGAAGAATGGGCTTTGGGAAAGACAAATCGTAACCTTACAATTTTCTACAATGAATGTGTTAGCTATGTCACCCTTCTGCATCTCAATCATGTGTGAGTCAGGGTCCAACCAGAGAGCAGAAACCATATGCTTTCTTTAGACAAGAATGCCATATAATCGGGCATCTGGGGACTTCAAAGGGCACACTAGGACAGAGGTCTCAGAGGCAGCCCTGGCAGGAGGGGGCTCCCCTGGGCACCTACGAGCCTGGACTGGGAGGCGGAGGTGAGTGGTGCAGCCAAACCTCCGTGTCTGGGAGGAGATGCAGGCTTGCACTGCCGAGTCTGAGTGGTGACAGGGGCCATGCTGACCGCTGGCCAGCCCAGACCTCTGAGGACAGAATGCTGGTGTCCCTTGGAGCGCATGATGAGGCTGATTCTACAGGCTTGCATGAGTTGTTTCACCTGCTGAGGGATGCCATAGAAAAACAAGACATCTTGTGTTCAGGTTAAAATAAATAAAGTTGGCCTTTAATTGTTTTTTCCCCATTCATATTATAAAAATGACTTTTCTAGTTCACTTAATCCAAGATGCTGCAAGAAACTTATAACAGACACGGAGGGGTGTCTGTTGTGTTTATGGATGTTAAATTCCTAGCAATCGACTTCCCCAAAACACAGCGAATAAAATGCTGCCTATCTGATCCCCCGCTCAGGGCACAGAGGAGAAGCAGTCAGAGTGCCCAGCTAAAGGGAACAACTAAGTAGAACCTCGAGTTGATGCTTCTCTCTCTCTCTCTCCCCCTCTCTCAATCAATCAATGGGAGGAAAACAACAACAACAAAAAAGCAAAAACTACCGATATTGCTCTTCTACCTAACCTCACTCTGTGAAACTCAACCCCAAACACATTATACCGTCAAAAGAACATGAAAAATCACATTCCAAAGTAATACCACCTCTTTGGAATCATGCTGATGACTCTCTGTTGAATTTTCCAGCCTGTGATTATAGGCGTGCAGGTGGCAAAAAAACAACCACAAATTCTTGACGGTGCACCCACCCCGGAAGCAGAGTCCGCTCCACCCCTCCTGTGGCCGGGGAGTTGCTTTGATTCGCAGCACGAGGCTGAAGGGAATGTGGACACCCTCCCTGTGAGACAAGGACCTTGCCTCCTCTCTGCTCCCTTCCTCCCAGGCCTTGGGCCCCCTGCGCTTGGCTCTCCTTCGTGCTCTGCCTGTGCCCTGCCTCCTGAGGACCTTGGAGGAGCTCCCCACCACCCTTCCTGCCTTCCTGTGCAAGTAGAGCAGCAGTGGCCAGAGATACTATCATAGGCAATTCCATAGCAGATATTTTATTTATGTTCATGTATAGGAGAAAAAAAGGAAAACATATCACTGCCACACAAAACAGATATTACTGTTTAGGTTGTTAATTTCCTTTTTAAATAAACCATTTTAAAACAGAAGGTCTGCAGTGTTAAACAAATCAAGTACGGGATGGCGGATGCTGTGTTTGAAATGCCGGTGGGGGAAATTCTGCCCGAAGGCGTGTTGGTGCGGACCCTGTTTGGTGCCGACGCACAATCCCAGGCCTTTCCCTCCTTTACCAAGGGGGACCCCTCTGACTCCGAGATCCTTCCTGATTCAGCTTTCTACCTTCTCTCCCTCCGCTCAGATTGCCCATGACAACCAAGCAACCCGGAAGCTTTCCTAATGGGTAGCAAACAACCTGGAAATTTTCAGCATAGGCCCCTCTCCCCCCACTAGGTGTCCTCGTCCCTACTCTGTTGTGTTTTCTCCTCTCCTAAGTATTGGCTTTAGGGTGTGACCTCTAGAGCTTGTGCTGAGTCAGCCCTGGGCTCTAGGACCTCTCCACTCTCTGAGACCCTAGGGTTGGCTTCAGTGCACAAATCCTCAGCCTCCGTGCCCCGGGCTGACCGTCCTCAACCCCAGCCCTTTCGCCGCCTGTCTCTCCTCTTCATCGAGCTCGACTGTAAGTCCCTAACCGCTCTCTCTTCTCCTCATGACTCCTCTCTCCCCAGCCTTCCCTCTCCCTTTTCCTGTGTTCTTCCCTCACCTGCGTCCCCCAGGACTGGCCTCGGGACCTGGATGGACGCTTGTGTGCTTGCGCTTGTTAAGACGGAGAAAGTCAAATTTATTTCTGCACTTTTGAAGTTCTTTCTGCACGGGACCCTGCTTGGTTTGTATCACGTCTTCTTTTAAGATCATTCGCGCTCAAAATAAATTGCAAAAAAATATGCTCTAGAACAGATTGGCTATACGATTATGTCTAGACCTTGAATGAGACTGTGTGTTTAAGACAAACGACATATTCCTCGGAGGTCAGGTGTGTGCAGTTTCCCGCACAAGTTGGTAAGGTCTTTGAAAAGTTCTTCCAAAATCAAAACTATTTTCTCAATGTTTCGACGGAGACACAGATGAGTTCTTTGGACTTTAGTGTTGTCAGTGACTTCCGAGTGCCGAAGCTATTTGAGTTGTCGTGATGTTACTCTCTTTTAATGGCAGAAAAGTGTTCAGCTCCCTAAACTTGCAGTTTGTTCATAATAGGAATACCCTTGGATTGCCACTAAGTTTAAGGTGTGGAAGTGATAGAATACCACTGTGATTATAACAATAACAGAAATGTATAGACTCGCAATATAGACAGCTACCAACACAATGCTAGGAAGACGAAAGAGAAAAATTCAAGCTTCCATATTGGGTATAGTTTATGGAGAGAAAAACGTCATATCAGGATTGATCCGAAGGAATGGAGAGAATTTCAACTAAATAACTGAAGTTCACGTGAGCAAAAACCCAATTTTTCCTTCATAACATCAAGAATCACATCAGACTCCATTGGAATGGGAGCTGTGTCCCAAAATATATAATTTCAATGCTTCAATTACAATCTATTATCCAGTGTGTGGGGTGGCTTTATTCCTTTTAAATGACCCAAAATAATGCAATTTTTTGTTGCTTGTTTCATCAGAGCACGATGAGAGTTGAAAAGTTACGCTCAGCCACGGGCAGCACCTCTGTTTCTCATGACCTTACACATGCGGATTTTGAATTTTATAGTGCAGTGGTTCACACTGGGTCTGGTTGTATAACAGAATCCGATTTGGCAGCGCAAAGTCAATGTGAGGGCATTTCTTTTCCAGACGTGGTATTTAAACGTAGACGTGTGACCAAATACAGGTTAACTGGCCTAATCCCATCCGGGTACTTCGTCTAGTTGAGTCTGATAACACACAAAGAGAAGAACAAGATTGTAAAATCATGTTGCTCTGTGCAAGAAAAGTTTATTTTCTCCAAGGGAGGTTTCCTCACATGCCAACTAGTAGGAAATGGTTAAACGTGGATGTTGTTATGACCGGACTTGGCTCGTTCCTGAATTCCTTCATTCATTCCCCACGGCTGTGAGGGACGGTCACAAATCCACCCCAAAAGGGGAGGAGACAGCATCACAGCGGAAACCGCCGCCACCGCCCAGGGTTCACGTTTCTTCCGGGCAAGAGAAGCCTCAGAGCCTCATCTGTAAAATGGGATTCAGAATAGTACCCTCTGCAGACAAGTCTGGTGGAGACTCATGAGCAGTGACAACAGCAGGTGCATTAAACCACTAACGATAGGGATGAAACAGTCAGAAGGTTAATAAGTGAGCATGCCTTTCTTTTTAAGTAATTGAGCTCTAGGATTAACAAGTTTCTTGTAATAGAATCAGAGATACACGTAATCTTACATCTACTTTTTCTGAGCTGCATATGTTAAGATTTTAAAAATAATGTTAGCCCTCCCAGCCATACTATTTGTCTCTGTCTATCTATCTATCTATCTATCTATCTATCTATCTATCTATCTATCTATCTACCTATCTATCATCTATCTTCTATCTAACTATAGATAAGCGGATTTGTTAACTATCTTTAGGGAAGGACCCACACTGCATCAACAGGATAGAGTTACATGGTTTTTGGGTAAAGGACTCAGGCAGCTGAATCAGTTTGGATGACACAGCCACCTTCTGACCCAGGCTTCCAGATGTGGAACCTGAGAGGCATGTGGCGATCGGGGACGAATCAGCCGACTTTTGTGAAAATAGCACAAGCAATGGCCTTTGCTCTTGTAAAATGCCAATGAGGAGCCACCAGATTGAATTCTGTGGTCCAATCCTCCTTGAAGATGTGCCCATTAGTACAAGAGCTCCACAAAGAGAAAAAGTGAGTCCAGAACCCTGCTGGATGGAGAGGGTCTGAATAAAATGCCAGGGCGTCCTGGGAGCCAGGGGGTGGGTCTGAAGACGGCCCTGACCCCAGCCTGGCCTCATGTCGCTAACCTTCCGTTTCCTCCCCTGTGAACCGTGAACAATGTTGTCTTTTCCCCTGGATGCTTCAGGAATAAACTACATCAAGTTTGTCCAGGGAAGAGCTTTAGATAACGGGACATGTTGTCCCACAGGAGACGACTCAGTTGGGTCATCCTCGTGAGCCGGTTCTGAAGGGTTCTATGCATTTTATTTCATTTTCTTTCTTTGCTTAACAGAATGGTTTCCCGGGGGGTGGGGGCACACATTGTCGATGTGCCAGGCACTGGGCATAGTTACAACAGCCTAATGCTGACAAGAACCCTCTCGGGGAGACAGGATGGCCCCCATGGGACAGAGGGGAAAACAAAGCCTCCCTTCAAGGAAAGGAAGGGCTTTCTGAGTTCACAGTCCCAGAGTTGTTCGGTGGTGATGTAGGAAACCGCCCAAGTCCTCCAGCTCAGAAGCCTGTGTTCCTTCCGCTCCATCCGACACCGCTGGGCTCTGCAGCTCTGGAGAGCGGACCAGCCGTGTGCGCGTGTGGCCTTCGGGCAGAATGATATCACTGGCATGTACCACCAGGCATGCCAGCCCAGCCCAGCCCAGTGCCCGCACGGAGGAGTTTCCTTCCTCACTGTGCCCACGGTCCCAAATTATAGGAACATATTAATCACATCGTCGTAGACGCCCTGTTGATGTGTAAGACTACATTCTAGCCCTGTTCCTTTCAGCCTTTTTCTTTTTCTTTTTTTACTATAAACCGGCTGAATGGTTTCCACTCTGTACCCAGCCTCAGCACCCCCTAACATCGCTGCGGGCCACTGCTCCAGAGTGGGGAATGCAGCAGAGTACTGAACACGGCCATCCACGGCCACGTGGCCAACCCGCCTGGACCAAGGGACAGAACCCGGGAGGCTCTTGCAAATGCTTCCGGGGCGTGTTAAAAAAAAAAAAAACACACTAGTTTTTCCATCACGTAACAGACAACGTGGAACATGGCAATTAGTAAAAACATTTACAGGATGTGCAATGAATGGACAGATGTATACCTTTGAGGTGAAACAAATAGGAGGCTTTATAGAAAAGGGACCATTTCTCATATTCAAGAGAATGCCTCTTTGACAGACCTGGAGCGTCCTCCCAATGTGTGGCAAACAGTGCTGGCTGTTTTATTCATTTAGGTTTTATTCATGGCCCAGAAGAAGGAAACCCTAAACTTCTCCAAACATGGTCACTCCAATCTGCCCAAACAACACACCTGTGTTCTTTTTCTACAGTCACTCCATTAGCAAAACCTATCCCGGCCGAACAATCTAGTCTCTGCCCCTGAATGCGCCTGGGTGTCTCCATACCTTCTACCTTTCTAAAGGCTCTTCTGTGGGTGTCATGGCCTCACTCCCTTTTCCACCAACTCAAACCTTCACCGTGCAAATATCAACACTGTAAAATAGGCAAAGGGACGCTGGCTTTGGCCTTGAAGCAGGGTTTTATGAACCTCATCTCTTCCCTCCAGGGATCTAAGATCACACTTTGAAGACTGCTACCTTAAGACCTGGTCTTGAACTAGGACTTCTCTTCAACAGACTTCAATTACACTCTTAATTTTATAATAGGTTTTTACTTTTCTTTTTTTCCCCAGTTGACTATTTATGCATTCCATAGTTTTAAAGTAAATTCAGATAGAGTCAAATCTCTGCCAAACATTTGAATGTGATATACTACCTAATCCTCACAAAACATCTGTAAGTCAGCTATAATTTGTTCCAGTTTGTACTTGAAAAGAAAAAGAAAAAATACAACTCTGAAGCTTCGCGAGGTTAACCTATTTGTCTCACAGCAAATAATTATCGGTCTAGAACTAAACACATGTCTGTCTGACTAAATAGTACATGTTCCGTCCATGGCGGCACGTTGCCCAAGTGTCTCAAAACACACTGAGGATATTTCCATATGTAAATATAAACACGCCCACTACCATTGGCTTTACCACTGGTATATATTTTTAAAGAAAGGTATATTGATATATGCAAATCCTGATGTTTAGGGCTATTTTTAGGAACTTTCATAAAAATAACACAGAGTCCTTACAGAAGTTTCCCTATGGATTTGGTCTGCCAAAAATTGGCTGGACTAACAAGTCACTTTTCTGTCTTTGGGGCTCAGTTTCTTCCTTATGGCAATGTTAAAGTACTGTCTCAACCCTGGTTTATGGGAACTCCCCAACAACCCTGGGGGAGTTGCCCCTACCGGGCTAAGGGGAAAACTGACCCTCTGAGACCCTGCCAGATGTCTCAGAATGTCCCTCCCCATCTGACTTCCCCTCAGGATCATGCAGTCAAGACTCGGTGTCTCCCATAAGAAAAGCAGAAGTCCAACGACTACAAAAATACTCTTCTTAGAAGCCTCTTGTTCTCCTCAGGGCCAGCCTGCAAGGAGAGTGAGTGTCTGTTCTAGGTCCCCAAGATGCCGCCTTCTCTACCTGCTAGTCTCTGGGTCCTTCACACACACAGACCACAAGCCACAGTTGCCTACGTCAAGATGGCCGAGGCATTCTGCAGGGTAACAGTGGCTTCTCTTCCTGGTGGTCTGGTCACTCTGCCACACGCGACCCTGGCTACCAGTGCCTCCCTGTCTTGGCCTCATCAACCCTGCTCTCTCCACAGACCCTCCTTCACTCGCCGGTCTCCATCTTGTTCTCTCACAGGGTCCTCCTCCTCCAGCACCCACCCCAGCGCACTGCTCTCGGCCACGTTCCGTCCTTCAGTCTCCTCTACTTGGCCCTCTCCCTCGCCTGGGCTTCAAGGAACACTTGAACCGCGATGATCACTGACCGATGCTTCCAGCTCGGGTCTTCTCTTCCTGCTGCCCACTCAGTGCTGCCCTCAGGAGCCCCAAGTGCGCACCCCCAATTCAACGGGTTTAAATCAGTCCTCATCGCGTTCCTCCTAAAATACTCCTGGGTTGTTTCTCTTGGCGAGTGGCACCATCCTGTCCCCTGCCTTCTTTCTGAACAGAAACCTAGGGGTCTATCTGAACCACTCCTCTCCTCCATCGTCTACCGTGTCCAGTCAACCACTAGGTACTATCTGTTGCACTTCCTCAATACCTTTACCGCTGCTGCCCCAACCACCCACCCGGCCCCTTGGCTGCCACAGGGCACAGCTAACTTCTTCCTCTGGAAATTACCTCCTCGCTGCTCTCTTCCTTACTCGTCTTCTGCAGTGATACCATATGTGACATTCTAAAACTCCTATCTGATGACACTTGGAAAACCCTACAATCTGTCCCTGTTTAAAACCCTTCACAGTCTCCCAACCGCGTCCCATGTTCAGGAATGTTCTGGTCCTTTGGGCCCAGAGAGCCCGGTGTGGCACAGCCTGGCTCACTTCAGCTGCGAGCCCGCCGCAGCTAACTTCTCCCGGTTCCCAGAACACGCTGTGCACGTGGACACTTCTCTAACCTCTCCTTTGCTTCTCTCTGTGGAATGTCCTTCCCTCACCATCCTTATGAGCCTGGCCTTCTCTGTCTCACCCTTCAGAACACTGCACCAAAAACTCTACCTTCTGAACGGGTGGGCTGCTTTTCCTCAGCGCTCCTACAGAACAGGGAATAACATTTATCGCAGCTCTCATCAACTTAGCATTTAGGCCTCTGTCTTCCCACTAGGCTGGGAGCTCCTCAAAGACAAGCTCTATGTCCTACCTTGAGATCTCAGCACCAGGACAGGGTATACAGCCAGTGCTTAATGCATGTTAATGAGTGCTCGATGTGGCCCCAGGTCACATCTGTAAGTGCAGGAGCTGCCTCTCCAGAGCTTCTGGGCAGAGATCCCAAGATCCCTTTTCCCCCATTTGCAAAAAAATTAGTTTTCACAGTGACCTCAGCGTTCCTTTTTCGGTTTAAGAATGCTACGACTTTTGCCAAACAATTTTGTAGGGTACAATCGGTTTCATAAACCCACCTTCTGCGGTGTTCTTACAAAGGAGCGTGCAGCTTCAGGCATCTCCTTGGAGGGCCAGGCATGTCACAAAAAGGCCACAGTTTTTAACATGACTTTGGTAAGGTTGATTTTCAACTTACCCATTTTCATTTTGCCGTTGTAATGAGAGGAGGGCAAAGTATTTCTCACGCTTTCAGCAGTGTGGGGACTGTGGGAGGGAAGAGGGGCTGGAGAAGGTGGTGGAGGGTAGAGTGGTCAGAGACGGAGGTGGGGGGAGGCTTGACTTGGCACAGTGAACACATGATGCAGGGGCATACAGATGATGTGTTATAGAATGGCACACCTGAAACCTGTATAATTTTATGAACCAATGTTACCTCAATAAATGCAATATTTTTTAAAAAAAAATCAATATGACACTATCTTAAACTATATATTCTGAGTACTTAAAATTTGAGAGTCTTAGCAACCAAGTCTGCAGTTGTGAAAATGAGATCACTAAATCACTCCAGTACAGTACTTTTTTCCCTTGGTTTTCCTAGGCCCAGGCCAGGTTGCTAATTAGGTAACTCCTTATCATAATTACCTAGTCAGCCTTAATGGCTGCACACACTCTGCTCAGTCTCTCCCAGGTTCAGTAGGGCCCTTTTCAATTGTTAAAACAGCTGCCCAGTTCCAGCCTGAGGAGGCTGGGTGCGCCCGAAGGACCGTGGGCAGGCGGGCGGGGGCCTGCTGGAAGAGCAGGGACAGCGTGCACCTTCTGCCTTCCGCCTCCAACGTTCTCCCACACCCCTCACCCCCCAAATCAACCCCGAGTCCCCTTTATTGTGCACCCGGGTCTCCTTGACGGGGCGACGCTCCCGTGTCCGCGTCGCCCTGAGTTTTGTATCTTCGAGGGGACCCCTATGGGCCTCTCTCTCCTTCCCCTGGCCCGCGGGAGATAGGACTGCAATCTGCCCCCGCGACGCGCCCGCGAGGGTCCGAGTTTGGACAGCGCGGGGTGGCGGGGCGTGTGAGTGTGAGTGTGTGTGTGTATGTGTGTGTTCGCGCGCGCGCGCGCACGGTGGCGCGCAGCGGGAGGGAGGGCAGGAGGGAGGAACCGGGGAGGCAGCGGGCAGAGAAGGGAGGGGTGGGCGGGCAGCGGAGAGTGGGGAGGACTCCGGGCTTCAGCGGTGACACTCGGGAGCCAGGACACACTCCCCGTTCGGAGCCGCCAGAGAGCGGAGCGAGCCGAGCCGCGCGCCGCCGCCAGTGCGCCCTTCTCCCCGCGCGCGCCCGCCGGCTCGCCCGCCGCATCCCCGCGTCGGCCGGGCCGAGGACCTCCCGCCGCCGCCCGCTCTCTGGCCCCGCTCCGGGCCCCGAGCCGCCGGCTCTCTACTTCGCAGCAACTTGGGCGGCTGCACGCCGCATCCTCGTCGCCTTTGAAGTTCGCAGCGCCGCCCGCAAAGTTGGGACGTCCGGGCAACTGCACTCTCCTGCTTTCTGTCGCCTCCGCCCGGTCCCCGCAGGTCCCGAGCGCGGGGCGCAGCCTCTGGCCGCCGCGGGACGTGGACGTTTGGCGCCGACACCGCGCGGACGGAATTTCCTCTCCCCCAGAAAGAACAGGCAGATTTTCTCCAGGTGAGTGGGCGGCAGAAAGCCACCCCCGACGCCGGGCGCCTTCGCCCGCACCCGAGATTCGCACGCGGGGGGCTGCCGCCCGCCGGGAGGGGCAAGCGCGTCCCTTTACTCGGTCCCGGCAGACTAGGGTGCCGGCTCCTGAGAGCTGCGGGCCTAAGGGGTACGGACGGGTCTCCGCTGTGTCCCAGCTGTCTCACGAAGGGGCAGCTGGAGAGGGGTGGACAGCAAGGACCCGGGATCCGGGGAAGCCCCGACTCGGTCCAGACGCTCAACTTGGCTGGCCCGCGGGAGGGCTGCGGCTCTCTCGTTCCTGCCTTCAGCGCGCCGTCTGCGGGCCGACCCGGCGCGTGCGCAGCACCAAAGGCTGCGGGCGGCCGGGCGGGCGCGAGTTCTGGACCGCGCAGCCGGGGCGGTGGCATCTGGGGCGGCCTGGCCTGCTGACCCCCGCCGCTCCGGCTCTTTGCTTGTCCTCTTCGTGGCGAGCGAGCGTCGTGAAAGTTCCCGATCTGAGCTGGCTGGCCTGGGACCGGTCCCACTTTGCCGGGAGAGCAGTGCAGCCGCGGGACGGAGCGACGGCCGTCGCGCTCCAGCCGGGCCCGCCCTTGAGTCGGGGTTCGTTCTAGTCTGCGAGCCTGCAGAACCGAACTGAGAGCGGCCTGGGCGCTCGGGAACCCGGACTAGCGGTTCTGATCTCAGCTGTGTCCTCCAGGCTGCTGCGCTCGGGGTGAGATCTGCCTTTATCATGCGCCCTGGGCGCGCCCTTCTCCCCGCAGCACGCGCCCTGCTCTGCGTAGTCCTGCTCTCGCACAGGCCGTGGGCGCTGAGGTCCCCTGGCCCGCCGAGATGCCCTGAGGCGGCGGCGCGGTCACCCTCCGGGTTCCCTTCGGGGCGCTGTCCATCTCCTGCCCTGGGTACAAGGAGCTCCCCGAAACTAAGACCTTGTGCGGGAAATGAACCTGAGAAAATGTCTCATAATTCTGTTTTATCATTTTAATGAGTTCTTTGGAGCAACTTAGTTGGTTTGGTAAAATTTGTTTACTTATCATTCGATCCCGCTAAATCACAAAGAATTTCTTTCTTCCTGCAGCTGCTGAGTTCTCCAAACACCACCCTCCCACCAAACTATCTAAATCTACCCCCTCCCCCAGCCTCGCTACCAAACCCTTTCTCTTCGGAAGGGGGACTCTCCCACCCCCTCTCCTCCCACTGTCCCGGAACGCCGGTGAGAACCGGGGCGTTGTCAATGGAAATCAATAGGACCCGCTGCCTTCTCCGCCCCCTGCGCTCAAGCGGGAGGCTCCCGGGCCGCAGCTTGGCCGTCCTCCTGGGGAGGGTTGTGAGGGTGTGATGGCATTGAGTGTGTTATCCCAAAAGATAGGAGGGACGGATGCCAGGGCAGATAAGCTCACTGAACCCAGTGCATTGAAGGAGGTGGGGATCTGTTATGATTTATTACTGTTTATTAAGAGTGATAATAAGGCCCTAACCCTGGCTGGCGACTGTGCTTATATTTGGTTTTGATTTCATGTAGGTCTCTTGTTACAGTGGTTTCAGAAAATGGAGACACCAAACGGGTATTGATTCCTCACCCTGCCTACGATGGGATGCATCGAATGTCAAAAAGATATTGTCATTTTATCAAAGTTTTAACCCGTGAACCTCTTAGAAGGTTGCAGTCCCGTGAAATGTCCTCATTTGCCTCCATCTGGCTTCTTAAAGTTCAAAACACTTGGCAACAAAATTAATTATGGCCCTAATTCCCATTTTCAATCTAAACCCTATATTCAGGATTATATTAAAATATCACATCATTTATCCTTTAAAAGTGACTCTGATGAGTTTAAATTCTTGGGGATGGGTCAGCTGGGAATGAGAGGCCCAAAAGTTAGAGAAATCAGTCCTCTTTCAGATTCCTTTCAAAAAGAAAAAGAAAAGAAAGAAATCCTTTGCTTTTTCTTTTAAAGAAAGAAATGGCAAGTGCTACTCTGCTCAGTTCTTAACTTCAGTGAGCGCCTTAATCTGCACCAGGCTCGGGAAGCATAAAAGCCTACAGCTTTGCGCTAGTTTCATTTCATGTAAGGACGTTTTATTCATTAAACCTGTCTGTGGACCTCGCAGGCTCAGCGTGGCAGGAACACTCTGTTTTAATTAGTAACTATCATTAAAAAAAAAAGAAGCTAGAACTCTGTAATGGGACCAAATTGCTATGAATTAAGTGTGGTTTAAATTACGCCTTCATTTCAGCAGAAATGAAACCATGAATATGAAACATCTTTTAATCACTTGCAGATACAGCTTTTATCTCTTAAGATGTAACAGAATATATAATTGAAAAATATCCCTCTGAGAATGAGGGTAGCCCCCAGCGCCAGTGTATTTGTCCTGGGTCTGCTGAACACGCTTGCGGTAAAAGTATGAACATGAAAAAAAACAGTAAGGAGAGTTAGGGTATAACCTTGGCCATCCCCGGGCGGAGGAAAGGTGGCCTTCAAAGTAGCCACAGTGGGTCAGGCGTCAGAAAGCTTAATGGGAGTGACTTTTTCAGATGGTTTTTTTCCTGAAGCTGTTGATTCAGATTTCACTGTTGTTACTTGGATTTACTGACCAGACTCTGAGATATTGAGGAGTGGAAGGGAGCGGTGGGTAGGAATGTAAAACTAAAAATGATATGAAATGAAAGGGGGAAAGGTAGAAATAAAATACATCTGTTATCTTCCTGTTGTGCATTTCTGTAGTAGTTCTATCCCATCAACCCATAGATCAGGATTTTTATTTTAAAGCCGATTGTGTTTTGCCGTTGTGGTTGTTAAGACAGGACTTATTTCTTGTTTGTTTTGCTTGATGGATGAGTAGGCATTGGAAATGGAATGACCTGCCTGAATACACAGGGAGCAGAGGAAGGTGTGACTTCCACATTCTTGGCGCTCATAAAAATTATTGTGATCTTTCTTCCTCAGTTTTCCTGCGATAAGGTGGCTGGTTCTCATGGTTTGGAAGTGCTCTCACACTCTTTCCTGCTCCGTCTCCTTGTCCTGTCTTGCGTTGGGGAACCAAGCTGCTATCCTTAGCAGCCTGGTCAGGGGTTAACCTGGCCAGGGGTCTGTCACCATCAGTTAGTCAGCCACCAGGAAGCCTGTCCTTCATTGGCATGGGGGTCAAAGGCACATGCAACCTTACAGAAACCATTCTGATTATTCATTTAACCTTGAAACAGTGTCTAGAACTTCTTAATTATTTCTTTTGGAACGATTATTCTGAAGAATGAAATTTATTATTTCTGGTTGGTCCCCAATCATTTAGAAGCAATGGCTAAGCAAGTTATAATTGAGTAGTAAATCCAGACCTTTGCTCTGAAAGCTGACAATATTTACTCCCATTTAAACATAGTTGGCAGTTGATAGCTTGAAGTTAGGCTAAAAACCTCTGCTTTGTTTTTCTATTATCGTACAAGTACACAGTACAACCCAGCATGTATGCAGACATGCTTCCACATGGTAGTTTTTGCTGTTGTTATTGTTTAAAAAAGAGAGAGAGAGAGAGAGAGCTACATAACATGGATGGAGAAACAGAAGTGCCAGTATTTTACTGCATCACATAATCATGTGTTGACGATAAAGTCAGTTCGATTTCTGGGAACCACTATCCCTTCATAGTGTGCGTCCATGCCAGTTTGGATGCAGGAAGAGATTCACGTGTCTGTTGCCACTTCTGAGCTGACAGCAGACATTTGCTGTCCCGTGGCCAACCGGTGCCCAAGTGAGTGCCCAAAGCAGGTGTATTCTTGGCCGCTTACTTTTTCTAAACAGACATCCTAACCCTGAAGTCTCTATAGCTACCACCCCTTCCCCCTTCTTGCTGGTATTTTACAAACAACTGGAAAACAACAAATAAATCCATGCATTCTAGTCTCTTGAAATATTGTGAAAATAAGAAATCTATCATTTAACTCCCTCCTCCCCCTCCCCCCCGAATAAAAGAGGTATGTTGCTTGTGTTGCGTTTTAAAAATTCAGAGTAAGGTATTAGGTCTGTATGGAATATGTTTCTCCAGATTTTCCCCTTTGCAATAAAGAGACAGATACGACCACAGAACAGCTGGATACCGGGCCTTGTTACAATGTCTTCTTTTTTTTTTTTAAAGAACTTGCTGAGCTAGACTTGGTTGAAGCTCCACTTTTAAGTCCCCAGACCTCAAGTTGATCCGTTCAGAAACTTCCCAGCTGACACATCATCATTCCTTCAATAATTTCCAGATCCTTTGGAAACGGATTTATTTTAGCAAGTTGGTGAATAGTTTTTGGTTTTCATTTGTTGATTTCTTCCTGCAGCAAATTTGAACATGACACATCTTCAGTGCTTCCCATACTTCTCTGAAGTATTTATTTTTAGTTTCACTTGTGAAAACTCTGAGTCTTTTATTTAAAAAAATAATAAAAAGGAAAAATGGCAAAATGGCCTTAAATTATTCTTTTGATAGAAATGAGCTGCCCTTTATATAGTTATGAGAAAAGGAAAGAAAATATATATATATATTTTTAGAAATAATGGAGTTCTATAAAGGTTGAAAGGCACTCAGTAAAAACACGATTACGCATGATGGGAAATCCAAGTTCTTTGAGCGGGGACCCGTTGCCCCTGCCTTTGTGACGTGATGTTCAATACAACCGCCAGAGAACAGTGAGTTAGCAACCTGTTTGTCTCCACGCTGGAGGGACTTCAGTCAATATAACGCGGGGCGGGACTGAAAGAGGAGGAGGCAGTATGTACGAGTTTCCGAGTTTCCGTCTGTTAGCGGTTTTCCTCCCTAATACGAAAACAGGGTCCACGCCCTTCCCTGCCAGCTCCATGCTCAGGGACCATCTATTCCTCAACCGAACAGCAGAGCCAAGAACAGAGGCGCTAGATTCAAAAGGTGTTTGCCCAGCAGCTTAAACTCCGTCATCCTCACATCTTGTTTTCTGAGGCAGGGTTCCAGTAGACAGAGGTCGAGGTCCAATCTGAGACGGAACTATATCAAATAAGCAGGAAAAAAACTAACCTCAGAAAGATTGATAGAGGGTGGTATCTTGTTCTGGAAATCACCGTGGTTGTTTTCTAAGTTATGATACAGAAACCACGGAGCAAGCGTCTCCAGGCAAAGATAGGTAGAGGAACAGCAGGGCTGATTAGCCAACAAAACAAAGGAGGGGCAACAGTCACATACTTCCTTGAAACTATTGTGAAAAGTTCGGGTGAAAGGGCTTGCTTTCTTCAGGATCAGTTTCTTCTCCCGCTTAGGGGCCGCACATGTTAGGTACCCCCACCCCCAGTACAGATGAATGGAATTGATAGCACATCAACCAAAGCAACCTATGAAATATGCTGTTTGGCAGTTTCCCATAGCTTACCCTCCTTGGTTCAGGTCATGTGACCTCTAAGCCCAAAGGCATTGCCAAGTGTAACATTCTGCATTTTATTCCTGTAATAAAATGTGTTTCTGATGAAATTATCAGTCATATCAAAAAGAATAAAGACACACATACACACACACACATAAATGTACTTAGTCCATTTTAGTTACAGTGTTTAAAATACATTTAAAGGCAATAAAACAAAATGAATACATTTTTACCCATAAGGATACATTAGATTTACATCTAAATAGTATTCATAAGTTGATAACACTCAATATATGTTGTCATTTCGTGTTAAATGACAGTAGTCACTGAAGTTCACTGATATTATCAAAAGCTTCACACAAGGTGGAGGGGGGATTCAGAAGTAACTGGATCCTGTCATTGGAGAGATGTTTGTTGTCAACAGTGGTGACAGAGACCAGACACGGCAGTGCCCCCGACACACCTGATGAGCCAAGAATACACAGTGACCCTTTCCCTGCTGGCCTTCTGAGTCTCAGACCGCTCAGTTCTGGGGGGACCCATCAAAGTTTGCTTCAGTATACTGTTCATTTTTTTTAAAGATTTTATTTATTCATTTTTGGGGGGAAATGAGGGAGAGAAGGGGGGAAGGAGTAGGAAGCATCAACTCCCATATGTGCCTTGACCAGGCAAGCCCAGGGTTTTGAACCAGCGACCTCAGCATTCCAGGTCAACACTTTATCCACTGTGCCACCACAGGCCAGCCCGTATTGGGAGGGGAGCTAACAGGCAGGTCTTGTGAGAGATGGCTGGAGAGGGACCAGGGAAGCCCCCTACCCTCCACCCGGGAACTGACCCAGGCCTCCTCTGGTGCTAAAACACCACCTGCGGGAAGATGCTATTAGGCATTGTTCCAGTTCAGTTTTGTCTGACCGTGCCCCATGGAAAGAAGGGCATGGTGACATCAGTGAAATGAGGCTGGCTTAGGACAGAGTTAGAGAGAGGCAGTCATAGATGTCTCTGGACCTTTTTGCCTCTCCTCCTTTGGACAGCCTGCCTCTGGTCTACTATATCTGGGTTTTGTTCTCTTCCTCGGATCACTGATTCTCAGTTCCTATGTTTGAGTATAAATTAAACCCAGGGCAGGACTTGAAAGGCCCTGTACCTAGTTGAATACTCTGCTGTCACCATCTTGAAATTCTTAATTTTTGAACAAGAGGTCTTGTACCAACTCCCACAAATTATGGACCTAACCTTCACTCTACCTTGGTGTGAACATGGAGTATGGATGTCAAGGAATTGGAAAGGACATGTGAGAGTGTCTTGGCAAGATTCGGTCCAATGACCGGTTGTCTTTAAAAATTTGTCTTTTTGGTACAGGGAAAGGTACAAGATAGTTTTTTTAAGCAATGGACTGAGAGGTTTCCCATTGCCTCTACAAACATGCAGAACAGATAGGTACAAACTGGTGAGAGTGTCATCTTACAAAACAGAGTTCTCTAAAAGGGACTGTCCTCTTGCCTCATGATGGTACACAGACATCTTATTATGATGAAGGTAGAAGGTATCAGGAAGCCTACTTATGTTTACTTTTATGTATCAAGAAGGAAAAAAGCCTGGTTAATATTAATATGTTGATTGACAAAGACATTCTTACTCAGCGTATCAGATGGTCACTGAACAACAACAAAAATGGTAGCAGCGACAGCTCTTGTAAAGTAAAAATAATACAAAGTGAAAATAATGACATTCTAATCATCTCTCACAAGAGGTTATCCCTGTCCACAAATTAACCAGAAAAAGATTTCAAGTATATAATTTCATCCTCCATAATAAAGATAGTCATCTCAGTATAGAATGCCTGAAGTTATTTTATATATATAATACATACATATTATTTTAAAAATCACAATTCCAAGGTATTTGTAAACAACGCGTTACAGAAGTCTTGAAAGGAAGTGGACTGGAAGCTGCAAGGGTCCCCAGATAAATTAGTCACCATTGTCTTCAAGAGGATTCTTAGTTATTGGTATAAACATTTCATAATTCCGCAGTTACCAATACATAGATATTACATTCCATTATGTAATGAAAATTTCAGTATTCTAAGAGTTAAAAAAATGTTACCCAACCTTCCTAATGCCCTTATAAAATATATGTTGCATAACATTTTAAAGTTTTATTGATTTTCAGTTAAACTTCTGTTAGTAACTTACGTTGGAGATATTTCTGGGCTTTGGATTTCACAATGTGAATGAAAGTGATTCTACTTATTAATAATATAACTGTGTAACCCACCATTGTTTACCAAGGTACTTCCACATTCATCATTTTCCTTAATCTTCCCAGGAACCCAGTGAGGAAGATGTTATACCCTCCCATTCCTGAGATATTCCAGACACAGTGTCAGAGATTTGCCTAAATTCACAAACTTTTGAAATAAAGTGACCCTGCCCGGTTGTCTCAGTGGTAGAGCATCAGCATGGCATGTGGATATCCTGGGTTCAATTCCCGATCAGGGCGCACAGGAGAGGTGACCATCTGCTTCTCCACCCCTCCCCCTTTTCTCTTTATCTCTCTCTCTCTTCATCTCCTGCAGCCATGGCTCAACTGGCTTGAGTGTGTTGGCCCCAGATGTTGAGGATGGATGGCTCCATGGCCTCACCTGAGGTGCTAAAAAAAAAAAAATGGCTCCAGTTACAACAGAACAACAGCCCCAGATGGGCAGAGCATCGCCCCCTGGTGGGCATGCCAGGTGGATCCCTGTCGGGCGCATGTGGGAGTCTGTCTCTGCCTCCCCTCCTCTCACTAAAATAAAATATAAAAAAGGAAATAAAGTGATAATTCTTGATTTCAGAAGTAAAATTGATGGAAATGTCTAAAATTTTTAAGTGGAGATTAATTGCCAAATTAATTTGCAAGGACATCATTTGCTTAGGTTTTATTTTAAAAAATATTTTTTTAATGTTTTATTTATTTATTTTTTACAGGGACAGAGAGAGAGTCAGAGAGAGGGATAGATAGGGACAGACAGACAGGAACGGAGAGAGGTGAGAAGCATCAATCATTAGTTTTTCATTGCCATAGCAACACCATAGTTGTTCATTGATTGCTTTCTCACATGTGCCTTGACCACGGGCCTTCAGCAGACCGAGCCACCCCTTGCTGGAGCCAGTGACTTTGGGTCCAAGCTAGCGAGCTTTTGCTCAAGCCAGATGGGCCCGCGCTCAAGCTGGCGACCTCTGGGTCTCGAACCTGGGTCTTCTGCATCCCAGTCCGACGCTCTATCCACTGCGCCACCGCCTGGTCAGGCTAAAAAATAATTTAAGGATTCAAAAATATTAATTTATTCTAGTTCACTAAGGCCCTCATTGTAGGCTGCTTCTGTGCTAAGTGTCTGTTTAGCTCGGTACCAGTTAGCTTACTAGGGAATTCCGTATTTGAGGCTATGCCTAAATAACTTGTCTTTGAGAGGACACATTCTGGTTCAAACAACCCAAAGGGCTGGTCGTGGTGAACAGGTAAGTGATGACCACACCTGTCCTGCTGGAAAGTTCAAGCCTGTTTAGGTAGGAGACGCTGTTGAAAGTAAAAAGGGATGTCCCTGTCTGAGCAGCTGTAAGTGGTGATGTAAACCTCCCTCACCTCCCCAACCACCGTGCACACAGATTCCTCCCCGGTCACAAAAGGTCAACTGGTTTCTCGCTTTTCTCTATTAAGTCTCCAGATAGCATGGAATCAACTCTTGAAGGAAAATCTATCCCTTTCTTTAACCCTTCTCTTAATTAATCCAGCTGGCCAACCATTCAAATCTGGGTGTTAAAATGGCCTAAGACACACCATTGGCTGAGTCTGATTGTGTGTTTGTGTGATAAGTAAAACCACAAACATACTTTGGAGACAAAGTGTCTGGAAAAGGAAGTAATAAAACGTTTTCTTGGAAAAACGAGCTATAAGTTTGTTAGCAACATATAACCCATCATGATTTGAAAACACATTTCGATTATGTTTGGTAGGGATAAACCTAAAAAGTCAGGAAGGTGCAAAACATCCCTTTTGAAATTCAGTAGTCATTCAAAGTAATCCAGCTCTGTAGTTATTCCATTATTCCATGACTAAGGCAGCGTTTTTTGAGACACTTGAAATTAGATCAGTTCTAAGATTTTCTTTTTTAATTAAATGATATTTTTATTTACCCCCCGATTGGGTGAAATTGTACAATGGAATAATGAGAGGTAATAGACACAATATGATGTGATATTCCAAATATTCTGAAAGTTTAACGCCCTCTAAAACCTAATGAGGAATAAGTAATGACCACCGAGCCCCGCTGACCGCCAGCATGCACCAGCTGCAGCTTGTCTTTGCTGCTTCCCTGAATTACTTTGTTTGTTTTAAAAGAACCTACACCTAACTGGGTATCTTCCTTTTGGGAGAGAGGGCGGGAATCACGTGAGTCTGATTCCCACGTGGGTCAGAAGTATTTTGTGGTTTATCACCTGTTTGTTGTAGGGTTATGGGCGCGTGTCACTTCATCATCGTTTTTCTGTGGGCTCTTCATTAAGAGGGACGGTGGGGTCTGTCTCTGGATCGGCTGCATGGGGAGTGTCCTGTTCTTCAATCATTTTTTTTTAATCCAGAAATAATCATGCAGAACATCCCAGAGAACGGCGCCTAATCCTCTGCTTGCTAATCCCAACACGTGCCTCTTAAATCCTCTGCTCGATCCCGTGCCCAAAGGCCTGAGCACACTCACCTTTGAACCGGTCTTAATCCGGTTTTGTTTATCAAACCATAGTGATGTCCTCAGATCTGGTGTATCCAGGTTAACTAAAAGGATATTAAAAGAGTTTTCTACTGTTTAGGTGATTCTTCTTAAAAAAATAAACAAACATACATACAAACAGAAAACCCAACATAGTGGCCTTTCCTCTGCATTTCTAGTCCGTCTCTAACTGAATAGGGACCTAACTTTTTACCTGGTGGATTGGGTAGTAAATCAACA
This sequence comes from Rhynchonycteris naso, assembly GCA_037038555.1. Taxonomy (NCBI): domain Eukaryota; kingdom Metazoa; phylum Chordata; class Mammalia; order Chiroptera; family Emballonuridae; genus Rhynchonycteris; species Rhynchonycteris naso. Next base: position 6,984,682 of record CM073003.1, read on the forward strand.
TGGAATAAACCGGTGACCACACCCCTCCTCGTACTTGTGCGGCAATAGCAAGTCCGCCCGCGGGTGCCCTTTGCTGTGAGCAACATTGTGCAATTTACGTGTGTTGAGGAGCTGAGTCATACTGTGCGTAAACAAACAGAACCTTCTGCTCTGGTTTTTAAGGACCACCCACGCCACCGAGTTGAATCTCGAGCCGCCCTGGGGATAATTGTCTCCATTTCGTCGATGGAAAACTCTTGGGCTCAAAAGAGACCAAGAGGCTTCCTCAACGCAGAAAAGCCAGCGTGGTCTCCTGAGAACTCCTTTAACTCAACTCTCTTTCCTCTGAGCCCAGTGATTATGTCGTGTCCCTGGGGCAGCCTTTGAGCTGTCCCGAAACTTGAACAAATGCACGAATATATACCTATATGTGTGCACCAGGCTTACAGGACAGGGGAGGATAGAAAAGAGAGAACACAGGTCCAAGCTTTAGTGCAAGTGTTTGTGTCGTGAGCACCTGCCCGGTCACTGTTGCAGGTAAAGGGGCTTTTCTTTCTTCCCCGGGGAGATCTGAAGAATGTGGACAGCCTACCTGGTCCACAGCGGAAGTGTGTGCATAGAAAGTTCACAGCCGGGCTTCCTGGTTGGCCCGAGAGGCATCCCTTCTGTTGAAATACAAGTTCGAAGCAGTAACTACTGGTGTGCATGCGTGCGTGCGTGCGTGTGTGAGTGTGCGTGTGTACTTACCGCCTCTCCCCAGCACATCCGGTCCATCTCCCTTACATCAGCATTATTTAGGGATGTTCCCACCCTGACCATTGAAATGAATCTTTTTGTTTGTCCACCCGCATGCCTTTCTCCTTCCCACGGTGGCAACATGCTCCTTGGTATTTTCGAAGCACGTGGGCAGTGCCTTCTCCCTCCCTCCTGTGCTCATATACCTTATCCAATGAGACTTCTCTTCTGAAAGCAGCACCTGAGATGGCCAGAAACCCATACATCCCATGACGCCACTGGGGAAGTCTGCGTGACCAAGTCCATCTCTCTCGGCTATCCTCTGGCTCTCCATTACTTACTGTTTGTCACCTTACCGCAGCTGTGTCCCTCTAATCCAGGGGTGACCTCGGACGCCTCTCTTCCCCTCGCTCCCTGCCTCTCGCTCGCCTGCCCTTCTGGTGACGCTGCCCGGAAAACATCATCCCAGCTCTCCTTTCCTCGCCTTCTCCCCATGGGGCTAAAGCGTCACCTGTCGACCCCAGACAACCACAGACGCCCTTGTCTACTCTTGGCTCCTTTACAAAGAAGACATCGTTCTTTTCCCTTGTGACAGTATCCCTGTCTTAAAAGCGGTGTGCTACACAGTAGACAGAGTTGTTCCTAGGACACCTGGATGAGATCAGGAACCGCCTGCTGAAGGGGCTTTCCCTCATACTCAGAACAGGATCCAGACTCTTGAAGTATGGTTGGCGACGCTCTGTGTGATCTGCCCTTCGCCCTCCGCTCTGCCCTTCACCCACGCTGTTCCACATGGGCATCCTCCTGTCCTGCAGTGCCCAAGCCTGTGCCTACCCCACCCGAGGGTCTCTGCACGAGCCGCTTCTCTCCAGGAATGCCCCTCCTCTGACGCTGGTTCCACGGGCTCAGAGAGGGCACAGCTCAGAGTCCATGCCATTTCCTCCAAGGAGCCTTCTTGACATATTTCACTGACAGGGGTCATCAGCACCCTCTTCCACACAGGCCTGTTTTCATTCCCAGCATAGCAATGAATCCCAGCCAGTGGTGTTGTCTTAGGGATCTCATGACCTTAGTAGGTCACGCGCAGAGGATGCCTGGCGTTCCGGGCACGTTGTTTAGTGCCTGGCACACAGAAGGTGCTTAGTTAGAGCATCAGTATCATTCTGACTCACGCCGTCCTGTCTCAGACGTTAGCTCTCTGACCTTCCCACCTCCATCTCTCTCCCCCAAACCTTCTTCGTTCTCCCCTCTTTTCCCCTGCGTCTTGCTCTGTCTTCACCAGCTCTGGACGATGCTCCTCTCCAATTCCAGCAGGAACTTAACTACCCAAGCCCCGCCCCCCTTCGTCTTTTTTTTTTTTTTTTTTTTTTTTGTAATTTTCCAAAGTTAGAAACAGGGAGGCAGAGAGACAAGACTCCTGCATGTGCCCAACTGGGATCCACTCGGCATGCCCACCAGGGGGCGATGCTCTGCCCATCTGGGGTGTTACTCCGTTGTGGCTGGAGCCATTGTAGCACCTGAGGTGGAGGCCATGGAGCCGTCCTCAGCACCAGGGCCAACTTTGCTCCAATGGAGCCTTGGCTGCGGGAGGGGAAGAGAGAGAAAGATAGGAAAGGGGGAAGGGTGAAGAAGCAGATGGTTGCTTCTCCTGTGTGCCCTGACTGGGAATCAAACCTGGGACTACCACGTGCTGGGCCGACACTCTACCGCTGAGCTAACCGGTCAGGCCCCCTCCTCTTCCTCTTGATATTTCCTTACATGGCAGGGTACTTTTATGTATGCTTAATACCCACTCAGCTTGACTGCAAGCCGTATGGGTCCGTGGTAAACAGCTCTGTGCTTGTGGAGCGTGTGTGGCTGTTCCGGACGGCAGGGACTCAGTTGTTGTTGACGTGACAGTTCACGTCTCACCTTCCAGGCTAAGGTGCGTTGTCGCCAGATACTTGGCTCGCTGCGGCCTCTCCTCCCCAGCCGGTGTCAGCAGAGGGCAGGGCGTGCGGTTTCCTGACTGCTTTCGGGGACATTGCACAGGAAGTCATTTTCATTTTGTTGCAGGTCAACAGAAAATAAGGCTTAGTTGCCAAACTAGAGTAAGAAAGGCAACCAAGCATGTTATTCCTCCCCGGGGGCCTTTATTATCCAGGACTCCCCGGCTTCTCCTAAGCCAGGGGAAGTCATCCCAGCTCTCTCAGCTGCAGGTACAGAGGGCATTTGGGCAGGAGGGAGATAGTGTTTCCTTCCCATTTTAGGTGACGTAAACTGCTTTGGGAATTTATTCTATCTTCCACTCACCGTTTAGGACACGCACTCCTTCCGTTAGAAACGTGCATCTGGCTCAAAGATGCTTCCTCTTCTTAGTACGTTTAGTTTGGCTGTGTCTGCCGCCCATTATTCTTTCCATTGGCATTAAGGATGGTGCGAACGCAGGGTGACGTGCTGGGAAGCGGCTCCTCTTACTGGCTGTTCTTACTCTGCGGGCTTGGCCTCCTTTCAGCACCGGAGGGCCCCGCCTCTTCCCCATGGTGAACTGCGGGCCGGGCCCTGAGGACCCGAGGGCGAGGGCTGCGTGACAGAATGGAAACTCGATGCTGCGCTCTCCGGCATGCTTTAACTTTGTTACTTTCTCACACTAACTTGTTTTCCTTCCAGGATGGAAGTTGGCAATTATTTAGAGACATTTAGAAACGTAGGTGAGAACTGTTGCAGTTGAAGTGCCTCTGAAGGTCCTTAACCCGTAGATGATTGACAAAACAAGCTCTGAACCTGTTCATCTTCCCTCCACTATAGAATGCCAGCTGGCCCTCGCAGAACTTTGGGCCCTGGACCCGGAGCCCGAGGCCGGGTCTACTTCGTTGGGCGGGAAGAGCTGGCGTGTGGCGGCCACTCTGCAGTTAGTGCAGGGCTGGAGCTCACCGGGCATGGCAGCGGAAGACCCCTTCTTCGGGACCATGGAACAGACGCCCTTTCCTGCCACCTGCTTTGGTCACCCTTTTCAAATGTGGAAACAAAGGCCCATACCACGGGATGCTCTGTTTCTCCCACATCTTCAGCCACAGCAGAGCTGACTTCTCTGTTTACAACAGTGACCAACTGAGGTCCGTTAACATTCTCATTGTTTGCAAAATACAAGGAAACAAAACAGCTTCTGGGAACTGAGCTCTTCTCAAAGGCCTGGTTTCTGCCTTGAGGAGCTGTCTGGCATTTTAGTGTTAAAGTGCACAGACAGGGTCCAGGGGCGTGTGGACTGGGGCTCGGCAGACACGGGTGGTGGTGGGGGGACGGGGAGGGTGTCCCTCACCAAAGCTACACTTTTTCCTACACAGCTAGGTCACATGCTTCAGAGTTAGCATCAGATGTGCTATGACCGAGTCAAACAGGAACAAATGCCCTCCACAACCCCTAAGTTTAAAAATAGAGTTAAAAGACTAAATATTTGCACTTAAAAAGGAAAAGAAAATAACAGAAATCTCTGGGGCAGGCCGGCCCTTGAAAGGATCCTCACTAACTTGTATTCATGCGCTTTCGGGGCACTGTAATTAAACACTAGATTTCATGCGCCCCAGGTGACCGTACCTCCAGGAAACTCAGAACCCTGCTTTTCGGTCATTGGACATCTACGGTATGTTTGGGGCCTACATGGGATTGGGGACATTGGACAGTTTTTAAGTGACTCTTAATGACACTGTGGTGTCTTTTTTTTTTTTTTTTTACATTGTATACTTTGTGTGGCATATTTATACTGGGGATGCTGATCTTACTGAATTATGCAACATGCAGTGTCTATAAGAGCTCAGTGACCTATTTTGTAGATATGTTCACGCGTCTCTGCAAGGCCCGTGAGGAGTGTGGCTGCGGGCTAGACCGGGGAGGTTAGCTTTGATCACGTGAGGCTCTGGGAGGCAGAGCTGTGGGCTGCTGCTCTGGAGGAGGTCCCACGCTGGGAGAGGTGACAGGGTCCTTAATGCAGGGGACACCTTCTATCCAGAGAGCCTTGGACAGCTCTGTGAAAATCTGAAAGAACTCTGTATCCACCAGGTTTGCAAATCCCTTGCATTAGTGAGGTAATATAACCAAAGAGCTATCTACATATCTATATTTATGGTAAGCTTTTCAGTGGTTGCAGTATTTTCCTTCTCTCAAGAGTCTCCATTGAGACTTGTGGTTAAATTCATTTAATATATATTTAAGGAAGTAAATTAACCTGTTACCGTTGTTACAGAACTTCAAATAATATATTTTTAAATTTTCACTCCGTCAGCCAGTGGATTAGCCACAACGGTAGGTTGTCCAGCGACTCTGTTGTAGTCGGAGAAATGTTTTGCGCCCGGACGGTGGTTTGGCTGCTGCAGACACTCAGGGGCAGGTGTGTCTTTGCTTTCTGGCATCCTGTCTTTTCTGAGGTGTTAGCGGTCACCCTGGGGGGTTGGTTGGCACACTGGTCAATGTTCTAAATTGTTCCAGCATCGTTTAATTTTTTTTTCCCTGCCATTTTACAGTGCTCAAGCATCTCCTCGGGTAGGGGGGAAGGAGAATTGTTTTCATGCTCTCAGTTCTCCCTCAGCTTCTCTATGGGACAGTAAAACATGCTCCCTGCCCCTCATGGCCACCTCTTCACAGCTGGCCTTCGGTTCGTCCCCTGCCATCCAGACATGTCCACTGTCACCGTCTGGTGGGGACAGAGAGCCCAGCAGAGAAGGTGAGGAGTCGAGAGGGAGAAGCAGCCCAGTCCACACCGCTCAGAACCACTGCAGACGAGACCCTCCCAATGCCTCCAGAGCTGGAGTGCCCACCCACTCGCCAGAGAGGGGTCAGCAACTATAAAAATACACATCTCGCACATACAAGGGCCTTCTTCTGGAACCACTGCTCATTTACCTTTTTCTCTAACATCACGTAATGGGACGCACACAGCGTCTCTAAATAGTTTGACCTTGAGTGTGTGTGTGTGTGTTTAAAGTTACTCTATTTTCAGTGCCCAAACCTCTCTCTCCCTCGGTAAAGATAGGACCTGTGGTGGTCAACCTTTGGGTAATTATCTTTCAAAAAACAATTTCTCCTTTTAATCCAAAGGACAAAACTAACACACATCACCAATAATAATCCAGGTCAGTAGCCGCCTGGATTAAAGATTGAGGGGTGTCACACCATCAGGTCCTTTTCTCTTCTTCCTTGTGTCGGGGCAAGACGGGAAGGTGCAGGTCAAGTGGACGGCCTCCAACGGCCGGAGCTCCATCCAAGTTTGCGTTCAGCACCGAAGGACTTGACTGATCGGCACTTCCCAGTTGAAACTGTCTGAATCAGTCTTCTCCACAAGAGGGTAACACCGCCTGGCTTTCCCCCTTTCTGGGCCAGGAATAATTGAGCATCGAGTCGGGTGGCCTGCCTGACACATTAAAAGATCTGGCATCATCTTGGCAGCTTTTTACTGCTGTGGGAACTAGACCCTGGGTCATGGAAAGATAGCAAGATTTCTGCCTGTGCAGACCCGTTTCCTGGGTCGCCCACCAGATACCCAGAACACAAGAAATAATACTGAAAAGAGAATTTCTGAGAAACTCTATTTAATTTCAACCTTCAATCAGGATGAGCCTCTGAATGCCCAGATGTCACAGAAAGAAAAGAGAGGAGCAGTTAGGCCGTTAGAGGGCACCTTTATAATCTTAGAATAAAAGTCTATTCTTACAGCCCTGGCTTACCCAAGGCCTCGTCTTAAGAATGCATTTTCAGTTATTTATTTAAAGTGACTAATTCTATAAAACCTTAAAGCCATCTTTTAAGACTAAGTAAAGCGCTAAATTTGAATCGTTGACTATAAGTTGTAAAAAATATGCACACTATGCCTGCATCCTAGTTTTTTTTTTTTTTTTTTGGTTAGCTGTGTTCAGTGCTTTTTATAAAATACATTTTGTTTAAAACATTTGCTTGTAAACTGATCAAATTGAATAAAATGATTAACTGATGACATTTCCCCCCAACAATAAATGAATGTGATTCGATAACATTTTGCAAGCTCTACAGGATGTACAATCCTGTGTATTGGGATTACGCTAATTTTTTTGAATATTGAAAAGTAATTGATTCATCTCACTGTGTAAGTTTAAGGCATCCAGCATGAGGGCTTGATTGGCAGGTTGGGAACTGGTTATCACGGCAGGTTCAGTGAACACCCATCTTCTCATAGAGGTTACCATGAAAAGAAAATAGAGAAGAAAGGGGAAAAAAGGAAACATACTCATTTTAAAGCTTCTCTGGGGAGCGTCTGCTGTGCCCACACTCGATGTGACAGCTAAAATGGTTTAAATTGTTTCAGAAGCAGAAGTGTGACTCGATAGCATTTCAGCAGAGGACATCTGATGTTTGGCATGAAGAAAGCGAAAGGCATCGTTGGCTCGGTTTCCTGCGGATGGTCATCTAAATAAAGATGTCGATCTGAGTCAGTCAAGTCAATGAGCTAGTAAAAAAGAATTTAATAAATGCTAGCGCCGGGAATGGTGACAGTTTGAGACTTTACCCTGCTTGCAAGCTAACAAGTTCAGCTGCCTTTCCTGGCTATGGGGCACAAGACTCTTGGGTCAGAGAAAATGGACTCTGTCATTCAGAACAATAGCAGAATCCAGTCTCATCATCCTTCAATCAGGATGAGCCTCTGGATGATGGCTCCCTGACCCCGCCCCCTCCCCGGTGCCTATGGGATGAGGCACAGAGGGCCAGATGGCGCTGGCCCATGTGGTGGGGTTTAAGGAGAGGCATCCTGAGCCCAGGGAACCCCAATATTTTATAATAGGCAGTGATCCTGCCTGCTGTTTGCTCCAGATACTTTATCTTCCGAGGCTGTTCGCTACACAGACATCCTTGAAAACATCATCCCGCACAAAGGCGGTCCATTCTTCTGCTCCCGGGAGATGCAAAATCCAGCACCCAGACCCTGGCGAACTGTCTCAGCCCCTTCTCTGTGTAATCTGTTTTCATCTGCTGTCGTCACCTTGCTCAGTTATTTTAAAGGGCTAAGTAGCTGATGAAGGGAATATAGAAATAATCCTATTTACCGTATTTTTAAAGTAACTCATGATAAAGTGTTGATAGTTCTCACATCATAGTCTGTTCACTCTGAGGTCTTACCTGTCCGTCTATGCCTTAGTTGGACATTTCTGGAAAGGAAAGAGAGGGTAGTGCCTGCCTCACAGGGTCATTGCTAGGCATCGCATGAGATGATGTAGTCAGAAGACAGCCTGGCATGCACCAGGTCCACAGCCGTTTGTCGATGTTGTTCACTCACAGGTCATCTCATAATGAGCTGATTGAATAAACAGCAGTGGAGGCTGCTGGGAAATTTCCCACCCATTAGAACTAGCTAGTTCTCTAATTCTGGGGCTGACCTACGTCACCCGGGTATCCTGGGGCACGGGGCAGCCTGTCCTGCTCACTTATACAGTGGTGCTGTACACCTGGCAGCTCTAGGGGCCAGCGTGAGCCTAATGAGGCAAGGCTGCCCGTGAGCGGTCCCAGGGAAGACACCCGCGTGTCTCCCACTCGGGCAGTGCCCTGTGGGCTCCAGGTTCCTCATCGGTGTGGGAAGCCAGATTCTACCCATTTCTAAAGAGGCGTGTGTTGTTGTCCAGCCTCCTCGGCTCTCAGGAGGCCAGGTTTCAGGGATGCTATTCCAGAGCGCACCGGATCAGTTCTGTCACGCTGAAAGGATGCGTATTTCTTAACGGAGGCGGGGTGCCCCGTTCTGTTCCGATTGGAGGGGTATCTGAGGGTTGGGATTTGGGGCTGGGAGTGGAGGTCCCGTTTAGTGTACTTCCTCTCTGTGTTTCAGGTAGGTTCACCAAGTTTTCATTTTGCCCCTCCAGACATTTTTTTTATAGATGTTACCCTTGTCTGCTGGTAGTACCTCATGTGAGCTCCACTCACCGTCCCGGCTTCCCTTGGGTTTGTTTCATCTTGACCGCTGTCTGGATGGTTGAGGGACAGATTATTTGAAGATATTTAAGGAGGCCTGGTCTTATTCCTGACCTGCCAACTAGTTGAGCAGGAGGATCAGTATTAGTTGAATTGCCATGTGTTTTCAGAGTTTAGGGGTCATCTCTCCAAATCTTTGGGGGAGTTGAGATCCAGAGTGGTTTACTGATTGCCTACCTAAGAGGACGGACCCAGGTAGGAGCTGAAATCAACAAGACAATCTTTGTAGCTGTCCTTCATGTTTGCGTTTGATTATAAGACAGCTAGGGAAGAAGGTGGGGCTATGAGAGCCCTCCACAAGATGTTATGGCTTTCTCTGAGAGAGGATTATAGCGGAGGGACATTGGGCTCTACCGTCAGACCCTCCTGGATGGACATGTTTCCTCTGCTTCCTTGTTTTTGTATGAGAATAAAACCCACTTTTTCACAGGGTCATCGGGAGGACGAAGCTCAGTAGCACAGGTAGTGCCCTGTCTTGGCCATGGTAATTACTCTCAATCACTGCAGCAGAGATTTCTGTATGGAAAACTTTGGAACACGTGGCAGAAAAAAATAACTAGGGAAAAGAAGTTCAATGACCGTTGTGAGCAAGCTCTCACTGTGGAAAAGCTACTTCTCACACATCATAAAAAAGAAAAGTTCGTTCTCTTCAAAAGTTATTTCAGTTGTTCGCATTTATTTTCAGGAGCCGTCGAAGAAAGATAAAAGAACAGAGGAAGGATGGGGTGAAGTGAAGTGGCCTCAGAGCTGTGGCGAGGACTGTTTAGAAGTAAAACTGGCTACCCTTTCATTGCAAATTATCGCCGATGTCTGCGTTTGACGTTCTCACTGTTTCGAGTGCTTCAATGTAAAAACACGGGGTCTCCCTAGGGCGCGAGCTCCCTGATGTGTCAGAGAAATAGGGTAACATGCTTCCGGACGTAGTTCTTCAGAGGAGGCAGAGCCTTTCACTAGCACTGGGGTGTGGAAAGAACCTGCCTCCGTGAGGCTTCCCGTTGGGGACACTGAGACAGTCAAGGTCGGTGTCCTTGACAACATCCCAACGGCCATGTGCAGTAGACGGTGGTCTGTAATGACTTGTAGGATCTGTGATGACAGTCCGTGACAAAGGCCAATATGTACGCCATTGACAATAGATGGTCAAGCTATGCAACTATTGTCTGTTGGTCTCAGTGGGTCTGAGAGGGAGCCTCCCAGCCTCCCTCTCTATAAGAGTGGTGTCGCAGAGTCTGGTCACCTGCAACAATTAGCCACCGGCAAGTACCAATAATTCACATTGTGATTTTTGACAGTCTGTTTTGAGCTGATAGAAAAGTTCACCCTTCTACATCTCCAGAAATTTCTGATGTGTGAAAATCTGAGTTCAGATGTGAGACTACTGTCGTCCATGTGTATGGTGTGTAGTCGTGTTTGAGGCGAAAGGGTACGGTTGTGCGGTGGTCCTTTCTGGCCCCCGGCCAGTCTCTGGGACTCAGATCACGGCTCAGACTCTGAGACGTTGGCGCACAGGTACCTACAATGGCCACGTCGGCTTCTGCCATTGTGAAGTGGCAAGGTGGGGGGGGGGGACTCCTCTCTGAACACCCAGGGGGGTCAATGCACCAGGAGTTCTTTCGCTTCCAAGTCTTCTTCCTACTTGAAATAAGGAAGTGAATTCATTATCAGCGCCATGGTCAACTTTGAAAAAATAGTAATACTGACCCAGTCAGGTTGTTCTCAGGACCGTGTGCACAGTCCAGAGGACCTAGGACAGTGCTCACCCGCTGTCAGAACTAAAACAGCATGACCCCTCTGGAAGACGCGCGGCTGACCCGGCGTGGCTGTGCTTCCTGTCCCCCAGGATGGCGTCTCTGCGCTGGTGGCTGCTGTGCCTGCTCCTCCCGCTCAGCGCACGGGCCCAGAAGTTCCCCACTCGCGACGAGGAGCTCTTCCAGATGCAGATCCGGGACAAGGCTTTCTTCCACGACTCCTCAGTGATTCCGGATGGAGCCGAGATCAGCAGCTTCCTCTTCAGAGACACGCCGAAAAGGTACTCTCCCGGCAGCTCTTGCTCTCTTTGCTTTTTCATTTTATTTTTTATTTATTTTTAATTGAATTGACGGGGGTACTGGCGTAGGTGTGAAACTTAACAGAACACCTGCTCACTGCATTGTGGGCCCATCACCCCAAGCAAAGTCTCTTCCATCCTCATGTGTCCCCCCTTTGTCAGCCTCCTTACCCCACCCCCTTCCCCTCTGGCCGTCACCACACTGTTGTGTGTGTCTCCGTGCTAATGTGTGTGTGTGTGTGTATTTTAGTTTTGCTCAATTCCTTCACCTTCTGTCATTCAGTCCCCCAACCATCCTCCCCTCTGACAGCTGTCTGTTCCCTGTGTCCGCGCCTCTGTTTCTGTTTTGTTCCTCCGTTTCATGTGTTCATTAGATTTCACATATAAGTGAGATCAAATGGCACTTATCTTCCTCTGACTGGTTTATTTCACATAGCATAATAATCCCCAGGCGCACCCACGCTGTCACAAGAGGTAACGTTTCAAACCTCTTGATGGCCGAGTAGCATTCCGTGGTATAAATGCACCAAACCACTTTTATCCACTTGTCCACTGATGGGCCCCTGGGCTGTTTCCAGATCTTGGCTGTTGTAAATAACACTGCCTTGAACACGGAGGCGCATGTATTGTTCCAAATTAGTGTGTCAAGATTCCGAGGATATATTGCCAGAAGTGGGATGGCCGGGTCAAAAGGCAGTTCCATTCTTATTTTTTTTTTGAGGAAACGCCATGCTGCTTCCCGCGGTGGCTGCACCAGTGGTCACCATTTCCCACCAGCGGTGCAGGAGGGTTCCCTCTTCCCCACACACTCTCGCCAGCACTTGTTGTTTGCTGTTTATTAACGATAAGCATTCTGGCAGGGGGGAGGTGATACATCATTCTGGCTATAATTTACATCCTGCATCCCATTCTTTATCAATGAGCTCACCAAGAATGCCTTTGTAAGAGAGAGTCACCTTTTGCACTGAGCTTGGATCCTTTGCAGGTACCCTCTGGGTAGCATTGTCTATTTTCTCAGGGAAAACATCACTGGCAGGGTCCCTCCTGATCCTTGCCTAGAGGCTCTGTGGTCCTTGTTCACTGTGACCTTTTGAGGGGAAAGGGCGATTTTTGCAATTCTTGCATTTTAGAATGACTACTTTCTTTTCTTCAAGACAAAGGGAAATTTATAAGAAGGATACTCTAGTAGGATTAAAATGAAATTGAATACAAATGATTCGTCAGAAGGTTGGCATTGAGTCTTATAAGGGATAATATTTCTCCGACCACTATGATCAGATTCTGAAAGAATCACATCCACACAGCAATACAAACTGACACTGTTTATTTACCTTCATGCCAACATCAACGGACTGGGCTCACGTGGCACTTCTAAATATTTTGACCTTTAAAAATTATAGATAGGTTATATAACTAAATACATATGTGCGTATCTCTCATCTAAACTAATTATGTTTAAAGTTACTTTGCAGTACCCAAACCCCTCTCAACTGTATTTCAAAAACAGTTTCTCCTTTTAAATCTGCTGAATTCTTACTGGACACATTTGCTTTTCTTATTATTTTGTCTCTTGAAATTTTTGAGTGGATCACAATTTTTCTTTTTCTTTCTTTCTTTTTTTTTTTTGTTTTAAGTGAGAGGAGGGGAGATAGTGAGACAGACTCCCGCATGTGCCCTGACTTGGATCCACCTGGCAGCCCCTGTCTAGGGCCAATGCTCAAATCAACCAAGCTATTTTTTAAATTTATTTTTATTTATTCATTTTAGAGAGGAGACACACAGAGAGAGGGAGAGAGAGAGAGAGAGAGAAAGAGAGAGAGAAAGAGAGAGAGAAAGAGAGAAAGGGGGGAGGAGCTGGAAGCATCAACTCCCATATGTGCCTTGACCAGACCAGTGCAGGGTTTTGAACTGGTGACCTCAGTGTTCCCAGGTCTACGCTTTATCCACTGCGCCACCACAGGTCAGGCCTCAACCAAGCTATTTTTAATGCTTGGGGTCAACAGGAACCAACTGAGCCACTGGCTGTGAGAGAGGAAGAAAAAGAGAAGGGAAAGAGAAGCAGATGGGTGCTTCTCCTGTGAGCCCTGACTGGGAATTGATCCCAGGACATCCACACTCCAAGCTGATGCTCTACCCCTGAGGCAGTTGGCCAGGGCCACAATTTTTCTTTAAAAATGACTTTGATTTCCCAAATGGCACCTGTGCACTGCTCTACAGGGTTCTTTAAATAGAACTTTCTTCATTATTTCCTCATGTCAGGAGTCCGCGTTTAGACATGATCCTCTAGACCAGGGGTCCCCAAACTTTTTACACAGGGGGCCAGTTCACTGTTCCTCAGACCATTGGAGGGCCGGACTATAAAAAAAACTATGAACAAATCCCTATGCACACTGCACGTATCTTATTTTAAAGTAAAAAAAAACAAAACAAAACGGGAACAAATACAATATTTAAAATAATGAACAAGTAAATTTAAATCAACAAACTAACCGGTATTTCGATGGGAACTATGGGTGCGGATGCATCCTGTGCTCCTCTCACTGACCACCAGTGAAAGAGGTGCCCCTTCCGGAAGTGCGCCTGCAGGCTGTAGTTTGGGGACTCCTGCTCTAGTCTTTTAACATTAAATAAGTTTTGGTTCTAAGAGTTATCCTAAAAATTAGGTTACATATCTTTCCTCTAAAACAACAGGTTGAATATTACAAGACATGTACTTTTATTTTATTTTTAAATTTAACTTACTGGGGTGACAATGGTTAATCAAATTAAATAAGTTCCAGGTGTACAATCCTATAATACATCATCTGTATGTTGTATTGTCAAGTCTCCTTCCATCACCATCTATACGGCCCTTCCCTCTCCTGCCTCCCCCACCCGCCTCCCCTCTGGAAGTCTGCACGCTGTTTTGTCAGTGTCTGTGTGTTACAAGATGTTTAAAACTGAGCACATGCTCTCCACCCTTGGTTTTTATTCCTTTCCTTTGTTTGATCTTTCTGTCCTTTTTCCCCCACAAATAATAACCAAAGGCTTTGATACCTTACATTTAGGTGAAATGTTAACTCACACTAGTTAGCTAAAGAATTGCGATCTACAGTTCATTGTTGATACCACAACTAAAGACGAGATGCCCGGGCCAGGTAGCTCTGTTGGTTAGAGCATTATCCCGATATACCAAGGTTGTGGGTTCAGTCCCAGGTCAGGGCACATACAAGAGTCAACCAATGAATGCATAAATAAGTGGAATGAAAAATTGATGCTCCTCTCTCTCTCTCCCTTCCTTTCTGTCTTGAAAATCGATCATTAAAAATAAATTAAAAAAATAAAGATGAAATTCCAGAAAACGTTGAGCAGCAACAAATATCAAAAGATAACAGATTCGTGAATTACTCTTATGTTTATGCGTAAATTCCGAAGCCTGAGCAGCTTGTGGCGTGTGTACCCCTCAGTGCTTGGTGGTACTGTTTAGGAATGCGGTCATCCTATGCCACTCTCTCTCTGGCCGGTCAACACCCGTGGCATGTCAATCATGTCCTGTCTGTCTGACCACACGCTCTCTGCCATGGATCCTTTGTGCACGGTGGACCATAAATGCTTGTCAAATTGTTACAGTCTATTCAAATTATCTTTCATCGCTAATCATAAGTGCTTCCATATGAAAACGTTGCCTCGGGGGGACTCCCGCTGTTTTGCGTGGGGAACAACTCCATTGTGGAAAGCATGCCTCGCTGCTTTATTTGGTATCGGTCCCCTGGCGGCTTGCTGGCCTTTGAGTTGCAGAGACATACAGTTGCTGACTTTGAGAAACAAACCGCTTTCTTGTCTGAAATGAGAAGGGAAGGTAAACAGATGCTCTTGCACGTTGGTCTCTGCTTCCGAGCGGACAGGGCTGCTACGCCCCCCCCCCCACAAAAAACAAACAAACAAAAAATGAAAAAAAATTTGCATACTTTGTTGCTTACATGATGCCAAATAAATTATTTTGTCATAGCTATTTTTTTGTAATATAAATAAACCCAGCCAGCTGTGTTTATGTGGTTAATATCTCCACGCACCCTGGCCTGAACGACAAAATTCTGCTGTCTCAAAGAGGAGACGGAATAGAAAATCAAGCCACCTGACACCTATCCGTAGGGATGCCTGTGGTACATAACGTTTCCATCCAGTAAACAATTCAGTCATCTAGTTATTTCGTCTGGATGATTGTCTAACTTGACTGTTGTGTAAGCAAGCTGTTTTGCTATTATAGGGTCTTCACTTTGTCCTCTCATGGCCCTATTTCCACCCCCCCCATCTTCTAATTCATCGTTGAATAATGGGGTGTGGGGTGAGACATGTATTTCCATTCATATTTGTATCTACAGATGGAAACAGACTCTAGGGGTTAGTAACCTCAGGCTACAACTAGAAGGTTGGTGTTAAGATTTTTGGGTTTCAATTATTATTTTTTTAGTGGTTTAAAAATTTTTTTTTATTATTGATTGATTTTAGAGAGTTGGAGAGAGGAAAGGAGAAAGAGAGAGAAGAAAAGCACTCATTTATTGTTCCATTTAGCTGTACATTTATTGGTCACTTCCCATACGTGCCCTGACCCGGGATTAAACCTACAACCTTGGCATGTCAGGATGATGCTCTAAGCAACTGAACTAACAGGCCTGGCGCCCAGTCATTCCTTTTACTAGTACATTCATTAAAGACAAAGTGTTTGTCAAGTACCTTTCCCATGCAGAAATTCTGTGCTGAATGCTGGGAATACTGTCACATGGGACAGGAACCCTACCCGGGCCCTTGTGGAGAAATGACGTTAATCAAATAATAATATAAATATGTTGTCACTACTAGCAATAAGTGCCCAAAGTGAGAAGGACAGGGCTCTCCCAGGGTGTGACTCCTGGAATGAGGAGTCAGGCATCGCGGAAGAAGTGACGTTGACATGTATCTGTAAGGGCAAAGGCTGCCTGTCAGGCAGAGTCAACAGGGTCTCAGTGGCTCTGAGACAGGAAACTGGAGGCGCTTTTTGTGGTTGGCACACAGAAGGGGTAGTGACATGACCATCGGGGGGTGGGGCTGGCGCCAGGGCCCCACCACGGAGGAGGTTTGAGAAAGGGCTTTTCCCCAAAAGCTAAACCCCTAAACCTACTCATTGGTTCATTCAAAAAACATTAGGGATTCTTTTCATCTCTCCAGTCTTCATCAGCAAACCAAACATCCTGCCCTTGGTCGCTTTTGTTCTAATCGTGAAAGATGGAAAAATACAAAAGTCCGCACAGACCTGTAGAGTCCGTCAGGCAGTGTGACACGTGCTATGAAGGAAAATGAAGATGCAGCCACTGGCCGGGTGGCTCAGCTGGTTAGAGCGTCGTCCTGACACTCCAAGGTGGCAGGTTCCATCCCCGGTCAGGGCGCACACAAGAGTCAGCCAGGGAATGCATCCATGAGTGGACCAGTAAATCGGTGATTCTCTCTCCCTCTCCCTCTCTCTCTTCCTCCCTCCCTCCCTCCCTCCCTCCCTCCCTCCCTCCCTCCCTCCCTCGCTCCCTCCCTCCCTTTTCTTCCCTCCAAATAAATAAATAAATGAAAATTTAGAAATGTGATCGAGTACAACAGTGCCCAGAGCAGGAAGGTGATACTTTGCATGCGGGGTCGGGGCAGGTCTCCATGAAGAGGGTGCCTGAGTAGGGAGTGGAGACAGGACTGTGCCCCACCGCGGTGCCAGGGGCAGGAAGGAAACCGCTCTGAGCCCCACCGCGGTGCCAGGGGCAGGGGGAAGCCGCTCTGAGCCCCACCACCGGTGCTGGGGGCAGGGGTGAAGCCTCTCTGAGCCCCACCACCAGTGCCGGGGGCAGGGGGAAGCCGCTCTGAGCCCCACCACCAGTGCCGGGGGCAGGGGTGAAGCCGCTCTGAGCCCCACCGCTGGTGCTGGGGGCAGGGGTGAAGCCGCTCTGAGCCCCACCGCCGGTGCTGGGGGCAGGGGTGAAGCCTCTCTGAGCCCCACCACCGGTGCTGGGGGCAGGGGGAAGCCGCTCTGAGCCCCACCACCAGTGCCGGGGGCAGGGGGAAGCCTCTCTGAGCCCCACCGCCGGTGCCGGGGGCAGGGGGAAGCCGCTCTGAGCCCCACCGCTGGTGCCGGGGGCAGGGGGAAGCCGCTCTGAGCCCCACCTCCGGTGCCGGGGGCAGGGGTGAAGCCTCTCTGAGCCCCACCACCGGTGCTGGGGGCAGGGGTGAAGCCGCTCTGAGCCCCACCGCTGGTGCTGGGGGCAGGGGTGAAGCCGCTCTGAGCCCCACCGCCGGTGCTGGGGGCAGGGGTGAAGCCTCTCTGAGCCCCACCACCGGTGCTGGGGGCAGGGGGAAGCCGCTCTGAGCCCCACCACCAGTGCCGGGGGCAGGGGGAAGCCTCTCTGAGCCCCACCACCGGTGCCGGGGGCAGGGGGAAGCCGCTCTGAGCCCCACCGCTGGTGCCGGGGGCAGGGGGAAGCCGCTCTGAGCCCCACCTCCGGTGCTGGGGGCAGGGGTGAAGCCTCTCTGAGCCCCACCACCGGTGCTGGGGGCAGGGGGAAGCCGCTCTGAGCCCCACCACCAGTGCCGGGGGCAGGGGGAAGCCTCTCTGAGCCCCACCACCGGTGCCGGGGGCAGGGGGAAGCCGCTCTGAGCCCCACCACCGGTGCCGGGGGCAGGGGGAAGCCGCTCTGAGCCCCACCGCTGGTGCTGGGGGCAGGGGGAAGCCGCTCTGAGCCCCACCTCCGGTGCTGGGGGCAGGGGTGAAGCCTCTCTGAGCCCCACCACCGGTGCTGGGGGCAGGGGGAAGCCGCTCTGAGCCCCACCACCAGTGCCAGGGGCAGGGGGAAGCCGCTCTGAGCCCCACCACCAGTGCCGGGGGCAGGGGGAAGCCGCTCTGAGCCCCACCTCCGGTGCTGGGGGCAGGGGGAAGCCTCTCTGAGCCCCACCGCCGGTGCTGGGGGCAGGGGTGAAGCCGCTCTGAGCTCCACCACCAGTGCCGGGGGCAGGGGTGAAGCCGCTCTGAGCCCCACCACCAGTGCCGGGGGCAGGGGTGAAGCCGCTCTGAGCTCCACCACCAGTGCCGGGGGCAGGGGGAAGCCGCTCAGGTGGGTGACCAGCACCTGTGGAGGCCCTGAGTTCATGTGTGCCGTGGACGCTCCCAGGGCAGCAGGGAGCCAAGGGAAGGGGGGAGAGTGGGAGCTGGTGAGTTGAGAGATCTGGTTGGTGACCCAAATCATCACCAGACCTGTGGCTTTTACCGCCCATTAAACATGAGACACTGTTGGAGAGTTAGGAGACAGGGCGGTGGTACGTGCTGACCAGGACCACTCCCTGCCCCCCCCCCCAGAAGGGGGCAGATACACTAATGGTGTCCAAGGGAAGACAAGGGGACCAGTCACAGGCTCTGGCAAGGCCCAGGTGAGAAGTAAGGTGGCCTGGATCAGAGGGCAGCATGGGAAGTGGGGTAGATGGGTGGGTTACGGGTATATTTTAAAGGTAGAGCTGACCATACTGGCCTCTTCAGTGGATGTGAAGTGGCAGAGAAAGAAGTCAAGAATGACTCTATGATGTTAGTCCTGAGCAGGAGTTTCAGGGTGTCATTTACAGAGCAGAGACAGACAGCAGGGAGGCTGATCAGCGAGCGGGGCGAGGATCGGACGTTTGGGTTTGATACCTTACGGGTTCATTCTCAGTAATGTCTCCATTGAAGACGCCTGTCCAACAGCCTATGCAATTGAGGTCAGGGTTCAGGCCGACCGCTTAGGTTGGGGAGCTGCTGACATCCTTCCTCTCTTCTGTCAATCTCTTCCCGTTCTTCCCTTCCCCTCTCAGAGGAAGATTGTGGCCTTCCTCTCTGCTTGAGGATCCTCATTCCAGCTCCGCTCTGGAGTCCTTCCTGTCTTTTCCCTTCTTAGTTAAATTCTCCTTTATTCCCAAAGTCCATGAACCTATTCAACATATTCAAGTAGCTCTTAGCTAAAAAAAAAAAAAAAAATCCATTTCTCAACCCTGTCTTATTGTAGCCACGACCGTGGGTTACTTCCCACTCGTGTAAGTCGTATTTCTCCGAAGCCTGCAGATGAACCTCACCTCACCTTCTCTTCATCAGACCATTTTCCCCACTGGGCCTGCTTTTGAATGTGCTCTTACTGACTTCCCAATGGCCAAAGCAAGAGACTTTTGACATTTTTTTCTCCGTGTTTCTGACACTGGGATGAGCGTGGGTAGAGAGGAGGGGTGGCACAGGCCACTGGGACATCCCTGGGTGACACGGAGTGTAGTAGGTGAGAAGGAGCCACAGATGGAGTGGGAGATCGTGGTGGTCCCTTTGGGGAGAGGAGAGTGTTGGGGTGGCCACGGAGAGAACGCAGAGGAAAGGGGTGCCCAGGCGGTGCCATCTACAGGAGGAAAAGCCCGTGTGAGCTTTGCCATGGAGCCAGGGAGCAGCTCTGGGCTTGCTGGAACCGAGGCCATGGGCTCCTCCGTGCAAGATTCTAGGCTTTGCCAGACGATTAACTCAAACCATCCAAGGTATTCAGAGGAAGAACAGATAGCATAGTTGGAATTCGGCAACATTTTTCAACCTTTTTATCCTCTTAAAAAGTCTCTTGAGGCATCATTTAAAATATAACAAAAACAAAACATTGGGAGAAGGCATAGAGCCGGATGTTTTGGTTCTGATTTTAATTTGTTTTTTTAACATCGCTAGGTTATTGAATTCAACAGAAAGTCTTAGTGGGAAGAGAAATGTGTCTTGCCACTGAGTGAAACACAGTGAGCTTTACTTTTAAAAAATATTTCTCAGGAGTTGATGAGAGACCCCTATCAGAAAATAAAAAAGAAAAGAAAAGAACGAGGACTAGAAAGCCGTAGGGGAAACAGTCACTACCATGAGAACGTGAAGACGGTACTCTCCCGCCAGAGACCCATGAGCATTTCAGGGGCATGTTCTCTGAAGGGATCTTGTGAAATAGCTGGTGACACCTGTCAGAGTGCCTGCCCTTGGGGTCCCTGACACACCTGTGGCCCACTTTATGGAAAACAATACCTGTCGGTCAGAGTACCTGGAAATCCCTCTCGGTTGTGGCTTACTTGGCCGTGACAGGGCCTGTGTTAAGTAACACCCCAACATAGCTAAGTGCCGATTAGGCACTTTTTTTCTCACCGCAGGACATGTTTTTCTTTTAGTTTGCTTGCTTTATTATTCCTCACTGTGCTGTTGGGGACCTGGCTGCAGAGCTCTGGACAGTGAGGACTTCCCACAGTTGACGTGGAAGGTATCACACACTCTCTGTGTCACGTAGCCAGTCTTGTTCTCCGTGAGCTGAATAACAGTGAAAGCACGTGATTTTCCCGGTGAGTCTTTGCCGGGCGCGTTAGAAAGACTCACCTGGGTCTGAGTGGGTCCATGTCCCCACAGGTACTTCTTTGTGGTGGAAGAGGACAACACGCCGCTGTCCGTGACTGTGACCCCCTGTGACACGCCCCTGGAGTGGAAGCTGAGTCTGCAGGAGCTGCCTGAGGAGGCCAGCGGGGAGGGCTCAGGTGAGCAGCGCGCTGGGGCCCGGGGGGTGGGGGTGGGGGGTGGGGCCGACCTCTGCATGGATGGCTGATGGCCGGTGCAAGGGGTGGGGGGAGCTGGCGAGTTTGCCGTGGAGACGAGGGAGCCGGGGATGGCACAGGAGGACAGTGATCCCGGTGGCACGGAAGGCTGGGAGAGGCAGGCATGGGCACTGAAGGACAGGGGGAGGGCTCTGGTTTGGACTCGCCTCCCTGGCTGTGAGTTGACCGTCCTGCCTGAACTTGGGAAGCATCACCGTGGGCTTCCCAGAATTGTGATGTCTGGTTCCACCCTCTGATGTATATGGCCCTGGGAAGGTCTCGACTTTGGGACGGAGATTCTGACCTGCAGCCAAGGTTAAGAACCTCTCTGCTCTCTGGGGAATAAAAGGTACACACAGGGAAAGAGGCCAGAGGGCGCTTAGCACCCTGAGTCTAGGGGGTGTGTGGTGTGTGGTGTGTGGGGCCAGGCATTTAGAGATGGTGGCGATGAGGGAGAGCAGATAGCAGGACGCAGGGAAGGGACAAGAGTCTGCACGAGGCCCTGGGATGCTGCCGGTGCTGGGTGAAGGCTGCGTAGCCCAGAGGATGCTGCCCATGCAGTGAGGGACCTGGGTTCGTTGTGACTGGGAAGATTGACAGCGCGTCTGGGGAGTGATGAGGCTCCTGGTTGAGGTCGTGTATCCCTCCCTGTCCACTTGCAGGGGTGAGCTGGGAAAAGTGAGGTCCCACTCGGCTACCCAGCCCTTTCCCGGGCCCCCTAAACTCAGCTGCGCACTGATCTCTGGGTGACAGGGACAAAAGACAAGAAGGATGTGTTTCCAGTCCGCCCCCTCCCTCACTGCTGGGCGCGTATTCCATCGGTTAAAAGTAGGGTGCCCCTGCCGGTGCTTTCCCTCGTGCGTGTGAAGGAGATCGTCTGGTCCTACTTGAGGAAGTGAGCGAGGGGAGTGACTGGCCGTCGGTGAGCACGCCGGCAGGGAGGGCTTCATCTCTGGAAGGACGGCAGGCCTCGACCTAAACGTTCCACTTCCTCGGACTCCCTCCGGAAGGAATAATCTGCCATCAGAACTTGACACCCGTAAAACCCAGCACCGTTTATCAAGGTCAGAAACGAGCCAGTCTAGTTTTTATGCTGCAACCCTAAGTGAGAGGAAAAGGATTCAAAAACAGAGGTTTGTCTAGCTCAGCTCTGTGCGGGGAAAGGAATATTGCAACGTGACAAGAAAAGTGAGAGTGAGTAACATCAATTCTGTCAAAATGGTTTCAAAAAAAAAAAAAAGAAAATAAAACAATAAGGAAAGACCAAATGTTGAGAAACCAGAAATCTTCCTAGAGGACTGTCTGTGCACCACGAACACGGGTGGTGCTTTGTGTAGCTTGTTCCTGGTGTCCCGCTGTCCCGGAGCCAGCATTGCGCCCACAGGGGAGGAGCAGGCGGGCAGACTGGGGACGCAGACCGCTCAGGGTGGCTTGCGCGCCCCCTGTGCCCTCACGCGCGGCCTCTGCGTTTCTGTCTTGCAGGTGAGCCCGAGCCCCTGGAGCGACAGAAGCAGCAGGTCACGGAACGGGAAGGCATGGAGCTGTTCTCCTACAAGGGCAACGACGTGGAGTCCTTCCTGTCCTCCAGCTCGCCCTCGGGGCTGTACCAGCTGGAGCTTCTGTCCACGGAGAAGGACACGCACTTCCAGGTCTACGCCACCACCACGCCGGAGTCGGACCAGCCCTACCCGGAGTTGCCGTACGACCCCCGGGTGGATGTCACCTCCCTGGGCCGCACCACGGTCACCCTGGCCTGGAAGCCGAGCCCTACGGCCTCGCTGCTGAAGCAGCCCGTCCAGTACTGCGTGGTCCTCAACCGGCAGCACAACTTGAAGAGCCTCTGCGCGGCCGAGGCCGGCCTGAGCCTGGACGACGCCTTCATGACAGCACCAAAGCCCGGCCTGGACTTCAGCCCCTTCGACTTCGCCCACTTTGGATTCCCTGCAGAGACCTCGGGCCAGGGACGCAGCCTCCTGGCCAAGCCTTCCCCCAAACTGGGCCGCCAGGCATCCTCGTGGCCCAAGGCCGATGTCCAGAAGATCTGCATCGGGAACAAGAACATCTTCACCGTCTCGGACCTGAAGCCTGACACGCAGTACTACTTCGACGTCTTCGTGGTCAACAGCCGCAGCAACACAAGCACGGCCTACGTGGGCACCTTCGCCCGGACCAAGGAGGAGGCCAAGCAGAAGACGGTGGAGCTGAAGGACGGGAAGGTGACGGACGTCTTCGTGAAGAGGAAAGGGGCGAAGTTCCTGCGGTTCGCCCCCGTCTCCTCACACCAGAAGGTCACCTTCTTCGTCCACTCCTGCCTGGATGCCGTGCAGGTCCAGGTGCGGAGGGACGGCAAGCTGCTCCTGTCCCAGAACGTGGAAGGCGTCCGGCAGTTCCTGCTCAGAGGAAAGCCCAAAGCCAAGTACCTCGTCCGGCTGAAAGGCAACAGGAAGGGCGCGTCCATGCTGAAGATCCTGGCCAGCACGCGGCCCAGCAAGCAGGCCTTCCCCTCCCTCCCCGAGGACACGCGGATCAAAGCCTTTGACAGGCTCCGCACCTGCTCGTCAGCCACCGTGGCCTGGCTGGGCACGCAGGAGAGGAACAAGTTTTGCATCTACAAGAAGGAGGTGGACGACCACTACAGCGAAGAGCAGAAGAGGAGGGAACAGAACCAGTGTCTGGGACCGGAAACAAGGAAGAAGTCGGAGAAGGTCCTGTGCAAGTATTTCCACAGTCAGAACCTGCAGAAAGCTGTGACCACGGAAACAGTCCAAGGGCTGCAGCCCGGGAGAGCCTACCTGCTGGACGTCTACGTCATCGGACACGGGGGACACTCGGTGAAGTACCAGAGCAAAGTTGTGAAAACCAGGAAGTTCTGCTAGGGACCCCGCGGAGAGCCCAACTACGCAGAACTCCGGGGGAGACAGGGAGTCCCTCCCAGGACAGCCTGGGTGGACGCGCCCGCGGCGGAGGGAAGCCCCGAGCCTATGCGGGTACCGTGGGGGGAAGGGCGTCCGCGCCTGTCTGCGCATGTCGGTGTGAGCCATTGTTGGGGGAGACTTGTTCTCTGTGCCGCCGCGGTGCCCAGGGCGCTGATGTCACCGACAGGGGACATCTCGGAGGAGCGGTCATCCCTTGCTTCAACCACTGCATGAACTGCTTCTAAATTATTTTATTACTTAAAAATGAAAACTATGCCATTCGTTGCACACGCCCACAAAATGCAAATCACCCCTCTCTATAGATGCTAGGAGATATATATATATATTATATTATATTATATATATATAAATTATTTTATAAAGTCTTGTTTTAAATGTTGAATGAGTCTATAATCGTAAACTATTCAGTTCTTTTCCTGTTAAAAGTACAGATCTAATCTAAGTATATGACGTGGACAGCCCTCTAGACGGTTACATTGTAAATTCTTATCTGTGTTGAGTAAAATGTTCAAATGTTGTATGTATGTATGTACCCCGCGTACAAAGCTGGCACATTGTATCCATGTACATAAAATTAAAGATATTAGATTATATGCCGCTCATTTTCCCAAGCCACTGCCTGGGTGTAGTCCATTAATATGCTGTTCCCCCCCCAACTGTGCCTTTATGTGCTTTGGCACTGGGACTGGCCCTTTTTTAATAGTTAAAAGACATGCCACGTCCCTCTGAAGTTACTATGGCATTGGTGACAGTTATTACGGTTTGTCTTTTGACATTGAACCGTTCGCTGTTGTGAGAATTGAGGAGCCACGATCTTGCTTCAACAGAACGGGACCAGCCAAGCACTGGAGCTCCGTACGTGTTTGGCAAGACGTCCTTACCAACCTATAACTACGTTCCCTCTCTTAAAAAAAAAAAAAAAGCACCTGTTTACAAAATTGGGATCATTTCAAGTATATTCCATTTGGGCTGTAATTAGCAATGAGGAGACAACAGAAGCTGCTGTTTTATAATATTGACAGCCTGATACTTTTAACTTTGATTTTTCATGGATTTTTTTTTTAAAGTAATTTAGGTGGGAGATAAAACTGAGGCCAAGAAGAACAGAGACCATGTCTCAATGGCTCAGCAGGAAGAGGTCTTAGGTAGCTTCCTTCTCCACAGGCTACAAGGTGTCCATACGGTGTCGAGGGAGCACTGGGCCAGGATTCAGAGGAGCCTGGGACTTCTAGTCACCTAAGCGATATGACTTTAGGGACACCTGTCACCACCTGTTACCCGCCTCGCCCCTGTATAAAATGAGGTGGTGACAGATTTGGATAAGATGACATGATGGGATGCCTTCTATCGTAAAACATTGTCTTTGGTAGAATTCTGCGATTCTCAGTTGCAAAGTGTTTTTCTGAACTACAAGTGGGGAACAGGTGTATCCCTTAACCTCTCCATTGTCCCCAACGTGCTGGCGCCACCTGTCACATGGGTGGTGTTCCTGTGGAGTGCAGACCGCCATGGCCCAGGCAGTATAAATGGCAGTCCTTACGACATGTGCGTTGCTCACCTTAGGACAAAGTATCTCCCATAAAAGTGTCCTGTCCCACATGTCGTTGTTAAGGGACCAAATCAGAATGAATCATATCTGTCTGTACAAAGCAGCAATGGCACCTGGAATAATTCTTTATAAGAATTCTCTTTTTTTTTTTTTTCTTATTCCATATGAAAGGAGGGGAGATTGAGACAGACTCCTGCATGCACCCCAACCAGGATCTACCCAGCAATCCCCATCTGGGGCTGATGCTCTTCCCATCTGAGGCCATGCTGGCAATTGAGCTGTTTTTAGTGCCTGAGGCAGAGTCTCCATGGAGCCATCCTCAGTGCCCAGGGCCGACCTGCTAGAGTCAGTCTAGCCATGACTGGAGCCTTGGCTGCAGGAGGAGAAGAGAGAGAGCTGAGGGGAGAGGAGGTGGAGGGGAGAGGGGTGGAGAAACAGATGGGCGCTTCTGTGTGCCCTGACCGGGAATTAAACCCAGGACTTCCACATGCTGGGTCAACACTCTCTACCATTGAACCAACCAGCCAGGGCCAAGAATTCTTTATAAGAATAATTTTCCTTGGTATGTAACTAACCAAGGAAAACTTTGTTGGCTGAAAGTAAATCTTTAAAATTGACAACGTTCCAGAGATATTCTGTCCTAAGTTATGAATGTGCCGTCTTTGGAAGGAGAATCCACTTTCTCCCCTTACTCACAGATACATTATTATACAGCAGTTTACTACTGTGATTCAGTGACTGTGGCTTCCAAAGGTGAAGGACTTCCCAGTCAGAAACCAGGCCCCATTGCTGTAACGAGCTTTGACTTTCAGCCACTGCGACAGTGGTTTCTACATAATCTGGATAAATCCGAGAATGCTTTCCTGGCCCCCGGTGAAATTTGCCTTTTAAAAATTATAGGAAAATTAAAGATATATTGTGAAACTTCTGTCACTCAAAGAAAGAGAATAAAACCTATTAAAAATAAGGCTCCCTTATTTATTGATGTGTTTAGGTTTCAGGAGCATTCAGGTGAACTAAGGACAAGAAAGGAACATTTGTTCTTAATTCACAAAGGAATCAGAAAGTAGCTACTATGGACAAGCACTATCTTGTGTACGGTAAGTCCAGGTATCTGGGTGGAGAGCAGGGCATTTCTAGTCCCTGGTGGGACAGCCAGACCACCAATGAGGAGGGAGAGGTCTGAGTGTCTTTAGTTTTGCACTAGCTTTATTTTTCAGGTGCAAAAAGAAATTGAAGACCGGAGAAATAAAAACAGAATTCTCATAGTCGGAACAGATAAGTGGCAGAATTGCCAGACTCCAGAAGCCTTACTTAGAACATAAATCACCAATTCTTGCCTGGAGAAGTGGGGGTGGGAGGTGGCGGGTAGTCACTTGTTAATCATTTTCCAAAAGGAAATAAAATTTTTTCCGTTATTGGTGATTTCAAAGCAACTTATTCCTAAAGACCATTTCGGATTTCCGTAAGAACGTATGTATAACCTGTAATGGATAACTCCAAACTTGTAAGAAAAAGAAAAAATTGTATGGTTGTTTTTAGAGACACAGAGTATTCTAATCTCCGTTGGTATGCGCACACAAACTTGAGGCTGTAAGATCATTAGCTGCCTAAGGCAGATAGCCCTGTGTTTTTTAAATCTAAAACTATTCAGAATCTATTAAAGTTATAGCAGATGATTTTCTTGGTTTAAGAATAATGGCTAGGTTCATTTTTGAACATACCTTGAAGGATTAGTGCTAGAGAGGATATAGGCAGCCCTGGTTTTTGCTGTTCACAGCACATTTGCAAAGCACAACAACATGATTTTGAAATCCTCAAAAGCCCAAATTTTATGAAGGGACTTCAATAAAATTATCACTTAGATGAACTCTTGAAAAATCAGCTTAATGGTTCTTACTAATTGGGGAACTTTAGACCTGCTAAAACACCTTTGGTGAAAACACGCAGGTTTGCAGACAACGTGTGGGGTTTGGTGGACCCGCCACCAATTAGGATCTCCTTCAGTTCTAACCAGTCCCTCTCAGAGAACATGGAGTCCATGGTCTCATGTTATACATGGAAAACCAAGGCCTGGTTCCGACCAGAACCAGGGTTCCCGTTCTCCCAGTTTAATGTTTACTCCAGAAAGCCCCAGGGTGTAACTGTCTCTGCCCACAAAACTAGCCTCTGACTTGAAGTCCAAGGCCGTGGTGAACTTCCCCAGCCACTCCCTCCCCTCTTGGTTATGGTGCAGTGGACAGAAACCCACTGGGAACTGGCCTTGGGAGTCTGTCCCAGAACAGTGGCGGCCAGTAGGGTTCAGCAGCCCTTTGTGCACCTGTCCGCAGGGCCTGGGGGGCTCCAGGCCCAGTCACCACCGGGTTCCCCAGCGACTCCCACCCGGAGAAGTGAACTGTGGTCTGGGACTTCAGCCTCTTCTGTTATTCTGGAGGTTAAAGGGGGGGGGGCAGAGAAAGGAGAGGGAGAAAAGTATCCTTTTATCTCATTTCTCTGAGGGGCTCCTGAGAGATCTGATGCAGCTTGATTTTATTACGTTTTGGGATTCTGTCTTCCACGCAGCCTCACCCTGGAAAACTGGTGCTTCATCACCATCTGTTAAAACTGTATCCTCCGGATAGAGGGAAGTCTTGTTTCCTGGGCAGGATGTGTATCCGGGTAAAATGTCCCTCGTTTCTGTTTATTTACTTTTCCCCTTCCCAACCTTTGAGAAGCACACGTGGCAGTCAGAGTTTAGGACGTTAGCTCGACTGACTTTTCGTATGGATGCATTCTTATACCCTTTTTCAAAGACCATTTTAAATATTTCTTCCAAGGGTGGAAGAAGTGGAAGGCTCTTGGTCACCACCACAGAAAAACACTGGTTCTGAGATTGAAGAGCACAAGGTCTTCAGCTGAGTTCCAGGCTGCCCTGTCGTTGGTCAGGTACTAATAAAGATGGAGTGGCATCCGCTATCACACACGTGCTGGTGCAGAGAGGGTCACTGGATGGACCTGTCAGAAACAAGAATAAATGCAGCTCATCATCCCATTGCGCTACGGGAACGTTCAGGGAAGTGTAAGGGTTTCTTGAAACTTATAAGAAACACAGTATCTATAGATTTGAGCAAGAGACACTCTGAGCCTCCTTGGACACAGATGTGTTCCTAGACTTCAGACTTTGAAACAGTTACTTGAATTGAGACCACAATGTTGGAGAAGTCAGGGCCGACAGCTCTCACTGTGTGGGATGCACTCATAGACGGCCTAGACGGCCTAGAGAAACAGCCCTCGACACTAACACAGGGGAGGAGTGTCTTGCTTTGTTGTTGCTGAGTCCAGAATTATTGTCAGAAACTGGTGAATTGTAAGCAGCAATTTAACGATATTTTTCATCTCTCTCTCTCTCTGTCCTCCTGTAAATACCTGCCAAAATTAATACCCAAACGGCCATAATTTGGAAATAAGAAAATAGCCGCTTCTTTTCTATAGTTAGTTCTTCGTGTAACCTTCCCAATTTACAGAAATAGGGCAGCACCAGGTAATATAAACTGCTGTTTTAAGATATATGTACCTGACAAGACCCCAGAATGCCCGTGTTTAATAGTAATTGTGACAGGGCTTTGCTTCTGAGAAAAACTGCGATGACTAGAATTGAATCTGTGAACGCATAGTAGGGCCAGATGTTTCGCCAGCTGGGCGGTCTCATCCATTCCTGTGAAATAGCCCAGACCTGTGACATAAGGTGGACGTGTTAGCTACTGTTACCATACAGGCTGGGAGACTTGCACACGCCCAGTCCACGAGCAGTTCAACTGCAGCACGCTACCCTCAAGAATCACAGACACGGCTCTGGCCTCTGTGTGTGGCTGACCCACTCTGTGCTCTCCCCGCAGACTATACAGCTAAAATCAGCGGACTGTGGCTGCACCATGTAAGTATTGTAACTACAGACAGAGTTCACTGTGTGAGGAATTTTCCAAGAGCCACAGGGGCTGCCCATCACTGGACAGGTATGACCCATGTCCAGTGGTTGACTGTCCGTGTTCATGGCAGCCACCAGTAGCCGTGGTGACATGTAATGTTTCCAGCTTTTTCTGGATGTAGTAAGAACCTTACCTGAGACAGGTAAGCAGGCAAGTTGGACAGAGGAGCGAGACCACCAATCAAGGGCACGTCTATTTCTTAAGCAGCCAAGTAAAAATTCGACTGGTTTTACGACACTGAAATTTCATTTTAAAAGATGTTTTTAAATAAATCACAGACTCTGTTGGCTGGCTATTTTTATGTGGTTAAGTACTGAATATCCCCTTCCTGTTAAATAAAGCTTAACATTTTCCCTCAGCGAGAGAGGCCAACATCGAAATGACACGTTGCTGAATTTTGCTTCTTTTCTTTCTTTTTTTCTCATCATGCACATGATCACGGGTTCTCGTGGGTGATCCTTGTGTGACCCTCAGGTCTGGACAAAGATGACAGAGATATGAAACCAGGGTAAGATGGCGGCATTCGCATTTAAAGTCCTCGAGTTTTAGTCACGTTTCGTTGACTAAAGGCAGGAAGCCGTGTGTGCTGAGCAAACTTGGGCCAGTGCAAACACTGCGCGCCCAGTCCTGGGCAAGCATTCTGGGAGCACGGGGCTGAAACGTGCAGATAGACACTCCCGTCTGGGGTCCCTGCTGCCAAGGCACACAGAACGCTTATGTTCTACCGTGGAAATCTGGGAACGGGAGCACTTCTGTTTTTAATATCTCTGAGCACTTAAAAAGTAGTTCTTGGGCTCCCCACAACCTTTCCTGAAACGTCCGTCCTGCTTTCTTCCGCTGCCAAAGTTCAACAAGCGCATCGGAGCGAGGACAGCAGCGGAGAGTGTCGGAACAGGACTCAGGGTGTATGCGGGTGATGCCTGCTGAGATTCTTTTAGAAAAAGCAGGGGACACCGAGGACTCGAAGCTGCTGAAGTGCTTGCCAGGCAGGAGAAATACAGCCATGTAATCCTAATGCCTCTGACGGAACCCACAGCACAAGGAAATCACGCACGGGGCTCGAGGCAACCAAGTGTGGGTCTTTCTACTCGCCCTTGCTTGGTGGTGAGCCCTAAGGGCGTGTCAACGAAGCAGGGCTCCCCCCGCCCCCGCGATAGAACACGTGAACAGTAGCCTGATAAAAATGTGTGGGAAATGAATGAAAGTATTTTCAAAGCTTGCCCTGGACTTTTACAAACAATGTATCATTGGATGAACACAGAGGGAGGGCTGGAGACAGAAGGGAAGTAATTCACCAAGTGTTGCTACTTTCCTTAGAATTTTTATTTTAAGGTGGACTGACACACCACCACAACCACCTTGCTTGGTGTTCGCCTGCCACGTGGAATCTGCCAGTATGCTTACCTATGATATGATGTGTCTGTAATGCGATGCCAATACACCTTTCCTTAACGCTTTTAGAATTTTTAGCACACAAAGCGTTGTCTGTGGTTTTCCCTGGTGTGGTTTCTGTTTCCCCATCGTTGGGCCATCTTTTGTGACAGCTTTTGTAAACAGCAGATCACAGCTGAGCCCTCCTCCTAGGTCAAGCCCTGAGCTAAGAAGTGTATCCTGAACGGAGGCATTGTTGTTAATCCGTGCTGAGGACGGCTCCATGGCATCCCCTCAGGTGCTAAGATAGCTCGGTTGCTGAGCAACAAAGCAGCGGCCATCGATGGGCACAGCATTGCCAGTAGGGGGCTTGCTGGGTGGACCCAGGTCAGGGCCCATGTGGGAGTCTGTCTCTCTGCCTCCCCTCCTCTCACTTAATTAAATATATTTTTCTTCTGAAAAAATTGAACCATACAGAAAGGCAACTGCAATAAAGAATAAATAATACATTCCTACAGGGAGTCATAGAGTTAAGAAAACATTCACCTTCATAAGTGGAACAGCTTATGAGATCCTGGGTTGACTGTCACCCTGCTCTCCCAGATTTGTGACAGGTGGCATATGGGAAAGACAGTTACTCACTTGATCAGGGATTGCAAGGGCTGGCACACTCCCCGGAATCAGCCGCTACCCAGTCTGGGACTGGCGCACTTGGGATCAGAGGCTGCGTGTTCCCCTCCTGGGTGGTTGTTGATTGCTCGGAAAGCCAGTGTTTCCAGCCCATTTACTTTAAATGCATTCCTCTCCAAGGTGTTATTTTGCACGGCCAGCCTTCCTGTGCTACCCCGGGTCTGGGCACGGCGGCTGATTGCTCTGTAATTAGAATCCTCGTGGGGAGAGCGGAACACCGGCCTCTTACATCGTTTTCCTCATTAGTTTGGTTTTCCCCTTCTCTTGGGTCACCATTCAGGTTTGTCATTAGGGTGTCTTGGCTGCCGTGGTGTTGTTTTAGCAAAGCGGACGGAGTTAAGAAACCCAAACAAACACCTCGCCGCTGTTTTTGGCTGATAAAAGATGCCACTAAACACGATCACCATTTTTTATTTTAAGGGCATGACTTCTGTGATTATTTATTTACTATTGGATCTTTTTTTAAAATATTTTTTTATTTATTCATTTTAGAGAAGAGAGAGAGAGAGAGAGAGAGAGAGAGAGAGAAAGAGGAAGGAGCAGGAAGCATCAACTCCCATATGTGCCTTGACCAGACCAGTGCAGGGTTTTGAACTGACGACCTCAGTGTTCCCAGGTCGACGCTTTATCCACTGTGCCACCCCAGGTCAGGCCGGATCTTTGATGGCTGGTCAAGACCAGGGCTGAAGGAACGTTGACTAATGTGAAGTCAACACACAGGGAGCCCATTGTGTGTTGTACAAGATTTCGCACTCAGGCACCAGAAACTCAGGAACGTGGGAACTCCCGCGTGGTGTTGACTTTGCTTTCCCTGGTTACGGCCTGAGCCCTGATGGTACTATAACCAAAAACTACTGCTTTGGGGCCATTGCCATCTTTCTGATTTTTACTCATTTTGTCCTCAGGCATCTCTCCCCATATTCAATTGGTATTACCAGGCTGCATGTGAATGCCTACTGAGGAGAGAGCTCTAAAATACACATCCTGACACCCCCAGCTTTAGACTCTCTTCGGTTGGAGAAGCCCGTGTTCAACGCCAGCTACATGTGTTGTTACTGCTGGGTTGTTGCTGGCCCCCCTGGGACAGAGCGGGGATAGCCACTTCCCTGGTCCTGCTGCTCTGTGCTGACCTCTACCACCACGGCGGGCAGGGAAGCCTGGTACCAGCCTCCACGTGCACATAGGCGCGGGGCTAGATCATACCGAGGAGCCATAAATAAATTCCAGGTCACTGACACCCAGTGCAAACACCCAGGATCAAAAGAAGAAGTTGCCTGGAAACAAAACCTGATTTCAGATAAGAAAAACCTTAGCCTTCCAATTTTTTTCCCCTCTTTTGTTGACATATGAGTTTTCCTGAAGTTTCCTCTTCACCTATGTGTGAGACAGGGTGAGGTCCTGAATAACACAGCCGTGACGGGGCCTTGCAAAGCGCCTGCTTGTTTGGCCACTGTAAAAGTTCCATGTCTTCTGGTTGCCTGTTATTAGAGAACTGTGGAGAATGTATCACTTCGATAAAGAAGGAAGAAAAAGTGTGTGTTAATCATAACCTACGTACCCAGGCGCTGGCAAAAACTCCGCTGTTCAAATGTATTTCCCCAACACGACACTCTACTGGGGCCAATGAAAACTTTGCAACAGAGGGTAAATGCCCCTCTGTGGGGTCTGCTTAATGTCACGGCATAAAGTTCTGTGATTAGTTTCTTTAACACATGCCTGTTCTGAGAAGCTTAGGTAATAATGGTCCTGCCGTTTCGGTCCTAACTTACTAAAAATTCTCTGGGACCCTCCCCACCCACAATACAGACTGTGCGGGGACCTGCCCAGTGTCGTAAATCTGCAGTGTTACCGAGCAGATGGGCTCCAACAATGAGAAATGGACAGGATACCTAGCCAGCCATTGGGAAACAGAAGGGAGACAACCTCACCCGTCCACACTAATTCCCAGCAGGTCATAAGACCACAGAGAGAGAGACCGCGGAGATAACCAATCCTACAAGAGCTCCTTCTGCTCATCCTGTCAAACATTCTCGCTTTAAGGTTAAACAGGCCATCTCCGGGTGATGCCACAGGTGGCCCGGGGTGACGCGGTGAGTGGCCTGTCCCTTCATTCCTGATCAGAGCTTTTTTTTTTTTAATACATTTTCCTTGTTTATCTCCTCCATTCAATCTCAAACCCAGTTAACAAAGTTTGACCCAAAAGTCCCCATTATGTTTCTGAAGTATTCTCAAAGATCAAAACCCCAAAGGTTGACTTCAGACCGAATGGTAAACGTGTCGGTCGGGAGCACAGACGTCTATTCCTCTTCGTGTTTCCAACTCACAGCAGGGCTGGTCAGGAAGCGCCCTTCCACGGGCTGTGCTGCAGACACAGCATTTACCCATCTGCAGTGAGAACGCTGACATGAGAGATGGGCCTGTAAACCAGATCTCGGTCACGCCACACCCTAAGACATTCTGCGTCTAGTCCAAGACCATCTTCTTTTGGTAAACAAGTCCTGACCACTCTTTCTTCCCCGAAGGGCCAGGGAGGAGTGGTCACTGATCATTCGTCACGTGAAACTTGCCAGGTACCGGCTGCTTGCCAGCCTCCGGGGGGAACGAAGTCACTGCTTGTCAGAGCTGACGGCGGAGAGGACCACAAAGACCCAAGCTGGTGCACAAACAGGATCTCAGCCTCCCCACGTGCTTTAAAGTAAGGACCGGCCGCAAACTGGCCAGTAGCAGCCGCGGCGGCGGCAGGGCGGCCTCGTGGAGGAGCACGGTTTCTGCTGGGCACTGCCACATGCGGGAAACCGTGCCCAGGTGTCCTTGGGGAAGCCAGCCCTCACGGAGCGGGAGCAGGTGAAGTTGACCATCCCCTTGGTTGTCAGAGGGGTGGGGAAGTGGGAGAAATACAGGTGGGGAAGGTAGTCCGTATATTGTGATGTGTCTGCATGGTGACAGGTGACCACGAGGAGAATTCATGGAGGGCTCACGGTGGGTCATATGTGCATTGTTTTACTGTGTGGCACCCGTGTGAGAAAACCCATGACATTCTCAGGTGACACGGCAGTATTTCAGGCACTCGGGCAGCGTGGCCAGACTTCTGTGAGTGGGTTGATTGGTCAGAGCAAGTTTTAAGTCATTTGTCTCAATTAAGCTAAAATGATTATTGCACCTGTACCACTTGTAAGGCCGGTGGCCAAGGCTGGGCAGAGGGTAGAGACACAGCGGAGCTGGAAAGCGTCGGGCCATTCCCGTTCACTGGAGGCTCACAGGGACAGGCGAGAGAATGAACAACAAAAGTAAAAGAGCGAATAAACAAAGGAAACTGTGATTCGGAGTGAAAGGCAAGGGAGCAGGAAAAACCACAGCTCACGGAGAGCGATCTGGGAGACTGTCCCCGGGGGGAAGCACCGCAGCCTCGCCCAGACCACACACACCTGGCGCTGCCCTGTGCCCACGCACCCATCAGGCGACGTGCTTGCAGCCGGTCACCTCGCCAGCAAGCCTAACACAGCTGTTTTTCCCATAGCACTCAGAGAGGAAGAGACCTTGAGGGGAACTCAGTCGTTAGTTACCAAAGAGAAGCCCCTGATTCAGAGTAAACCACTGGGAAGGGAGAAGGCACCCTGCTGTAAGGTAATGATCACGTGGACAAAGCTGCTGCCTGGTCAGACAAATAAGTCATCTGGTAGATTTTAGAAAAAGTGCTTTGTCACTCGACCCATATGAAGGCACCTGAACCAGCTGTGGTATGGAGTCACCCTTAGCTAGGTGGCTTTAAAGGGATTGCCAAGGATGTCTCCAGTGCACGTCTCATTGCCAACAACACAATCCTGCAAGACTCTAAGGATGGGTTGTGGGCGGGCATCCAACCTCAGGCTCCTGTGAAGAACTCCGACCCTAGTTCTCCCCCACAGCGGCCGTAAGTGTCCTCCGGTCCTTGTGTGCTTTTCTCAGGATGCGCAGAGGGGTCTTGGTGGGGGAAAAGATTCGGAGGGAACTCTCAATCAACATACTTGTATCTGCTCTGGGGAAATCTAATTTGTGTCTCCAGTGGCAGGGCACACACTTCCCAGGGACTCTTACCAAAGTACTCTGCAAAGCCTTGGCTTTGACAAACAAAAACGCCCCCCCCCAATCTCCAGAATAAGTAAAGCCCATCAGTGGAGTTCTAAAACTATGATTAGCCACGCGTTTAGAGATACTCGACTTCCCTCGGCTTACGGTGTTTAATTAGCTTTAGTGACAATAAAATCAACTACTGTGGGGATTCATCAGTTTCACCTTATGAATTCATAAGGGGCCACCCCTTGTATTTAGGATTTCACCTCCAGTCCCTGGGGCAAGCCTGTGTGGTCAGGGGCTGCAGTGGACTCCTGCTTCCACACAGCCTTAGCAGTAAGCAGCCTCCTCAGAGCATTCCTACTGAGAGACTGAAGATCTAAAAACTAAGAGATTAGTCTTCTAGAATAAGATTGCCTTCAAATTTTGATTAAAAAACAAAAACCCTTATCAGGTAGCATTAACAATGGAACCATGGTTAACACTTAGGTACTGGATCCTTTCATATGAATTTCTAATTCAGAAAACAAATCACCTCCCCCCAGACCATTGAACATTCATTTCATCCGGGGGCATTACGTTGAGGAGTCTTAATTATCCTCAGAGACAGAAGAAGTTCAGAGCAAGGTTGTTAACCCAAGACCTGTAGGTCAAGCTTCCATCTTGGATGATGTAAGCAGACTAAGTTTTTGCTATCATGGTTGCCCCCTCTTTATCCTTTCTTTATGGTTAATCTTGCTTTGCATTGTACTTCAGTAACCCCTAGAAATCCCCCCCCCAAAAAAAGTTTGTCAATATGTTGTTATATAGGTACATAACATCTAGAAGTCTGATTGGTCATAGCCCTTGCTCTACCACCAAAGAAGAGAGAATTGAATGGGTCACTAGACTTGTCACCCCCCCCCCCACACCCATCCTGCTAACAAACATTTAATAAGTATTCAGTGAAAACATCAGAAGACAGAGTTGCTTTCCCTTATCCCTTCTGGTTCTCACATGCACCTCCCATGACTAAGCCAACCTTCAGCACTCAGGAACATACTTCTAAAACCCATACAGCCATGTCAGAGGTCCTGATCCGTGTTGAGAAAGATGTCGGAGCTGTCGTAGTTCGTCTGTTACTTGTCTTTGTTGTTGCTTTTTTGGTTTTGTTTTTTGTCTTTTGTTGGTTGGTTGATTTGGGGGGCTTATTTAGATTATTTCCAGCCAACTCTGCAGGAACTATTTAATTCCAGTCAAGGTATCTGCCAGCCCATGATGAGGGTCCCTAATTGACTCACTCCTACTGTGATCACCCACTGAGAAACTCCTCTGTTTGTGGACACCAGCCTTGTCATCTCTCACCGTACACAAAGCTCTCTGATGCCGACAGTGGGTTAGCTAGAGACTTTCAGAGATGCCTGCAGTGTGAGTGACATAGGACTCCTCAGGACCAGGTGGAGGGAGGTATGTGGGGGTCCGGCTCCCCTGCTCCACGTCTAGTGCACAAACTGTTATTCCAACAGTAGGCGTAATTGAATTGGGAGAAAAAAAATGAACGAGATGTGTTTCTAACCCAGAAAGAAGTTATTAGGAACACTGCAAGTTCCCTTGAAGTGCCCCCAACACTAACTTAAATTCATTAGCAAGGATTACTGTGGATCAGCACACACAGTCCTTGGTTTTTCTTGGCTGGGCGAGGAGCAGGATGTGTCATAACTAACACTCCGATTGCACCTGTGTCAATAGCACTAATCAGGTAAGAAAGCCTGTGGCCAGAGTGAAAGAAAATTCCACCTGTTTTTCTAGAACAGACCCAGCTGTACTATGAGTCCTGGGTCCACGGCTCGGATCTAGTCATCTGGTTTCCTGACTCCTCTGTCGTTTACAATGAGTGATGATCATTTGGGTTCTGGTCACTGTCTCCATTTCAGTCAGCTGACACACCATCCTGCATCTTACAGGACAACCTGTAGCATCCGATGATTCAACAGGTCATTCTGTACCACAGGAAGGTGAGCGAGGACCTTATTCTGTGTAAGAAATGCGTGCAAAGGACTCTCCCGCAGCCTACTTAGTGAGTCCTTATCTCCAGTTCCTTTGTGAAGAGTAACCCAAGTTGTACTTTGGAATCAACAATGTATCCTTTAATATAAGAATTTTTCCACCTTTAAAGATCTGGGCCCCGAAACCAATACATTTATCTTGTGCTCCGGTAAGCACACTCATGTGTGCAAAATTGAAAAGGAATTGTATAAAACAATATTACTTACCTTACCTTGACCGATGCAGTGTGATGTTTTCTATTTTATTTTATGTTTTTAAACACATTTTATGTATTTTGGAAATGCTAGCTGCAACATGCTGAGTTGATGTCTCAATAATGGCTTGGGACTCAGTGTTTGAACTCGGGTGTGACCCCATGTGACATTTTAGTCCTGCCTGTCTATTCAGTTGTACAAAATTTTGTTTTTTAAGCGTTTTTCTACAAGTTCGTCCCTACCTCATCCTGCCCTTCGGCCTGAGGGCAGAGCACAAGATCAAGGAGTCCTGCTTCTCAGGCATTTGCGGCTCACACTGCGTGCTTCTTTCTCCCCGGGAAAACCCCTGCGTTATAGGTACTTTTGCAAACCATCGTGGCCTCACAGAGGGCCCCCGTCTCCCTACTGAAGTCATCTCAGGGGGTGCTTTCATGTAGAGGAGGGAGGGTGGCAACTCAAATTCACTGCTTAGCATCAAGAAGAATTTTCATGAAAGACTCAGGCTTCTAAGGCGGAGAGCAGAGACTAGCTGAGGCTGAGGAACCGCCGGGGACGACTCGGGAGGGAACAGGGATGGAAGTCTGAGTCAGCAAGCTCGACTGGCTCAAGTTCTAGTCCATGCCGGTTCAAGAGTGGGACGAGGAAAGACAACTGTCAGAGTCGGTCAAGAGGGGAGTGGTCCACAGAGCATAACAAGATAACACTTTAAAATGTGTCTTTTCTATGACGATCAGGACCGCATTGGCCCTTTAAAGATACAGCTTCAGATAAGGAATCCGAACTGGAGGTGATTGCAGCAGGACGAGAGAGGGGCACGGGTGGGTACAGAAGGAGGTCGTTACAGAATTGGGCAGGCGGGAGGAGATGAGGGAGTCTAAGGATTAGCTGGGGAACACCTCTTCTTGTTTGCCCGTTTCTGTGGTCTATGGTAGATAGAACCATGTGTTGTCCAAAGAAAGAGAACCCTGTGAGGGGGAATCACTGAGGATGCCAGTGAGATAGGAGAGCATTTGTGGAGAAGTGGCCCGGAGGACTCGGAAGGGGATGGAATAACGCGTGTGAGGGGTACGGTTAGCTACTTGCGGGAAGCGGGAAGTTCTCCCCAGTGATGAGGGGGAAGAACTAACTGTGTGTATCAAGTACAAGTAAATTAGATAGTTTCTTCTGTATACAAAGCGTTTTCACATCAATGAACTCACGGTATCATCATCGATCATCTTCATTTGTGGCGTAACAAATTGAGACTTAGCGATGTTACATGTGACCAAAGCTTCCCGGGGAATAGCGACCGTGAGCTGCAGGGGTTTCCACTACACCTTGGGATGTGTGGTTCCCTGGACGGCAGCCTCCTTGATATCAGGAACTACAAAAATGTAAAGTCTTCTTTAATGAGGGGAGGAGGAAAGAGATAGCATATTTGAAAATGTGAAGCTTTCAACAGGTTTGTCAAGAAAACCTTTCTTAGAAATGGAGGCACACTGATAATAAAACTTCAACAAATGCAGAGACCATGAACAGCCAACTTCCAGCGAGACTCAGAGAGCGTATAGGTCACGGCTTGGGGTTTTCTTATCTTTTCTTTATGATTGTTTTTCTTTATGGTTTGTGGTTTTGAGAAATCCATTTTTACTCTGAGATTCTCTTACTATAAAATTGTTTTTAAAATTTGCCTTTTATATTAGGTCATAATATGAAACCAAATATATTAATCTATTTTATTAATATAAAGCTCAATAAAACCAGCAACCAAATATAATGTGTTTTTTTCCCCATCAAATGCAATAAAATGCATCCATTTAAAGCGCTCATTTCTACCAGTTTCAGCAAAACTGCACCCCCACGCAGCCACCACCACAGGGAAGATAGGGAACATTTCCATCACCCCAGGACATTCCCTGTCCCCTGTCCCCCAAGGCCAGGCAACCATGGGCGCTTCCTCTCCCTCCAGATTAGATGCCCACTTCTCAGAGGCCGTATGCATAAAGCCATAGACGCCGTACTCTCTCCAGCCCCGCTTCTCTCTCTCAGGATCGCGTCTCGAGATCCATCCACGTCACCATGCCGATCCGCACACCGCTCCTTTTTATTGCTGAGGAGTGATCTCGTGTGTGAACAGACCACAAATCTCTTCAACGGTCGAAGAGATTTGGGTGATGTCCAGTTTATGGCTATTAAGAATAAAGTTATTCTGTACATTTCTAAGTAATCTATCTAATACGTTTTGTGGACATCCATCTTTATTCCCTCCAGGGTAAGGACCTAAAAGAAGGATTGCAAGACTGTGGGATAAGGATATATAAAGACCTTTAGAGAAGTTTTCCCAAATAGTGGTATTATCTCGCGTGCACACCAGCAACGTCTGAGCGGTCCATTTGCTCTGCGCATCCTCGTGCAAACTCACTAACCTTGGTATTGAGATTCCTGAGGGGTGTGTCTGTCTGTACATGTGCATAATGTGTATACATATGTGTGCGCGCATGCAAAATATGTATGTTTCTATGAGATAAGCTATAAAGCCTCCAGCTCCGATTGGCCCTTCCTAGGGGTCATCTTCCGGGTTCAATGCAAGCATGTCCCTCATCAGTGGCTGCAGACCATATGTGAGGAGCAGTATCATCTGGGACAGCAATTAAGACTGGAGTCACCACCTTATTAATGACAGAAAAAAAAACCCACACAAAAAAACCCTTTTTTATTCTCCAGGACCAAACGCCGCGTGAAAAGGGGACATGAGGAGAAACACCACATCAGTGTTTGAAGTTGTCACAGACGCCTGTAATCGCCTGGAAAATCAATCCTGCTTTAGGCTAGGGGTCCTCTGATGGAGAAGGGCGGTTACACATGCTTCCTCCCGGCGCTCACATCAGATCGTCCACTGCCTGAGTCAGTGAGCCAAAGCACGTGTTCCGCTCCCTGCCACGTCTTTCTGTTCAAAAGTCTACATCCATACATGGAGGACCGGGAGTTCCCAGCTAATGGGTGCAGAGTCAGGTTTGTATGTCCTGGCGGTTGGTTGCACAACCACGTGAATGTGCTCAACGCGACTGAACTGCACACTTAGAAATGGGGGAGAGGGTAGATTAAAGAAAAACATAAACAACACACTGCCTTGGCTGAGGTCCGGGTAGGGACTCATGACACTACCCTCCCCGAATCCTGCCAGAAACAAAGGGACAGGACACAGTTCCTCCACGGAAGGCACTTGCCAGCTCACAGTGGGTGGGCGTCAGGAAGAAGAGCCACCCAGCAGGCATAAGGCTGATCCCCGCACGGCTACTCCTGCTCCCACAACCTCAGACCCACCACCAGACCCTCGTGCAGGAAGCACAGGCACATAGCCAGAGAGAGGCCACCAGGATGCTGGTGCCAACCCGCCCCACCCGCCACGGAGCAGAACTATTGCATGGATGTCGTTCTAACTCTTAGGAAGTCGGAGTTTTGTTCCAGTTGGTGTCTTGGGCTCCCGCAGGTTCAAAACCATCCGTGGTCCCAGGTCCACGCAAATTCTTATGCTGTGGGTCTCCTCGTCCCTTACCTGTCCCCCTCCCTTTGATTGAACTCGCAACCTGTCATCTTCCATGAATTTTCTAAATTGCTGTACGATAATTGATGTCAATGTTCACATCGTTCATGGCAATACTTTTTAGAGAATTTTCATTATCTATAGAAAAATCAAGCCTCTCTTTTTTGGCAACTAAAAGCTTCTTTTATAGAATCTTCATATGATTCTGGGCTTATCTCTTTCCCTTTCTCTCTCTCTCTCTCTTTTCTTTTTTCTTTTTCTTAGTATTTGAGCTCATTTGATTTTCCTGGACCATTAGCAGGGGTCCCCAGAGGCCGACAAGATGACCCAAGGTCACATTCTGAAACTCACAGCTCAAGGCTCTCTTCTGCTATGGGAGTTTTCCAACCCTGGGACTGTTGACATTGGGGGCTGGATACTTCTGGATCGAGATGGGGCTGTTTTGTTCATTGTTGGATGCTCTCCAGATGTGGCAACCAGAAGGTCTCCTGATGTGGCCATATGTACTCTGGAGGACAAAGTCACCCTGGGTTGAAAATCACCGTGCTCAGTGATAGGCTGTTTCTTTTCTTTTTAAAACTTCTATTTATTGACTTGAGAGAGAGAGAAACATTATTTTTCTGTTCCACTTATTTGTACATTCATTGGTTGATTCTTGTATGTGTCCTGACCGGGGATCAAACCCACAACCTTGGCGTATTGTACGGCACTCTGACTGAGCCTCCCTTCAGGACTCAGGCTGTTTCTCTGCCACCTATAGGGTCACGTTTTCTCTAACGGATGGGCCCTGTCTATTCAACAGGGCTATTGCCGTCAAACCAGGTTTTCCCAACAGCAACGCCCCCGCCACGCACGTGCGCGCACGCGCGCGCACCCCTCCCCCCCCCCCCACACACCTCAGAGGACTCCATTTGACCATCATCAAGAGACACTTTGCCTTCCAAGGTGACGAATGCACGCACTCTCCGATCTGTATGTTACCAGCTATTGGCTCCCTCGGCCAAGGTTGTCACCTTGCTCTCCTCTGCCCCCTGCTCCAGGGACGGTGAGCCTTGCCCCCCACCAGCACTCTTTGTTCTGGCTCTGTGGTCCTCCAGGGCGATACTGTCTCCTTCCCGGTGTGTTTGCTCCGTATCTCTGGAGTCGGCCTCGGTGCCTTACCGCTGTGCACACATAATTTGTGGTATTGGGTTTTTCTACATTCTCTAGCTTTGTAGAAAAGGCAGTTTGTGGGGCTGTTTTGTTTGTTTCCATTTTTCCCCCTTATGTCTGTCTAGGTTTCAGGGGAAGCGGGGTGCTTCGGAACTCAAATCACCAGTGTCCCTGACGTGCGAGAGTACGCTCTCCATGGATGCCTGTGGTCAGGTGTCACAGGATTGTTTAAATTCTGACTCTGTGCAAAGAAAACGGATACTTCAAGAGAAGATGACCGAGGCGAATCGGTGATGCCAACCTGAGGACCAGCCAGGGCGGGAGCCTGCAGTGCCCATACCTGACCTAGAGGCGTGCCCCTGCTCTGGAAAGGGGACACAGTGCCCTGACACCCAGACCAATCTCGCCACACACAGACAGGCGGTAGGGTGTTGGCAGTGTGCTGCAAAGGGAACAGGAATGCCAGCAACAGGCAGAAAATGCAAACCTGGGTCACAGCTGGCTAGTGACCATCCCAAGTCAGTGTCCAGGTGGATTCTCAAGGGAGACTCGAAGTCTCAGGGACAATCCTCAGTGGGGAGAAGGGCTTCCGGGAACGACCAGGAAAAGTCACGCTCTATTTACTGCACTTTTTTACCTCTGAAATACAGATAGGTTACATTAATGGAAAAGAATGATCAGGAATGTCAAATGTGGAAGAAAAGGGACCTCCTGAGTGGGGCAGCACCCCGTGTGAGAAGGGTGGGAGAAATGGAGAAAGCTTTGGGACAGGGGCGCTTTACCTGCTGATGGCAGCGACCTCCGTCCCCGAGGTCTCTGTGAACGCCTACCGCCATCCTCACTGCCTTTGTACCCACCCAGCGTCACCTGGTTTCTCTATCAGCGCCACTTCCCTTGTCCGGCGAAGACGACATGACCCAGGGCCTCTGCCCAATTTATCACTCCATAAGCACAGAGCCATCTGAGTAAACCTCCATCCTCTGGTGGACCACCCTGAAAAGAAACTTGACCTTCTAAGGGCATAACCATGGTTTCCTCTCTGAGAAACTGGCCAGCATCTGCGCTGCAGCATGTCAAAGCAGTTTGATGCTCCGTGTAAAGGTCAAAACTAAGTGCGTTGTTTCTAGGGTGCATGTCGGAGTTTGGATGCCAACAATGGCCTTCTGAAAAGACAATGTTCTGCTTTCAGTGTGGGTGCCCAGGACATCCTTTCCAGCGAGGAACCGGATTGTAGTGCCAGGCACGTCACTGGCTTTTGCTGAGTCACGGTGGTTTGGGGGGACCCGCTGTAGGTGAATGGATGGTAGAAAATCTGAGGATTCATACCCAAAAAGCTAAACTAAATGGGAGATGACTTAAGATAGCATTTAATTCTGATCTGGAAAGGGGATCTGTTTCTTTTTCAT
Source organism: Rhynchonycteris naso (assembly GCA_037038555.1). Classification (NCBI taxonomy): domain Eukaryota; kingdom Metazoa; phylum Chordata; class Mammalia; order Chiroptera; family Emballonuridae; genus Rhynchonycteris; species Rhynchonycteris naso. Next base: position 7,027,884 of record CM073003.1, read on the forward strand.
GTTTGTTTTAACTTTATTTTCCTCTAAGAAAGATTTCCTCAATCTACATCCACAGGAAAGACCTGGCGATTTGTTTTCTGGTTGTTTTGTTTGTTTGTTTTTTTAAGAGTAAGGATGGTTTATTTTTTAAAAGAAAAGGACACATTATTTTGGCTGTCCTACTTTGATCAGCCTGGCTGTTGGGTTTTCAGAAATTGTGCAGATTAGCTTCTATTTCCTGGCCTGAAGCCCCATAGCCCCAACCCTTCTGGGGAGCCCTAGAGTAATCACAGTCAATGCAAGGCTCTGTCCCACTCAGCCTGACACCACACTGTACTCCCTCGCTCGATCTGCCCTAGGTCTTTGGGAAGGGACTGTTCTTTCTGCGTGGGGCGGAGGGCAGAACTTGATCTAGAACCTTCCAAAAGTGAGCCTATCACAAAGCACTATTACATTCAGAAGCCTGCAATAAGTGTACAAGTACATACACAAGTGATTGAGTAAAGGTCAGCTGTTTGCATTTCAAGGTAGGGAGGAAGAAAAGAAAGGGTTCCAGCCAGAGACACAGAGCAGGGTGTACAAAGGTCCTGGGGTAGGAAAAGTTTGACATATTCAAGGTACTGAGAAAGGCCAGGAGGAGCTAGAGCAGGGATTGGCTAAGGGACTGGCTTGTGCACTCTGAGGCCAGCGTAATTGTAGGGCTTGAAAGTCTAAACATGTGTGGTGACTCTTGACCCAGACGACGGAGGGGCAGCAGCCAGGTATGGCTGGTGAAACAGACCCGGATTGTATTCACGCAGGGTCCTGAGGGCTTGGGTTAAACTATTTTGACTTTCAGGTAATGAGCCGTGGGAAGCCACGGACGTGTTTTGAATGGAGAACACGATACCCAGGTAAATATAGTATTTCTAAGGCAGCACTGTGGCTTCTGTGTGCAGGATAGAGAGGCAGGGACATGAATGGAAGGAGATGAGACCAGTGAGGTGGCCATTGTGGTCCTGCAGAAGTGGTGCCAGCCAGGGCCTGCGTGGGGTCAGTGAAATGCAATGGGGCTGAGACCCTCAGAATTTGGGGATGTATTTGATGTGAGGATGGAGGGACAGGAAGAGACCAAATTTCCCCCCAGTTATCTTGGTTCAAGAGTATCAACTAGACCCTGGCCAGTTGGCTCAGTGGTAGAGTATTGGCCTGGCGTGTGGAAGTCCCAGGTTCGATTCCCGTCCAGGGCACACAGGAGAAGCGCCCATCTGCTTCTCCACCCCTCCCCCTCTCGCTTCTCTCCCCTCCTGTAGCTAAGGCTCAATTGGAGCTAGTTGGCCTCAGGTGTTGAGGTTGGCTCCATAGCATTCGCCTCAGGCACTAAAAAATGGCTCCAGTTGCAATGGAGCAAGGGCCCCAGATGGGCAGAGCATTCCCCCTGGTGGGCTTGCCGGGTGGATCCTGTTGGGGCACATGCCCCAACCTCTTCTCTACCTCCTTTCCTCTCACTAAACTAAAAATAAATAAAGAGTATTAACTAAAATTGAGAAAAATAGACTAAGGGATCCTAAAGTCGTCTTTGTTCTAAAATCTCATACCTCTGTTATGTTACATTTGTGTTACTCTAGCTCTGTTGTGTGTGGTGTGTGTGGTTATTATTTTAAACTTACAATGTAGGGACTGTTAAATATAATTATAAAACTATTTAAAATTATACCATGGAGGCAAATACAAAGGGAATGCGTACCAAAGATATTATTTAACTCATACATAAAAGAAGGAACAGTAACATGCTATAATCGGTTCAAAGGACCTTGAAGCAATAAATGTCTGAAATTAAAAGAAAGAAAAAGAAATGTTAGGAAAATATTGCTAGATTAGATACTAAACTGGTTAGTATCTTGCAGGGCGATTAACTTTTGTGGTTATTGGTTCCGCCAGACAGAAACTGTTTTTCCCTCGAATGGACATAAATCTGTGAGCTCACCCTTGCTCCTACAGAGTGGCAATCTCCCCAAGACAATCCAACTTCAAGCCCACTCATGTCTTCTGTGTATTTTCAAGTTTCCTACCGTGTTTCCGTTAGGTGCGTTGTAGCGTTCCATCACGGAGTAAACAAGACTGCTCATTTCGGCGGAACATAAATGGACCGTCATTCTGTTTCTCCTCTGATGTCCCCCCGTTTCTCGATCACACGTGAGGGAGAGATGCAGGTGTGCTGCACGGAAGAGCCGTGGGGGTGAAAAGCGAGTTTTACGTGGGGGGGGGGGATGGCTAGAGGGCTCCATCCAGAGGCTGTGAGTTTTCCGTTGCTGGCACTGTCCCCGAAGTCCACGTCCAGGAGTGGACCATCAGCTACACAGACTCGAACGTGCGCTGGGGGAAATGCACTCCTTGAAACCGAGCGAGACCGCAGGACGGCCGCAGCGGCACACGACACGAGTGAAGGGTATTTTCCTCGGCCGTTTCCTGCAACGTTGGCCGGCCTCGTTGGCAGCGTCCGAGTCTGAACACGCCCCGCTTTGGGTAAAAGGCCGGGCGGGTGTCCCTGCGGGGCTGCCGCACTCATGCTCGTCTGTCTCGCGGCCACGCTGCGGGACAGGTGCTCTCGGACAGGGCCGGCGACGCAGCACCTTATCGTCACATGCTTCCACGCTTCCTCGCTCCCTCAACTCTTCCGTGCTCACAAAGAAAGCATGCGTGCCTTTGCGGGCAGTAGCTTCTGCGTCATTCGTCACCTCGCTTGCCAGGGGCCGTCTGAGCCACGGGAGGCAAGCCACCTGCCCGTGGTGTCTGTCCCGCTCAGTACTGCAGGGAGGTGACGGGTGCATTGTCCCCAGGGGGCGGAAGGGATGGAAGCGTGGGGTCTACGACTGGCCTGCAATCTGGGTCCCTGAAAATGCGTTCGCATGTCAAAAATAGAACTTCCAAGAGGAATAATTTCCCAGAGAAATCCTAAGAAGCTTTGGCTTTCTCTTAGGTGTAGCTCGTGACCAATGAGGTGTTCTGTTGTGAGTTTGGGGAAGGGAACGCCCACGGGCGCGTTCGTGCAATCCAGTGGGGAGGCGGCCACGCCGCACTGCGGGAGCTGACTTGGGAAATGAACATGGGATTACTCCACGGGCTCGGGCTTGTCTGTCCTTTGCGACTAACTAAGCTCGGAGCCCCCGTGCTCTTCCTCTTCTTGGTAAAGCTGATGCAAAAGGCAGAAGAAAGTTAACCACTTCTTACTGAACTCAGACTGTTCTAGACCGTTCTAGCAATAATCCAAACGCTCCCATGATTTCTTTGACGTGTGGCGTGCGTGTTGGTCATCTCTTTGCAAAGCCTCCCTCGTTTTCTGTGGGTCATTCGGAAAAACAAAATGGTACCTTCTCGCCAGCGCTTGTGGGAGCTGGGAGCAGTCCTCTGTCAGTGACAAAACGTTCTTGTTGCTTTATAATGAATGATCTTAAGGGTAATAAAAAGTAGAGTTTTCAATTAAAAGCACTTGCCGTTACCTAAAACAAATTTAAATTCTTCATTCAAACATAGAAAGCACTTATGAAACAAGTAAGAGCTTCAAAATGATTTGTTTCAGTCTCATGGATTATTATTAATTTTTTAATGTAGAAATAGTTTCAGAATTCAATTTCCTACTTAAGGGGAAAAGTTCCAAAAGCAACTTGACTTTTGTCAGCAATACCTGTAACTACAAAGACTCTTGTGAACATGTCTAAATATTTCAGAGTCAAGGTATGCATACTTTCAGGCGACAGTCACACACGTGTTCTTGACTTTTAAGTTTCTGGGCATGTTTACTAGGGGAGCATCCCTTTCTTCCCTGAGGAAATGCATCCCTGGATCCTTCCAAGGTTAGAGTGTAGCTACGTCACCTGCCGTGATATGGTAATATCCTGTCTGCTCCCTATGTCTCCCTCTTAGACAGGGTTCAGCTATAACAAGAAGTGAGTGGTGATCTCTGAGAATGGGGTATTTTCCCTCAATGGAGAAAGAAGCAGTGACCAAACCAAAGATCGTAAGACTTGCCCTGGACATAATTATTTTCCCACATTGGTGATGTCAGCAGCAATGGTGATGACAATGAGGATAACAGAAGCCACGGCAACAGGAGCAATGACTGAGCCTAACCGAACTTCTGACACTCCCCAGGCCCAGCAGAAGTCACTATTAGCCATGTCCCTCTCCGAGGGGCCCATGGAAAGGCACACTCATTCACGGAAGCACAAGCTACCAGAAAGAGCCATTTGTGGGGCTGCTATTAGGCATATTCTGATGTAGCTCACCAAAACAAACCCTTCAAAATCTCTTGTTTCATCACAAATATACAGGCTAACTTGACATTCTACTTCATAAGACATGTCTTTGTTTTACTAGTAAAATGATATTTCAAATGACTTAACAATATAAGATCTGTATTCCCTATCATCCTATTCACCTGATATCTGAATCTTGCTTTCATTGGAGCCATCTTGCTAGACAAAGAAAAACACCATCAGCGATTTTTTAAAATATGTGTTCAATAAAGATAATGAGCTAACCGTTATCATGAAAATGAATAATTAATTAATTCACCTGGTTCAAGATTGTTGTCCTCTTTTTCTTCTACCCCTAAAATGTCCCCATGAGTTCAGAATCTTTTGACCAGCCCATCCTATGGCTTAATCATAGAGCGAGCAGAGGCTGCCCGAGCAGTGAAGGATTTTGCGGTACAAGTCGGTGTCTTTCTCAAGTACAGACAGCCCTAGAGGATGTCTGCCACAGCAGTCTACTTCATCATCTTGGTCCCTGTAACGAAGTCACCCAGGACGTGGACCAAGTCTGACCATCTGTCCTTCACCTTTATTGCCTCGGTTTAGATCAGCGGAGAAAAAGAGAGAGTTTGTAAGACACAGGCTGAGTGTGCCCAGTTCTCAGGTTCAGGGTTTGCATTTGCACACGCACAGAAGTCCATCGATGCATCCTCCCCACAGAGCCCGGCAGGAGGCAGGTTTGCTTGCCGTTAAATTTCTTGGGAGTCTCTAACGTGACAACGTTCTTTTTTCTTCAATCCTTTGAATGAAAGGGATATCTTGAAAGGATTTGACATGTCCAGCACTTCAAGGTAATACCTTGAAGGTTCTAATATGCAAAGTAAGGAGGTGGGTCAAATTTATTGTTGATGAGAAGATTATCAATGGTGGCTTCTAGGCACTGGCCCTTGGGCAGGTAAGAGAGTGAGAAAATGGAGACCCATCAGGAGACTTCAGGGGAATTAAAGCCCTTGCAGCATTGAGCTGTTTCTTAGGGCATCAGACAAACCCAGGCACGGGGAGCACTTCATCTGAGGAGGCCTGGACACCTGTCATCTTCTCACTGCTAGTGCACCACGAGCGACTGCAGAAAGATTTTATGCTACGTTGTATTATTGTCATACAGAAATCACTGCTTTCAAGAATAAAGTGGACAATAATTAGCATGATAAGACAGCCTCTACAATAACTTCAAAATCACTAGTAAAGAAGGGAAGAAGGAAAGCTGGACTGGGGTGACTTAGAAGGGGTCCTTCCAAGGTCAGGGTCAACAACTCTCAGGTCACAGCAGAAGGAATCCCTTAATAGAAGAACTATTGCCATTCTGCCAAGATGACATCTCCCTTGTCCGGAGACAGAACAGCACGCGTGGTGAGTTAAAACTGTTCCCCGGCGAGGGAGACACAATGACACCAAGGAAACAGAGGCAATACGACCCTAAGTCCCCCTTGGCCCTTGATCAATTTTGGAAGCAAAGCTAGGGCAGGAAAAAACCTGTTTTCCAGTCCCTCCTTTGTTTGCAGGCTGCCTCCTGCTGACTGACAGCTCCGAAGTCCAATCCAAGCACACTCACCGGGCAGCTCTGGCAAAGGACCCATTAGAAATCATTCTGCTGGCACCAGGCAATTTCTCCTGTCCCTGTCCTTTTGTTCTGTCACCCCTATAATTTGAACTTTACTAGTATTGGATAAGAAGTATGGTTTAGAGGCAAATAGCAGAATAGACTTGTGCAGTCAATGATTTCAAAAACACATCACCCCAACTGGGGACAGATATCATTTCTTCAGACCTGCCCCAGGGACCCAGAGCAACGGAAAGCCGTCCTTCTCACGGTGCAACTGATAAGTGGCTTTCCAAGATTGGTTCTTTTTAGAGCTATCGACCGCTCCTGGGTTGTTGTGTAGCATGTAGAGTATTTTCCAAGCGTTTCCTTCTGTCAGCATTCAATGACTCTACACTTCATCTGTCATGTGAAGAACTCCGTCTTGGGGTCAGTTCTGCAAGATATTCTTCATCGGGTATGGAAGAGACTGTAAAATTGAAGTAATTTTTTATTTTTTCTTACATAAAATAAATCCTTGAAATGGTTGTGTTTTTTTTTTTCCCAATGTACTATAGTTATGAAAACACTCAGAATGGATCCATTCTTGTGCCAGTAGGAATACTGTCTGGCAGTTATGGAATCTAGCCTTTTAGGAGTTGTGTCTGTCTTATGTAGCTATGCATCAACTTCCACATCTAATCTAAGAAGTGGTGGGGCAGTCCACATACTTAACGCTTTACATTGGACATCTCTCTGTTGAGCTGTGTCTATTAGGAATGCTTCAGTTCCACAGTAGACCCACTTCTGTGGGAAACTCCCAACCTGGAATTTCAAATCCGTGTCCTGTTCAATGGCACTACAGAAACAAAACTGTTAGAGTTCTCTCAAGAGTTCATAGTGAATTTGTTGTACAGTTGAATTGCCAAATACAGAGAGAGCTGATAGACCAAAGTAGTCCCCAGGTCAGAACCTGATGTATAGGGTTTTCCAAAATGATACTCCCTGCATTGGGGAAAACAAGTGAAGCCCCTGAAACATGCTGGAGCTACTCAATCACCTGGTTAACTCTTCCCGTGGTGACTTTCAAGGTCACATGTGCTTCTCGTGCCTCCAGTCCCTGTGCCTGCATGTCTGTTGTGCTTAGATGGCAGAGTGGATGGCTCTGACGTAACCCATCAAGAGCTCAGTGCAATTTGGATTTCTCTTGCTTTCTTTGCTACTCAGTTGTTTTTTGTTTCCTCAGTGAGCCAGATCTTGGGTAACACCAACCTCATGCGCTTTAATTATACTCGATATAACTGAAAGAATAACCAGCCTCTGTTTGACACTTATTAAGAATTTGAAAAATCTCTGATCCTTGCTCATCATCCTTAAAGTTACTGAGCAGGGGCTATTGCAGCCTCTGTTAGAGTGCTAACTTTCAAATCTAGTTTTAAAATGCTACCCATCCATCCTTCCATCCATCTATCTGTCCATCCATTCATTGTCCATTCCTCCATTCATTCATCCATCTATCCATTCGTCCATCCATCCATTCATTGTTTGTCCATCCATTCATTCATCCATCTGTCCATCCATCCATCCATCCATTCATTATCCATCCATCCATCTATCTATCCATTCATCCATCCATCCATCCATTCATTGTCTGTCCATCCATTCATCCATCCATCTGTCCATCCGCCCATCCATGTACCCATACATTTGTCTATTCACCCATTCATTCTACATTAACTGGGTACCTCTTGCATGTAAGCCACTGTGCTTTAGTTGTTGCAGGTTTTGCCATAATATAGAAGACAGCTGAAGAGAGTATGATTCTTCATTAAAGCCCTCATCCTGTCAAGTTGAAAGGTAATTCAGCTTAGTTATTACCAGATACTACATAGAGGAGAAGTTGGGGAGAGATCCTTGCTGTGTTTCATGACAAGGCTTAACAGTTCCTTCATACCAAACCTCATCTTATTTCCTGGTACTCGGTATATGGAACGATTAAACACAATTTCAACTTTGGTGGTTGTCCTGGGGAGCCAAACAAACTCAGAAACCAAAGATTCGATGATTAAACTACTCCCCAGCTGAATGAACACATTTCATTTGTTTGCTGTTCACAGGCACTCAGTATGCACCCAGTCCTGTGCTGGGCACAGAACCCACGATGACAAAATAAACATTCCTTCCCTCTGAGAACCCAAGGCTGCCATTTTCTGACAAATAGCACAGCAACCAAAATATACCCTATGTACCTCTGTGTGCCTCTCACAATCGCAACAAATAAAAATGTTTATAAAAGGTAGCAAGCTGAAGGAGTAGAACGATATTTAAAAGCTTGCATGGACATTCCTAGCATAACTTGTGGCAAGTGGACTCTTGAATCCCTTTGTCCTCAGCTCTAAAACCTAACACGATGACCACAGCTATGACTGCTTCTCAACCGTTTAAACTGACAGTCAATGTATGCATAGAAAACATGTATCTACACACAATTTTACTACCGGCCGTCTCGGAGTAGGGTGCTGTTATTATTTTATTTTTTATGTATTCCCGAATCCTCCAAGTGTTTTACAATAAACATCTTTAGAAAAAAAATACTTAAAAATAAAATTGATCATATATATATATATATATATATATATATATATATATATATATATATATATATATATATATAATTGAGTTATCTTTCAAAAGGAGAAAGCACCTTGAATAAAATGTGCTCTTACTCAGACTTTTCAGTGGACCATTCTTAGGCAGTGGTATGAATTAGAGGTTAAAGGAGGCAGGGACCTGGCACCCCTGTGATTTATTCCCAGACAAGTCAGGAGGACGTAAGCTCCTCACTTACTCTTTCAGGTCACCCTTGGTAAAGAGAGGGTAATAACCCTTCTTAGGGAATGACAGTGGCACACTAGCTCCAGTCGCAGGGCGTTCTAGAGGTGAGTTCCCACGGGAAACTGCTTTGTAAATTTTGGTATGACTTAAAGAAATATGAGACGATAATTACCTTGAGTATGGGTATTCTTGAGTTTGAAGATCAGTCTGGTGACATTGGACTGTTCACTCTCCCCATTCTTCAAATTTTATTTTATTTTATTTTTTTATGAATTTTTGAGGCTGAGTGGGAGTTGGGGAATCTTGAACAAAAGATATCTATTCTTTGTAAAATTAATTAAAATATGAATAGGATGGAGGTAATGTTCTAGAAAATCGAGAAATGGTTTTAGCCTCTTTCATTTGTAATAGCAAGCCAGCAGCATATTGCCAATTAAGTAAGCATCTTACTACAGATAAAGAATAAAGTTCCCCAAAGCTGACTCGGCCTAAATTTTACCTAGTGGCAGTGGGGGTGTGGGGTGGGGTGGGGTGGTGAGGGTGCTCTAGTCATTTCGTAGTCTTAAGAAATTAATGGGGCCTGACCTGTGGTGGCGCAGTGGATAAAGCGTCGACCTGGGAATACTGAGGTCTCCAGTTCAAAACCCTGCACTAGTCTGGTCAAGGCACATATGGGAGTTGATGCTTCCAGCTCCTCCCCCCTTTCTCTCTTTCTCTCTCTCTCTCTCTCACTCTGTGTCTTCTCTCTAAAATGAATAAATAAATAAATTTAAAAAATAATAAAATAAAAAACCTCTTTATAAAAAAGAAATTAATGGGCTAGCTTGAAATACTGATTAAAATCAAACAGTTTTGAAATAACGTCTAGAAGCAAATGTCTACCAATTTTTATCTTTAAAAATCATTTGCTTGTTGCAAATCAAAATCTATTAGAGAGAAAAACATACCAGTATATGTTCTTTGCATCATCAAAACTGTGGGCAAAGAGAACATAGAATTGGGGAGGGGGCAGGGTAGCCTTCTTCCTGAGGATGGAAGGACCTTCTCGGATGCTGACAGAGGCCTGTTTAATTGTTTGAGAAAGTAGATTCTATCTTTGATTTTTTTTTTTTTTTGAGGAACCCAAGTTGGAAATCAGCAGTGAACACGTGGTTTGTGTTGAGTTCCCGTCTAGGTGATTGGTCCCAGGTCTTCTGTCTCTGTCCTGTTGCTGACACCACCAGGCTGTGAAGGAAGAAGAGAAGTCACAAAGCTCAGTCTTTCAGGAGCAGAACCTGCAGGACATGGGACGCTCCATGACCTTGTCTGTGCCCTGCGGTGATAGCTCATCCTTACATTAAATCCTCGTCCCTCCTAATACCTCAAGGGGCCTTGTCTCGTGCTGAGTGATTGCTTTGGACACACAGAGTTGTCAAAGGCAATTTTTGTAAAGCAGGGTGTTACCTTGCAGACCCGAACCCTGAGTCTCCGCCCAAAACTGGCCGTGCGTTTCCATGTCCTCTCACCCGCGCCCGAGGAAACGGGCTCTCCGCTATAAAGGATCGCAGTTTCTAGCTCTAATTTCCTTCTTTTGAACATTAGCTTGAACCTTCCAGAGGTTCCTTCCAGGCTGACAATTTTCTCTACCTTGCTCTCCCGTTTTCATGAACGGTGAGCGGAAACGTAACTCAGTGTTTAGAAAGCACTAGTCACATATTTGCTGAAGATATTATTTACATTGATCTTTTAGGAATGTCAGTAAAAGAACAGTTTTCCAAAGGTCATGGACCTACCACTTTTGTTAGGTTGTGGAAGAAACATACATCTCCAAGGGTCTGTGCTTCATTTGAATCACATGAACTCCTTGCCTGATGTTTTCTGTCAACAATGTCTTAATCACCAAAATAAAAAGAAAACGTAAATACGGGAGAAAAATTTGCTTCCACTATTTCTTATGGCACTTGCTAGTGAATGCCTTGTCTCTGAGGTATACAGACTTTCAGCTAGTTGGTCATTAAAGAGAGGGTCCTTAATACATAATGACTATTATTAATAGTAAAACTTTAAGTGCTGAGATAATATTAGGGTACAGAATGATGTGTATTTTAATATTCTAATATTGTATACAGTTTGGGATTTATATAAAGACCTTTCCATTGGAGATTTCTGTCTTTCTCAGACTATTTATTTTTTTGTGTTTGTCACAAACAATTAAATTTGAATAGCAAGTTAAAACTGAACTGAACTCTGGAAAGTTTTCACACACTTATATTTTGTCACTAATTCTTATTCGCTAACAGGTTCCCTAAGAATTCTGCTGGGAAGTGAAGGAGAATAATGATTTAGTCGCCTGAATAAAATCCAGGGAGAGGGGGCATCAGGAACCCTCCATTTTAAAGATGCAATCTTAGATTTTTTTCTTCACCCTATTAATTCCTTTAATGTCATTATCACATATTCTTGCAAATGTATCCATGGGTTACCGAGGGCAAGAGAGGTGAGATTCTAGGGTTCCCACTGAGTTCAGCTTCAGGAAATACCTTTTCCAGCCAGACCTTAAGCATTGTGCTTATCTCTCCTGATCAGCATTGACAAAAGTGTTGACTGCAAGTTTGGAGGCCACATGCTTCTCCTATTTGTCTTCCACATGCGGGGGATTAGCCCACGCCCACCACACCTAGGTGTGACCTAAGTAAAGCTGACCTGGGGAAGGGAAAATTGCAGTGTTTTACGTTTTTCATTTTAGTTGCAGATTTACTGACGGGCGTTACTGTAGGTTATTAACACTCGCCCATATCTTTATTGAGTTCCTGCCCGCCATGCTGTCCCCTTCCCTGAGGAAGTTGTAGTGGACCCAGCATGAGTCAAGGGATGGGCTGCTTGTCATTCAAGTCCTCAGAGATTTTTTCCCCAGGTACACGGTATGAATCACTTTTGAAGAGAGTACAGTATCATCACCATCATATAATTCGAAAGAATCCATGCACCCTATGCTCATTGCAGCATTATTTACAATAACCAAGACATAGGACCAAAGTAGGTGTCCACCAACAGATGAAGAGATAAAGAAGTGGTGCATATAGACAATGGAATATTACACAGCCCTAAAAAATAATGAAATTTTGCCTTCTCTGACAGCATGGATGAACCTAGAGCGTATTGTGCTTAATAAAAACAAGGCAGAGTGAGAAAGAGACACGCCACATGATTTCACTTACATGGAGACTCTGAAATAGTGCAAATGATTAAACGAAGCAGGAACACACCCGTAGATACAGACAAGCCGATGGCTGCCACAGGGAGGGTGGTAACATTTTTTGTATTTTTAAAGAGCACAGGCTGATGAATTTCCGTATTAGCAAGTTGTGGAGAAGGAGGCTGTGGCTTAGATCAATCAAACAAACAAACCAAAGTAATGAGGGGAGAAGGAAGCTAGAAGAGCTCAGGAAACAGAAGAGGTAAAAAATCAAATAAAATAAGAAGAAGAAGAAGAAAGGGAGAAGGAAATGGAGGAGAAGAAAAAGAAAGAAGAAAAAGGAGGAGAAGAAGAAAAGAAGAAGGAGGAGGAGGAAGAAAAGGAGAAGGAGGAGGAGGAAGAAAAGGAGAAGGAGGAGGAGGAGAAGAAGAAGAAGAGGAAGAAAAAGAAGAAAAAGAAGGGGAGGAGGAGGAGGAGAAAGAGGAAGAGGAGGAGGAAATTTCAGGCTAGAGTGAGCCATTTCTCAGAGATGTGTATAATTTATGAAAGATTGTGCACCATCTACATAAATATAATTCTTTTAATGAAGAGGTTATTTGTTCGTGGAAAGTGATTTTCCACAGTGGAACTGGAGTAGGGATGCGCGATTCATTCTCAGCAGCTGCTTTAATATGAAAACTGCCGGCACCTCAAGAAGGAGGCATGGTCTGAAGAAGCAAGGAAGACTTCAGGGTTCAGAATGAAAAAAAAAGGTGTGGAGAATGTTCCAGATTGAGGGCTGCACCTGAGCAGAGACAAGAAGACAAGAACGAAGGCTTACCTGATTGTGAGAAGACACGTTGAAGGAAACCAGGAGAAGAAATGGAGAAGGAACTTTTTAGAAGAATGACACCTGAATCCTTTAAAGGTTATTAACATGGTATTTATAATAAATGGATTTGAGGAAGGATGGATTCAATAAGCATCTGCCACTTAGTGAACAAAAAGGTAGATAGAAAAGATGAGTTCGCCTTCACAATTCCTTTTCCCAGTATTCTACCGCTCGAATGTGTGTTCACGGTCTTTTCCCTAGGTTCTGGGAACTTGGGTGGACATGATTGAGTGTGAATGCAGCAGTGCACACTTCTAGAATACTGGAGCTTTCTAGGGAAAACCCTGAATGTGTGCACTATGTGGGGTGACCCAGAGGGAGAACCCTGGGTGTGGATGTTTAGATGCAAACCCTTTACGTTAAGTACTGTATTTACTGAAATTGCTTCCTATTACCTGGAGGGAACACAAGGGAAAATTCAGTTTAAAAGTGATAAAAACCTGCCTAAGTCGGTTTAAATGACCTAATCTACTGAGTGATTTGCTTCTGAAAGAAGACCACTCATCCTGGCTCTCTGTAGGCTCCAGCATAATGAAAAAACTTCCTCACTGCTTTTCACACGACCAAGCAATATCTGTTTTATTGAAGCAAATATATAGAATGACACACACACACACACACACACACACACACACACACACACATATATATATATATATAATATTCTTTATGGTATACCACTGCTAAAGATGAGCAATTTCTCGTTGAATAGCTAAGAAATAGTTGGCTGTTGCCCCAGAAGAGGGGCAATTTTGTGTTTTAACACTTTTAGCAATAAAAAAATATTTGGAGAGGAATAGAAGAGAAAGAAAAAAAATTGTTTAGTAGCTTTACATGTTATTAATAGAATTGGCAGTCACTTTTAGGTCTTTACCAAGACAGAATGAAAGGAAACTTGAAAATCATTGCACATTTTACATATCGAAAGGTTTAAACTAGCAAAGAAAAAAAAAACAGCTTCAAAACCTTCTTCGGCAATTATAACATTAATGATGAACTAGAAAATAGATGGTCACAGTGGATTATTTTTTAATATCCAGTCAGTATCTTTCATAGGTGCTATGGTTTGTATAATTTCATATTGAAATAAAAAGCATATTTATTGGAAAATGAGCTATTGGAGTAAGTGACTATGCAATTTTACATGTTTAGTCCTTCAAATAATAGGTGACTTTAAGACCACTAAAAAAACAAAAAATTACCACGCGCCTTCCTTGGTTGGCAGAATGGAATACTGAGTTGTGTATTTGTTGTGCCTGTGAACGTGTGTATCTTTTTTTTATGAATGTCTTTGAATCCAGGGAGATGCCTAAATAAAGACGGCCTGGGGAAAGTGCTGGCACCTTGACCATCTGGCTAAGAGAGAGGACAGAACCCTGCTTGTGTGGAGCTTGGCAAGGAAGCGCCTCTCAGTTTTCTGTGCAAGTGAAGAGTCTGGGTGGGCTGCGGGGCCAGGGCAGAAGCCCAGGGAGCAGCAGCCTGAGGCACAGAGGACACCACGGGGAGCTGGACCGCACTGCCTATGGTGGGATCCATTGACTCCCGTACCCATGTCATTTTGTTCCTCTGGCCCCTTGGAATTCCTGGGAAAATTTATTTTCACAATCTGACCGTTTGATTTGGAATGCAGGATTTATTTCCTTAAGGAAACGCCGAGGAGGCTCCAACCAGGAGTGTCACAGCACTTCCTGAACGTGACATAAAGACCTGCCGCCATCTTTACAGAGGTCGGGGGCAGTGGGGACAGGCGCGGACATTGAATGGGTCTTGGCTTGGTTTCTCCAGCTTTAGGACTTAATGGGGATTTATCAAATCCACAAGCTTAGAGATGGGCTTCAGTGATTTAGAAAAGAGACGACAGACAGAAACTAGAGTATTCTGACAATAACTTGATTAAAAATCCATCAATGTTACATTTATTGAGGGAGACATGCACTTGATACAGTGCACTGGTTTAAATCCTTCCTCAAACCTTCATCACCAGATCAGCTCCACAAAGATATTGCATTTTACAAATTCCAAGAGATTAAAAGGCGGCCATTGGACAGGAGAAAGAAATGCCATATAACTTATTTTTCATGGAGGATCAGGTTTTCAAAGGGATCTTTTTGATTAAGTTAGGGTTAGGCTTAACATCAGGATCTATATTGCTAGCGACATTATTAGGACCTGAAAAAGTTGATTCTCTCTTTGAAATGCAAATCATTCAGTGATTATTTTTTGTCAGAGCCTGACACCTGGTTGCCATGTACTTTAAAGTCTTATCGTCCTGTTCTTACTACATCCTTTTGACACAGGTGATGGCAGCTGACTGTCAATGACACTCACGTGACCTACGGAAGGGTGGTAGGAGATTTTGGGACTTTGTTATATACGGCAAGCCCTAGCAAACTATTATAATACAATGAATAAAAAAAAAAGTTGAAATCAAGAAATAAAAATGTACTGATTCCAGGCACATGTTAGTGTTATTAATTTTTCGAATTCAAAGGTATATTAGAGATGAACTGTTCCAATCGCTTTGCTCTGCAGTTGACGAAACTGAATTATCAAGAGAACCCTGGAGCCCTTCCGGGGTGTAGCCGAGTAAGACCGGCCTGTCCCATAGGACCTCTGTTTCTGATCTTCTTCCCTCCATCGCTTGCTGTGTTTGGAGAGAAGTCCCTAGAACCCCAGGCCAGTAAGGCTCTAAGTGCTGTAAACAATGTAGGTGAGTGAATCTGCTAGTCAGAGGAGACAGAGATGATTTCCCTGGGAAGAGCAAGGAGGCTTCAGAGAGGAAGTAGGGTGAGGGTGTGGTTTTGCCTGTGTTTTGCTCCAAGTTTTAGGTTAGAAGAATAAGCAACTAGGAGCACGTTCCAGTGGGGGAGAACAGGAGCCCCCTGGGGGGCGGCAGGGGCACAGGGTAAAGTCAGGAAGGATGAGTCACTTTGAGGGATGGGTTGGTTCCCATGCAGGTTTTCCAGTCAGTAAAACTGGAAAGTTGGCAGAGGCCATGCTACCAGGACTCAGAGGACTGGGAAGGAGGGCCATGCTGTACGGACAAGTGACATTAGACCTGGCTAGGGGTAGGGGAGGGAATTCACTTTGACCCTGGGCCCAGGCATCCCTTCTGTCAGGATTCATTCCTCTTCTCCCCAGTGAGAGAGACCTGCCAATGGGTGATTCAGATTTGATTATAACGGCATCTGGGAACTACTATAACTTTTTGCCCACTTTTTATGTCTCAGACCTGGCTATGTAAGTGAATGCATGTGTGCTCATACATGTGTGTGCCCAAGAGAGACCCCAAGTGAAGCCCCCACACATTACACATCTGCTCAGAGCGTTCAATCTGTTCTAGCTCCTCTCATGCCTTTCTGGGCATCAAGAATGCCATGAAAACACCTCCAAAAGTGAACCTCAGTTCTTTTCTTTTTTTTCTGAAGTGAGAAGCAGGGAGACAGGCAGACAAAGTCCCACATGTACCCGACTGGATCCACCCGGCATGCCCACCAGGGGACGATGCTCTGCCCATCTGGGGTGTTGCTGCAGGCAACCTGAGCCATTCTAGCGCCTGAGGCAGAGGCCATGGAGCCGTCCTCAGTGCCCGGGCCAACTTTGCTCCAATGCAACCTTGGCTGAGGGAGGGGAAGAGAGAGACAGAGAGGAAGGAGAGGGGGAAGGGTGGAGAAGCAGATGGATGCTTCTCCTCTGTGCCCTGACTGGAAATCGAACCCAGGACTTCCACACACCAGGCCGATGCTCTACCACTGAGCCAGCCAGCCAGCCAGGGCCAAATCTCAGTTCTTAAGGGATGATATCTATTTCTCCCTGGACATCTCTAAGGGGAAATTTTTTTTTAAGTTTTACACTCTACAAATACTCATCAACAGCTATTTTTATTACATGTGCACTAAGAGTTCTTGCAAGTCAATGCACAAATTTTATTTTGAGTGCACTAATTCTACAAGCATTCCTTGCACACCGCGTAGGTCACGTGGCGGTTCCAGTGGAACGACAGTGCCTTATTTTGTTCCTACCTATGGAGGTTATCACAAGGTGAGGTGTTAATGACTTTATGTGTCTTTAAGTTGTGTGAGGAAAATGACTCATTTTTGAATCATGGACTAACTGAGCTCAAGGGAAAGCGATAATGCTTATCTTTATAAATAACCACTCTGTCCTACCTTCTACCTCCCCACCCCAAATTGTCAAAGATTCCACAAATAGTAATTTATGCCCATTTTTTTTCAGACTATTATCTTTATTTTTTAAAAGACTATATGGTCACCTGACCTGTGGTAGCGCAGTGGATAAAGCGTCGACCTGGGAACACTGAGGTCGCCAGTTCAAAACCCTGCACTGGTCTGGTCAAAGCACATATGGGAGTTGATGCTTCCAGCTCCTCCCCCCTTTCTCTCTCTCTCTCTTTCTCTCTCTAAAAGAAATAAAATAAAATAAAATAAAGTGATCCATTCTAAAAAAAAAAAAAAAAAAGACTATATGGTCAACTTCAACCAAAAAAACCTGTTTTTTTTAAATCTTACATCAATAATTGCATTTAGACATAGAGCTCTTAGACCATCATCTTCCTGGACGCACTGTGTCCACGGTGACTTGTACATGGGCACGGGATGTTTTTAAGGAATTATTATTGCTCGGGGGAGCGAGATGCCTCAGGGGTTTGCATCTAAGTAGAATTAAAAATAATCACAAATACCCAGGAATCAATTTAGCTCCCAATGTGTTTATCTCTAAGTTACAGATGTTTTCTTTCCTCCTTTCTGTGTTAGGTGTGTTAGCTTCCTCTTTAACTTTACAATCAGAGTTAAATAAATCAAGGTTTCCGTGGGGGAAAGCCATGGACTTTCAGCAGCTGTGAGCTTCACTGCGTCGGTAAATTTATGTTTATTCTGCAGTAAAACAATAATGCACGGCCCTGGCCTGAAGTCGCAGATAAAATTTAATCTGTTTAATTGGGCAAGTTCAGGCTGAGGTTCTTCTGTCCTTCATAAAACCGGACGCTGGTGGTTTATGACTCCAGCAAGGCTCAAAGAAGAGTGAGTTACGATCTGGGGCTCAAACTGGGACCATCCACAGGATTATTCAGAAAGTAATACCCCAACTGGGGGCACTTTCTTTTTTTACAATGGGATATCTAATTTTACTGGGCCTAGAAGTGGTGTAGCAGCCTCTCGGTTCCTTTGACTGGAAAACCAGTGTTTTAAAACCGTCAGAGGTGTTTTAAAGTTAAAGCTACATTCAGGCTAACAAATCACGTTTGAATTTAGAGCTTGAGTTCTCACCCATCGCTCTAGTCAAGTGTTTTTCATATACATTGCACGTGGACTTGTGAACCCACAGATCAGGTGCACCCTCAGAAAAAGGCGGAGCCCAGATTGTGTGAGTGTTGTCCTCATTAAATAGAAAGAGAAGGAAACTGGTATCTTTTGAGCACCTACCACAGACAGACACAGTCGTCTGTGTGTTACAAACACTAATGCATTCAATACTCTTTCTCTATATCTCTGTACACTATACCTCCCTGCTGGTATAAACCTATTACATATAATGTATGTGATTATTATTACATACAATAGATAATAAACATATAATTATACTTTATTAGGTATTATATTATACTACATATACTGAATTATGTATTATATTATGATGCTGTAGAAATTATTATACTATATATACTAAACATAGTTCTATTATATATATTATAATATATAATAGTATTCCTATTCAGTAAAAGATGTTCCTATTCAGTAAAACTGATGTTCAGACATCAAATAATTTTTCAGTGTGAAATTGGACACTAAAGCATGATCTCTGTGGCTCCGAAGTCTCTTTTTTCTTCGTTCTTATTTTTTAAAATTAGCTATGTAAGGAAAAAAATCCATTCTTTTTGGAAAAGTCTAGAATAGTGTGACTAAACTAACGTGCTTTTTCAAACCAGCTCTGATCCTGGTCTTTCCTTTTCCCTCCTCTGAGATGAACATTCTTATACATTTAATGTATATTTTTCAGAACGTTTCTTACATATACGTATCCATAAAAAACGGACCGCACGGTGTTGGTGTGTTCTGTTATTTTCCCTGTAAGACCCAGGCAGCATACACCATCATCCAAGTTGCTTTTCTCCCTCAGCGTCACGTGTGTGAGATACCCCGTCTCCCTCCATCGTGTGAAGTGCTCGGCCCAGTTGGGAGTCTGTCCTATTCGTGTGTGCTGCTGCACCGACAAGGAACGTTGTCATGGCGCGTCTCCTTGAGCGCACGTGCTTGTGCTGGGGGGGGGGGGGGCGAGGGAAACCCAGAAGTAGAACTGCTGGTTTAAAGAATACATGAGGCATGATTTCATACATAGGTAGGACATAAAAGTGAGACTATGAGTCATGGACAAGAGAGTGGTAGTTACGGGGTAGGGGGAGAGAGGAGAGGGAGGGAGAGGGGGGAGGGGAGGGGCACAGGGAAAACCAGATAGAAGGTGACAGAGGACAATTTGACTTTGGGTGATGGGTATGCAACATAATTGAATGATAAGATAACCTGGAGATGTTTTCGTTGTACATATGTACCCTGATTTATTGGTGTCACCCCATTAAAGTTAATTAAAAAAAAAAAGAATACATGAGGCCCTGGCCAGAGGGCTCAGCGGTAGAGCGTCAGCCCGGTGTGTGGAAGTCCTGAGTTCGACTCCGGGCTAGGGCACACAGGAGAAGCGTCTATCTGCTTCTCTACCCTTTCTCCTCTCCTTTCTATCTGTCTCTCTCTTCCCCTCCTGCAGCCAAGGCTCAGTTAGAGCAAAGTTGGCCCGGGCGCTGAGGATGACTCCATGGCCTCCGCCTCAGGCACTAGAATGGCTCCTGTTGCAGCAGAGCAACAGCCCAGATGGGCAGAACATCGCCCCTGGTAGGCATGCCGGGTGGATCCCGGTCGGGCGCATGTGGGAGTCTGTGTCTCTGCCTTCCTGCTTCTCACTTTGGAAAAATAAATAAATAAATAGATAGATAGATAGATAGATAAAGGAGTCCGTGTGTTTTTAGGTCTACCACTACTATGCCACATCTCCCCAAAGTGTCTGCCCGGTTCACCCTTGTAGAAACTGTGGGTGTGAGCCCGCACACATCACTGACACTGGGGCCTGTGCCCAGCTTGTCCGTCTTTGCCTGAGCGGTGCGATGAGAAGCTGGCGGCACACATCGCTGCAGTTTGTGTTTCCCTGCTTCCTCCGCAAGGTGATCGTCTTTGCAGTGGCCGTCTGTGTTTCTACTCCTCTTAGTTACTTTTTCATTTTTGCCCAGTTTTCTATTAAAGTAGTTGTCACTTTCTTACTGACAGGTTCTCTCTTACTTTTATTGCTAATATTTTTCTCAGTCCATAGTTTGTCTTCTAATGTTGTAAAGATGTCTTAAATTATTCAGAAGTCATACATTTTGATGTACCCCATTGTGCTGCTATTTTACATTAAAATGTTTATTCTAGAACAAGGGTGACTCCACTCCAAAATCATGGAGATGTCTTCTATTTTCATTTTCCTAGAAATTCTAAAATTTTTCTTTCTATACATAGCAATGTTAGACAATGGCGTGAGGTGTTGATTGACGTCTTTCACGTCTCTTGAGGTTACCAAACAGTGTAATCCTGACTGTGGGGACAGATCTCTGTTGAGAAAAAGATTGCTAATTTATCCAAGGTCCAGTTCAAACAGGACCTGGTCCTTGGTGTGATTTCTTGGTCAGACCGCAGATGCCAGGAGGGCTAACCGGCTTTGATAGTTTCTATCATTGAGAGAAAGGAGAGGGAATTTAACCCTTGGAGCAGTGAGTTATTTTCATACTCGCTGACCCCTGGGAGTGTGTGTTTTTTCAAAAATGAAATTAGTTCCAGTTACAGTTTTATTAACTTAAAATCATGTTAGTTTGATAACCAATGTATGGAAACAAGAGGAACATACATTTGCCATTTAAAAAAAATTTTTTTTATTTTATTCATTTTAGAGAGGAGACACAGAGTGAGACAGAGAGAGAGAGAGAGAGGAGAAGGAGCTGGAAGCATCAACTCCCGTATGTGCCTTGACCAGACCAGTGCAGGGTTTTGAACTGGCGACCTCAGTGTTCCCAGGTCGACGCTTTATCCACTGCGCCACCACAGGTCAGGCCATTTGCCATTTTTTAATGTTGCCTTACACATTTAAAAAATAAATCGACCATACTCTGGATGGTCAGGAGACACAAGGAAGTACATGAGCGTTTGTACTACTCAAAGGGTTAAAAAAAAAGTGCACTTACTGCAAAATGTGCTAGAAGTACAGCATTTTCGTCTTATCCCTATAGGTTAGGGTAGTGAAAGAGATGTATGTCTATTAAAATTTAAGGAATTGCTTAAACATAAAGACAAGAGCCAGTTTCATGTCCCCACACACATACACCTACCATTTGCCACGTCAATAACATCTAGAAGTGAAGGTCCTGATTTACTTTCTAAGCAAATTTTGAAGTGGAGGGGGGCAGAGACACACACTCCTATATGTGTCCCAACCAGGATCCACCTGGCAAGCCCACTAGGGAGTGATGCTCTGCCCATCTGGGGCCATTGCTCAGTAACCGAGCTCTTCTTAACGCCTGAGGTGAATCCAGCCTCAGCACGCGGAGCCAACTTGCTCCAATTGAGCCATGGCTTTGGGCAGGGAGGAGAAGAAAGAGAGAAAGAGAAGCAAGAGGGGGAGGGGTAGAGAAGCAAATGGGCACTTCTCCTGTGTGCCCTGACCAGGAATCAAACCTGGGATATCCACATGCCAATGCTGACACAATACCATTGAGCTAGGCCTGAAATAAATAATTAAAGCTAGATGATTATTCAATATTTTAGTTTAATTATTTACTATTTGTGTCTGTCTGTTCTTCTTAGAACCAGTGGTTGAAATCATCTGATTGTAACTAAATGTATTACAGGGATCCAAATAGTGCTTCTTCATATAGTCAGTATAGCTTTTTCAGATTTTGCATTATGGAGTGTTGTCATCCGGAGTACTACTGAGCTAGGAAATATTTATCCCGTGAAAAAAAGTGATGTTGATGTGAATAAATATTTTTGAATGAATAAGCATTCTTTATCATATGTGATCTTTAAAGTGAATTATAACTCTTCAGTGACTGTTAAATTAACAACTTTTTAATTGAATTTTGCTATATTATGGAGTTTTAATGTCTTCCTTTTGAAAGTTCTACAGTTGCTATATGATCATAAATGTGAGGAATATTTAACTTGCCCTACAATCATTTTAAATTTCATGCACCATATTCTCCCCTCAGATGTACTTTATATTAAACTCCTACCGAAGTGAGTGGAAATATAGTTAAAACTATCGGAGGGCAAAAATTGGAATCACATTTGTAAAGATATTGACTTTTCCTGACTCATGTTTTATTGAGCAATTGGACATTTAAATTGGCTAGGATTATCTGTCATAAAATATTTGAATGTGGTGCCATTTAGACATATTGGAAAGAGTAGAAAAATAATGTTTCACTGCAAGTTGCTACTTTTTCAGATTTTGACTTTCATTTCCCATGGAAAAAAAAAAAGTAAAACTGGAGAATTAAACACCTCCACATTTTTCCCTACTGAGCTTGGAAGTTAAAAGCATTGCAATGGCATGAGTAAAATATTTTTTATAGTATATAATAACACCGAGCGGCAGGAGGCTGGCAGGAGAAAGGAAAGAAAATAGAGGGGAATGTGTGTGAAATATGGGACCCAGGAATCCAAAATAAATGAACCGAATAGTTTTAAGATTAACTCACATTATTTCATTTCTACATTCTCATTGTGTAGAAACTATTACGAAGATTTCAAACAGTTCTCTCTCTTTCTTTTTGGTGTTGACTTTAATTATCTTTTCTAAATATTAGAGTCATGGAGTGTATGTACCCAGGCGAAATTCAGCCCCAATTAGACAGAATTCTTCAAGGGACACATCATTGTCCCCGTTAGGCACCCGACTTCTGATGGCAAAGCATAGGCTGAGGTCATTCAGTTCTGCTGTTGACATTTAATTAATTTTGCAGGATTTTTTTTTTTCTTTTAGTACCTAATGAAAGATTTGTTCAAGGCGATGGTGCCTGTCCTCTTAATGAGAAAATCTTCAGTGTGTTCCTCATGCCAGCTTATAATTCGCCCTATGTCCGATTCGCGGCATATTTCCCAGGCAGGCGTTGGGTCTCCTTATTGGTCTTGCCTTGCCCATGCTAACCTCGTGGGTGAAGAATCAGTGCTGATCCCTGTGTCTGTCGGGGGGTCGAGTGTCCCTCACCATGGTCCTCCCGGGACCTTTGCTCATGCACCTTGCGCGGTCAGAACTTTCATTCATGCTGGGTTGTTATAACTGATGCGCAGAGGAGGCTCTGGGAGCTTCCCATGAGCTCTGCAAGACATGTCCTGTGTCAATGCAGGACCACAGGGCTCACCTGTAAGGTGACTGCTCCGTGTCCGTGTCCCCATCCGATTGATAAAGGGAAATGCTCCGGTGACAGAAACACGGTCAAGCCGCCCCCTTGTCAGGGACACGTGATTCCCTACAAATGTACTCTGCCCCCAAGCCGAGTCCCTGTGCTGGGCCCATCCTTACAGGTCCTATGACGTACTTGTCGTGGGACTGTGTGATGACCTCCTAAAAGGTTTACTTTTTAAAATAGACACCACATCATCCTTGTGAGTTGAAAATCAAAGATCTTCCGAACAAAGTTTTTTAAATCACGTGGGGGAAAATCGCCACGAACCGCACGCCTGCTGACCAAGCCTGGTCAGCCCCGCTCACTGCTGGTGGGTTCGTTTGCTCTGTTCAGGAGAGACGCACGGGGCCTACGAGCCCGGAGAACAACGTTTTCTGCAGGCTGTTGCCGGGAATCGCCGGGATCCTGCTCGTCTTGGTGGAAGCATCCCTGTCATCATGTCGGCATTCTACAGATATTAAAAAAAAAAAGTCATTCTTGGCCTGGGAGGATGGCTGGGGCTGCCACGCACCACGTCGCAAGCGAACAGACTCCCTTCTGTCTGATTATGGCAGAAACCCAGGTGGCTGGCCGAGGAGCATGGAAGTGAGGCTAGGAAACTCAGCGCCAGCCCTGGCAATCACGGCCATGCCTCCCTGGATGTGGAAACCATTCCATGCCTGGGGCTCTGCAAAGCCACGGGGCGAGGAGACAGGGTGTGTGAGTGGTTCTGCACCTTCCCTGTGGGGCTCTCCCATGAATCCGCCTCCACTTGGCGACTCAATCACTGTTTCTAGATCCCCCAATCCTTGCCATTCCCATGGCTCCTGACCATGCCCACGGGACCGAGACGCACCTGACAGGTAGGGCTCCCGGGGCAGGAACAATGGAGGTGACTGTGCTGGCAGGTGTGTTTGGAGGAAGACGTTGCCGGAAGCTATGTTTGGTGGGTAGCCTGTATCATTTAGCACACACTCTGGCATGGTCTGTGTTTTTTTATTTTTATTGTTTTTAAGTTTTTTGTTTCCTCCTAGTCTAAGGTTCTGTATGGCAAAATCTTGCAGAAACGTTCAGAACGGATAACTTGAGGAATCAGCATGATACCAATTTTTTTTCTCCCCAGCTGCATCATGGCCTCCAGTAAAGAGAGACTTGCAACAACTGAACCCCTAAAGGGAACAGCAGGGCAGGCTGGCTGGGTTGTAATTCATGGAGGAGACATCTGACCCCATGGAAGAAGGGGATCTGTTATTTTTTGCCATATTTGATTATTTAAATTGTTTTGGTGTCTTTTCTCCAGAGAATACACCTGTCACACAGCCAAAAGTCTTCCAATTTGGTTTGCCGTATGTTGACAAGTTCCCTATAACAAAGGAGTTAAGTTACCTTCTGAGAGGTCATCAAGCCATCAGCACTCAAGTGTCATATTTATTTGAAATAACAGTTTCTATGGAAAATGTTGGTTCCTGTCTTGTGCTACAGAATCATGAAGACATTGTTATAATAATTATCTTTGCTCTCTACATAGTTTCAGAGTGTATAGACAATGCTCACGTAAACAAAGAGATTCTTTATCACTCATTTGGAAGAATGTTAAGAAGGTGATTTTTAAAATAATACGAATTGAGCTCTTTAATCACCTTTTTAAAAAAATTTATGTATTGACTATAGGAGAGGGGAAGGGAGGGAGAGAGAGAGAGAAACATTGAATTGTTGTTCCACTCACTTATGAATTCATTGGTTAATTCTTGTATGTACTCTGGCTGGATCAAACCCTCAACTTTGGTATATTGAGGCCTGAACTACTTGCCCAGGGCTGTTACCATTTTATTTTAATAAGGGAAAAATAAAACTAGTGAAATAAATTGTGAGTTTTTGACAAACATAGGAATATTAGTATTGCTTTATTGATTGATGACCGATTCTTTTTTTAAATATTATCGTTTCTCTAGATTAAAAATTTGTGGATGAGCTAGGCTGTGTCATGAATAGGCCAGGCTACAAAATATCTGCCAGATTCAGAGAAGCTTTCTGCAAAGATAGGGTCTTATCTTACAGCCCCTCGCTGCTGAGGAGATATCCTGGGAACCACGTGACTGCGTCTTCTCTTGAACACAGACGACGGGACCAAAATGAAACATCTGACCCTGACCTTGGTCAATCGTATTGTCTTTCAGTTTTAAAGGAGGAGTTGGAGGGGAGTTGGGAAAGGAAACAAATGGAGAGGAGAGAGAGAGAGAGACCGTGAACTGGAGAGTTCCATCTGTCCTGGAGTCTCTGTTAACCCTGGAGAGAAGTGTAAGAGAGGGAGCCTGGGGCTACATTCCAGGACATTGCAATCAGCCAGTCCTTACCTTGAGTCACCTCCACCACTTCATAGATGTTTGGAATTGCCTGAGATCAATCACCTCTCTGAGGTTGTTTCTTCAAAATGGGGCTGTGAAAATTTACCTTGTGGAGCTGTGAAGGAAGGGCCATTCGGGCTTTAAGATAATGGATCCAAAAAACCCTGTCCAGTTTCTGGAATAGATGGGGCTCAATACATGGAAACAATCATCCTTCTTGGGTTCCTCCCCTCGCTGTCCGCCAGCGAAGGTTACCCCTCCATACTCTCTGCTCCAAGAACAGCGCTGAGTTTTGGGGTGAGATGAGCTCTGACTTAAGCTTTGGCTTTTCTTTTCATAGCATTACTCACTTAGTCCCAGGAGCTTCTAGGTTTCTTCTAATTAAAGGATTTTTCTCTGGTTCTGTATCCGAGTTGTTGGTGTCACTGCACAAAACCAAGAAATGATGAAAAAGTGAACATGCAGGTTTTCAGGGGCTGGGGGCCCTGTTCCTGGGGCTCACTGGCTCTTGTGCAATCCACACGAAGGAGAGATGGTTTTAGAGCCACGTCCAACACCCAATTTTATTTTCAAGTCACACCAAATAAATCTTCATTCTTTTCTGCTCAGCGAAGTTGGTTTTATATTCATTCGCTACAAAATCCTTCCGACTCTCAGGAAACTAAAGACAAATAGACGTCAGTGTTCCTGTCCGGCTTTTATTCTACCGTGATGGTGGCAAGGAGTTGTTCACAACTGAGACACGATCAAAAGGGTTCGACAGCAAGTGTGGTAAAATAATTAACTGATATACAGTTAAAATTCACGTTTTCACTCGAATGAAAAAATTTTTTAAAAAGCCTGCACCAGGACATGAGTTTGAATTCAATAACTAAAACTTGCTTTAGGCATATCAATAATTTTTTTTTTTTTTTTTGCCAAAAGCAAATTTAGAAGTAAAGAGAAGCAGGTCTGGAGTCCTTCCTCGTGTGTCAAGGTCGTGCAGTTGTTTCTGGAATCAGTAAGGCAGGAGCAGGGCAGTATTTCTTCTTTTTTTTTTACAGGGACAGAGAGAGAGTCAGAGAGAGGGATAGACAGGGACAGAGAGAGATGAGAAGCATCAATCATCAGTTTTTCATTGCAACACATTAATTGTTCATTGGCTGCTTTCTCACATGTGCCTTGACCACGGGCCTTCAGCAGACTGAGCCACCACTTGCTGGAGCCAGCGACCTTGGGTCCAAGCTGACGAGCTTTTGCTCAAGCCAGATGGGCCCGTCCTCAGGCTGGCGAGCTCGGGGTCTCGAACCTGGGTCTTCTGCATCCCAGTCCGATGCTCTATCCACTGCGCCACTGCCTGGTCAGGCCAGGGCAGTATTTTAATGTCAATATTTTGATTTTCTTTTAAAGGCTGGATCTAGACTTTTGCTGTGGAGCAGACTTGTAATTTCCCATTTTTCAAAGATAACATGGAAAGGTCACTTTCTAGCTCTGCAAGTTTGAGGAGATGACTCATTGCACCATGGCTGTCTTACAGGCTTCAACATCCAATTTCCAGCCGCCGCTGTGCGTTGTAACCTGGCACACACGTGTCCGAGGTTCTTTCCCTTTTGTTTTGTTTTCTGTGTTGTAATAGAGATGATTTTTACTGCCGATTCCCATGTTTTAGGTAGTAGCTCATCGGAACACTCCATCAAACAGATAAAAAGAACATTGCATGCTTTAATGAAATCCACGGCTTGCTCCGTAACAAAATCCCTGATGGAGATTTATAAAAGATCTGGAAAGCTTCTAGGCTTATTACTTTCAGATTTATCTCTACAAACATGGTTATTTCATTTTTACCCTGTCCTTATTAGGAAAGAGGGCTGTGTTCAGAAAGATGAGCACCTGGAACTGGCCCACCCTGTTCCCCAGAAACGCAGTACGCAACCCACAGGGACATGGGCCCAGGCAAGGGTCACCGGTGAGCGAGGACTGTGTCAGACTGAGAACTTCCTCTCTCTCGTGATCAGAAGCTGTGGAAGTGTCCGTGCCTAAAGAGACATGGCCAGAGCTGAAGGATAGTCTTCTGACAAAGGACACTTTTCTGGGGAGAGGCCATGGACCACCCTCTGGTCTGGTTCTAGGAGGGCCCAGTGGACCAGTTCTGGGCTGGTTTTAGCACTGAGTTAAAGGACACCAGAGAAAAGATACTCTAGCTCAGGTTCTCTGAAGCACAACACTGAATTCTAGGGTCATCATCAACTAGTTTGAAAATCTCAGCTCAGCCTTGAAACTCACGTTCAATGAACACGTTTATTGAACACCTATTATATGTTCAAGGCCATCTAGTTTCAGATTTTCCCCAGACAAACTCTGTGTGTGTGTATTGATTCATTTCCTGTGACAAAAGTTAGGAAGGATCTTCAATGGTGGGTCAGAAAGGCCAAAATTCAGAGAACAAACAATTCAGGCATTGTTCCTCTCACCCCTGGCAAAGCCTCCCTGAAATCTTTTTTTTTTTTAAGGGTCATTTGCTTTATTGTTTTTAATCTCCAAATATTGCTATTGCTTTTTCTTTTCATATTGCTTAAAATAACACTTTTTTCTAAACTTTAATAAAATTCTTCTACTTAGGAAATTAGGAACTGTTTGCATCCCAAGGCCTTCCTTAGTTCTGAGGAAGCGGGAATCATTTCCATCGCAGGTGCTGTGAGAAACATGAGGACAGGCCCAAAATGCAGTCACTTATGCTAACTAAGCACTACAGCCAAACTGAGACTAAACATATAGCTTCGAGTCCTCTAAAAATCAACTCTTAACACCAGTCGATCGTGAGCTGTCTGATCAGCACTAGTGAAGTCACCCGTCTGAGACCTGCTGCCCCCTAAAAGAAAGTGACCTTGCAGGAACCAACCTACAAGGTCACTTTCTTGGTCGCCTCCCTCTCCCTCCTGCCTATAAAAGTCTTTCATTTCGTAAAGTTTCTTCAAGGGGGTCCCATCTGCTACATTGGATGCTGCCTGATTCATGAATTGTTAGGTAAACCCAGTAAGGTCTTTAAAATTTATTTAGTTGCACTTTATTGTTGTTGTTTTTTTTTTAAGAGTGCGGTCTTTAATTTTGCCAAATTTATTATTTCGCTGGTTTATAAGGGATATTTAATGTTTATGGGAACATGGTTTCCAATAAAAGACCCTACATAGAAAATTATCAAGAATATCAAGAGAGTCTGACCAGGCGGTGGCACAGTGGATAGAGCGTCGGACTGGGATGTGGAGGACCCAGGTTTGAGTCCCCAAGCTCGCCGGCTTGAGCGCAGGCCCATCTGGCTTGAGCAAAAAGCCTGCCAGCTTGGACCCAAGGTCGCCGACTCCAGCAAGGGATTGCTAGGTCTGCTGAAGGCCCGCGGTCAAGGAACATGTGAGAAAGCAATCAATAAACAACTATGGTGTCGCAATGGCAACGAAAAACTAATGATTGATACTTCTCATCTCTCTGCGTTCCTGTCTGTCTGTCCCTATCTATCCCTCTCTCTGAATCTCTCTCTGTCCCTGGGAAAACAAACAAACAAACAAAACAAAACAAAAAAGAAAACCAAGAGAAAAAAGTAGAAAGCTCTTGGGTTGTCTTGAAGGATGAAACAGCCTTTTAAGTTTCTTCTGGGCCCATTACAACACCTACTAACTTTATCAAAAACACTGAAAGAAAACCTGTGGCTTTATTTGATTGCTCTGTGGATTCTACTGTTCCCTCCCAGGTCCCCCACCTCCACGGAGGTAGGTTTGAACATTCAGTAGGTGGTTTTCAAGCAAGAGAGGATTTAGAAATCCTGTACTTTGGGAAGTGAAAGAACTAAAAAAAAATCCCCAAAAGACAAAAACACTGGTTTCTACTCCTTTTAAATATTAAAGAGTTCGCGACAAATTCTGAATTAACTTGAAATGGATTGTTTGAAGGGTGTGTCCACCCCCTTCTGTACGTTAAACAACATACTTATGGGTCCCCTAGAACTTCAAACCTCTCCAACAAGCATGAAAACACCAAGTTGCATCACTCCGATGTGAGAAGGATCCCTATTTCTCACCCCCCGGGGGCTGTCCTCTGGAGTCTGGAAGTGGGTAGAGTCTTTTGGGAGGGTGCCTGGGCTGTGGCTGTGTCAGGCCCACTGCGTTTTGCATCCCAGGAGTAAAACCCCGCCTGGTACTCGCAGTGTTTTCGGAGAGGCAGACCCAGAGCCGCACAGGGCGGGGGCGCTGGGCGGCCGGCGGAGGCCCGGGTCAGCCCCGCGGCGGGCAGCGCGCCCGGGCGCGGGTCCGAGAGCCGCTACCCCGGGCCAATCAGCGCGCAGCGTCCGGCGCCCCTGGCCGGCCGGCCCGCGCCCCCGCCGGGGCAGCTCCGGCAGCGGCGGCTCGGGGCCGAGCCAGGGCCGGGGCGAGGAGGGGCCGAGCCGCGGGGGATCCTGGAATCTGCGGGGAGGTGGGGATTCTGGGAGGAAAGCTCCATTTCCTCCTTCCCGCCGCCTGGCCCCTCCACCGGCACCCCAAATTTCGATGTGCCGCCTCCCGCGGAGGGAGAATGCTGGGCATGTACGTGCCGGACAGGTTCTCCCTGAAGTCGTCCCGCGTGCAGGACGGGATGGGGCTCTACACGGCCCGCAGAGTCGCAAAGGTGGGTGACCCGGCGGCTCGCGCGCCCTGCTCGTTCCGTGCGCCCCGGGCCGCTCTGCGCAGGCCGGGCACTGCCGGCTTCTCGCCCGGGGTGCCGCCGGGCGGCCAGGGTCCTGCGGGGTCCTGCGGGGCCCTGCGGGGCGACCTGGCCCGCCGGCCTCCCGGCGGCAGCGCCACGTCAGTGCCGGCCGCGCCCCGCTGCCCAGGCCGGGGGGCGTCACTGCTCGCGGCCCTGCGGCAGGATGTCTGTCCTCCCGCTGCAGGAAGTGTCCTCGTGCAGCCTCCTCTGGCCCGGCACCCGCGTCCCGTGATGGCTTCGCCCGCGGGGCATGGGGCCCCGGCGCGCACGCGGCCCCGCGGTCGTCCTTCCCGAGGAACCCACGCGACCAGAGGCGTCGCGCCCGCCCCCGCGCGCAGCCCGCCCCGGCCTGAGTCTCTTTTGGAGCCCGGGAGGGCGTCCCTCCTCTGACTTCTGGGAGGTGCCATCCACAGGATGTTTTCCCTCTGCCTCTGAGTTTTTCTTCTGACTAGAAACTGAGAGGCAAGTGAGCAGGGTGAGGCCATTGCATTGCACTCAGGGGACTGCCTGGGAAGGCAGGACGCTGAGAGCAAAGGCCTTAGGCGGAGCTGTGACTGGAAAATTCCAAACTTTTGCATTTGATAGACATGCGATTATAGCCCTTTCTCAGGGTATGTAAAACCTGGAACCACAAAGGCAAGGACGAGGTGCCCAGGGTAATGAGAGCCGCTGTTTACTGAGCCTATGCTTTGTGCCAGGGCGGTACCTAGTAACTACACCGCCTGCAAGAGGAAGCTCACCAGCAGCCACTCCGCAAGAACAGTGCTGATCGCTCGCTCTGTAAGAGACGCAGGAATGGCAGTCCTGCAGGCTCTCATTTCCTGCCCCTCTAGTGAGTTAGGCTCGGGACCCATGGATTCGGGGTCCAAAGCTCATGTTCCTAAATGATGGTTCCTTACCATCTTCTTGCAGGTGTGTGCAGGGAAGGCATGCCATCCAGAGGGTCACAGGATGCGCCAGGGACACCAGGCTGCATTCTCTGAGTACAGACCTCCCAACCCTCACCTAAGAGCAGGTGGGCCAGGGTGGACCAGTCCCCAGAGGGCTTCCCTAACATGACCTGTAAGCAGGCTTCCAGGGCCAATCCAGAACAGACAGGCCCCGTGATCACTTTCTCCGTGGGAGTTTGGAAGGATCGCTCAGAGAAGGCACTTATCTGAGTGAGAGGTGGACTGAGTAGATGCTTCCGCCAGATGGAGGAATGTTCAAGTCAACAAGCTTTCAAACCAGAAGCTGAAATTTTACTTTTCTTTCTCCTAGGGTATAAAAAAGTTCCAAATGCATTTTTTTCTTGAAGCGCGCAGGCCTCATTGTAAATATGTAAAAACAAAACCGTTCTTTAACACTACTTAATGTTATTAATAGTAATGTACCAAAAAAGTTGGACAAATATTAGAACGACAATAATTCCTATTTATTGCCTTATATAGGTAGGTTTTTAGGGATAGCTGGCCAGTATACTTTCTTTTGATGTATTTATTAACTCCGACTTATTTTTCCATGTAGTTGATTACCTGGAAGTTTTTAGTATTTGGGGGGCATAGTATGAACAGCTTCTAAAATCATCAGCCACCGCATTTTGCTATTGCAGTACTAAATGTCCCCCTGTGTGTAACTTCTATAAGCAAAACAGTTACATCTAGAATGCATACCTGTATTTCAGGTGAATATGCAGATGTTTGCGATAAATCCAAGTGACAGTCTCTGTGAGTGACATAGATTTGTTATGATAATAAGATACAGAATCATAAAGGCCAGTGATCTCAGACAGGTTTGTTGATGCTGGAAGGCATAGGTTTGAGCACCCTTTACCTTCCCAGGGTGAGGGGAAACCAAAGCTGGATTCATATTTTGTTGTTGTTATTATTATTATTATTATTATTATTATTTGGCAGAGACAGAGAGAGAGGAACAGATAGGAACAGACAGACAGAAAGGGAGTGAGATGAGAAACATCAATTCTTCGTTGCAGCTCCTTAGTTGCTACAGCAGACCAAGTGACCCCTTGCTGGAGCCAGCAGACCAAGTGACCCCTCGCTGGAGCCAGCGCCTTAGGCTCAAGCTGGTGAGCCT
This sequence comes from Rhynchonycteris naso, assembly GCA_037038555.1. Classification (NCBI taxonomy): domain Eukaryota; kingdom Metazoa; phylum Chordata; class Mammalia; order Chiroptera; family Emballonuridae; genus Rhynchonycteris; species Rhynchonycteris naso. Next base: position 7,060,166 of record CM073003.1, read on the forward strand.
TGCTCAAACCAAATGAGCCCGTGTTCAAGCTGGCGACCTCTGGGTCTTGAACCTGGGTCTTCTGCGTCCCAGTCCGGTGCTCTATCCACTGCGCCACCGCCTGGTCAGGCTGTATTCAGATTTTAAATGAAAGGTTAGGCTGACGCTGAGGATCCATACGTCTTTTACCTGTGCGCATATAGGTTCTTGATTCCTACGTGTTTCCCAGGTTACCTGTACTAGACCTAACTCTGTCTGGGCCTAAGTCGAGGCGTCTGAGAAGAGAGTATTTCAGCAGTTCGTTAGGACCTTAATTTAAAGTTTTCGTATTCTCTAACCGGGTTTTGGAATAGATCAACTTCAGACACATACATTTGTTTACAGACGTTGGGTCGCCCTTATAGAACACATAATGCGCGTAGACTGCTTGTTTGAGAAAATGATTGCTACCGAGCCTTCTGTTGATTTAAAATTTGGGAGAATGGAATCCAGACTGGTCCTGAGGTTGGGGGAGCTGGCTGGAGACTCCACCCCCCACTCTCTTCACCACGTTCGTTGACTTGGGATTCTCTCACCAAAGGGGACCCCCTGCTCTCAGTGTGCCTAGAGTGGGGTCCCCCGGCTGCAGAATCCCGACGTTTTGGGGCTCCACCTTGGTCCCACTAGGTGTTTTTCCTAGTAAGCGATTATTGTTCTTTGCAGGCCTGTTGACTCTCATATGGGGGAGGGGAGGGGTGAAATCTACGTAGTGACAAGGAGGACTTCCTTTCCTTTTCTTTAGTTGCCATTATGGGAACTGGATGAGGAGGGCCACCTGGTAGCTGTTTTCCCTTGTAGGCCCTGAATTATTGTTGGGGAGACAGTGGATGAGAGCCTGTTTCCAGGTTACCTGCGCCCTGCCTTTCCAACCAAGGCCCACACCTAGTGGAGGGATTCACATAATTTAACGACTAGTTCTCTGCCCTAATGAACTTCCTAAGTATAAAAAAAGATATACCAAAAGGTAGTTTATTATTTCATGCATTTAATACTTAAATAAGAACAATAAAAGAGGTACACAAAACTAGATTATGTTATAAGGAAGAGTTTTAAAATATTAATGAGAAAATATTAACTAATACCTGACAAAAAAAACAATAAAACTGTTATGGAATGTATTTCCATATTGCTTCTTGATGGGCGTCCACACTTGCAATTTTTTTCACCTGTGGACGGAATGAACATGACCGCGGGCGCTTAGAATACACTTGCGCAGATGAAGGTTAACAAAAAATAAGTAATGTAAATTTGTGATTTCCACATGGGGCGGCTGCCCAGGCGCCCACCTCAGAGAGAACCCTGATGACAAGGGCCATTTTAACAACCAGTTCGCCAAATGACGCAGAAAATTAGGTATCGGTTCTGCTGAACCGGTGAGAACTGGCTGCCTCCCACCACTGCCCACACGTGTCAAGGATTGTTGCCTGTATCCTTTTCACTGAAAAAGGAAAACACCGGAAACCTCTATTTTGATAGAATGCTGTGTCTGTGCTCATAGAGCGAACCCAGACGCCCAGGTGAATGCTTTTAAAACATTATTTTGCAAAAACGGGACCAAGTGGTACACTCATTTCATCACCTGGAGTGTCTCAGTTTTCTTGTGGAAATCCCTCCATGTAATCTTCTTTGGTCGAATGTGTGGTTTTTGATGACTGACTGTATTTCTGTGTCGTGGATGTGCCATGATCTTCACTCACGCGGGCCTTGCCTTACGCCACTGTTCCATGCCGCTGCATCAGCCAGCTCTGCGCCAGCCATTTGGAGCATGCTGGCAAACCAGACAGAAACGCTGGTGCTTGTGCAGCTTGTGTTCTAGGGAGGGCAGAGGGAAAATAAACAAGGAGCATAGAAGATCCGTTTTGTACTGTGGTAGGTTGTGATCAGAGCTATGGAGAAAGGAAAACGGGAGCTGGGTGTGGTTGACTGGACCTGGCAGGAGTGTGTGGGTGTGTGCATGTGGGATGCTCTCATATCAGGTGGGCCAGTCAGTGCCCACCACACAGAGAGATCTGGGCAGGGACTGCAGCCAAACGTGTTTCTAGGGCAGAGCATTCTAGGCTGTGGCAGCTAGGGCCCAGACCCTGTGATAGGAGTTTGCCTGTTGCATCCAGACGAGGAGGCCAGTGAGGCCAGAATGGATGAACCAGGGGGCTGAGTGTAAGGGAGGAGGCCAGAAGGTCACTGAAGGGGAGGCACGAGCCAAAGAGCCACGTGCCTTCAGCCTTTCAGGTCCCTGTGATGACAGTGGCTTTACTTGGAGTGAAACAGGAGGGCTTGGAGCAGTGGAGGGATGTGCTCTGACTTGATCAAGGATCACCCAGCTGGTGAGAAGAACTGGGCCCATGGCAGGTGTATCAACTGGAGACCATCTGGGTTCTACTGCAGTAATAATCCACGGGAGAGGTGATGGTGGCTCTTAGACCAGGATGGTGGCGATGCTGGTGACAGAATATGCTGCTGGGATACAGGTGAAGGGAAGGGAAGGACCAAGGACATTGCAAGCATTTTTGCTTGAGAAATGGGCAGAGTTGAATTTTCCAGTTCATTACTCAGCCCCCCACCCTGGAGAGAGAGCCTTGCACCAATTCTGGGCCAGGGCCCGAGGCTCCCCCACACCCAGAGGCCCCTACTTGATAGTTGCAGTTGTTCTGCTCACGAGAAGCAATAAATTTAGGGTTGGGGTTAAGGGAAACAGTGCTGCAGAAGGTCACCGTATATCTAGACTCCCTCCTTCCTTACAGCTCTCCCATACTTCCCATTCCATACTTATTTCCTATGTGCTACATTTCTTCCTTTTTTTTTTTTTTGTATTTTTCTGAAGTCAGAAACAGGGAGGCAGTCAGACAGACTCCTGTATGTGCCCGACCGGGATCCACCCGGCATGCCCACGAGGGGGCGATGCTCTGTTGCAACTGGAGCCATTCTAGCACCTGAGGCGGAGGCCATGGAGCCATCCTCAGCACCCGGGCCAACTTTGCTCCAATGGAGCCCTGGCTGCAGAAGGGGAAGAGAGAGATAGAGAGGAAGGAAAGGGGAAAGGGTGGAGAAGCACCAACCAGGAATCGAACCCAGGACATCCACACACCAGGCCAATACTCTACCACTGATCCAACTGGCCAGGGCCCCATGCTGCACTTCTTAAAGAATAATTCTGTTATATCCTGGGCTTTCCTTCTTCCTCTGACTTCCACTGTATCAGCTGAGAGTGATAGAGAACGCCAGTAACCTCAATCTTGGGGTATATCTTCTCCCTATGACCAGAAGTTGACAGGTGGGCTTTGCTCTCACTTCCATGGCTCAAAGTGTCAGGGCGGGAGGCTCTGCGATTCTCCCCAACCGTCAGGCTGTTGTTATTCCAGGTGGAGAGAATGAAGGAGTGACCAAGGCTGACCAACTGACACTAGCTCTCATTGAAGAACTGTGGTGGTTTCTGCTTGACAGCTGCTAGCCCTCCTCTCTGTCTCAGTGGGAGGGTAGTCAGTGGAGTTTTGCTACTTGGGTACATCGGTACCCTTGACAAGGTCAGCGTTGCAGATCTCAGGAGGATGGGGATAGGGAGGGAGGCAGCTTGTCTCCTCTGGCAGTCACAGGAGGGAAGGAAGATTGGATGTTTTTCAGAATTGCACTTTTTTTTAGAACTGTACTTTGTGGGAAGCCTTATTTGTATCACAAGAGCGCAGGCTCTCACAGTCACTTACCATTGAAATACAATTATGCTGCCTGCGGGGACGCTGGGCTCCTCCCGGGAAAAGTCATCACCTTGCATCTGAAGCGATTCACTTTATTCCCACTACACATACGTATTTTTATTTGCCGAACCATTTCAGAGTACATTACAGACTTGATGACAATGTACTCCTTGCTGTTGCAGGATCAGGGCATGCTCCTAGGGGGTCAGGATGCCGATTTAACATCTCACAAAAATAACAGTGATTTCCTGATGTCTTTTATTTTAAATTAATTTTGTGTGTGACAGAGAGACAGAGAGAGGAACAGATACGGACAGACAGGCAGGAAGGGAGCTGATATGGTGCAAATATTTGTATCCCTATCCACCTTTTGCCTAATGGTTTTAGCCTCCTTTGATAATCCTTGCCTCTGTTACATTATTAGGGATTTCTTTATTTTTTCTTTTTTTTTAAGCGAGTGAGTGAGAGAGAGACAGACAGGAAGGGAGAAAGGTGAGAAGCGTCAACTCATAGTTGTGGCACCTTAGTTCATTGATTGCTTTCCATATATGTGCCTTGACCAGGAGGCTACAGCAGACTGAGTGATCCCTTGCTCAAGCCAGCAATTTCGGGTTCATGCCAGTGACCATGGGGTCATGTCTGTGATTCCATGCTCAAGATGGTGAGCCCACGTTCAAGCAGGCAACCTTGGAGTTTCGAACCTGGGTCCTCAGCATCCCAGGCCAACACTCTATTCACTATGCCACCACCTGGTCTGGCTTAGGGACTTCAGAATGGTGATGTCACTCAAATATTCCTCCTCTGTTTGTACTCTGGTGATCGTCTGTGAAGAAGAGCTTCCCTTTATCGCTGGCTGTTGTCTGGTCATCCTGACCTATGGTTGTCATGGAGGAGGAGCGTGGCTACCCTGACCTACGGTTGTCATGGAGGAGGCTGGCTACCCTAACCTACGGTTGTCATGGAGGAGGCTGGCTACCCTGGCCTACGGTTGTCATGGAGGAGGCTGACTACCCTGGCCTACGGTTGTCATGGAGGAGGGTGGCTACCCTAACATAAGGTTGTCATGGAGGAGGCTGGCTACCCTGGCCTATGGTTGTCATGGAGGAGGCTGGCTACCTTGACTTACGGTTGTCATGGAGGAGGAGACTGGCTACCCTGACCTACGGTTGTCATGGAGGAGGCTGGCTACCCTGACCTACGGTTGTCATGGAGGAGGAGGCTGGCTACCCTGGCCTACGGTTGTCATGGAGGAGGAGGGTGGCTACCCTGACCTACGGTTGTCATGGAGGAGGCTGGCTACCCTGGCCTACGGTTGTCATGGAGGAGGCTGACTACCCTGGCCTACGGTTGTCATGGAGGAGGCTGGCTACCCTGGCCTACGGTTGTCATGGAGGAGGCTGGCTACCCTGGCCTACGGTTGTCATGGAGGAGGGTGGCTACCCTAACATAAGGTTGTCATGGAGGAGGCTGGCTACCCTGGCCTACGGTTGTCATGGAGGAGGCTGGCTACCTTGACCTACGGTTGTCATGGAGGAGGAGACTGGCTACCCTGACCTACGGTTGTCATGGAGGAGGCTGGCTACCCTGACCTACGGTTGTCATGGAGGAGGAGGCTGGCTACCCTGGCCTACGGTTGTCATGGAGGAGGCTGGCTACCCTGGCCTACGGTTGTCATGGAGGAGGAGGGTGGCTACCCTGGCCTACGGTTGTCATGGAGGAGGCTGGCTACCCTGGCCTACGGTTGTCATGGAGGAGGAGGCTGGCTACCCTGACCTACGGTTGTCATGGAGGAGGACACATGCCTTGTTCTTTCTCTTTAATGATTTTACTAAGCTGTTATCCTCGAAGGATGGCAAGTGAGGTGTTTCTTTCATTTTTAATGAGAAGTTTCTTCTTTCTGAGGATCGTTACGGCCGTGAACATGAACTGACATGCCTCAGCCAGTTCTGCTCCTGTTCTTCCTTCTCCAGTTGATCTACCTCTGGCCCGTGGAGCGCTTCCTAAAAGAATGCGAGTGCTGGGAGACACCTGAGAAGCCCATAACCCAGGTCCCCGAGCTTTATCAAGGAGGACGCTGAGGTTCGGCAGTGTGTGGCTTCCTGGCACATCACACAGCTAAATGAACGACCGACAAGGACTGGGGTTCAGATCTCTTGAAGCCTCAGCTAGTGTGTACCCAGCATGGACCCTTCTTCTAAGGGGGTGAGCCTATGGTGTCTTGCTTTCATCTTACTAATTATGTTAAGCAGAGGGACAGAAAGCGGTCCACATGTTTGCAATCATCCATTGTTTTGTCTGTTTATTCAAAGTTATTGTCTAGCCGGGTGGGTGGCAAGATTGAACGGATTAATTAACTGCTTTGTCCAGAAGCACCATGGTAGGCAGGGCACCGGGCGGCTCTGCGAGGTGAGTTGGACGTGGACAGTTTGCAGGAAGCGACATCGGACCTCCAACAACAGACACGCCAAGGACAGGTCGGGCGGGGGTGACTGGGAGGGTATGCCCAGTAGGGCCGTTTTCCTATTCCTCTGGAATGCCGCCAGAGAGCCACGGATGTTTGAGAGAAGCCCGTGAGGCGAGGGAGTATATGAAGTCCCTGCCGGGAGCGATCTTGCGGTGTGAGAGCCCAGACCGGAGGCTGTGGCGATCCCACTGGCACACGGGAACTGCCGGAAGGTGGGGCGCTGGCGTTTGCCTGCGGGTGGACGGCAGCTTCAGGCGCTCAAACACAAGGAATCATATAACCATTTTTCACTTCTGTAGGTTGAAAATGGTCAAGTATTGGCAATTTCATATGGTGCAACGGAAAGGAAAATTACATACATATATATGTGATTATATATATGGTGTGCGTCCCAAATCTTTCCTTCATCGGTGTAGGAGAAGCAGCTGTGTGAGGGCTTGTTCGCTGGCACTTTGCGTGATTAGTGCGTGGCCATGTGCGTGGAGCCTACCCAAGGCTACAGGGCGTACCCTCAGCATGGATCCCTTGTCTGTAAGGGGCGGTGTTCCTGGTCATCTGCCCGCCCGCCGCTGTGAGGAGCGGTGTACCCCTGCCTGTGGGCTCGTCCGCTGTTTCAGAGACTCTTAATAAATGGGGATGATACACCATGTTCCGGCTCCACAGCGTCTCTGCTGTCTGCTGGAATCCACGGGACCTGCCTGGCCTTGGCCATCGGCATCACAGTCGGTGTGTTACCCAAGTGCGCTTGGAGCCCGCTACAGGGCGGAGACTTCATCTCCTAGAACTGCCACCAGAGGAAGGTAGGGAGCAGAGCGGTGGACGCGGTAAAAGCATGACTGAGGAAGTGTTGCCTGTATGGTGGAAACCACAGCACACGGAGAGGTGGAGGAGGGGCGGGGCCGGGCGCTGGGGTTCTTAGGGAATCCTCGGGGTGCGAGTGGGTCTGGGGAGCGTAGACCTTCCTTTGAAGAAGCCAAAGGTAAATCGTGTTAATTACCTGCAGGGTTTCTGACCGCCACAGCCCTGCACAGTTACGAGCCTGCCATCCAGGTTCTTGTAATCTGGCAGCCACAGGAAACTCCAGTTGATCTGACCCCCTTGTTCCGGCGCACTCCCCAGCGGGCTCCGAAGGCCGCCTCTTCTGAGGCGCGCTGAACACTCTTACAGGTCTGCCTCCGCGGGGAACTGGTTTTCTGTCACTGTTTCAGACGGTGGTGACAACCTGCTGGTGAGTTGTGAAATCAAATTCCTGGTTGGAAACTTGTCTTTTAACGAAAGCAATTAAAACAGACTGGACTGTGGGAGTGAGTGCATTGTGCGGAGGAAGGCCAGGAGTGTCTCAAATTTCTGCTTTAGTTCTGCGTGTGTGCCTTTCTCTGTGTGTACGAGGACGAATGCTCAGCGGAGATGCAAAGTGTCTCTCTCGGGGTCGGGGGAAAACGGCAAGCCATCTCTCTCCTAGTGTGGGTATGCGACGGAGTGGTCGTCCGCCGTCACTAATGAGGCTCCAGAGTCAGAGTTCTGAGTCTTTTATTTTGAAGATTCAAAGCATTGAGTCCTGGAAGGCACTTAGGTGGGTTTTCTTCCTCTTGAGTCCTTTACGGAATTGATCGAGTCATTGTGTTTCTTCCAAATTCATCCTGACTCTCCCGGGCAGATGGGGTGCATTGGCATCAGCATCTGCAGTGGGAGATGAAGGCGGGCAGATGGGGTGTGTTGGCATCAGCATCTGCAGTGGGTGATGAAGGCGGGCAGGTGGGGGCGTTGGCATCAGCGTCTGCAGTGGGAGATGAAGGCGGGCAGATGGGGGCATCGGCATCCGCGTCTGCAGTGGGAGATGAAGGCTGAACACGACCATGTGACCAAAGGGAGGGCACGCGTTACCACCACATCCTCCTGTTTACTGCCGACAGTACCGAGAGTTGGTCTGTCTTCTAGATTGGCTTTATCATCCGTCCGTCTCCTCTTACAGTCCAGCGGTCAGTGTGCTGATTGACTGCTGTGCACAGGCCACCGGCCGGGGTGATGACGATACATCGTCAGTGAGGCTGTGCGGTGATCTGTCCGCGTTGGGATGGGTGGCATGGGGCAGGGGACAGTGACTGTGTTGAGAAGGAACTGCTGGTTCCCTGTCCTCTCTCTGATCTTGGCCAAGTGACTGACCTTTGTCAGCCCAGTGATTTAAACTCTTGGAGTCCCAGTGGCCTTTACTGTTGCATGGGGACACTCTCACATGGGATTATTTGGCGTGTGGCACATTGTGGTTCTGTGCATATTCATTTCCCGTCCTCCTTTTTTGTTTCTTGTACTGACATTCTTAACTGCCATTCGATACCGGTGAGGTCCCCTGTTGGGGTGACTATGATTCCCTTCTATAGAAGCCTCTTTGGGTCTGTGGTGTCAGTCTGCCTGAGGATTGGTCCCAAGTGTCCAGGGTCAGCATAGAGTGGCGGCATGCAGGAGTATAGCCACCTCCAGCCTCCCCGACCTCTGCTCCCCGACCTCCACTCCCTGACCTCTGTCCCGATACCTGTGTGCCGCTTCCAGCCTCCCAACCTTTACTCCCCAACCTCCGCTCCCTGACCCCTGCTCCCTGACCTCTGTCCCGATACCTGTGTGCCGCTTCCAGCCTCCCAACCTCTACTCCCCAACCTCCGCTCCCTGACCTCTGCTCCCTGACCTCTGTCCCGATACCTGTGTGCCGCTTCCAGCCTCCCTGACCTCTGCTCCCCGACCTCTGTACGATACCCGTGTGCTGTTATAAAGGGCAGACTCCCTGTGTCTTTGGCGAGCCCATGCTGGGTTGTTAGGGTTAGAGTCCTGGCCTGAGGGATCTGTGCAGCATTTTCTGCCCCCGGGTCTCTGGCTCTGCTGGTACTCACGGCTTCTGGGGGCCCTTTCCTTCATCTGTGAAATGGGGGGTTGGGGTGGTATTAGCTCTTGATTGTCCTCAGGGGCTGCGTGTTCTGCCCAGCATTAAGTAAATCATCTTCCTGGAAGCACGGCTCTGCTGGCTATTGTTCTCTCTAACGGTGTTCATCAGAAGAGTCCCTGGAGGTTCTGGGGGCCCTTCCCTCCCCACCTCCTTGGGAACCCCAGGTTGTACGGAAGGCCAGGCAAGCACAGGGCCGTGTCCTCCCGTGTCCTCCCTGAACACGTGTCCACTCTCCTGTCCCCTCTTTGGACACCTCAGTGAGACAAGGGTCGCTTTCCTGTGGCACCTCGCTTGCAGGTCCCTCTAGGGCCGACTGCAGCCCGTCCTGGTCCTCCAGGGACTGTCACCTGGGAGCGGGTGGGAAGGCCACTCCGCACGCCCCCTCCCAGAGCTGTGACTCAACAAGCCCGGGGTCCCCACGTCTGAGAGTCTCATGCAGGTGGGCCGCAAGCGGGCGCGTGGAGATGGCTGGTTTCCGGCTGCCCCTTGGCTGTTTGGAAGATTGGCAGGAGACTTGAAGCTTTATTTACGAAGTCTTCCTCTGAGAGCGGCAAGCCCGCCCCTTCCTTCTCCACGATGGGGATGAATTTATGATCTTTATGGAAACCAGGTGATGTTCAGCCTGGTGGGCTTGTCTCTCAAGTCAGGCAACCCCACCCCCTACCCCGTGCTTGTCATCTTAGGACCCCTTGCCAGGGCGGCCACGCAGAGCCCCGTTGGAATTTGAATGCTACGTTTACGTCGTTTAACCCTTTGATCCCGTAGTTTGGATTCCAGATCTTAGGCTGAAAACAGATTACATTGGATTTTAAAGATGTAAATGCTTTTTTTTTTTAATGTATTGGACACATTAGTTAATATTTTAAATGTGTCTCAATCATGGGGCCTTGATTTAGAGGAAAAGAAAAATATTTTCCAGGAGAGAAAGAATAGTTTATTTCAGTAACTTCATGGTTGCACTAATAACGCCTTTTCGATGTGATTGTCCCTGTGCAGGGCGAGAAGTTTGGACCGTTTGCCGGAGAGAAGAGGATGCCAGAGGACTTGGATGAAAACATGGATTACAGGTTGATGTGGGAGGTGAGGACGAGCTGGCTCTTTTCCACGTGTGAAGCGTGTTCCTCTGTGTGCGGTTTAATGCATTGAGCGGGCGCGTCGATACGTGTCGGGTCGACGCAGATGGTGGCAGCAGTGTCGTGGTTCAGCTTCAAGGAACCCGAAAAGACCAGCCTTAGAAGGAAAATACTGTTGTTGGACTGTCTCACTAGACAGTTCGAGAGCTCTGAATGGAAAAGAAGTTCTCCACCGCGCATAGAGTGCTTGGATTGCACAAGAAGCCCGTTCTCGTTCGGAATCGGGACGTGCTCTCTGTACGCGAAATTGCGCTTGTCCCTTGTTTTCTGGTGGTAGCTCTGGTGGCGTGGAAACAGTTCTGAGCTCCTTGTTGGACTGAAACCTCCCACCTTCACCTGCACGGTCCTTGGTGGTGATACAGTGATACCATGTATCTGTGTCCATGCAAGGGCCTCAGGGAGGAAAAGAGAACAGGATTCAAATGTTGTTTTGCACCCACCAGATGCTTTTTCTTACCCTCCAGAAGATGTGGGTGTCTCCCAGGCCCAGAGGGACACGTTTGGGACACACGGGGTGCCCCAAGATCAGTCTGCTTTCCCTGCCCAAGCCCCATTTCATGGCATTTTATAAGTTTTACACTTTCTGAATTTTCTAAGTCTTTCCCCTGGAGCAGGGGTCCCCAAACTTTTTACACAGGGGGCCAGTTCACTGTCCCTCAGACCGTTGGAGGGCCGGACTATAAAACAAGCTAGGAACAAATCCCTATGCACACTGCACTGTCTTATTTTAAAGTATAAAAACAAAACGGGAACACCTGACCTGTGGTGGCACAGTGGATAAAGCGTCGACCTGGGAACACTGAGGTCGCCAGTTCAAAACCCTGCACTGGTCTGGTCAAGGCACATATGGGAGTTGATGCTTCTAGCTCCTCCCCCCTTTCTCTTTCTCTCTCTCTCTCTCTCACTCTGTGTCTCCTCTCTAAAATAAAAAAATTAAAAAAAACAAAAACAAAACGGGAACAAATACAATATTTAAAATAAAGAACAAGTAAATTTAAATCAACAAACTGACCAGTATTTCAATGGGAACTATGGGTGCGGATGCATCCTGTGCTCCTCTCACTGACCATCAATGAAAGAGGTGCCCCTTCTGGAAGTGCGGCGGGGCCAGATAAATGGCCTCAGGGGGCCGCATGCGGCCAGCGGACCGTAGTTTGGGGACTCCTGCCCTGAAGGATTGATGAGGAAAACTGCTATGTCTTGCAGCTGAGGCACGTTGCAGAATGCAGAACAAGGCGTCAGAGTTGTGTTTATTTTTCCCAGCAGAAAAGATTTCTGTGCCTCCTGCTAAATGGCGTGTTTTCACAACTATAAATCCCAAAGTATACGGTTACAAGATTTGCCTGTGTTTTTTTGCGAGAATTGTTCACCTCTATTATAGCAAATTGTTACTTCATCATAAATGTATACACCCTGGTGAGCTGGGACCCCTATGTCATTGGGCTGTAAACGTAAGGATTATTTGGGGAAATTTCCTTCCCAAGCCCCATTCTCTACCTCACGTGCACACCGGGGTGGCTCTTCATTAAGAAGTTCCCTCTTCTCGCTTCCGACCAAGGGAGAACAGGTAGGAGCCAGGTGAAGACTGAGATATCTTCCTTGTGAATAAGCATGCCCGGACCCTGCAGTTCATGGCTTGAGACAGGCCGCCTGGGTTGCAGAGTGTGACTCGGCTTGAAGGCAGAGTGTGGACTTGATACTCTGCTTCTTTAATCGTGACCCTTCAGCCACACGAGGCCAAGTGTTGGGCCTGCAAGGTCGATTCTGAATGCATCTGCCCATCCACTGCATGGACCCGTGCGGCCTAAGTCACGTGGGGGACGCCAGCGGGCCTGGCCGGGCTGGTCTCGGGAGCTGGCTGAGAAGGTGCACTGGAGCGGTGGGAGGGAGCCCGGCAGAGAGAACCGGGACTGTCAGGGTCTCAGCTGTCGCGGACGGGAAGGCACCCAGAGAGCATTTCCTCTCCTCTGTCACAGAGGAAAGCGAGGACAGCTGGGAAGGGGAGGGAGAGGTCTCTTGACTGAGAACATGTACCTGGAGAATCCAGGTTCCTTTTCTCACCCTGAGAAAAAGAGGCGGATGTTTGGAAATCTTCCCAAAGCAGAACCAGGCCCGGTGAGCGAGGCCTGGCAGCGTGCTCCAGAGGGTCAGCAAGTGACCCAAAAAAGGGCCACAAGTTACCAGGCAGCTCTGAAGTGGACGGATGAGACTGTCAGACACCAAGACTCCTTGTAAAGGAGTCTGACTCAACACTGTGGTGCTGACGCAGGGGTAGACACATGATATTGTCTTTTGTGAAGATGGTGTTAACAGCATGGTGGGGAGAGGGTGGCGCTTACAATAAGAGTGTTGGGTAAAAATGATATCTTTGTGGCAAAAAATGATTCTGACCCCTAACGCACATCGTATATAAAAATCAATTTCGTATCCTTGTAAATGTAAACACGCCAGGTAAAAACAATAAAGCTTTAGAAGAAAATGTAGACAGATGCCTTCATGATCTTAGGGTATGTGGAGGTTTCTTAAATAGTAAGGAATAAACATGGTAGCCTGACCAGGTTGGTGGCACAGTGGATAGAGTGTCAACCTGGGACACAGAGGACCCTGGTCCGAAATACCCTGGTTGCGGCTTGGGCAAGGGCTCATCAGCTTGAGCACGGGGTCTCCAGCTTGAGTGGGGGATCATAGACATGACCCCATAGTCACTGTTTTGACCCCAAAGGTTGCTGGCTTGAGACCAAGGTCACTGGCTTTACTGTAGCCCCCTGGTCAAAGCACATATGAGAAAGCAATCAATGAACAACTAAGGAGTTGCAGCAAATAATTGATGCTTCTCATCTCTCTCCCTTCCTGTCTGTCTGCTTCTCTCTCTCTCTCTCAAAATAAATAAATAAACACTGTGAAGGGAAAAATGTTTACTCGGAAACCGGTAAAATTAAGAACTGTTCATTGGAAGAGACCGTGAAGGGCATGAAGAATTGGGTAACGGAGGGTGAGAAGATCTCTCGAACGCGTCTGTCTGCAGCAGGATCTGTGTCCAGAACATAGGAAGAATGACAGATTGATTTCACAATAGAAAAGTGGGTGAAACACTTGAACAGGCATTTCCCAGAAGGAGATATCCAAGCGGCCAGTGAACCTGCCGGCACCGGAGACAGGGAATAGGCAGACAGACCAGCAGCAGACATCCGTCCAGGACCTGGGTGATCTCTGCTTGCCTCTGGGTGAGGAGTGCCCTGGCTCCGCTGGGTCTGCTGGGTCAGACTGGGCAGGGCCGAGGGAGGCGGGAATCCTCAGGGGTGCTGGGTAGGAAGGAGTCTGTTCCATGACTGAGGAGGGATTTGACAGGGGCTGGATTGGGGGCCTCTGGTGTGCAGTCGGTGAGGAGTGGCCGGCTTCTGGTAGTGAGTGGTGAGAGATTACACCCCCCGTGGGCCTTGCTGATGGGGCTGCATGTGGAAAGAGGGAAGTCCGGAATGACTTGGAAATGTTTGGCCTGTGCCACGTGGGTGGAAGGTGGTGACACACGTGAGACAGGGCTGTTGGGAGGGTGAGTGGTGGGGTGGGAGCATGGGGTGGGCTACTACTGCACTGTGGACTGTTACAGTCAGGGCATTAGCAGACTGATCTTGAGTGCCCGGGGTCTGGAACATCAATATACTTGGATAAAAGTAGAGCTGATGTATAGTCAATATTTAACAAGGCATTAATATTCAGTAAGCATATGGAATAAATGTATGTTATTTTTTACAACTGGCCTTCTTAGTTAGGGAATGTAGAAGTTAGAGGTTAGAAGGAGAAACGCTGTCGCTTCCCTGGTATTTTACCGCTGTGGGTTTTCCTGCTCAACAGAGATGTTCTTGGTCATGGAGATGGTGATTTACTGAGCTGTGATTTGCAGAGACGCCACTTGGGTGGATATTAAAGGGGACATGTTGTTTAGATGTTTCTCTCTCTCTTTGCTCTTATTTTGTGATTACAGCTGTTCTGCTCTTGGGGAACTTGATTCAGCACCAGGTTTCCAATGTGTTTTAGTTTTTGGAAAAAGATGTTTTCAATTGTTTAAAAACTTTTATTTTCCTTGATTGTTTATAGAAGCCTTTTTTTTTTTTAGGTGTTTGGAACCAAGAATTGTCTTCACCAAATGTTTTTCTTTTGCAGACAATAACATTTTGTTTCAGGTTCCAAATGGAACCACTTAAGGGTAGATACCAGTGGACAAATACCACCCAGGAAGCCCAGTGGAATGCTGGGAATCCCAAGACACATGTCATGGTCCCCTTGACTAGTGCCATGGACACTAGCCCTCTCGTTGGGGATGAAGCAAAGCACCAGAATGTCCTGTGTCTTTGGGAAGTTCCGTGTCAGTGTTTTATGTTCTATTTTTCTATCAAGTGAGAGGCAGGCAGGTGGAGAGACGGACTCCTGCATGCACCCTGACTGGGATCTATCCAGCAACCCCCATCCGGGGCTGCTGCTCTGTTGCTTGGTTACTGGACTATTTTAGTGCCTGAGGAGAGGCCATGGAGTCATCCTCAGTGCCTGGGGCCAACTTGCTCATTTGAGCCTTGGCTGCGGGAGGGGAAGAGAGAAAGAGAGAGAGGGAGAGAAGGGGGAGGAGGACGGGTGAACAAGCAGATGTACCCTGCGTGGGAATCAAACCCTGGACTTCCACGTGCTGATCCAACCAGCCAGGGCCTGCGATGGTTTTATGGTTGTCTTGTTTTTGCTTTTCACAAGCAGCTTCCTACCTGAATACGTTAGCCAACTGCCGGCCACTCAACCAAACCTGATGTCTGATTAGAAGAGTCCTGGGAATCCAGGCCAAGGAGCTTGGTTGGAAAAAAACCCAGCAGGAAACACAACAATATCTGCATTGTTGTTGGTGCACTTTCACCGTATTTGTGGCCTTGTCACAACTTACAGTGCTGTAGGAATTTTATAATAGATGCATCTGGCTCCAAAAAAACAAAATCACAAAACCCAGCAACTTCATCTCATGTAAACGAAGAGACATACGTCAAGTCAGAGGAAATTCAGTCGTGTAGCAGGCTTCCGGGATGGTTGATTAATTAGCCGGGTGATGCCACCCACGTTCTTTCCACCCCTGTGCTTGCCTTGGTAGTGGCTTCATCCTCAAGCTGGTGCCAGGTGGCAGGCAGGGCTCAGACAGGTTGTGTCCATCCGGGGAGGACACCTTGTCAAGAGCCAGGTCCTTTGTTGCGTTTCTCATACCGGGTGGAACAAAAGGAGGTTCACAGCTGTTCCTGTGGAAAACCACGCAACAACCAATAAACAGTAACCCAAGAATGAACTCCGTGTTTCACCTACTCCCGACGGTACACCCACGTTTACCCCCCTCCCACTTGTTTCACTGGGTTGTTCTGCCCTGTGGTCACCCTGGAACTGGCCGGCGGGGAGGGCAGCGTTAGGGGAGCATGGACACGGGAACGCGTTCTGTTCTTTGAGGAAGGAGGATGGCTGTCCAATCCTAGGCACCGTTCCCCACGGATGGACACGCTGGTTATTCGGTTAACAACCACTGGGACTTGAATGCTTCATCCTGACGATGATGTGTTAGGGGCCGGGTCTCTCTCGATTGAGAGGCAGTGGCCAGCGGGGAAGGCCGAGCTTCCCATCCAGAAAGAGTCCCACGTTGGCCTCTCATCTTTCCCGAGTTCTCCAGGGTTCGATGGGGGGGGGGGTCGTGGAAAGCATGCAGACTGGAAGGCCATTCAGTTCTTAGAGCCAAGAACGGTCCCCCTGGAGGCTCCTCCTAGACGGGGGGGGGGGGGGCGGGGGGGCAAGCGCATCACGTCACGCGGAAGTGTGAGGGAAGGCAGGGGACGGGTGGACCAAGGGAGGAGCATGCCAGCCAGCCCGGGGGGTGGGGGCGGGAGTTCAGGACGCTCCTTTTTTTGTGACAGAAGTCACGTAGGATGATGTGGTGTCAACCAGGAGAGCGCCGAACGGGAAGTTGTAGTCCCCTGTGGTCTTTCCTGTGAGCCCACGCTAGCGGGTCATTTCGTGCGTGTGCGTTTCCGTGTGTCTTGAAGACCAGCAGGGACTGTGTGGGTTTTGATGTTTATCTCTTACAGCCTGAGCAGTGATGGTATTGCTTCTCTGATCGGTGATTATTGAGCGAGGCTTCTGTTCACCAACGTTACGCATGCTGGCGGCCAGTGTGACCTTTCTGTGGCCGCTTCATTGCAATGGCATTCACGTACCGTAAAACCCGCCCTTTACAGTGGACGAGCCATTAGGTTTCAGCCTGCTCATAGAAGGTGAACATCATCACCACTCAATTTAGACTATTTTTCATCATTCAACATAGAAACCCAGCACCTACGGGCAATCGCAGTTGAATGTTTTGTGTAAATATCACCTCTCTTACAGAATATCTCACGTAAAATTGCATTATCAAGAGCCATGCTTCCGTCAGTGACCTTCAAACACAGAATTCCGGTCTTTTCCTTTGCAGACTGACTTTGGCCCCAGGCTTCCTACGTGGCCAGTTTTCTGATGGAGACTCGGGGGACACTGCGCTCACCTGACCTGGCCCTCGGAGGACTGAGGGTGTCAGGTCGGGGCTGCCCTGCGGGGGTCTGCTGTGCGTGACTGGCTGACAGGTGTTCAGGGAGAACTGCTGTCCCGTGCTCTGATTGCGCCCCAGTGGGCACACTGAGCCTGGTTCCTGAACCCATCTCAGCACAGCGCCCAGGTGCTATCACCGAGCTGCTAGGGTTGGCGTGCAACCCAGAGTCTCCTCCCCATCTTTGTTTGCATCTGCTTTCTGTGTGTGTGTGGTACAGGCCTTGGTTGCCAGGGCCCTGGATATGGGGGAAAGCTAACAGGAGAAGATGCACCATGTGGCTAGGTCACCGGATTTGGCCAGCAGGTCACTTCTGATATTCCTGCCAGCTCACCAGGGAGGTGCAGACCAGCCTCTCCTGACATCTCCGTGGGCTGAGAACCCTGTCCACTGCTGCCCAGTGGAGACGGGAGCCTGTCTGCAGCCTGTAGTGGGGCTTCCTACCTGAGAATTGGGCAGGCGACATGCACCCGGCTCCACAGACCTCCCTGGGATCTGGGGCCATCTCCTCCTCCGGACAGGGACCTGTGATTGCCCCACAGGCCGTGGCTATTGCCTCAGGCCCTTGTGGAAGGACACGGTCCTTCTGTCAGGGCTGGAGGCTCAGGTACCTGAGAGAGACAGAGACGTGCAGCAGGGGACCAGCGTCCTCAGTGTACCCACAGGGATGCCATTCCGGGCGAGGAGAAGACGGTCTCTGTTTTATTTTATTTTATTTATTTTTATTTTTTGGCATTGGCTACCGTTTTCAGAGTAGCACGGAATAGCAGTGGTAGTAATGAGCAATCTTGTTTTATTCCTGATCTTAATGTTGGTGCTCGTGCCGTCCGCCATGAGGATTTAAATTGGCTCTGGTTTTCATATGAAAAGTGCCTTTTGTGCTTTCTGAGTGAGTAAGAGGTTTTATTGGGAGTGCAGTGGGAAGCCAAACTGGCCGTCCAATGCAGTGAATTCAGATGGTGTTTCATTTGTTTTCAATCTCCTCTTCTTATTCTGAAGCAGAAATCCCATTTTCAATTGTACATCATTTAATCTCTATTTCATTTACTGAGTAAAGACAGAAAAACAAAATAACATTTCTCCTCCCCAGCCTCCCACTTCTTCCTCTTTCCTGGGCTGTGTGTGCTGATCTGGGATTAAGTTATTGTAGAATTCACGTTACACTGGGGAACACAATTTTTGTTGCATCCACAAAAACACTTGTTCTAACCTAATTCAAGTGTGCTGATTTCAAATCTAATGTTAGTTTTTCTCTGTAAGCCACAGTTTCTTTGCAATTCAAGATTTTAGGTTTTCATCTTATTGTAAAATTTTCAACATTTAGTTTAACATAATGAAGTAGAATGTCTTCTTGGGCATCATCTTTGTGAAAATATAATAATTTATATAATACAGTAAATACACTGATACACTAAAAGATATGACTGCATCAGAATTTGTCTACAATTTCAAAATAGAACATATTAAAACACTTATTTTAATCATAAAATTTGCGCAAAACTTATTTAAATTCTATTCAGGCAAAAATTTGCATTTGTAGCTCTTACTTTTGTGTACTTGTTGAGGATAATCTTGTTTGATGCTCCAGCAGTAGTCTGCTCATCACTAACAGCTTCAAGATTTTCGGGAAACTTATCAAGGTGACTGTTCAGAAAGTGAATCTTAACGCTCATGTTATATCCAATGTCGCAGAAAGCCACAGCATCCTTTGACCCAGAAGTTCATAGTTTTCTGCTGTTTTGTTGCCAAGAAAGTTCTTTGGAACTGCCATAAAAGACTGCCATGCTGCTTTCTCCTCCTTATTCATCTTCCTGGCAAATTCTTTGTCACATATGAGGGTTCAAATTTGAGGTCCATCGAATGAATACACCTGCTTTTATCTTCTCGAAAGACAAGGCAGGAAAAGCAGAAATAATATTTTGAAAGCATTCACTTTCTCTGTTCAGAGCCTGAAGAAACTGCTTTATTAAGCCAAGTTTGATTTGAAGTGGGGAAAATGATCCTGTCTCGATTAATTACAGGTTCATTCACAATATTTTACATCCCTACTTCCAGAGCTTCACGTTTCGGCCACTCCTTCTGTGTCAAGTGTTTCTCCTGAGCTCGGCTGTCCCACAAACACAGAAAGCAAGGATATTTTGTGAAATCTCTCTGTTGTTCTAGCAGCAAACTTACCATTTTAAGATCCACACAAATGATCCAGTTATGCTCCTCATACTTCAGAAAGTCAAGGACAATTTTTATGTCATTATAATCTTCTTGCAGATGGGTTGAATAACCAGTTGGAACCGCTGCATAAACATTACTGTTGTGTAGGAAAACACATTTCAGACTCTGTTTAGAGCTGTAAAGAAATAGCCGCCATTCTGTTGGACTGTGAGTGGTAACACCTAGCTGGCTGAGAATACTACTGATATCATGACAGTAAACAAAGTGTTTGTCTTCGGAAAAAAGTCCACAAAAATTTGTTCACGCTGCCTGAAACGGGATACTTTAGCTGAACAGTGAAGTACATTCTTTTCTTGAAGCCTGGAGGCTAATAACTCAGCTGCTTTCTTTGATAGGCCAAAACCTCTTGCTAAGTCATCCAATTCGGGTTGGCTAAACTGCTGAGGGGTTAATGACTGCTTGGCATCAGAAGAAGACCCTTCAGATTCTACAACCATTTCCTCATGCATCTTATCAGAATACACTTGATCACCATGTGCACTTTCTTCGTCCTTAGAAGAAATCAAACCATTGAAAACTGGAACCGGGAGTGTCTCAGAGTGTGGGATAGGTCGTATTGCTGAAGGAATATTAGTATATGCGATCAGATGCCGTTTTTTCTTGCCGATGCCCTTTGTATGGATCAGAAAAAAATAACAGTCACTGCTGTGGTCCTTAGGTTCACGCCAAACCATGGGAATACCAAATGGCATTCCTTTGCGTTTTCCTTTTGTCCAGTCATGAAGCATTTCCTCACAATTATGACACACTATATGAGGAGCCCAATTCTTGTCTTGATCATCAAGGAAACTTGAAAATAGGCAATATATGCACATGTCACAAATGATGAAATATTGTGCCTTTGACGTTGAAGTGTGTAACAGCCACATATATAACAGAAGGGGTCAGGACTATTCTTACATTTACGCCTACTTGAAGAAGCCATAATTCAATCTGAAAACAAAATAAGGGTGTTTTTATCAGATAATAACTTTTTACATTTAAGAACAACTATAGTTATGTAAAAGTGATGTTTGTAAAACATTAATTGCCTTGTGGTTATGTTCAATCCAAGAGTTGTTGCCTTTTAACTCCAATTTAAAAACCAATGCATGTCATTAACTGTAACAAAAAGAAATTAAAATTTCATAAAAACTAGAGCATGCACCAAAAAATGGATTTCAGATTTGGAATCAGTGATGCAGACATACATAGAAAATGTTATAAAACCTCATGCAACAGAAAATGAAAATAAATTGTTCCCCAGTGTTATCGATCTTCTGCTTCAATAATATAACCTTTTCCTTGTTAGGATTTCTGACTTCCTGACTTTAGATTATGTGGTCAATGGATTGGGAAAATCTTCATTCGTGGAAGGGACCCCAAAATCTGCATGAACCTTTTTATAAAGTGTGTAATGTTTTTAAAAGGCGTCCTCACTGGAGATGCTTGAGGAGATCAAGGATCTTTTTAAATTAGATCGTGGGTCCAGTCCCAGAAGAGGTGTGTACCTAGGCGCTGAAACCAAGGAGCTGTTGTTCTTGCAGAAGCTTTGTATTCGTTTTTGAGACGTCGTGGAGAATAGAGCAAAGGAAGTCTCCGTCAGGAAAACATTTTCCAGAAATGACTAAGTTCTTCAACTATGAAATTTTTGAGTGAAAGACCAGATATATTGAGAGTAGTTAGGAAAGTGACAGCCCTAGGTAGTCCATAGGATGGAACGGAGAGTGACTTAGACCCGTGAGAGTTTTCAAGCACCGGGAGTCCAGAGACATGACAAGATTTGAGTGGCGCATTTGACAGAGGCTGTCATAGTGACTCTGTGCATAGGATGGTGATAGTGCAGCCAGAAGGGTGAACAGATGGCTGACCCTCTACAGCCAGGGTGCTGCTGGATTTTAATATAAAAGGAGGCTCTGTCTTGGCCCTTCCTGCCCAATATTTTTTTTACCCAAGACTCATGAAAATGAAGTACCTCATCAAACCCAAGGTATGCATGAGCTGAGGTCACAGTGGGGAGGGACAGGTAATATCTTATCCCTTTTTTTATTGTGGTAAAATAAAGAAAGAGATAACAAAATTTACCATCTTCACCTTTTCTTCACAGTTCAGTCGTGTTAAGTACGTTCACATTGTTTTGAAACAGATGGCCAGGAGTTTTTCATCTTGCGGATCTGAAACTGTAACCCACGGACAACTTTTCCTTCCTTAGCTCACCCCAACCCTGGTAACCAGGGTTCTGCTTTCTGTCCCCAGGGGTTTGGCGGCTTTAGGGCTAGACAGGATGTGTCCTTTTGTGACTGTGTGTCTCACTGGGCATGTCGGCGAGGCCCGTGCGTGGTGTAGCGCGGGTCAGGGTTTCCTTCCTGTGTAAAGGCCGAGAATTATCTCAGTGTGTCTAGACCACGTTTTGTTTATCCGTGCATCCGGTAGTGGACATGTGTGTTACTCCCACCTCTCAGTCATTGTAAATAGTGCTGCTGTGAACCTGGGTGTGCCCCTCTGTCTTTGAGGCCCTTCTAGACCCTTATCTAGAAGGGAGATTCCTGAGTGATACTACTATAGATCTATTTTTAATTTCTTGAGGAACCTCCCTACTGTTTTCCCCGGCGGCTGCACCATTTTACGATCCCGCCAACAGGACTCAAGGGTTCGCTAACACTTGCTGGTTTTGTTGTTTTTTGTGTCTTTCTTTGTTTCTTGATAGTAGCCATCCTAATGAGTGTGAGGGATAACATAAGATATGTAGTCAATACTCAAACACTGTTGGTTACTTAGAGTGTCGTTTCTATGACGGAGGTAAGCATGGCTAAGTCTCAAGTCAATTTCAGAGTTCAAGACGGGCGACACCAGACCTGCTATTGGCTCGTACGCAGATGCCTTAAGGGTTTTTACTTGATTTTATGGACAACTTGGTTAGCAATATGACTTTTCAGAAGCTGGGCTGCCGTAAAAGAAGTGGTGTGGAGGTCACAGGAGGGAACAGTGCTGTCTGGCTGACGGGACGGGTCAGGGGGGTTGAGTCAAGTGTGGGGGTTCGCTCTGTGTCTGGGCAGCGCCGGCCTTGCACAGGGAGTACCTATACACAGGGGTCTGGAAACTGCCCTGTCCATCAGCCGGGTGAGGAAACTGGGCTCTTTACCTGAAGAAGAGCAGAAGCAAGGTCCTGTTATTGGCTCTCCTTCCCCTTTATCCTCCCCCTCCTCCCCCACCCGCTTTTAGACTGGACTCGCTGTCCATCTGGTGCCGGGCTTTCGGGCGGAGTCTGGCCGGCTTTTCTGTGCCACGGCCTGCGCATCGGTCACCTGTGCCCCGGCGCTCCCTGGAACCTTAGAGACACAGGTCCCTGCAGGGGTTCCGGGTCTCCCGGGTGTGGCCACGAGGGTTTCTTTTCTCCACGTGGCAGGTGGGCTCCCAGTACACCTTGTTCCGCCCCCACACTTGCCATTTTATTCAGTTTTCTTTCTATTTTTTATTTGTATTTGTGTTTTTTATTTTTGTATCTGTGCCAGTCTCCCGATGCCAGCCATCTGCGGATGCTCCGGCATTATAGCAACACAGGCTGCGTTTGTATGCAGGGTAGTTTACGTTTGTTTGCCAAGACCTTTTGATGTTATTTATGCAGTAAATTAAACGTGAGAGCAGCAGGCAGGCCGAACGTCTCTGAGCAGCTTGGTTTGTTTATGTCAGAGTGGATAGCAGTTGTGTGGTTACTCAGTTTCAGTTTCTTTGGTCTATTTTAGTAACAAATTGTAGTGCTAATTTACGTTTAGTGTATATATATATATATATATATATATATATATATATGTATATGTATATATATAAAAGTGGACTGGTTACTTAGTTTCTTTGGTCTATTTTAGTAACAAATTGTAGTGCTAATTTATGTTTTATATATATATATATATATATATATATATATATATATATATATATATATATATATATATATAAAAGTGGACTTAATGAATCTTTTCTAAAGTTAGGTATGGTATTTTATGTAAGTCCAAAAACACTGGCGTGCTTATGACGGCTCTGTAGACACTGGAACCCTCCAAGCACTGCTGAGAGTCTGCACCACACTCTACCTGAGGAATTCCATGTTCTCATTTTATAGAAAGAAGATTAATGTTCATGGACTTGAATAAGTTCCCTTTAATGATCTGGCCTATAATTTCCTTACTGTATGATAAATGAGTCCTCAGAGAGGACTTTGTTCTTTGAAGAATTTTTAGGACAGCTCCAATAATTAATGTTTCGATGTGCATATTTGTTACTTTTTAACTTTTGTTTAGCGAATCATTTTTTTTCATCTTTCCGTCTCACGGGCCCTAGAGATCAACTGAAATGCATACAAATTCTTTTGTTCTCATTCAAGACGGTAATTTTGTATTTTTCAGTCTCAGACATTTCAGAACCCAAGCGAGGGTGAGTATTGACCCTCTGCCCACGTCCTGCGTGCTGTCTCCAACTTGCGTATTCATGGGTAGATTGCAGGTGACCCGAGAAAGGTACTATATTCTTAGGTACAGACGGCACTGTAGAGCTGAGGGTCCCTGGTTTCAATCCATGGGCTTTAACACCATGCAGAGAGAGAGCAGGCGATGTTCTCCAGCAGGATGCTTTCTCCATAGGACTGTGGGCTGAGCCACACCGTGCTGGCCACCTGTCAGACCCCCAGCACCTGAAGTGTCTCTGTGGCAGGCAGTTGCATGTTCTTTGTGAATTCTATGACCTTGCTCTTTCCCTGGGTACCACTGCGGAGCACCTGTCAGCATTCTCATAAATGTATCTCATCTCCGCAGAGCAAAAGGACTCAAATGGGTCACCTCATCACTCATTTTAACCTCTAGGGTCATAGATACTTACCTGGAAACCTGCAATCCAAAAAGTTCTGAAAATCAAATAAACCAAATTCCTTCCTTCCTTCCTTCCTTCCTTCCTTCCTTCCTTCCTTCCTTCCTTCCTTCCTTCCTTCTTCCCTCCCTCCCTCCCTCCCTCCTTCCTTCTTCCCTCCCTCCCTCCTTCTTTCCTTCCTTCTTTCCTTTCCCTCTTTCCCTCCTTCTTTCCCTCCTTCCCTTCTTCTTTCCCTTCCTCCCTCCTTCACTTCCTTCCTTCCTTTCTTCCTTCTTTCCGTCCCTCCCACCCTCCCTCCCTCCTTCCTCCCCTCCCTCCCTCCATTACTTAGCAAAACCTGACTTGAACTTAAGTGAGGCTGCTTGAAGCCTTTTGTTTTTTTCCTATTTAGCATGCCGGCTCATACAATGTTACAGAACTATGAATATTTGATTATGGCATGGTATTCCAAGTTTTGTTTGTTTGTTTGTTTGTTTTTTTGGTTTTTTTTGAGAGAGAGGAAGGGGGGGAGAGAGACAGGAAGGGAGAAAGATGAGAAGCATCAACTTGTAGTTGCGGTACTTTAGTTGTTTATTGATTGCTTCTCATACGTGCCTTGACCAGGGCGGGAGGGGGGCAAGTGGGAGGTTGCTCCAGCCGAGCCAGTGACCCCTTGCTCAAGCCAGCGACCATGGGATTATGTCAATGATCCCATGCTCAAGCCGGCGATCTAGGCGTTTTGAACCTGGGACCTCAGCATCCCAGGTTAGTGCTCTATCCCCTGCACCACCACTGGTCAGATAGTGTTCTAACCTTTGTAAAAATGTTATGCAAACATGGTATAAGCACCGTATCGCCTTTCTAAAACAAATTATTAGAAAACAAGTTTTCCAAAACAACTGGCTGAGGAATTGTGATATTGTATAGGAACATTTCCAATTCTTGCTTAGGTAAAAGTCCAAGAACTATTGGCCTTTCTGAAGGAGGGAACCGTTAAAGGCAAGTATAATAGGGGAACAATACTGAGTAAAGCAGTAGATTTTAGAGTCTGGAAAGGGCTCTTTGTTCATGAAAGTTCATGTCATGTATGTGCATGAGACAGACATGGTAATACCCACGTGCACACGTTGTTCTGTCTTCCCGGAGTTAGTTGCAAACAACAGGCTAGCATTGCTTCCACTCAGTGATACCTTTGGGCAGTGAGATCACGGGGCCAGGGAGCTGGTCCTTAGAGCGTAACACCAGGGCTTTGACCTGTGCCCAGGACACGTTTGCTCTCTCTCGTGCTAACAGCTGCCACTGAAGTACAGTGTCTCTGCACAGGGAAGGTGTTTTTGTCACTCACTTTGTAATGTTAGATGACTTATCTTAAAGGTAGTTTGTTGCAAAATTAAAAAAATCTCTTGGGGAAAGCCCACTTTTAAAAACTCAAAACCAATGTCACCTAACACCTTTTGAGTATCAGTTTCCCCAAATTCTTTCCCCCGTTGTGCTCTACGTCTGTATCTTTAATGGCTTATTGTGCCTTTATGAGGTACGAATGTCACAGAAAAATATTTATAGCCAATCGTTTCCTTATGTGTTAAATTCTTGATGTAAGTTTGATATCTCTATACACACCAGTGAAAAATGTACTCAGGCAGCTCTATAATAAATATTAAAAAAAACAATTTAAGATTTGCAGGAAACAGATGAAATGGGAAATGTAGAAACAAATATATATATGCATACATGTATGTGTGTGTGTGTGTGTGTGTGTGTGTGTGTGTGTGTGTGTATATATGTGTGTGTGTTTAGTTTTATAAGGGGAAGTGATGATAAAGACTTAGAGTTAAATTTAGAAGGACCATGTAGCAGATCTCTTTCTTATTCCATTTCCTCCACTTCATTTAATATAAAACTAAATTCCTTAATTAAATATATATTTATATTCTATTTAAAGACTTTAGCATTTTTTTTTACACAGCATTATGTAAGTTTAAAGCCACCGTTTATCGTCTCAGCTAAAGTAAGAGAAGCAAGAACGCGAGGGCCTGTACGGGGCCTGCAGCCCCGAGGGCCTGGCATTGGTCATTACTCTGATGGGCTCAGAGGCAGGCCCCGCTCAGCCTTCCCCGTTAATCCTAGGCAGAGACGCGGACAAGGCACCCAGCATCCTGACGTGTAGAACGACGAGACCAGTGAGAATACTGTTTTAAGCTGTCCTGTTTGTGGTCATTGCTGTGCAGCAGTCCCCTGCTAAGGTTGGTTTTGGTATCAGGAGCACCTGTTGTTACCTGTGACAGGTGACCCCAGATACTTCAGTGGCTTAGAGCAATACCCTTCTTGTATTTTATCTTGTAGTTCTGTCGGTGGGACATCTGGGTAGGCTCTCTGGTTCAAGGGTCTTCAAGGCCATATCCCGATATTGGCCGGTCTGGGTTCTCGTCTGAGGGCTTGAGGATCAATCAGCTTGTTTCCAAGCACCTGTGGATGGTTGGTTGAAATTCAGCTCCTTGAGATTACAGGACTGAGGTCCTTGTTCTACTGATTGACTATGGAGGCAAAATGCAGGGAAGAGAAACAGCTAAATAAGCTATTCGATGAGCTAGCTGCGAATTCCATCAAGAGACAGTAGCTATCAAAATGAAAACTTAGCCCTGGCCGGTTGGCTCAGTGGTAGAGTGTTGGCCTGGTGTGTTGATGTCCCGGGTTCGATTCCCAGCCAGGGCACACAGGAGAAGCACCCATCTGCTTCTCCACTCTTCTCCCTCTCCTTTCTCTCTGTCTCTCTCTTCCCCTCCCGCAGCCAAGGCTCCATTGGAGCAGAGTTGGCCTGGGCACTGAGGACGGCTCCATGGCCTCTGCTTCAGGTGCTAGAATGGCTCCAGTTGCAACGGAGTGACGCCCCAGATGGGCAGAGCATCGCCCCCTGGTGGCATGCCGGGTGGATCCCGATCGGGTGCATGCGGCAGTCTGTCTCTCTGCCTCCCCGCTACTCACTTCAGAAAAGTACAAAAATGCAAACTGTGTCAACTGTAGAACAAACCCCTGGGTATGATCTGCTGATGAAATTGATACAGGGTACAGGCCGTGGGTCGGGATTACTAGCTGGTACTGGGTCGGGGTCAGGGTGGACGGATGAGGCTGACATGCTGCTGTGATGTGTGCTAAGCACCGGAGCAAGAAGGGTTTTAGATGGAACCCTTTGAAACGTCAACAGGAACAGGAGGCGTGACCTTGGCTTAGAAAGGATGGATCACAGTCGTTTCCTAGTGATAAGCCGCGGTTTCAGTCTGCCCACGCGGCCTGTCAGAACCCATGGCTGGAGCAAAACTCTGTTCTCTCCCGTGCTCCGGAAGAAGCCCTGACGTCTGGTTAACTCGAGGCACGAAGTGAAGGCATCTGGCCCTCGTTAGAAACAGCGGCAGGAGGAAGACCTGCCATGTGAAGAAGAAAACTGTGACGTTTTATGCTCTGAACACATCCACACTTTAAGTTGTAGCACGACTACCTTCCTTGAAAAGCGCTGTCGAAAGAGGCAGGAGCGAAAGCATGTTCTCTTTAAGACGTGAGCCGCAGTCCCTAACATTCTGTGACTTCTCGTGCAGGACGCTCGCTGTGGCTTTCTTCTGGGGAAACCGAGTGTGTTTCGCTGCCGTTCCGTCTTCCATTGAGCTGTTCTGGTTACATGTAGCACTGGCCCGCGGACAGACCTGTCTGATTGGCTCTGTCCTGGGCTCTGTGATGGGTTGCAGGCAGTGTGTGGAAAATGTCCCGGGCAGTCAGAACCACTGCAGGGCAACCATAAAGTCACCCTGCAGACCCTTTTCCTGTGAAAATGAACCGTCCCAATAATACATATGCTTCTCTGTCGATAGTTGACCCAATTCCACGAAGACAAGATGTGAATTGAACAGTCTGTATTGATGACCTATTTGCTGCTGTTTGTTGTTCATTTACCTGTCAGGGTGCTCTCTTCCAGAGCCGAGCCTTTCTGTGACTTCCTCTGTCCCTGGCTGGGCAAGGAGACCAACATCTGCGGTGACATCTTCAATATGACACGTTGTCCGCCAGGAAAGGGACAGAAGGGCCAGGGTAGCACGTCTGCACGCGTGCAAAGCGGCGTGAGCAGCATTGTAACGGAGTGGACGAGGACCTGCCACGTTCTGGGACAGTGAAAACTAACATTTCATACAATGTAGCAAAGTCGCAATGGGAACAAACGGCTGTGTTGAATGAAGCGGGACGGTTTTCATTGTCACCTGAAGTTTCTTTCCCCTTCCTCCTTCTGCTGGCTGCTTTTGTGGACCCGGTGCAGGCCGCCTGTGCACAGCCCACAGGATCGGGATTCGGGTGGTTTTAGTGCAGGAAAAGCATGTTGATCGACTTCATGACAGACCCCAGGCAGGCCGGAGAGCGGGGGGGTGGGGAGGGCGGGGGGGGGGGGAGAATCCTCAGTAGGACGGTGACTGATTTGTTGTGTTTCCATGAAAATTCATCTCTGGGCGATGAATTTTGCTAGGGAACAAATATATCTATATTTCAGCCGCAAAGGTTAGTTAGGTGCTGCTACGTGATACTAAGAGGAATTCTGACTCTTCTTTATCTGTGAGTCTGCAAGAAACGGTCCATTTATCGACTTGGGGTTTCATATCCCATTAACATAGATTAAGTGGAGACTTGCATAGCAGCCATCTGTCTGAAGTTTGTTGATTTGGTGGCTGTGCCATGGGGAAGGCCAGGTTAGAGGGTCCCTGGGTGTCTCATGTAGGTATTCCCAGGGGGAGTAGACCGTGGGCAGGGCAGGAAGGTAGAAGGCCTGTGAATGGATAAGCCACCAGCTTGAAGTGACGTCCACAGAGGGTCTGTGGCCGGGGCATGGCCTGACCTTTTGCCAGTGTCTGATCTCAGCACCCATTACTTCCTCCGTAGCTCTTTCTGTTCCAGGCAGTGACCTTGTTGCTGTTCCGCCGGCAGACCTAACTTGTTTCCAACTCAGGGCCTCATTCTCCCTGCCTGGAATGTAGCTCTGCTCCCTCTGCTCCCTTGCCCTCCGCTGGAGGGCCCCCTTCACTGAGAACTCTTGAACTCTTCCTTGGGTCACCTGCTTGGAGGGGCTGTGCCTGACCACCCCATCTGGCTGGCCGAGCCCATGTCCTCAGGCTCTTGTCCTCAGGCGCTTGCCTGCCCCTGCGGCTGGCGGTGGCGGGCTTCACTCACTGCTTGGGAGCCGGGACCTCAGGCTTCCTTGGCCTTGTTCACTAAGAGAAACCCAGGCCGGAAGCACGTTCCCGGCACCTAGCGGCAACTCAGATGTTTGTCGAATGAATGAACGATTGTCCGAATGTATCAGGAAAGTAGATTTATTGGGCTGGGGCTTCATAGAGTACAGTTTTGGGAATCTGGAATTTGTTTTCCCTACCTCAAGTCTACAAAAGTGAATTTATGGTCTTTTTTTTTTTAATTGACTTTATTGGGGCAGCACTGATTAATAAAACTATATAGGTTTCAGGTGTGCCATTCTATAATACATCATCTGTACACTGTGTTGTGTGTTCACCACCCCAAGTCCAGTCTCCCTCCTTCACCATCTGCTCCCCTTCACCCTCTCCCACTCCCTCACCCCTTCCCTTAGAGTCTTAATCATTGTGTCATCTGGCATTGGAGATCTGGGGAGCTGGTCACTCATTCCTTGTCTCTCTTCTCCTGGATTCCGGTTGCATAGCAACACAACAAGGGCATGGGATAGATGGTGGATGTTCTATTCAGCGGACCACGTGCCCAGTACCTGCAGTGCAGGGGTTTGGGAGAGGTCACATGTGAACAGCTTGGATTCAGGCACGTGCCAGCGGACTCCCCGCTTTCCTGGCAGGCAACCGCTCCCTCCAGCGGAAAGCCACGTGGCTCTGATGAGGAGGACTTATGGCATGAACCAAGCACAGAGAGCCCACCCTCCTTCTCAGCAAGCCACGGGCGACCCACGGAGAGACAAACCCGAACTTGGTGTGGTTGCCCACTCGTTAGAAACGGGGAAGTGATGGCCCCGTGGCCGCGGGTTTCCGCTGGTTCGATCATCACGCCCTTCTCGTAGGGAACGGACTCAGAAAGCAGGCGGAGAGAGACGCTGGAAGGATTGTTCCAGCCCGCCACCCCGCCGTTGGGGGAGCCAGGCAGTCAGTACCACCCTCTTCTGCTGAAAGAAAGAGGGTGGGCTGCAGGTTCAGTTAGCCCCTCAACAGTCGCATTGCGACACATGTAGACAGCTATAGCTGCACCTAAGTGACCCTGACCAGGAGGGAGCTGTCTGCACAGGGTCTTTCTGGGAGTGGAGTGCCGCTGTGAGCCGTCTGGACGTCTGCCCAGTGACACCGCAGGCCCTATCTGAACGTCCGTTCACGGGGAGGCAGGCGTGCGAATCAAGCAGCGGCTCAGCGCCCGTGGATGAGAGAGGTGCACGCTTAGGAAAAACGCCGTGTTCTAGCCTCGATGCCTTTAACGCATGGCGGACACGGACTTGACGACGGGGAGACTCAGGAGCCTTTTCTGTTTCAGGTCCGCGGGAGCAAGGGAGAAGTGCTGCATATCTTGGACGCCACTGACCCGCGACACTCTAACTGGCTGCGCTTCGTCCACGAGGCTCCATCCCAGGAGCAGAAGAACCTGGCTGCCATTCAGGTGAGCGTCTCTGCTTCTCGTTTTCTCCTGTGCCCGGGGCGGGTGCGAACTCATCCGTCACTGTGCCCTGTGCTTTCTCTTGATTTCCTGATGACCTGCTACAAAAGGGGGGAAAAAAAACCCCAAAACGGTAACCCACTCATAGAAGCAGAGAGAGCCCGTCTGGTCGGCTCCTGCAGGAAAGGCAGGGTGCGTGGTAAACTGACACCAGATCACTTACTTTATGGGAATTCCTGGGGGGCTAGGGGGATGGATTACATGGCCTGATACTGTCTTTGGCAGACCACGCGGTCAATCATGTGAATCCATTGTGAATCCATTCCCTGAGTGTCTGCTGATAGTTCTTTTAATCTGACGGGTTACTTGGCTCACAGCACAACATTCTGTGCTATTGTAGGATAAAGGCTTTCTGGAGAGAGTAAACTTGGTTACCTCCCCGCAGCGAGACTTTGAACATCTTAAAAGATAGTGCATTGGTCAGGGCTCTCCAGAGAAACAGAGCCAGGAAGGTCCCTATCTGTCTGTCCATCCATCTGTCTATCTCCCTCTCTACCTCCCTACCCAGAGACAGAGGGAGACACAGATTTATTACAAGGAATTGGCTCATGCCACTAAGAGGGCTGGCAAGATGGAGACCCACAGAGCCGCCGTCCCACTGTGAGGTCAGAGGCTACGGGCAGCTCTAAAACCAGGAAGAGCGACGTCCCACTGCCAAGGTCATCAGGTCAGAGGAACAGACGCTTCAGTTGGAAGGTCATCAGATGGCAGGAGAATTCTCCTTACTCCTCCTTCTGTTCTCTTCAGGCCTTCAACTGATTGGATGTGTCCCACCCACATCATGGAGGGCAGTCTGCTTTACTCTAAGTCTGTCTAGTTAAATGTTAATTTCATTCAGAAATATTCTCACAGAAACATGCAAAATGATGTTTGGATGACTCTCTGGGCACCCGGTGGCCCAGTCAAGTTGATGCACAAAATTAACCCTCCAAGGTGGGAATGATGGTTTTCTAATTCTGTATTCCCGTAGCCTAATACTGTGCTGCATAGAACATTAGGCTCTGGTACAAACTATGAGCTGGACTTACATGACTGCCCCCCCCCAGGAGAAATTAAAGGAAGAGGAGAAAAAATTCAGTTGAGAAGTTTTCAAAGGTTTTCAGAGGGGCTCTGTTAGAACTCATTGAACAGATGATGAAGAGAATAAAGAAGTGTCATCTTCTGCCGAGAAAGGGATCGATCACATGAGGAAACCCAGCTCCTGGGTTTCACGTGGTAGAAGAGAGAAGGGAAAAAAATAAGGGAACTAACATTTCTTTGAGTGTTTACCTTACACAATGTTCTATTGATTCCAGTGGTTCTTAACCTGGGTTCTATGGAACCGTAGGGGTTCGATGAGTCGGTCTCAGGGGTTCGGAGAAGCCTCTGCCGCGGAGGCCAGAATAAAGTAATTCCATAATTTGTTGTGAGTTCATGCACTTTGTTGGTTTTGTTCTTTGAGCAAGGTGATGTTCATGCACGGCTCATTTTGTGCACCAGTAAAAAAACATATACCTATGTCTTGAATTTGGAGAAAAAGAAATCATATTTTATTTATCACTAAAGAAGGGTTCGGTGAATGCACATATGAAACTGGTGGGCTTGGTACCTCAAAAAATGTTAAGAACCACTGATTTATTCATAAAAACGGAGAGCTTAGTATTTACTGAGCCTTGTGCTGATGTCACTCAATTCCAAGTATAAAACCAGACAGTGGCGGGAGGAAAAAAAACATGCATAGTTAGGTTTTGAAAGTAAGTGGTAGACACAGTCATCGAGAGTATCCCATTTCCTGATGTCATTAGCTGTCCACACTCTTTTTCTTTTCAGTACAAGTAAGCATTGGATAACGCATGTGATTAGGACCTCTTCCGTATGGAAAGACGAGAGAGAGCGCTCTTTCCACAGGTTTGGGTTGCATGGGAAATAGGGTCTTTTGGCAGCCAGAGATATTCAGACCACTTCTAAAATTATTTATGACATGCACTGGCCCAATGGATCCAGCCACACATTTAAGCAGGGTATTTTTTTTTAACGTGTAGGCATTCATATTTCTCTTCAAGTATCTTAACATATTTTTTTGTAGTTTCCCAAGAGGCAAACTCATCTCACAAGGTCTCAGTCCTGTCATAATGTGAATTTATGGACCCAGTCCGGTTCTTTGCAAGTGTTTCTGATATGAGTATTGCCCACAGCGCTCTGAAATCTTACTTTGATAACCTGCTGTTCTGTACGTTCCTGAATGGTGGGTTTTCGAGATGATCCTTTTCTGCTTGTGCTTGAATAATGGTGGTCTCACGCTTTCCCCAAGTTCCTTTAGTTAAGGAATATTTTCCCCTCTTCTCCTGTGATTTCTGGCGCATCAGTAGCTCTCTCCGTTACCCCAGACTTTCAGGGTGTTGTGTGCTGAGCGTTGGCTTTTCCTTGGGGAATGCCCAGGATTCCTTGTTCCCTTTGAGCGTTTTGCTTGTCCTGTCCGTGGAGAGGACAGAAAGCCCGTGAGTACGTGTTCCCCTCCGTCTTTCGTTCCCCGCACGCACCTCCCTCTGTGCTCCTTTAACATTTCATGTAACTGCAGCCTCCTGACGGGGTGGGGTGGGGGGTCTCTCCGTCTGCGAGACTCCTCATGGCTTTCATACCTGTGCTGCATCCCGGGTGGGCAACACTCTTCTTCCGCTCTATCAGCCATGTGTCTTTTCCTCGGAGAAAGCAGGAATCTACGGAAGGTGACCCCCGTGGTGTCAGGGCTCCTCCAAAACGTTACGGTCCGACCTCGCGAGGGGTGAGGATGGGGACTCCCAGCAGACCAGAGACTCTGTGGAGCATCACACCAGACACTCCCCTGTTGTTCCGAGGCCCCGTCAGAGTCTGGGGGTACAGAAGTGGGTGGCGGTGCCTTGATTCCTTAGCATCCTGCTTATTTAGCACTTTGCTGAGAGGGAGGTGGGCTGCACTGTGGCCACTGAGCACAACATGGGTCTTTGCGAGCTCTCTTCCGAGTAACGTTTTTTCTATCCGAACAGTAGCTGGAGTAGCGGATTCCTCGGGGTCCAATATCCCATCTGCCCTGGAGGCAGAGAGCTTATTATTTGGGTCCCATGGCTGACAGTGGTCAGCCTTCTGCTTGGTGGGGACAGCTCCCCAGAGGCTTGCATTCCAGAAACGCAGAGTTGCTAAGAGGAGAACATAACGTTTTCCTGCACGTGTGCCAAGTTGCATCTGAAATTTGGAGGATTCAGGAAATTTTTTATTTGTGCCATAGGTCCCAGGAGGGGAGTAAATGAGAACCATTTGTGGCTATGTGGCTTTCTTGGTGGAAAACGTCAATACCTGGTCCAATGTTTTTTTGGACGCGGGATGAAGAGTCTGTTCTGGCAGGGGGTCGAAAGGTCTTTTCAGAGACGCGGTTCTAGCTCTGGTTTCGCAACGTATTTGATTCTGGAGACGTTGCTTTGGAAACGATGACTTAAGTATCTGAGTTATTGCAGAAGGATTTCGTAGGCAAACGCTTCTTCCCGCGGGCACGCGTTTCAGAACAATCAGGTAAACTGTGTGTTCAGACCTCTGAAAACCTCTCTCCAAGTCAACCAAAACATTCTAAACAGGAAAGATGTTGCTTTCCATGAACCAAAGAATCCTTAAGCTCTACGAGAAATGGGTGATTCTTATTACATGTTCATTTTGTTACACTGAAGGAAAAATGCATATGTTGTATTTGAAAAAGATATTAGACCTCACTGCTTGGCAGGCTTTCAAAAAACCTCATGCTCTTTTGTGATAGAATTAGGTCACATAAAGGAGAAACTTTGCATTCTTTGGACATTTCAGAGAGAAGGTTCCATCTCGTGTTCTTAAAGATATATTTTCCTTAATCTTCCCTCGGGACTTTTTTTTTTTTCTTCAAAATATCATCGACATAAAT
This sequence comes from Rhynchonycteris naso, assembly GCA_037038555.1. Classification (NCBI taxonomy): domain Eukaryota; kingdom Metazoa; phylum Chordata; class Mammalia; order Chiroptera; family Emballonuridae; genus Rhynchonycteris; species Rhynchonycteris naso. The sequence continues at coordinate 7,094,659 of CM073003.1, forward strand.
GAACAGGCGGCTTGGTGTTCTACAGAAGAGTCATGGACGGAGAAACAGTTGGGTCAGGGTCACCCCCTGAGGGTGTCTGGCCGTAGGGGTGGTCTAAATCAGTTGGAAGGGCCTTGGGCTGAGCTTGTAGCATCAACACAACTCGACCCCAATTCAGCTCGGGTCCCCATGACCAGGAGGTCTGTTGGCCCACTCAGAGTTGCTCTCTTTGCTCTGCCTCGTGTGAGAACAGAGACGCGGGCAGGCCGCCCAGAGCTGGGAGGTCAGAGGTGAGTCTCGAAACAGAGCCGCAGTTTGGATGCTCTTGAGCTCAGATAGGACTTTTGCCATTGTCAAGCCATCGAGGTCCACCGGCTCATCAGCGGTATGGACGCAGAATTCAGCAAGCAGCCAGACAGCCCACATAAAGAAATCTCAGAATAGCCCGGATGTGATCGCTCCCGCCAGTTTTTGTTTCTTTTCTATTTGTTTCTTATCAGATTTACACAAGGCAATTTCTACAGTATTTTCTAGACTGTCTTTTATAGAATAGCAGGGTGGCACTGTCTTGTGGTTTTCTTCAGTAATACCATTAAAATATCAGTAAAATGGCTTGTCTTTTAATGCAGTGGTTTTTCTTCCCCCTCCATAACCTTTTTACATGTAGGGGACCCATGCAAATAGAATGATTTCAGGGACCGCGAAGGCAGAAATCACCCTGAGCCTAAGCCAATTCGACTAAGATCGCTGGGTCGATAATCCTCATACAACATCAGGGTGGTTTCACCTTTTCACAGACCAGCACAGAATTTCTGGCAGACTGGTCCGTCGACCAGCGGTTTAAAAACACTGGTTTAACATGTTATCTTACAGTAAGGGATGTGTCTGTCTTTCAGTAGGGTAAAGGTTTAAAGTAAAGTCAGACGCCTAGCCCTGGATCCTAGGAGGTTTTAAATACCAGCCCTGCTGTGGTCACGTGTTCCTGTGGGGGGTGGGGACGGGGTGAGGGGGAACTTGATTATTTATCAACTTATTGTTTTCATTCAGGTCGTCTGGGGTTTATTGGTGGGGCAAGTGAAGTCTCGCAGTTTATGGCAACACAGATCTCCTCGTTCGTACGGGTGTGGGCTGCAGTGGGCACCCCCCGCCCCACCTCAGTTCCATGTGGTGTCTCAGGAAGAGCTCTGACCAAGGGACGTGCATTTTCCAGGCAGAGGGGGCCAGAGCCGTGGCCCAAACACACGACGGGTCTCCAAGCTTTCTCTTGGACGTGGTTCACTTTGCTTGTAATCATATTGCATGGGTCAGTGCCTGTCACCTGGTGAAACCCGATACCTACACCCCTGTCCCCCACACCCACCCCCCCCCGTTCTCCAGATGGCAGCACGCTAAGCCACACGGCAGCTTCTGCAGGAAGGGGGTGAGCACCGGAATGCCATTGTCTATTACGGCATGTGTCATGGAAGTGTTCATTGATTGGAACGAGAGGAAAGGAGACAGACAGACGGAAACATTGATCTGTTCCTGTATGTGCCCTGATCAGGAACCGAACTGGCAACTTCTGTGTTTTGGGACAAAAATCTAACCAACTGAGCCGTCCGGCCAGGGCTGCAGTGTGTGTCATTTGAAGCGTTTTGGTTTTAATCACTAGATTAATATTAATATGTTCATTCCACCTACGTCGTCCTGCGGAAATGGTTTTTTCTCCGGATGGGCGTTGGCTTTGTTTCTTGAGCCCTCTGCAGATGATACTGTGGTACCGGTGGAGGCGGAGGAAGGGTTTTCGAAAACAGGAGTTAAGTGAGAGGCTATTAAACACGAAACCCTTGCGTACTCCTTTAGTATTTTCTCCTTTTCTCAGGTCTCCTCCTCCTGCTGCTGCTGGTCGAGGGGGAGTCCGGCCTCCACCCTCCCCCAGCACCAGCCTGGACTGGTTCAGTTCGCATTCCCGGCAACTGCTCCCAGGTCCATCTTCTCCTCGATGTGGTGAGCATCCGTCACCGTTTCAGTTGGGCAGGCTGGGCTTCCTCAGCGTGCCACCTTTTCAATACAGCGCCTGGCGCCACTGCCAGCTTCCCGCTCATGGCTTTCCTCCCATTCTCCACATGCGGACAGTGGCCTGCCAGCCGGTCCTCAAAGGCCAAGCTGAGTCAGGGATGGACGCAGGAGAAATACCAGGTCACCCGCGGCCTGCCCGGCAGCCGGGTGGATTTGCGCACAGTGGAGAACAGTGTTTTCTTGCAAAACAGGAGACAGTGGCTCCGGCGGTTGGGACATAGCACCGCTGAGCCTCCAACGCATGAGTTCGTGGAACCTGTCCTCGGGGTCACGGCCACGGAGAAGGGACAGGGGGCACGTGGTTGGAGGACACTGCGGCGTGTTAGTGACACCGAATATGGATGGGAGAGAGGGACTTGGAAAGGCAGGTTCATCTTCTCAGGACCCAGGGGCATGTGTTTTGAGATTGCGATAGAATCCGACAGAAGCAGACGAAGGGTGCCATAAGTGGGCCTGGCCCTGGCTGCGGTCGCAGCACAGAAGCCGTCCCATTCATTAAAGTCTGGCCGCGCCACGGCATCCAGTCTCCTCTGTGGTTCTGCTTCAGAGAAGGGGCCTTCTGGCCCGACTTCCAAGTGGGTTCTAGCTTTTCTCCATCGACCTCCCATGTGAAGTTTCTTCTTATTCCCTAGCACCATCCTGGTCAGCAGGGTGAGGCCTGAGAAGGGAGGGACAGCAGGGATCACATCAGCTTGGATGTGTCCTTGTCCCTGTAGAGTCCATCATTCACGGGGCTCTCGCTAGTGACTGACACCAGCCCTGGGTGGGATGAGGTAATGCCGTCTGACTTCAGCATTTTGCAGATGGAACAGAGTGTTTCAGAGACGAGAGACTTGCCCAAGGTGACAGAGTCCCCGGGTGGGAATGCCATCAGCACCACAGCGGTCTTTGGCTCCTCTGGTGTGTGGCGGGCAGGGGGCCGCTCCGAGACTGCGTTCCGCCCGAGGGTGGCAGTCCGCGGGGTTCAGCTTCTTCTTGTGGGTGCAGGATGGAGGAAACAGAGGAAATAAGGGATCCTGAGCCCTGGGTCTGACCCCAAAAATGGAAAATTATTTTGTGAGTCATTGGAAAGTGAACAGAAAGAATAAAAGAAAATTAGATGGAGGCGAATTCCCTTTGGCCCTTAAGTGCATCAGGTTATTTTAGGCTCACTGGGGACATACATTATGCAGGGAAACTGAAACTGTAGCTGCGTAGACTGAATCGGCTTCATTTCCGCCACAAGACACGCCAGTGGTCCTCCTCGGGTCCAGACAGGCTCTGGGATTTACCAGAGTGGCCTTGACTCTCAGCTTCCCAGTGCGGAGAGGGCGGGCGGCAGGTTGGAGGCGCTGTTGAAGCCGCAGCCTGTGGCTGACCATCTGCTCCGCGCCTGCCACCGGCCCGCTGCCAGGCACACTTTATCTGTTCTGTGTCATCTGGTCCTCACCACAGTTCTTCGAGGTCAGTGCTGATGGCCCCATTTTACAGAGAAGGTACCTGGGATGTAGGTACCTTCCTGAGGATATAGCTAGTGAGGTGTGCACTAGGGGGGGGGGGGGACGGGGAGCCCGACGTGCCTCGTGTTGACCTGGTGAGGCGACTACCGTGACCTGATGAAACAGAGCACAGGCATTACTTCAGGGACCTGCAGATCACAGAGTGGCATACGCTTGTTTCTTCCAAGTGACCTCAGCCACGGGTCAGAAATGAGCAGTGAGGTCCAAGGCACAAGCATGTCAAGGTTGTGTTCTGTCTTCTGCTTGGCGGATGAGGATACCAAGGCTGCGGAGATGAGGAAGATGCTCACGTAGCCAGTTCCTACTCCTGTGCTAAAGCCCACCTCTGGCCGCCTCTTCCTGTCCCCACCACACCCCAGCTGGGCTCTTGCTCCTTTGCTCGGGCTGGAATTCTTTTGCCAAGGGACTGACCCCTGTGATGGAACTGCCCAACCAGCGTGCAGGAGACCCTGCTGAGGTAAGAAAACTAGTGTGGGACGAGAGAGGTGCAGTGATGAGCGTGTGTTTATTTCAAGACCATTTACATCAAGTTAACCACTCAGAAGTTATGGCAGTTGACTCCAGCTGTATTTATACGGCAACTCCTGTACTTCTTGCATTCTGGAATGATGATCATGGCGATGAAGAGTTTTGGGGGAGTCCCTACTTCAAGGGAACCTGTCTGGGGGCCAACGTGGATTTCATAACAGGGGACGTCACTAAAAGGATGAGTCTGATGAAATCTCAGCCACTGCGCTTTCAGCTTTACTCAAAGAATAAGGTCAGAATTCTACTGCGCTTTTTTTTTTTTTTTTTTTTACTGTTTAGGCCCTGGCTGGTTAGCTCAGTGGTAGAGCGTTGGCCCTGCGTGTGGAAGTCCCCGGTTCGATTCCTGGCCAGGGTGCACAGGAGAAGCGCCTATCTGCTTCTCCGCCCTTCCCCCTCTCCTTCCTCTCTGTCTCTCTCTTCCCCTCCCGCAGCCAAGGCTCCATTGGAGCAAAGTTGGCCTGGGCACTGAGGACGGCTCCATGGCCTCCACCTCAGGTGCTAGAATGGCTCTGGTTGCAGTGGAGCAACACCCCAGATGGGCAGAGCATCGCCCCCTGGTGGGCATGCGGGTGGATCCCGGTTGGGCACATGTGGGAGTCTGTCTGTCTGCCCCCCCCACCACCACTTCTCACTTCGGAAAAGTACAAAAAAAGATTTATTTACTTTTAAAATTAAATGTATTGGGGTGACATCAGTTAATACGATTATGTAGGTTTCAAGCGTGCACGCCTATGATACATTATCTATAGATTGCATTGTGTGCCCATCGCCCAACGTCACATCTTCCATCACCATATATTTGACCCCCTTTACCCTTTCCTACCCACACCTCCCTTCCCTCTGGTGACCACCACACTGTTGTCTGCATGTGTCTATAAGGGTTTGTTTTTCTTATTTTGTGATTTAAATTAACTTTTTTTGGTTAGGCATTCCACATGAGTCCTATTTTGCAGACTGGTGGAAGAATACTAATAAGGATGCATGAAAAATGGCCGAATTGACTGATATTATTTAGTTTTCTTTTTATTTCAGGGGGGTGGGAAGGCAGAGACAGACTCCCGCATGCACCCCAACTGGGATCCACCCAGAATGCCCACCAGGGGGCAATGCTCTGCCCATTTGGGACGTTGCTTCATTGCTCAGCAACCCAGCTCTTTTTAGCACCTGAGGCAGAGGCCATGGAGCCATCCTTAATGCCCCGAGGCCAACTCGCTTCAACCAAGCCATGGCTGCAGGGGGTGAGGAGAGAGAAGCGAGAGGGGGAGGGGTGGAGAAACATATGGGCACTTCCCCTGTGCGCCCTGACCTTAGAAATAATGAGCTGACCGTGATATACACATGAAACAAAATGAAAGAAGACTGAAAAGTACAAAAAGCTCAGAATGAGGGACAGTAATGTGGAGATGAGTAATGCCGGTCAGATCATGCTTGACACTGTCTCCCGGTTCCTAAAACAATGGAAGTTTTTCCAGTGGTTTCCTTGGAGCAGACTGTGAGGTTGAGCAACCTTCTTTCTGCTGAAGCATTTTCTGCAGACTCACGCAGAGCCGGTGACAGGAACCCTTAGCCGTCCTAGGGAGGTGACCAACCTCTGAAATGTTAAGTGTAGGGAGTGACTCTGTCATGTAGGAACCAACTGCAGGGCGGTGACCTGCTAACCCAGCAACTGGGCATGATAACTGAAATTTTAAAAAAGTGAATTTCTAGATTCAAACATTGAAATGGTCATCCAAGTTTGAGTATCGGGTCATAAGTAACCAGGCTGATGACCATGGGAGTTGATACTGAGTCAACGTTCCTTGGATCCTTCTTGCCCAAGGGGCAGGAGGTGAGCTGGGAGTGGTCTGCAGGTATGGGAAATTGGAAAACTGCCCCAGAGAGCTCAGGAGGAGAGCAATCTGGGGGACTCCAACCCTGGGAGGCCCTGAAGGACAACAATAAGATGAAGAGTTGTTGGGTGATTCGATCAGATAAGTGTAGGCAAGGGAGCAATTTAAGAGGATACTTCTTAAAACTGTTGTGGTATTGAACAAAAAGGAAGAGGCTCTTGGTCGAGGCAGCGTCGGCAGTGAAACGTAGAAAGATGTCTCAATCGCTGCCTTAAATAAATAGATTGTGGTGATAGATGTCACGCCATTCTTCTGTCACGTTCGCGGCACACGGATAAAACTTGTTGTTGGTTCTTGGAGCCTGCCCTGCCGGCATTATTCTTATGAACGTGAAGTTTGAAATGCTATCTGAACATTTTTCTTTTATTATAGAGTCCCAGAAGAGGCATGCTGTTTCTTGTGATTGCAGTGTAAGTTAACATATCATGTTTTAAAATTAAAAACTGCTATCTTTTTTTGGCGTTTAGGAAGGCTGTCACAAAATTAATGGCTAACATGTGAGATAGACATCTCAATTAACTTTCTGGGATGTTGATCAGATAAGCCCGAAGATTTATGATTGTATTCTGAAATCTTCATTAGATGAGTTCTCGGTTGCTTCGGGTAACTGTTAGCCAGTGGTTTCCAAAACCACAAGAAGGTACCGCACCCGAGTTCATTTAAAAAACGAGAGCTCTCTTTTGCTGAGTGTCTACGTTGTTGTTTTGTTTGTTTGTCTGTTTTTGTTGCCCTCAGAGTCACAATTGGGTGGAAGTTAATTCAGTGTTCTTAATTAAACATCACTTTTCATGTCTCTGGAGGTTTGGAATCCTGAAACTCCCAGGAATGCTCTAAATATTATAGCCACCTCCTTTCACAAACTGTGTAGCGAATGGTCAGATTTGCTTCAGAGCTTTGAGCTGTTTGGAAGCAAGCCTCCCCTGTGCAGTCTCTGATGAATGTGGTCATCATTTCTGTCTCTTCCAGGGCATGTTGTAATATATGTCGTTTTTAAATTACAAAATAATCTAGTTGTGTGTGTGGGAGAGAGGGTACTGAAAGAGTGCTGAATATAGACTACTCTTTCACCCAGTTGAAAATGCTAACTGCCTACCTGTGTGATGCATAGTTTTATAGTTTTGCACGGGGGTTGTGCTTGTGTACACAGACATGCATGCCGGCGTACCTCCATATATATGTACACATACATTTTCCTCTCCCTCCCGCTGACCTCTTCCCCTCCTTCCCGGTCCCATCTCCTTAACCCAGGTGGAATGATGTCGCCGAAGGAGAGAGGTCTGCTCTGTGCTTCGTGGAACTTGGGTGGGTGTATGGTCCTCGTCCCCTCCTCTGCTTGCCCCCTGCCAATGTGCGGCACGTGCAGGCTGTGATCTGTTTCTCTTGATCCCCAGCAGCCAAACCAGGAGCCCACCCAGAACAAAGCCTCACATGTGGAGAAGACAGCCGTTGTGGGTGCCTGTCCTGGGGGGATAAGGAGCCCCTTCTGGCTTCCCTGGAGCTCAACCCAGCCCCCCTGGGGACTTTGTTTGGCCTTGATTCCAAGTGTGAACTTCCCTGGGGTTTTGCTGGGAGGAAAGTCCTTCTCTGCGGCCGTCTTCTTCTCTGTCCATTAATTCTGGGAGAGATTAATTCTGCGTTAGTTACATCGTACCTTTTAGCCCATGTCTGAAACCTTCTAGAATTTTCCAGAAAACTTTGGTCGGTTGATGGAACTTGTTTTCTTCTCTCTCCTGTCCTTGTAGCAGGATTTCGGTGCCAGGAGGACTCCATTGATGCTTTGGACCGTTGAGTCTTTTTTTTGCTATTTCTAGTCTGGCATTTGGAAATTCTTTCTGGCATTGTTTGCAGTTCCTTGGTTTGTGTTGTGGCTTGAAAGTTCATTCTTTCATCCCATTTTGCTTTAAATGTGATTCAAAGGGACATCACTGCTAGCTCCTTGCTCTCTGTGTGGGTGCAGAAATGACACCGTGACTTAACAGAGTTCTGTCTACTGCGTTTCTGAGCCTCCCGGCTAGACTGCGTAAGGCCGATGGATGATGCAGAACTCGCTTTTACAAGTTTAAATCATGATTCTGGTTCCATTAGCTCTGTACCTATGTCACTACTGTCATCTACATTTGTATTCTAGTTGCAGGTGGCTGAAAATGGTCAATTTCCTTTTCAACATCCAGATTAATCGGACCTAGAAAAAAAGGAATCGTAACTTTTTAAGAGTGTATGGTCCTCAGTGCATCTTAAAATGGTTTCTTAATTACCTTTAGAAGTAAACAAATGGTTTGGCAGGTTTATTATTATTGAGATATATTCATTGTACAACACCATATCTGTACGTTTTTATTTTTAAATTTTGCCTCAGGAAGGGGAAAATATTTTCTACTTGGCCCTTGAAGACATCGAGACAGACACGGAGCTTCTGATCGGCTACCTGGACAGCGACATGGAGGCTGACGAGGAAGAGCCGCAGACCGGGACCGGGACCCGGGAAGGGGAGGGTATTGGTAAACACCGCCAAGGACAGCCAGCCCCCGGCAGGACAGGTACTTCCTCTTGTCGGGATCCCAGGGGTCGAGAGCGGAGGAGTCCCACAACTGTGGTGGGTCATGATTGCGTGACCTAGGGTCTTCTCAGTGTCCAGTTACTTTGATCAACACAGCTCTCACAGGGCGTCCAGCAGTGTGCCCACCACACATAAAATGTGGGTGCCTAGGATGCAGCTTAGACACCGACCGATCACAGAGCTGGTCTCTTCATTATGGGGTCAGTGGCGGTGTTTATTTTCTTTGTACTTTCTGCATATTCTAAGTCTAATCTCATTTGATAATCAGAAAAACATATGTCACTTAAAATGCACACTTTGGGACATCTGGGCAGAGCCAGGGAAGTCCGGGAGGGACTGACCAGCCCGTGAAGGTGGAGTTGACCGCACTTGCTATCAGTCATTCATGAGCCTGTGTGTGACGCGGGTCCGTTCACACAGATGTGACATTCCCCTTGAGAGTTCCACCTGGTTCTCCTCCGCCAGTGGTGACTCTTTGTGCATCCCAACATGAACTCGAGAGGACCCACTTCAGGGAAACTTAAGCTTTCCAGTTCAGCACTTGTGCTATAACTGCTCTTTGAAGTGAATGGTTCGTAATACAGGGTCCATTAAAAACTGGTTTTGTAATCATTTGGTAGAACACACAGGAGACGTGAAACAGTTAAAAAAAAACACAATGTATTTCTGCCTAGTTAACACTTCCTATTACTTTCCGTGGACAACGCTATCGATGTTCACAGAGATAATAAGAACCTGCAGCTCTTTTCGCCGTCAACACAATCAGTGAGGTTTTAGAACGAGGGGGATCAGAGTAAGTCCTTTCCTTTATGGCCAGTGACCCCATGCCCCTCTCCACGCGCAGACTGCCTCGGCTGTGATGGGGACCACGCCTGTCCCCAGTGCGACTCCAGCTTCACCAGCGAGGAGATCCTGGCCGAGCACCTTCACGCCCTGCACCAGACACCCGGCGGGGACAAGGAGTTCAAGTGCACGAGCTGCGGGAGGAAGTTCCCCGTGCGGCAGGCCCTGCAGAGACAGTGCGTACGAGAAGGGCGGCTTTCAACCTGCCCAAACGCCTTTTTCCGCCGGGTCTCTAGGCTGCGCGCCTGCGTGTGTGCGTGTGTATGCGTGCGCATGCGTGTGCGCGTGTGTGCGCATGCGTGTGTATGTGTGCGCCCATGCGCGCGCGTGCGTGAGTGTGACAGGCAGGGAGAAGGCGCCACGCTCACTGACGTCACTGTCACGGGCTTGTCTGCCTGTAGCAGGTTGATTTCTGATACATTGCGGGGCTGAGCTGAGCGAGGAAGCATTGCGGAGGAGAGTCAGTCTCCGTCCACGCCCCAGATGGCCATTCCGCGTCGAGCTCCGGGGTTGAGTCCTCTGAAGTGAGAGATGCGACATGCAGGTGGAAGGGAGGGGGTCAGGCCTCAGTTGTTTGTGTTGATGTCCCTGCTGAAATCAGTCAGTACAAGAACAGTTTTAAGACGCGGAGAGTTCAGAGCGTAAGGAATCCGGGACATTGTGGGAAGCCCTGTATATTTTGTAGCAACTTCGGAGGAATTGCCGGAAGGGGAATGTGTGTAAGGAGAAGGCGAGGAAGAGGAGATGAACGAGATGAGATCACCCGTCCCTCCACCCCTGACGTCTTTCTCTATCTATACATTAACAGTATACATGCATTCTCTCACGCAGACATCCTCTAGCGTCGTGAATGATTAAAAACGGTAGAGTCAATACATATTATTCGTCCACTTGGGTTTTCTGCAGAATGTCACTTTGCTTTACGAGTAAGAATGCCTTGACACCGGCTTACCGGCTCATTTGCTTTTTCCTTTTAATTTATTAAAGTGAAATTCCGAAGTGTGCTCCATTTCATAGGAAGACTGATGGCTGTAGGGTGTAGACATTCACGCCGGCTCATGAAATTCGAGCTGAAAAATTTCCGCTCAGCACCGAAACTTAAGATGTTTCATTTTTATCCTAACAAGAGATGAAACATTTGGAAACTCTTTTATAGGCGCTTTAAAAAAAAAAAAAAGGGACAAACAAGGGCGATACACCTGAACCCGACCTGGAGACTGCATCCAATCAGGTTGTAGTGAATTCTACACCAAAGACACTTCAGCTAGACACCTGAAGTACCGGATGGCAGGCAGGGGGTGAGCACTCGCATGACTGTGCTCACCGTCGAGGTGCTGGCACCGGCTCTCGTGTTGGACTGGCCATGTCTGTTCCCTGTCCCTCCTGTGTCCCCAGCGTGCTCCAGTGCCCGGCAAAGAGCAGTCCGAAGGATTCCTCCCGAAGCTTCCAGTGCTCCGTCTGCAGCTCCTCCTCCTGTACGGCCTCCAGGTCTGTGTCTCGGGGAGCAGGGGCTGCTGGGTCACTGTGGGTCCCTTTTGGCATGCACGCATTCTGGGCTTCTGAGTGGTGCAGGGTCCTTGGCTATAGGGTGGGATGGCTTCCTTTCTGGCCTGCCTAGGTAGCACACACATCATGACCCTGAGCGTCTCTGCTGGGTGCATGCATTATAAAAGCCTCTCTCTCCCGCCACCACCATCCCACCCTGGTTCCTGTCCTCTGTCCTGCAGTTGTGAGCAGCACCAGGAGACCTGCCGGACCAAGGCCAGGTTTGTGTGCAAGGCCGGCAGCTGCGGGAAGAGGCTGAAGAGCCGGGACGCCCTGAGGAGACACCACGAGAACATCCACGCTGGTGAGACATCCTGGGATGGTGTCCTGGGGGTGGGGCGGGCTTCCCCTGCCGGGCCGGCCGCAGCCATCTGTGTGTCCTTGTCCCTGTGGAGCAGAGAGCTGGCCTCCCCCTGGCAGCACACACAGACCAGGGGGCTCTTTGCTTTTACCGGACACTGTTCCTTTTTCGAGTGGATTTCAGCAGAATTTGTCATTTTCCTGTCTTGAGTTCGTCGAAACTGGAACCCTAAGCGAGGATCGAGTCGTGCTTGCCAGTCGGGCACAAAGAATTGGTATTTTTTAAATATTAGTAATGAGGGTTCGTCATAGGAAATTTGTGACATTTCATCATATGGAATATTTTCAGTAGAGAGACATCATAAACCAGTACAGGCTGGCCTTCTGCCCTCCTGTTTTTCAGGGAAATCCTACTAACGCCTCTCATTTCTCCCATACTGGAGCAGGTTACCGACCACGCTGGATTTAGCAAAGCTCAGATACTCACAGGTTCTTTCTGATGTCTGGATAAACGACACAGCCAGCGTAGCGTGTGACCGTCACCTGGGTCTTGTCTGCTGAGCGCACGGCACTCTGGTTCAGGGACAGAGCCCATCGCAAGGGGCCAAGCCGACGGCCGCATTGTCGGAGTTAACGCCTCACTCCTGCGGGGGCTGTCTCTTACAGGAGACAGAGGTTCTGAAGCCCCCCCTCCCGTGCAGACCCTCTCCTTGGGGGGTACCCCCCTCCCTGCCCTGGGCTTCCGGTAAGCGGGTGGAAGGTGTCTCTCTGGACATGAGGAAACGCATTTCTACTCTGCCCCCCTATGTGCCCTCGTCAGGAGAGGAGGATGGCTGGGACGGGCCTCGGTGTCCTGTGTGTGTTGTCCTCCTCAATGCCGATGTCCCGGGGGCCGGTGTGAGCATGGCTGCTGGCTGCTGGCTGCCCATTAGGTTGTGAGCCCTGTGAGAGCCCCCTGGGGCTGACCGGGCAGCCCTGCCAGATGCAGCCTTGGGATGGTGCCTGCCACCCAGACCCTTGGCTCTGCTTTCTTTAGCGCGACTAATGTGTGGAAGGTGGCATTTTTCTGTGCACCCTGTCCTTGGGTCTCGGCGGTGCCGGCGAAAGGCCGGCCTGGCTTTTTGAAAGACCTGTCTTTGTCATTTGCAAGCGGTTGTGCTCAGAAGGCTGCCTTGAGCGCCCTTCCCCGTGGTCTGCAGTGTGTCACAACAAATCTTTCTTGGCATTTTCACGGTTGACTTTGCGAAGTGAAAAGTCGGTCATGGAGACTGTCTCTGGGAACTGCAGTTCTCACCCGTGACGAGGCACGCAGTCTTCAGGCTGCGCGGCGTCAGCCTCGTGTCCTCGTTGGCCTCACGGTACTCGGCTGTGAGCTCGTGGGGATTGTGTAGGAAATGCTTTACAGAACCAATGTTTTTGGAATTATGTTGCTTTGTCGTGGGTCGTATAAAACGTGCAGCTCACTGTTTTCAGGCGGAGGTCCCTGGGCCCACCTGGGGTGGACCCACCGTCTGTCTCCACTGTCGCCTCTCCCTGGCCTCTGCCTCTGCTTTGGGGCCTCTGCAGGCTTTGGGGGAAAGTGTGTTCCCTGTTCCGAAGCAAAGCCATGTCCGCACATGTGGTTCTGGGAACCTTTAACCAGACAGGCAAGGGATTCCTGGAGAGAGAGGGTCTCGTGGCCTGTACCACAGTGGTGACAAGTGGTCCTTGTTAGCGGCTGTTTGAGCTGAAGGTGCTGAGAGAAGAAAAGCTGAACTTTCAAATTGGCATCACATTTTCCCAGAGAAACCACACCATGTGTGGCCAGGATCCGGGACCAGCTCCTAGAAGCATCTTTCGCACACATTGTGCGGGTGCCCGCAGTACCCACACCTCCGCATGCATGCTCCATCCGGGGGCGTCCTTCTGCCCGCGGTGCCCGCGCCTCCGCGTGCCTGCTCCGTCTGGGGGCGTTTTGTTCTTGTGCATCTCTCGCCTTTGTGATGCACCTATTCCTGACTGTTTCTGGAAATTGGATCTGAGAGTCCAATATCGGATTGATTAGAATGCAGGAAAAGTAAAATAGTATAAAAGCTAGTTCCGGCTCTGTGGGTGCTGCTGTCTTTGACCCTACGGATACCGGCAGGGTCCTGGGAACTGTCACGGTTCCCCGGGAGGAAACAGAGTGAAGGGGCTGACTTCCTTAACCCATGTCCCATGTTTGACCTTGGCTTAGATTCTGGGGGGTGCGAGCTGCGAGGTTTTGTATTTATGGGAGATCACATTGATCTATAGTCTTAGGTGAAATGTCGTCAACTGTCCCCATGTTTCTTCTCAGAGGAACGAGGACTCCAGTTCTGTAACAGAAGATGTGAAGGAGAGAGAAACGCTTCGAAACCTTGCCTCTGATGCGCCTCTTCATGTTGTCACGTAAATCATGATGGTGTTTTGTGTCTATTTCAGGGGATCCTAAGAGAAAGCTCGTGTGCTCAGTGTGCAATAGAAAATGCTCTTCAGCATCAAGCCTGCAGGAGCACAGAAAGGTCAGTCAGATGAAGGTTAACACTCCTCCGAGTATAAGATTCTTTTACTCATTTCTGGCACCTGCTGTGTCTATTTAAGTTGATGTTTTAAAAATATTGTAAAGCCAGAGCTTCTCACTCATTTAAACACAAACACAGTCTAAAACGCAAGGCTGATCATGTAGAAGAGCAAACCCTTCCAACCACTATTTTGAGTTCTGTGGCTCAGAATTAGTAGAAATCGTTCTTGAAGACCATTCTCATGTCTAGCTAGGTCCTTCACTTGCAGGTTTCATCCGGGGCTGTTTGTTCAGATCTTTGTAGATCTAAATCCCACCTGGTGGCAGTGGAACATGGATTGTCTGTACAGAGTGTCAGTAACCGATCAGCTCAATATTGATCAGCATTTCCTCCAAGGCAGCAGGGCTCCTTCTAATGTCTAATAGAGGTTGGTTGCAGTTCCTCACATGACCAGTAGGTGGTGCCACGTTACACTTTCGCTACATGTCCGTTCCCACACCGCTCTCTGCTATCCCAATGTTTTCAACCACTGGTCCACCAGAAATTTTGTGCTGTTCTGAGAGTCACCCACCCTGACGGCATTCCTGTACCTTCCAATAAGATATCCTGTGCTCCTTCTTGAAAATGATTAAATTTGGGCCTTGACGTTTTACGTTATTACCCCTCCATATCAACGTAGTACACTGGGGACGTTTTACACACTGTACTTTGCGTTAGGCACAAATGGCATTACCTATCATTTTCCCTTTAAATCTGATGGTTTTATGACACCCTTGTGGGTGTTCTGAAAACAGCTTTGGCCTGAGTTTTCCACCGTACATGAGATATTTAATGCACAAATGCTTTCCTGCCCAGCAAATGCTTTCTAGTTCATAAAGTGGGGAGTACCAGTTCAAGTCAACCTTTAAAAATGTTTTATGTTTCAGAAGCCGTGAGAGTTAAGAAGTAAACAAAAAATGATTACTCTGCTGCCATCTTTTTTTTAACAGCTCCCATTTTATAGATCCATGAGTTGTCGTTTACATTTTATTTGTTAATAAAAGTTTAACATTAAAAATGAAACTAAAGTAAATATTATTTCATTTATGTACAGCCAAGAAGGCAGAATATCCTTCTCGGAGCATCCTGTCGTCATGAAGGGTGTTACCATGTATTGCAGACACGTAGGGTTTAAGACTAGACCTCTGTCTTGTAATAAACAGTGTACATCATAGTGTTGCGCCCCCATGGAGGGGTTCAGTCAGAGCCTCTGTGAGGGTCTGTGGTGACCAGAGAGACTGCTGGGCGCCTGTCTCAGGCTGGAGTCCTTCTCCTGCTCCATGCGGTATGTGCCTTCTGAGTGGGTGACCATATGCCATTCGGCTTTCTGAGGGACCGTGGAGCCCTCTGGATGCCACACATCCCTCCCTTTGATCAGATGAGCTGTCCCTGCATCTAGGGATGGAGGCCAGGCCAGTGGGAGGACATCTTTCTGCTTCTGCCCTGTCTCTTGACCTTTTCCTTGCTTTTCTTGGCTGTGTTGACAGGGTCCCCAGGAGTTGGCTCCTACAGGAGCCGTACGCTGGTTGGCAGCTGCGACCCGCCGTGAGGTGGGTTAGGCGCAGAATGTAAGGCCCAGAAGGCAGACCTGGGTTCTGTGTCCCCCCACACCTTGTCCCTTCTTTTTAGGGCCACTTGGATCGGGAGATGATGGTCTTCCTCCCTCATCCACTGTTGGTCACTCACTGACATACCTGGTCACGGACCTCTGCTGTGACCTTGCTTGGAGTCAGGGCCCTCGCTGCCCTGCAGGGGTGCGTGGTGCTGTGGCTTCCCACACAAGGGCCTCTGCTGAGCTCCACCTGTAGCAAGGCTGAGCCAACCCTGGCTTCACAGCCGTCACTTCTGCGTCCCCAGCCACACACTGAGGCTCCCGCTTGTCAGGAAGGTCAGGGTACCTTACATAAGGCTTCATCCAGTGTCCTTCTGTTAGGACTCAGTGCACTGGTATCTGTACAAAACCAGACTCACTCTTGTCATACGTGCCCCCGGCCTCGCTGACTGTCAGCGCGGGGAGGGATGATCCCGGGATGCAGCTGTGACCTCCGCATCAGCCAGGCGTCCGCTAAAACCATCCCCCTATCTATTGAGGCTTCTGATCCTTCCTTTTCCTGGTGTCCCCGTTATGCGAGGGGGTACTGCGAATGGTTTCTCCGAGCCACACGTCCCCATGTCATCCCCAGTCATCCGCGTTGTGTTCTGTGCCGTGTCCATTTAAGCTTCAAACAGCGCCCACTCCAGTAGCGGACTATTGCTACCTGCAGGCCACTTGTCTCTGTCTCCATCTCTGCATAACCAAGGGTTAAAGGATTAATACAGCAGGAGGGTTTGTTTTTTTTTACAGAAGGGATACATTTAATATTAAGTAAGTCAGCAGTGTTACATATTTAAACAGTGGTACAGTCTTACTTTCTTTTAATGACATGTATTTACTAAGTAACAGGCTCATTTCACTTTCCACTGATAGTGGGCAGAATGCACAGGTGAGGGTGGACAATGATAGGCCGTCTGGCTGTTATGGTAGTGGCTGTCTGCAAGTTCATACTGTACTTTGAGCTCTGTGTAATTTATTTCGCTTTGACCGTTGATTTAACTGTCAACTTCCCCTTTGGCAGATTCACGAGATATTTGACTGTCAAGAATGTAGGAAGAAATTTATTTCAGCGAATCAGCTAAAGCGTCATATGATCACCCACTCAGGTAAAACATACACACACACACATACATATGGACTTTATTTCTATTAAACCACTGCAGTATTACCGTGTCGTTTCCAGGCGCTCTGAGACTGGTTACCAGGAGACCTGGCTGTTAGTTTTAGCTCCGTACTCACTAACTGTGAGATTGTGAACAAGTCAGCTAACCTGCCCCCGACCTCAGTCTGATTAGAGAGCAAGGCTGGCCGCACTACTGGAGTTCGAAGCTCTTCAAAGCCAGCGCTGAGTTTGTTCCTGAGTCCTTGTTACCTCTCAGTTTCTGCATCCGTTGCCTGTGAGACGGGATGCTGGCTCCTCTGCCTCAAAGCTGCCGGGGTGGGTCGTCGCGCTCATCTGGGGGCCGTGCCAGCCGGGAGTCCGGCACTGAGGGCCGCGTAGGCGGTACGGTTCCTGCGTGTGGAGATGCTTCCCGTGTTCTCACGATGGCACTGAGAAACACTAGCGCGATGTTCACAAATACATTTTGAGGATGTACGTTTTAAAAGACATTGTTTCACTTGAAGCAAGTGTGCATCACAAACAAGTCTGTCACACAGCTTTGTAAAAATCTCACTTCTGAAGAGAACTCTGGCTTTACGGAGTCTCTTTCTACAGTGCAGGGCATCTCTAACTTCTAACTTGAGGCCACTGAAGTCACAATGTTTTTGAATGTCCACTCTGTTTGGACATAGATATAGATATTTTGGTCAATGAAAATAGGAGATTGGGAGCAGGTGACCTTCAGATATGCTTTGTTTGAAATGCAGGGTGTTTTTCTTTTTTTTTACAGCTATTTGTCAACATCACAGCAATACTGTGTAAGCGTGGGTTTTAGACGATACTGTCAGTGTGCGGTTTCGGCAGAGACTTGTGCTCTGCCTGCGTGGGGGTCTGCAGGCCGAGTAGGAGGCCGCCGGGCCGTCCTTTCTGTCTGTCACTTGTCGGGCCACTCCTGGCCTTGGGGCTGTGGCCCAGCTGTAAACTCACACCTGTTAGCAGACGTTTCACCGGCCAGTAGGATTTCTTCACCAGATTTTAACTTCACCTTTCTATCTAAGCTGCGTGACCCACTGAGTTGACCAAGGGGGCCCTGTGGAGAACAAGATCACACCTCTCTCGCAGCCGGGTCCACGTCCAGCGTGGGTGCATTGGGACAGGGTTTGGGGTCAGCTGTTTTGGTTTTGGCCATGTCCGAGTTGCCGTGGCCCTGAGACATGATATGGGGTGAGACTGCCGCTCCCCTTTGTGTCCTGTTCCTCGTGATGACGTGACATTGTCTGCTCTCACTCTTCACAGAGAAACGGCCCTATAATTGCGAGATTTGCAACAAGTCTTTCAAGAGGCTTGACCAGGTGAGCGCGCACAAGGTCATCCACAGTGAAGACAAGCCTTACAAGTGCAAGCTCTGTGGGAAGGGCTTTGCTCACCGGAATGTGTACAAGAATCACAAGAAGGTAACTACTGATGAGCAGTGTCACATTTTTATTCCCCCGACACGATTTTCTAATTGTTTATCTTTTAAAGAAGCTTCTAAGCACCCGGGCAGGCTGTACCTGGCACAGTGGAAGAAGAATCCCCTGCGGACATAACGCCTCCCTTAGGCCCTGAGCCCTGCGGCCCTGTGGGCCTTCCGTTCTCTGTCCTCACAGGCACAGTGTCCCCTGCCTTGCTGTGCTCTCAGGTTGTGCTACCTTTGTTCTCCTCCTCCGTTCCCTGAGGTCTGACGCCCTTGTTCCCATCCCTTTTCTGAGAGTGTCTTCACCCGCACCCGGTGCGGTCTCCGCTGAGGGGTCTTCTGTCAGTCCCTCTGAGCACCGGGGTTCTGAGCCAGGGTGTTGGGGGGACCCTGGATGCTTTCTGCTAGAACTCTTCCGACTCCTCTGTGCCACCCACAACCGAGACTGCCGCTGTTTTCTCCAGACGGGTGAGTTCCAAATGACTTGTCCTCTGAATCCCGAGCTTCAGCCCGACGTTTGCGTGTGACAGCGTACCTGACGCCTAGCTGGGTGTCTTCCTGCCCAGTGAGTCCAGCGTGTCCCCGGTTGGCCTTTCCACTCTCTGTGCCGCGGGTAGCCTTGCCTTTGGAAGGTCCCTATTTCCTCCGTTCTCGACGACAGTGCAGATGTGTTCCTGTGTCTTTTCTTTTTCAGTCTTATCCCTATTTTTGAAGTGAGAAGGCAGTTCTTAAAGAGTCTCCCCTCTGCGTGACATCACCACTTTCTCAGCCTTTTGTCCCTTCACCGTCCCTGCTGGTGGCTCGTTGTCATGACGTTAACACGTCTGTCTAAGGAGGCTCTGGTCTTGTCACTTCCCATTCCAGTGCCCCCACCAGGTAGAGCATCCCCGAGCACAGCTCTGGTCAGCCCCTCCTGTGCTGTTGTGTTGGCAGCAGGTTCCCAACACCGAGGGACATTACAGTGCACACACCTCACCCTGTCACCTGGTTCTCTGCACTGTGGCCTCAGGGTCTTTTCCCAGCTTTCTGTCCTTCATTCTCTGCATCACCATTTGTAAAACTGCTTGACATCTGTCCTCACTCAGTGTGACCTCACTGACTTCCCTCTTCCTCATTTTTTTTAAAACCAATCTTTTTTTTAAAGATTTTATTCATTTTAGAGAGGAGAGAGAGAGAGAGCAAGAGAGGAGAGAGAAGGGGGAGGAGCAGCATCAGCTCCCATATGTGCCTCGATGAGACAGGTCCAGGGTTTTGAACCGGCGACCTCAGCTTTCCAGGTTGACAATTTATCCACTGCGCCACCACAGGCCAGGTCCCTCTTCCTCCTTTCTAAGGGGACTCTCTTTAAATCGTCCTGCCTTCCATCTCTGTTTATTTCTGTTTGCATTCTGACACTTGACTCAAGCTCTTGCTCCAGAATACATTAGTTGTATCTTGCATATGTTGTGAATGTAATAAATCGTGTTTGAATTGAGAAAATTGTCCAAAGAGACTCTACATCTTAGAAATGTATGTTCATATATATTTCTGACATGATAAATATTTGCTTTATTGATTTTGGTGGATCAGGAATCATATCTTTTCAAATAACTCATTACTTACTTTTGACTCCCCAAGAGCCAAAAGGCAGATAGCCTCCTGTTGACAGGAAGCCATACCGTCAACATAAACAGTCAGTTAACACATATGTTCTATGTTAATATGTGTTCTATGCTACATTCTTCCAATAAAGGAAGTAAATGGAAAGAAAAAAGAAAATGTTAAGAAAACCCTGAGGAAATGAAACTAACATTTATGATATTTACTGAGGAAAAAGGCCCTGCATGTCCATGGAACCACAGGGTTCCAACTTGTGTCGTGCAAGGGTCAACGGTCGTGATGTCAGTATTTCTTGGGACTTTTCAAAGACAGCTCTTTTGAAGTCATTTAAACAGTTATTATTTCAGTGTTCGTATTAAAAAGAGAACAGTGAAAGGCAGGGACAGCGGAGAGTGCACAGGCGGGTAGAGAGTGTCTCAGATCTCCCTGCGTGAGGTCTGGGTGCTGCCTTCTGTTGAATGCCGGCGTGGCGTGCTCAGGGGCTGGAACACACTCGTTCCCGTGGCGGGACGGGGACACACATCTGGCTGGTTTCCTGTCCCGTCCCTGGAAGCCTCTGGTTCTGTCTCTCTGATGAAACTGATCTGCCTACATGCCTGAGTTTCTCACAGCGTGGCTGACGTGACGTGCCACGTGGGAGCTTAGGCCCGGGGTCCCCGCACCGCTGCCCGCGATCTGGGCCCTGAATCATCTGAAAGTAATAATGAAACCTCAGGAAGGACACAAACAATGATGCCTGTGACTTCCAATGGGGAGAGCACATTCGAGCTGCTGCTGCTGCTGCTGCCAGACAGGCTCTGCGGACTGGGTCACGGGCCCCGCGTGTGTCCTCGCTGTGGTTGCAGGGCAGTGGCTGAAATAGCCTCCGGGAGTGAGGCGACAAAACCAAGTCAGCTCTTTCTTCCGTGGTGATTGATGAGTCGCCAGGTGGGAGGTGGAAGAATAGGGGGCAGGTGAGAAAAGCAGGGGTGGGTGGGGTGGAAATACCATTCAGAGTCGGACAGATCTTCATCACGTAGCGTGACCGAAGGTGGTTATTTTAAATAACTTTTTATTGTAGATTAACTTTTTGTTGTTGTTGTTTTAGTTTTGATGCTGTAACCTATGCCTTTTTATTGTGCTTATTTGATTTATCTTTGGGTCAGTTATCTTAATGTTTAGGTTTACTTGCAAAGGGGGTATGGTCTGTCACGGGCATCGTGACAATACGTGGCGGAGTTGGGAGGGAGCGACTTCTGTTTCCGAAACCGAGGAGCTTGCTGGCGCCTCCTGTCAGTCACATAGGCCGGCATTCCTTTCTCTCCCCCCAGTCCCCTCTGGGAGCCGCTGGACCTGCTGCGTGGCTGTCCTTCAGGCACTAGCTACAATAACAGACGTCTTCTCTGGGTCCACGTGTACTCAAAGCCTGTAAATCACAACTGGACCAATGTTTCGGAACCACGGGGACAGGAACCACTCTGCTCATCTTCACCCTCCGTTTGATTCCCTATCAAACTGGATGTGACGCGAAACTGGGCTGAGACGAGCCTCTTCCTCCAGGCTGGACATCGGGATAGACTGACCCAGCTCAGACTCTGGGGCGGGCAGTGCTTGTCTGATGGTGGAAGCGTGCACAGAGGACGTTTGTCCTAATGAAGTCATAAACAAGCTCCCAGGGTTGGGGGTTGGCAGGATGGGGGGATAGGGACAGAGGAGTGTCCAGTCTAAAGAAAACAAAAAAGACCCTTTTTCTTGTCTCTTTGCATAGCCTTCCAGAGGGGAACTTTTCAAGGCCTCTCGAGACCTCTGGTCACAGTCTTTCTTGGAATATAATATAGTGTCCAGTGATTTCCAAACCTGGGGCCATGACCACTTTCTGTTTAAGGGGCCATGGCTAGCCCATTAAAAATAGCACAGAAAAAGTAAGAAGAAGGGTCATTTAATGAAATAATATGTGTCTGTGTCCATGTCTGCGTGCATGTGTTGGATTTTTGTTATATTAAGAAAAAGCATTTATGACCAGGCTGTGGCACAGTGGATGGAGCGTCAGACTGGGATGTGGAAGACCCAGGTTCGAGACCCCAAGCTCGCCAGCTTGAGCGTGGGCTCATCTGGCTTGAGCAAAAGCTCGTCAGCTTGGACCCAAGGTCGCTGGCTCCAGCAAGGGGTTGCTCGGTCTGCTAAAGGCCTGTGGTCAGGGCACATGTGAGAAAGCAATCAATGAACAACTAAGGTGTCGCAACAAAAAACTAATGGTTGATGCTTCTCACCTCTCTCCATTCCTGTCTGTCTGTCTGTCTCTATCTATCCCTCTCTCTGACTCTCTCTCTGTCCCTGTAAAAAAAAAAAAAAAAAAGAAGCATTTACTTGGTCACAGTCAGTTTGGAAGATACCGCAGCTCAGACTTGGCATGGGTGACATTTGATTAGACCTCACAGAGAAGGACAAGTCTTTCTTTCAAGAGATGAGTGGATTAGGTTTTAAAACTGTAATGAGTGGCTTACGTTTCACACAGTGACAACAACGAAAGTTTTTGAAAACACCTTAGGAAGGTGCTGCTCTCACTGCATCTCTGCGTCTGGTCTCTCTCCTTCACGTCTGCCGCGGCCATCACAGGGGGTCATACAGGGGCAACGGGCTTATACAGCACCCCCCTCCCCGAAGTCTAGGAGATCAGAATGCTCTCTGGTCGGTGGCTGAAGAGGCGTGGACACTGTCCTCAGAGGCAAAGGGCTTCCCTGTGGGAGAGAAAGTGTTCGTTAGGATTTGGGAGCCAGTCAGTGGCCGTCGGGGCAGAACTTTGGTGGTCACGGTCGAGGTAGCGAGCCGGCTAGTTCCTGTGGGAAGCCGTGTTGCCGGGAGCATCCTCGGTCAGACATCGGGGTGGCATCTCTGAGCACATCGTAGACGGCACAGCACCCTGTGTGGGGGTTCGGATGGCTGTCTTGGAAGAAGACACCAGACAGTCTGTGGTGACTCCCCACTGGCAGACTTTGTGTCCTCATCAGGGAATGCTTGAGGCCGAGGGGACTTAGTCATTGGCTCCCCTGAGGGGGGCGGGTGATGGCTTTGCCCTAATGGAGTTTTGTGTTGTGGGCTTGGCCCTGCAGGGCTCTAATTCTGTAGGGACATCAGCTAAATTGTATCCTCTTCATTCTCTGTGGGGGACGAAGGCCTCTTCCTGTCCCAAGCTTAAAGAAATGGATTTCTTCACTCTCTCTCTCTCTCTGGTTTCCATCGGCTTTGGTGAGAAGGGGGCCTGTAAAGAGGCCAGTTACAGAGCCGGTGGTAAACATTCAACTCACAGACGGTTCAAGCAGCCAGATGGCACACATTTGATGGCTTCATGTCTATTAGGTGACCCAATGGGACAGTCATATACTTTTGATATACTGACTTGAGACTTCAGTGACCAAATTCTTCAAGAAAGAAAAAAAAGAAGAAAAAGAATAATTTCTAACCCATATTTCTGGAATATTCAAGTTTACTTTTTTCTCTATGTATTTCTCCTGAATTTCATGAAAGTTTTGCTTTGTGTGTGACCGTTTCCAGTAAATACTGTGACCTGTGGAGCGACCCTACTGAAAGTCAAGGTTGTCACTTTTCATTGTGAATGGCCCCGGTGAAAATTTTACTCTGCTCTCATGCAATTAATACTTAGTCTCTGTGGCTACAAATGTACTAATTTGGTAATTATTCTATGAAAAATCATGCCATAAACCTTCTGATGTATCTTGATGACATTTTATGAGGTGTTACGTAGAGTGTAGCAAACTTTCCTGTGTTTTTTCCATCAGCAGTGGTCATCAGACTTGGTGCACACAAGGATCTGTTTCATCACACACATTCGTGGGCTCGTCCCTTGTTCTTCCGGCAGGTGTTGGTGTCATCAGTGAACTTGGCACTCGAACAGGGATGCTCTGTAGCTCCAGAATCATGTTCCTGTCGGGGAAACATCTGTCTCCCTTTAAAGATGAAAAATGGAAGCCTAAGTCACCTTTTAAAAAAAAAGGCTACATTTTATCCGGTCCTTGTAAAATGTATCTTGGAGACAGAAGTTGTCTATCCACACTAGGGCTGCGTTCCAACCCCCTGACTCAGGTCAGGTGGCCTCCAGGGGTCTTCAGAATGGTGGCGCCTGTGGGTTCTCTGCTGAGCCTTTCCAAAGTCATGCTGTCGCCACTGCGTGCGTGGGGTTGCAGCCTGGTGACAAAGGTGTTTATAGTCACCTGCTGGGCACTGACAAATTAGTTAAAATATGCTGCCGACTTCAGGCCAACAAACATCTCTGAGTGGTGGCTTTGCTTTGCTTAAGCGAGTTGCATGGCACGTTGCTGTCCCAAGTCCTTTCATAATTGAGCTGCTAAGTCATATCCAGAGATGGTTTTGTCCTGAATAGGGAAAAAGAGGCAGCATGCCTTAGGGTGGGATATGATATTTTCAGAAGGCTGAAGCAACCTGGTGTTTCAGACCTTTTTTGCCTTGCATTTTAAATTTTAGTTTTCTCTCATATGAATATCTGGGTTTCTGACATGCTGAGGAACCTTTCCCCACTCAAAAATAATAATATGTATTTAAATATGGAATTCTCCATGAATTTGATTGCCAGGCTTGCTCAGGGACCATGTTAATCTCTGTATTTTTCCTTTTTTAAAAAAAATATTTTTAATATATGCGCTGCCAAAGCCAGCGTGAAAAATCATATTAAAATTTGCTTCTATTTCCTTCTAGTTAGCTTTGGGTTTTATTCCCAAAAAAAGACACCTGAATTGAATTGGAATTTATCTTGTCAGGGATATGAAATAGATGGAACTTTTATTTTTCCCCCTGAATGTCTAATGGAGTTGCCTAAGTACCATTTACTAATAAACACGGCAGTTTTCCTGTCCATTTGAAATGCCCTGTTTTCCTTTGCTGAATGTTCCTGTATTTTATGTAATAAAAGGAACCTGTTCTCCCTCCCTCCCTCTCTCTCTCTCTCTCTCTCTCTCTCTCTCATATTGATCTGAGTTTGCCTCTCATTTCATGTTTCTGTGGCTGAAGAGCACATTGGAAGATCCATCCTTTCTTGATATTTTTCACAGCTGAGTACCGGCATGATAGTACCTCTCTCACCAACCTGGTGTTCACAGGGCGTGCTTGCATCCTGAATGTTGTCGGTCGTATCCGTTAGACTGAGAAAATGTGCCCATCCCTGTGCCGTGAATCAAGCAACTTCCTTTAGATTATTCCCTTGATTTCTATACCACATGCATCATAAAAGCCCATCAGTGACACGACTTGTTCTGTTATAAGGGGAGAGCACAGCCTAATGGCGGATGTTATGGTGCTCTCTTGCGGTCCATAACAAAATGCTGCAGTCGCATTTTATCCCCAGGTTTGTGTCACGTGGGTCCATGCCGGCGTGTGGTGGGGAACGGGTGTTTGCTTCGTGGTGGGTGTTTCCGAGTCTCAGCTCTTAGCAGGAGATTTCTGTTGGCTTCTTGTGTGTCCATATATTCCGTCTGTTGTGTGTTCAGCGGTGCTTGCTGCACCGGAGCTGTTGGACATCTGGCATGTTATTGAAATAGTTCGAGCCTTTCTTCGTTTTCCCCATCTGTAAATGGGGACAAGAGTCGTATTTTTATTCATTGAGTGACTGCTGGGATAAAGCAAAATAATTCATGGAAGGTGTTTGGCCTTGGACACAAAAATAAACATTTGACGTGCGCTCCCTGGTGTTAATCAGTGATGAATGAAGGTTCTGGTAGAATTTAGGGGAAAAGCGTCGCCTAGGGTTAAAATTGATCTGAAGTTCTTGATTGGAGCTGAGTGGGGAGGGCCAGCGGTCTCCCTAGTTGGCTGTCTGTGGACAGTGCCCGACCAGCAGCACCACTAGAGGCTCGGCCATGATGGAGGAACTTGTGTCTCTGAATATCACACGTTGATTAGACTCAAAGCAGAGCCCAAGCGGTCTCCACGTGTGTCCCGAGCAGTGTATGTGATGAGGGGCACAGTTGTCTTTCCTGTTGATCAAATTTCTAATTAACATGAGCATTGGAACGTACGAGGTTCTCCTGTGGACGCGGTGTATTTGTGGGGACGGTTTTCTGGTGGGAGAGGGTCACCAGGAGGAGGAGATGGGGTGTCTGCATTCCCGTCTTGCCTCCTCCTTGTCTGGAGCCCCGAGCTCCGATTCCTGCGGGGCTGCGCGGGCTCGGTCTCCCCTGACCCAGTTTCTCTGTCTGCAGACCCACTCCGAAGAGAGGCCGTTCCAGTGTGAGGAGTGTAAGGCCCTGTTCCGCACGCCCTTCTCCCTGCACCGGCACCTGCTCATCCACAACAGTAAGTCTGTCCGGTGGGCAGGAGGGGGGTGAGCCCGCCGGTCCTTGTCCCCTGGAGCGCGGGCGGACGCAGGAGGGTGGACCTGAGGTCATCGTCTGCCGTGCACCCAGGACTGCTCAGCTGTGTCTGATAGGGATGGACAGGAAGGGAGAGAGATGAGAAGCATCAATTCTTTGTTGGGGATCCTTAGTCATTCATTGGTTGCTTTGTCATATGTGCCTTGATCGGGGGGCTACAGCAGAGCGAGTGACCCCTTGCTCAAGCCAGCAACCTTGGGCTTCAAGCCAGTGACAATGGAGTCATGTCTATGATCTCATGCTCAAGCCAGTGACCTTTGTCTCAAGCTGGTGAGCCCATCTTCAAGCTGGCGACCTTGAGGTTTTGAACCTGTGTCATCTGCGTCCCAGTCCGATGCTCTATCCACTGCGCCACCACCTGGTCAGTCTTATCTTCCCTTTATCCTTGCTTTAATTTCCCATGGTGAGAGCAATCATTTCGTGAGATGTCTTATGTCATATCGCTTCTTCCCACTACTTAAAAGTTTGGATAGGAAAACATTTCCTATGTTCCGGAAGGCGTCTTGGAGATTTGTTCTAAAGCAGATGTTACATTTTCACGGTAACAATTTTACATTCTCAGGCACTGACATGTTTCATGGTTTGACCTGAGCAGCAGTGACCCGGCTGTACGTGTGTGTGAAATGCTTGAGGGGTGAACGCTTCCCAGTAAAATAATAAAAGCAACGACAGAGGGAGCATAGCTGACTCTTGTAAACATGCTGACTGGCTTGATTGCGTGAGCTCACGGAGGTTGGACATTGGGAAGGGTCGGAGTAGTCATCAGACGTGAGCCCTTAGTGGGAGGGGTTGAGAAGGACAGACACCCAGAGAGAGGTGGGGGGGCATCCTGTGGGCCCCACGGGGCTGGGCGGCATCCCGTCTCCAGCGGCCGATGGTTTCCCCACTTACCGCACCACCGTCTGGGGTCCCACTTCTTTGGGGGGGGGCATGTGTTTCCTTTTGGTTCATTCTACACATCTGTCCACCCGCACCTTGAAAATCCATGCGGGAGTCCCACGTCGAGCTATTTTTAGAATACAAAAGCCACATCCCTGAAGGGCACCGCTCTGTTTCGGAGAAGATGTTACCGCCCAGCTGAATTTTAAAGCGGGTTCACTGCTCAGGTGTTAAAGTCACCAGAGATTTCCTACACGATCGTTTCTAAAAATCAAAGCAAAAGTGGTTATGACCTAGTAATACGTCTCTTTCTGGCTTTTAATTCATGCCGTTTTAATTAGCAGAATATCCTTGGCACGAGCCACCTCTGCTGCTGATTAAATGTTTCATGTTTCTGAGGAGAGCTGAAGGAGTTACTCTCCCCTGACTGGATGGTACGGTAT
Source organism: Rhynchonycteris naso (assembly GCA_037038555.1). Taxonomy (NCBI): domain Eukaryota; kingdom Metazoa; phylum Chordata; class Mammalia; order Chiroptera; family Emballonuridae; genus Rhynchonycteris; species Rhynchonycteris naso. The sequence goes on from CM073003.1 coordinate 7,121,871, forward strand.
CAGGTAGCATCTTGGAAGGGATGTTCCCCGGTCAGAAGGCACGTCTCAGAATCAAAACCATAACGATATTAAGGTGGTTAGGCACACGGAAGGTGCGGATGACAACGGAGTGCGTCTTTACCCGCAGGGAAGGGCTGTGTGATCTCGCTGTTCCCCGGTCGCCTGGCTGCTCTGGGGACGTTCTTAGCGTGGCTTTCTGTTTTCCTTATACAAAACAGCTGGACCCTGAATAGGCAAAGCGTGTCATGTTGCCGCGGGATGCCCGTTCTGTGTCGCAGTCACGGCGGTCAGAAAGAGAACTGTTACGAGAGAAGTGGGTTTCAGACTAGGGATTTAGACAAGGGAGCCTCGTTCACTTACTGGCCTGGCCCCAACGCTCAGGAGGACATTTTTCTTTGGAAAGAAGAAATTTTATGTTTCATACCAGCAAGGGAGTTTCCGCTGAAGGAATCCAATACTTTTTAACTTCGGCGTATCGGTTCTCATCCCTTTGGGGACAGGGTACCGAGGTGACCGAGGACGGATCTTGCCTGTGTGTTCAGCGTCATGGTGACCAACGCAGGGGGCAGGTGGTCCTGATGCAGCATTGAGACACTGGTCAGGAAGGGGAGTTCTGGGAGAGAGTGAGCGTGTGAGTGAGTGATGTAGGTGATGCTAGACCTCAGTCTCAGTTCGGGTCAGTGAGCTAAAAGGATGAAGAACCAGACATGGCCCCGACAGAGGACAGAAGACCATGTCTCACGCAACACGGCAGGAAACAGAGGCCTGTCGGACTTCACAACGTGAAGGTGGTTATGAGAAGCTTGCATCAGAGCTCAGGACACAAGGAACACTTGCCACAATTACTTGTGGAAATTGTTGCTATTTTCTGGTACCCTGAGAACCAAAAGGCAGGTTGCTAAGCCAGCTTCTTGGTTGTGAGAGAGGGACAAAGCCTGGGAAATTTGAGGCAGAGAAATCTGGCAGAAGCCGATAAAAAAAAAAAAATTCTCATGCCAGAATTTAAAAATTCTGACAAACTTTAAAACCAAGCTGTCTGGACTTAAAAATGAAAAGAGACAGGTGAGGACCCCCGTGGGACAGTTTGAGGAGGATTTTGCTCGGGAAGCAGTGTTGCGATTCACTTGACCGTTGAATGAAAATGCTTTGATAGGAGCCCCCCAGAGGGTTTGTTATTAAATTCCTTTCAGCGCCTGAAGAAGATCTAATATTAACATTTGTAAAGTTAGGGCAGTTCATATTTCATTCTCTCTCGCTGGTTACTTCTTTTACATAAATAAAATGTTTAGGTGGATCTAAACAGGTCCACGAAGACAGGCGAGGTCACGTCGGGAGCCTCAGCCACATAGACGCAGCACAGCAGGGACAGGCTGCTGTCGGAACCTGCCCGATGCCTGAGAGATCTTTTTGCATTTTGCACGTGACTCTGTTTCCAGTGCAGATTTCAGCAGGCCTCTGGGAGGCTTTACACAGCCATCATTCCGTTTGAAAAGACAGAGTGAGGGCGATTTGTCTTTTTTCCCTCTTCTCTTTTCCTTCTTTCTGTTCTTCCTTCCTTCCGTTGGCTGTGAAGAAGGAACGGCCTCTTTGGTTGCTTCAACGTGTACTGGCTCCAATGGAGGGGAGTCCAGAGGTTGGAACAGGGGGCCCCTCTGATGGAGATGTAGAAAGTGACTGGTGTGCTTTGTCTCAGAGGGTGTGTGTGAATCAGGGCCGATGGAACGGTCCTCTCACGAGAGAAGACATACCCGAGCACTATTCTGCCTTCTTCATGGGATTGTGTGCTCCGTGCTTCTTACAGCTTTCTGAGAGCTGTCCCTGTCTTCTGATTGTTGTACATTCATCGCTTAAAGCAGTGATGGGCAATCTTCTGAGCTTGGTGTGTCAACATTCGCCAAAAAACCGAACATCACTCGGGTGGTGTGTCACTTGGAGAAAAACGGCCTAACCAGAAGTCCCAGAACTAGATGCTGTGCTGGAGTTCTGTTGTTTTGGCCTCCAGACCTCCGGCACAGAGTGTCTACACTTCAGCAAGTGTTTTATCCTCAGCTACTGCGCCTTGCCATGCAGGAGCCGAGGATGAAACGTCCTTCTTGGCATGTGGCCCCATACTTCTCTGGTATGCGGCTGCATGTTATCAAAAATGGCTATGCATGTCAGTGCTGACACGTGTATAATAGGTTCGCCATCACGGGCTTAAAGTGTATTGGCATCGGACCTGTGTGTTACAAAGAGCACTACGAGATGGTGTTCTGTGAATGCTGAAAACTACTGTGAGTTCCCTAAACACAGGTTCCAGGGTTCCCTTCCTAGAAGGCCAGGCTCCATAGTGGGAGAGGCGCCCCGGGGCTCTAGGGTATAAACCAGGAGTTGCCCTTCTGGGCTCCCCTGCTCTGCACAAGGTGTCAGAGAGCCTGTGTTGAACCCCAACTATTTGACAGCTAAGGACCCCTGTAGAGGCCTCCCGTCCATCCAAGTGCCTGAGACCACGTCCCTGAGACCACGCTGAGGCAGGAATGGGGTAGAGGGCACCCCTGTGCCGGGATGGGAAGGCTGCTCGGACCCACTTCTGCCTGCCTTCGGGGCCTTCCTCCCCAGCTGGCTGCCTGTGACCTGGCCTGACCGTA